>JANFAF010000003.1:1200000-1800000 GCA_024663475.1 Pisolithus thermaeus
TTAAGGATATGCCATTGGCATTTTAAGATGCCAAAAATATGTTCAATGATATTGCACAGAGCAGCATGTCAAAGATTGAATAATTCCTGTGAATTTCTCGGTCTACCTGGGGTTAGAAGCATGAGTGTGAGGCATTTAAACAACTCACCCTGTTCTCCCCTGGCACCATTCCTGTAAGTGATAATGCATGCTGCAATAAGGCACCAGGAGAGTGTCACATGATGGGAAGCCTGTTCCTTGTGGTGATCTTCACCTCTTATCTTCGCTTTCTCTCTTCTACATCGTCTCTTACTTACTACCATTTGATTCCCCTTCTCATTTGCTACTTACTACTTCTTTTCCCAGCCTTCTAGGCCAATTCCTAGTGTTGTGGCACATCAGCCACTCTTTGTTTACTGTTGTTTACTTTGAAGCGCACTTAGTGTAGCTGAGTCCAGTGTTGACACCTTTGGTTGCTCACACTGGACTCTAGGACCTGTGTACTCTCATATCTCTACTTAATCTATGGTTGCTCACACTGGACTCTAGTCTGGTTATCCCCTTAGCTCACTAGAGCTTTAGGAGTCGATTAGGATCCCCCTAGGGACCCCTTTACCTCTTTGCTGCTCACACAAGGGGAGGCAGAGAGGTGAAGACTTGCATTTCCAGCTCCTTCAGGGTGGTCATCGAGCACAGAGCTGTGCGCAATGGCAGCCTTGGCAGTCGCTGAGGCAGGATCTGGATTGTTAGGGGTGGCAGGCGAGGCTGTGGAACTAGAGGGCGATTCCTGAGCCTGGTTCGCCTTCCTACCTTTCCCTTTGCGCTTAGAGGCCTTGTGGGCATCCTTGGCTCGCTGTCTGGCGAAGCACATGTGTTCACAGTGCCCAGGTCTCTTGCAGAAGGAGCAGGGGTCGCTTTGGGCACATCCACAGGTCCTAGCACTGCTGGCAGCGAGTGCAGAGTCCCCAGACTTGCCAGCCACTTCAGCACAAGGTTTCCTGTTGATATCTTCGGCCATAAACGCAGACTTGATAGTAGACTCGTCCAAGGACGAGAGTAGGAGCAGGGAAGAGGTGAAATGCGAGTAGTCCGAGGGTAGAGCACGAACCATGGCCATACAGACCAGTCCATCGTCCAAGGAGGACAGTGTGAACTGCTGAGGGCGCAGCTCTTGGATCTTGAGCATGGCTTGCTCGATCCTAGCTGTCAGGGAGGTCAGGGACTCGTCCTCTCGCTTTCTGATGCTGAAGAACTCGTCATCCGCTGCAAACCGAGCACCAGGGCGCTGTTGGACATAGAGGGTGGCCAGGGCATTCCAGGCAGCGACAGGATCGTCTTGGACAGTCCTAATGTGCACTCTCTGGTCAGCTTCCAAAGCTAGCATGATTTCACCTGCAGCCTTGTCTGCCTTCGCATCCCACTTGTCTTGGTCGTCTCCAGGAGTGTTGGGGCGAGCCTCAGTGCCGGCAACAAGCCTCCAGAGGCCTTTGGAACGAAGGAAGGCCTTCATCTCTTCGCTCCAGGTCGAGTAGTTGGTCCCATTGAGGGGTTTGATGCGAGGGGTTTGTTCAGAGGACAGGGTCGATGTGTGGGGAACAAAGATCGACGATGGCGAGCGACGATAGCGATAGATGACTGCGAGGGTGGTATATATGAAGAGAGGAGATCAAGAGGAGTCGAATGATATAGGATTTAGAGGAGATTGATAGGCCAGAAGTTGAGAGAGGGACAGCTTGGACCGTGCACAAATATGTGGCGATGGCGACCGATTGCGTTGGTGAAAAATTTTCTAAAGGGTATCGGCTGCAAGCCCTCGATGTGGAGAAATCGGCAAAAGTCGAATCGCGAAGGTCGGAGCAGTGGATGATGAGATATGAAGGGTTCGAGTATGAGTATGTGCACACTGATAGCCCCCTTCAACTTTCCAGTTTTATATCTCATACAAGCCATGCTCCCGGAGTCTGCGGAGTACCTCACGGACATGTTTTGTGTGGTTTTCCATATTATCAGAATAAATAAGGATGACGTCTAGGTAGATAATGACACATACATCCAGCAGGTCTGCAAAGACAGAGTTGATGAAGCGTTGGAACGCTGCAGGGGCATTGGTAAGTCCAAATGGCATCATGAGCCACTCATAAGATCTGTAACGGGTTCTGAAAGCCGTTTTCCATTCATCTCCTTCAGCAATGTGCACCAGGTGGTAAGTGTGGCGCAGATCGATTTTAGTATATACTTTAGCCCAACTAGGTGAGTCGAGTAAGTCCGAAATGAGAGGTAGTGGGTAATGGTCCTTTTTGGTGATCTTGTTGAGGCCCCTAAAGTCAACACAGAGATGAAGTGATCTGTCCTTCTTTTTGTCAAAGAGGACAGGTGTAACATATGGGGACAATGTGGGATGAATAAAGCCAGTAGTGAGATTTTCATCGATGAAGGTCTGGAGAGCAGCAAGCTCAATGGATGAAAGCGAGTAGAGGGTGCCCAACAGCAGAGTAGTTCCTTCCTCCAAATCTATCTTGAGGTCGAACTCCCGGTGAGGCGCAAGCATAGCTGCCTTGGCCTTGCTGAACACATCAGCGAAGTTGTGATAGTCCAGGGGTACCAATGACAAGTCCAGGGTATCCTGTATGGTGGCAGCCCAGAGTTTGGTACCATCCTGAGGTTGGATCTGGAGGGAGAACTGGGTTGAGCCATCTAGCTTGCAAGTGTGGATGCAGGCCGCTGTGTTGACAAGGGAGATGTTCAGTGCTTGGGTGTTGGGTGGAGAGGAGTTATTGACCGACTCGGGGAGTGTGGTGTCCGGAGAGCCCCGGGGGGCGTCTACAGGATTTCTTGGAGTTGACTCCGAGTCAGAGGGCGATGTCAGCGCTGGTAAACGAGATGTAAGGTTTCGGAACTTGATACTGCTCAGTACCCAATCAATTGACGGATTGTAATGGGCAAGCCAGTTATGTCTGAGAACTATCTTACACTCAGAATCCAATGGAGTTACATAGAAGGTCATGTCGGTGATATCTCCGGAGGGAAAATGGACTGAGAGGTTTGAGGCTTTAGTGATTGATGTCATTGTCACACTGTCGAACAGATGGAGGACGAGAGGTGGGACGGAGTAGGTTGAAAGACCATGATCATTGACGAAAGCAGAGTCTACAAAACAATGGGTCAAACCCGAATCTATTAATGCTGGAAAGTCTGGAATATTATATGAGTCGAGGGTGACAGAAGGTTTTAATGAATTAGGATTCGAGAGAGTGGGTGCATTGAGGCGTGCCTCCAAGGGTGCACAGTCGGTATCAACGCAACTCCCAGGCTGTGCGGAGTTCTGAGAGTTGCACTCTATTTTTTTTGCCTCGGAGGAGGCAGTCGGTTTGGCTTCTGACTCAGTAACTGTGGTTGCATGAGCCTTAGCAGCCCAAGATGTAGATTTAGGGCACTCTTTGGCCTTGTGTCCAGAGTTTCCACAGAACATACACAAATTCTGCTCGAAACGTCTCTTCCACTTGGTAGGTGTCAACTTGCCATCTTTACCGAGCTTGTTGGATAACATGGACAGTGCTGCGGATTTCTGATTGTTTGGAGGCTTGGGGTTCGAAGTAGACAGAGTTTTCTGGTTACCACCAGACTGGGGGTTAGCATTACCAGACTTCTGCTTGTCCCCCTTGTTCGAGTTGGCCTTACCTCCGGAGTTATTTCTGGAGTTGTTGCTGGAGGACCTTGCTTGATGAGAGACTTCGTCCTTGTGCTCCCAGTAGTGTGCGTCAATTTCTTGGGCTAATGCATGCAACCCATATAGAGTAGTGGGTTTACCAACCCTACTGATTTTGTCTTTGATGCAATCTGGGAGTCTGGTATAGACCAGATGGTGCAGAGCGCCATCTCCATAACCTTGGACTTGTGACGCCAATCTGTTGAAGTTGACCACATAATGGTTTACACGATGTGTCTCTTTCATGTGGAGGTGGTTGAGCTGGTGCTTGGCATCTGCGACCAGATCATGGGGTCCAAAAGTTGTCTGGAGATCTGCTACGAAATCTAGCCAGCTGTCCATCCAGAGCGGACGGTCTGCCGGATCTCCGGAGTTTAGGAGGTCTGGCTCGAACCACTTGAGAGCCATCCCCTTGAGGTACGACTGGGCGAACATAACCTCATTTCTGTCCTGGTGGAAGGCCTTGGGACGATCTTGAAAGCACAGTTCGCATTGGACTAGGAATGTGTTCCTTGTGGTGATCTTCACCTCTTATCTTCGCTTTCTCTCTTCTACATCGTCTCTTACTTACTACCATTTGATTCCCCTTCTCATTTGCTACTTACTACTTCTTTTCCCAGCCTTATAGGCCAATTCCTAGTGTTGTGGCGCATTAGCCACTCTTTGTTTACTGTTGTTTACTTTGAAGCACACTTAGTGTAGCTGAGTCCAGTGTTGACACCTTTGGTTGCTCACACTGGACTCTAGGTACTGTGTACCCTCATATCTCTACTTAATCTATGGTTGCTCACACTGGACTCTAGTCTGGTTATCCCCCTAGCTCACTAGAGCTTTAGGAGTCGATTAGGATCCCACTAGGGACCCCTTTACTTCTTTGCTGCTCACAGAATGTCTGGAGTTTCTTCAGATCAGTTCCATTGAAAGTGTCCAGTTTTCAGACTTTGGCATGTGAGGACAAGGTGTCGTCAGAGTGACGGGTTGATCATGACAGACAGTCAACAGCCATTGCCAAGTTCTGCAAGACCGCCAGTTGGGGGTCTAGCTGTTCTGGGGCATCGATGAAAGGGTTTCCTTCGTCGTCATGGTCATTGTCATCGTTGTCATCATCTCTGGGGCCATCGTCTCCCAGACCATTGTCTCCAGGGTCATTGCCTCTGAAGACATCTGGGGTTGGTTGTGCTGTAGATGAGGAACATCAGTTAGAGGAGCCGGTTCTAGGAGTCGGGGTAGCGAGGGGTTCACCCCTGGCAGAGAAACTTCGAAATTGGCTCACCAACAGTGGAGGGCATCAGTGGCTTGCTAATGCAATATGTGCACTTGATTTGTGCATATCATTGATTGCAGCTTGTTCCGAAGCTTCAACAGCCATGGAGTGGGAATGGAGTCAGGTAGTCATAGTCATGGTGTGGGGGGTTTGGTGGGCTCATGCAGGGATTGAGTTCGAATATACTATCAAGACCAGTTCTCAACAGTCTCCAAGGGGGTCCAAGGGCAGAGGAAAGCTAGGGTGAGAGTCCGGGTAGTCAGAGTTTAGCATACAACTTAGTACACTGCTTCCTGCCGAGTCCCTAGAGGTCGGAACTATCCAGAGACTGTCTGGAGTCAAGTGAGATCAATGAGTATCTTATTCGATATTCGAACTGACATGCTACGATGTATGTACAAGGCCTTTATAGTACAGAGGAAAGTGTAAAGCAATGTCCGGGGTGTAGTGACTACTGGAGCAAAGTACGGATGAATAACAATATTCGTGAGCTATTAGTAGGGTAAGTTGGTAGTTGCCAGATAGCCAGATGGTACGGGGATTAGTAAGACATACGGGTATGGTAGTGTCGCGAGTCACTTAGAAGCATGAGAGAAACATACTAAATATGGAAACAGGAACAGAAACAGATTGTAAGTCAAATCAGAGATGGAACAGAGTTTCATGACAGAAGCCCATAGGGCTAGAATGAAACCTCAGATGGTCGGACTGTGGTCCGGACCTTACGCACACGTCACGGATGTGACACCATCAGCCACCCTTCACCCCACATCACTCTCCATTGGCCCTCATTGGCCAAGTGTCAGCCCACATTGGTCTACCCTTGTACCCTTCCTGCAGCCTCTGTGAGTGTTGGGGATTGTTAGAGTAGGCCCAAATTTAACACAGAAAAGAGAAGAAAACTGATACTCTTTAATTTGGGATGTTTTTGGAAAAATTATTGTAAAAAACCAAAAAAAAAATGGTATAGATTCATCTTAAATCTTTGCAGATGAAATGATTATGAATTTTTTCAGGATGATTTTGAGCACAACATGTGTTAAATACATTTGCAATATATTTGACATGTTTTGTAACCTAGAAATCCACTTTTTTCTCAATAAAAAGGTTAACAATTAGGCAGAATTTATGTACCCAAAATACTGAATTATAAATGATGAAATGCATGCCACCCCTCATGTGGACAACATTTTGTCTTTTTTATGGTTGAACATGCAATATGCATTAGAAGGTTTTTTCCCAAAAAATCACATCCAAAATAATTTATTTTTACAGAAGAATTATCAATAAAACATTAGAAATTACTTTGGATGAAATATTTGGAATATTATTACATTTGAGAGCCCATCAGTGTGATCAGAATCTGGTGTCTAGCATGATGTAACATAACTTGCAGGAATATTCTGTCAATTTGGTTGGAATCTTCACCTGGAGGGTGTTGTATCAGTACCTAGCTCCTCCTCTGATGCACAGCATCTCTTAGAGGCAACTCAAGTGCTCCCACCTCTGATACTCATACACCAGCCCATTGGATGAATAATCAATCATGAACAAGAAGTCTAAGTCAGCAGACAAGAAGAAGGTGGTAAAACAGGTCATATTGAGAGTGACTGTTTCAAAGAGAAGGCAGATGAGGTGGCTAAGGGGGCAAACCAATCTACTTTGCAAAATGACAGGGACAAACTGAAGGAGAAGGCAGAACTGTCAGCCAAAATCATGCAGATAGATGATGTGGAGGACTCACCCCTTCAACTATTCATAGTAAATGTGAACTCAAATCCCAATGCAGGTGAATGGGTAGTCAGCTCCAGTGCTTCAGCACATATGTGCTGTCAGTGCACATGGTTCATTTCATTCCAGAAACTGAACTCACCTCAGCCTGTCATAATAGGTGACAGGAGATCCATTCTTGCCACTAGAAATGGCAGGATTGAGGTCTCCATGCAGCTCACAGATGGCACCATGGGTTCTACTATCCTCTGTGACATCTACTATGTCCCAGATGTTGACACAAATCTAGTGTCAGTATCTGCCCTAGCCTCAAAGTGTTAACAGCAAAGGAAGAGAGGGGTCCCTAGGGGATCCTAATTGACTCCTAAAGCTCTAGGGAGCTAGGGGAATAATAACCAGACAAGAGTCCAGTATGAGCAACCATAGATTAAATAGAGATATGAGGGTACACAGTACCTAGAGTCCAATGTGAGTAACCAAAGGTCTCAACACTGGACTCAGCTACACTAAGTGTGCTTCAAAGTAAACAATAGTGAACAAAGAGTGGCTGATGCACCACAACACTAGGAATTGGCCTAGAAGGCTGGGAAAGGAGGTAGTAAGTAGTGAATGAGAAGGGGAATCAGATGGTAGTAAGTAAGAGACCATGTGAAAGAGAGAAAGTGAAGATAAGAGGTGAAGATCACCACAAGGAACATAAGGATGCATCATAAGTATCAAAACCCAGTTCAGGATCCATACCATGTATTGGCAACATGCCAGTACCAGCAAATATTACTCACTTTCAACATCCCACACCCTCTTTGTGCCTGAAGCTCATCAAGTTATCTCCTGACAAAAGTGAGGCCAGTCAATCACCAGTCAGTCAGCCTGTTTGATGGCAGTACTCTGTAAGATTATGAAGGTCATGCACAGACAACAAAGTTATATGACTAGTTTCTCTGATTGTGAGATGACATTCGTGACACATGTGCACAACTGCCCTTGAGTGATATTGATTCTGAGCTGACTGCTAGGAGACTAGATGGTGTTTTCAAGCTTTTCTCATGGAAAAGGTGTGTGTAACTCTCCACAGATGTTTTGGTAACAAATCAATGGGGGTGGCCTACATGCAGTAGATTATACACTAGTTACTGAACAACTGAGCACTGTATTCTATGCAACATGACACTCCCAGCACAGCTGCAAAGGTGGAGTGGCAGAAAACATGAGACAAAGTGGAACATGTAGGTGGGGCAGGGAGTAGGATAACATTAATGACAACATATGTCAAACCTGTATGAAGCAGATAACCTAGGGTGCTAGACAACAAATACATATACAATACCATGCTTACCACTTAATGATCATCTTCTTCATAGAAGACATCTGCCCAGATGTCATCATCCTGGAGAAATGGACCTGAATCAATTTGGCCAGTGGGGGCCCCCAAAATGGCATTGACTGCAGAAATCATGTGCTTTGCAGCATCCACTTCAATGGGCTTGTGCACTACAAGGGTTTGGCATGTTATTGTCCCTTGTGGTGATCTTCACCTCTTATCTTCACTTTCTCTCTTTCACATGGTCTCTTACTTACTACCATTTGATTCCCCTTCTTGTTTGCTACTTACTACTTCTTTTCCCAGTCTTTTAGGCCAATTCCTAGTGTTGTGGCACATCACCCACTCTTTGTTTACTATTGTTTACTTCGAAGCACACTCAGTGTAGCTGAGTCCAGTGTTGAGACCTTTGGTTACTCACACTGGACTCTAGGTACTGTGTACCCTCATATCTCTATTTAATCTATGGTTGCTCACACTGGACTCTAGTCTGGTTATTATTCCCCTAGCTCCCTAGAGCTTTAGGAGTCAATTAGGATCCCCCTAGGGACCCCTCTCTTCCTTTGCTGTTAACACCTTCCTCACCCCTTTCAAGGCAGAATTGTACTCTACTACCAACCTCATTGCCAATCATGCCCAGCAATTACAGAAATGCCCAGAGGACCTAGTGCTTATACATGAATGAGTCCTCAAATCCCACTTCACCTTGGTGAAAGATTTCATGTCTCACTTTGAAAAGACTCTACACAATTTTGACTTTGAGCCTGGTACCCTTGTCCTCATCAGAAATTCCTGCATTGAGAAAGAGCTAGACTGAAAGACAAAACTCCACTATCTAGGACCTATGGTGGTGGTGCATCAAACTAAAGGTGGTTCTTACCTCCTTGCAGGACTAGATGGCACTATCTTGAAATTCTGTTTTGCTGCCTTTTGACTATACCCCTACTATCCCTATAATATATCCTGCATCAAGGTCATGCATTTAGTTGCCCTTGAAAGTTCTGCCATCAACTGACTCAAAGACAATTTCTCTGTCCCCTCTGTTTCCTTGATTCATAGCTTTAGTCACCATTTCCTGTTTAAATAATTCCATCAAGACTAAAATGACAAACACCATTACCTACTCAGTCAAATTGAAAGTACTATACCACTTGTTCATTCTTCCATTCACTTTTGTTTTTTTATTCTTTTTGACCCTTTAGCCTTACCATCAAGGTGTGTTCATGGATGACACACACACATGAGATTACCACCAATCTGCAGTATGACAGCAGAAACAAAAATCACACACAAAGCTACCATTACTGCACTAAGAAGGGTCAGAAGGACCTGCAATGAAGTGTTCCTGTCACCACACCTTCGATGCTCTCAGTTGGCATTTGGACTGTCAAAGTGCATTGGCAATCTGACCTGCCCCACTGCTGACCTGGGCCACCTGCACATATAGATCAAGTAAGCCCTCCTTGCCCCACTTGACAGACAGCTCTATGTCAGTAAACCTCTTGTCCAACTCTTTGATTGGGTGCATATGACCACTCTGCAAGTGGTGCTTACCTTTTTCAGGTGAATGAGTTCCCCCTTAGGCATCACAACCTTGTCAGGTTTGGTCAAGTCAATCTTGACCTTCACTGGACTTACACATTTGCTGCCTGTGACCTTAGGAGTCTTGTCATCCTGGCTTGACTCAACCTGCATGCTCAGGAACTCACTGGACCCTCTTGAGGACTCTGGTGGTTAGTCAACAGGTTTCCCAGTGCCACAAGAAGCAAAGGGAACTGGGAGCCCAGAGGTAGGGGTGGGAGTAGTTGGGCCACTGGGGAGGAAGAGTGGCAGAGATTGCCATGGCAGAGGATCCTGAGGCTCTGCTGCAGTGGCAGCAGGCATGGTGACAGCAGGCTGAGAAGCTGTCAGGTGGCTAACAAGATGAGGTCACAGTCATCCTGTTGTAGGTGTTGGAACTGAGGAAGGAGGAGGAGTGGGGTGCACCTTAGCCTTTTGCTCATTGACACTGACTCTGGTGGGGGCACTTGGGATTCTTGTGCTGTGTTTTGTGGTCACTAGCTGAGTGTGCCAATCAAAGGGCTTTTACTCACCTTCCTACCCAGTTTTCCAGCCTTGTCACACCTCTTTTTGCCATCATGGCAGGCCTTGCATGCAGTCCACTCTTTCCACATGCACATAATTCCTCACTTTATGCACTGCTCACCAGGTTCAGTATTCCCCAGCATGGGGTCAACTTTCATCATGTCTTTGTCTGCTGTTGAGCCACCCAGGCCAGATGACACCATGCCTTCAGTGACCTTCACTGGTGAACTGCCTTCAGCAGCCTGACCAACATCAGACATTAGTGTATCATGCATCAGTCAGGGCTAGTGTACACACCATTGTGTTGGAATATAAACTGCCCCCTGAGTAGTCATTCCTTAGGTGTGAAGATTAGTTGCTTACATAAGCAGAAAAGCGGACTACAGTAGAGTAAATTTTCTCTCAGTTTCCTCAGTAGCTTGGTATTACTGAGGAAGTAATTATCTGGCACATTGCACCCTCTTGTCCTTTCTCTGTGGATTTCTCCAACTGTCTCTGAGACTGCCAAACTACCTCACTTCCTGTTTGAGGGCTGCTGGAGCTGGCCATGGCAGGCTTGGACTTGGGTTTTGCTGCACATGGTGGGAATCAAGTTTGAAGTGCCATTAATGCCTCAAAGGCATTGCCTATCACATTCTGGGTGTCATCATCATAGTTGGGGACATGAGTGCTCATGTCAGTGGTGAACTTGCACAACTGCTTGATGTGTCCCTGTACCTGGGTGTCACCAGCCAGATAGCACCTGTAGCATGTGGACCACTCACTGATAAAATCTGTAGGTAGGAATCTGTAGGACACTCAGTAGTCACGAAACTACAGTACTATGAAAAATGTAAGTGCATGCTACACACTTATGTAATGTGGTGGCTGTGCTACAGCACACCAGTTGTCAAACTCCAACACTCACCAACAGACTGTTCATACCAGCCCAACCATGCTCACATCATCTCCTCCTCTGCAGACTCACCAGGTATCTCTCTCATCAAAGCCTCCAACTTCTTCATATTCAATGCCCACATTCCTGGAATGAGATCCCTTGCAGCATTAGGCATGATGAATGGAGGTGCAGTAACAGAGGTTCTCTGGGAGATGACATCACAGTTGGCTTAGAGAGACCTGGTGATGACAAGTAGGCTGGAGTGTGGATGATGGACTTAACAGAATAAGAATGAACATGGTGATTACTTGGTATGTTAAGCAAACTTTATGCTATGGAAGCATTTCCCACAGCACATGCTTGAGAACCCCATCACTTGTGCTTTGATCTGTGCACAGCCACTTTGTCACAAAAGTATCCTGTCTCTGTCTCTTATCTGATGTCACATGCACTTGACCAAGGATGGTCAAAGTCTAAAGACCCCAGGAGGTGTAGGGAGTCTACACTCCCTGAGGCTGCAAAGTGCCCATGGCAGCATCCTTGACAGTCACTTGTTCATGCACCTCTCATGGTCATGAGATAGCTTTAGCTAAGTATATCACCACCTATGTTAATGACATGCTTCCTTGTTCATCACATGCCCACTGTTGCCCCTATTACCACCAGCAACATTGCCACCTACCTCAGTACCCAGTGAGTCAAGCTGTCCCCCCTGGTGCCAGTCTCTACCTTCACAAGTCCCATTGAACACTGTTGGCAATCCACACTGATCTGTCATGTGTCACCATGACACCTGCAGCATCTTTCCCTCTCTACAAGCACTAATGCTGTCCCTCCCCAGTAATGCTGCCCCTTCCATGTTCTAGAACAGTGGATGTAATTGCCACCAGCTGTTAAGAAATGATTTTTTTTTTGTTGGGGTTCTTGGTTGATTATCTGACTGGTGCTACAGTACAGATCTAACTAGGCATTTATACTACAAGTCCAAAGGAAGAACTACCAGAGTGCCAGTAGTCTTGGTGATAATGAAAAGGCTATGTACAAGTGTTAGTAAGTGAGTGACTAAGGAAAGTCCAGAGACTGGTCTACTGGTGGTAGACACCAGTCTGACAAATGTGCAGTACTAACTAAGGTACTAAGGAATGAGGTAATACTAGACTAAACAAAGAACAAAGGTTTGGACCAGAAGATCTGAGACTGGACACCAGTCCAGGGTTCATGTGCACTACTACCAGAAAATAGCTATCTACTGGGAGAGTGCTTACTAGTAGTGTGCCTTAAAATACATGGATATGGCACCACCTTCCAATGTGTGCCTCTGTTGCCTGAGCATGTGGTTATACCACTTCACCTTTACTTACTTTTGCCTTCCACCTTTTCTCTGTTCTATCTTTGCCACTGTCACTGCAATGCATGTGACTATCCTCACATTGGGCTTTTATGTCTCCTTTTATTACTTTTGACATATGACAGATCTGAAATATTCCAAATTTTACCTTAGAAACTGCTGCCCTTACAACATAAGAGTCCAAAGTACTTAGAAAATAGACACCCACCTTTTGGCATCACTTTGCATGTATCAGAGAGTCCCTTTGAGTCTAAAAGTTGTCCCCAAGTTACTTTCAAGCTATCTGAGCTACTCAAGTCTAAAGTTCTTTTGCCACCTGTCTGCCACCTTCAAAGTCCCCATGCAACAAGTTTGCCACCTACTTAGCTAATTTTTGCTGCCATCCAAGTCCAAAGAGCTCTCAAATTTTGTCCTCATGGAAATCTTGTCTCACTGCTTAGAATCTCCTTCTCTGTCTCCTTCCAACCCTTGACCCCTTGCGACAAGCCTAGGTATTACCTACAGCTTTCCCCCTTCTATTCCCCTTCAGCACTCTTGCAAGAAGAGTAGCCCACAATGGGTGTGGGGCAGAGCAGGTAGGGGCCTTGGTACAGAGAGAGGTCAGAAGTAGCTCAGGACAGAGGCATGGTCATGACACCTCTGCCCCTTGTAAACCTTGCAGTCTCTCCTTCACCCATTTTCTCCTCCCTTTTCTGACCTTTCAAAAACCTCACCTCTACTCCACTCAACTTCAGTCACCTGGAAATTTACCCCCTAAGGAGGGGATAGTATTATGATATGTACTTTCTTTTCTTTTTTTCTTCTGATCTCCCTTGTCTAATCTTTTACAGTATCTTATCTTTCTTGTGTAATCTTCTCTTTTGGACTCCTCTGGACTCTGACCTCATGGACAGTGCATGTTTACCTTGTGGACCTTTTTTCTCCACAGACAACATCATCATCATGTCACTGTGACCTCATGCATCCCTTTTGCCTTGTCTTATGCCTCATGGAGGCCTCATGTATATTACTATTTAACTGCCTCAGAATTGCCCTGAATACAGTAGCTTTCCCCAAGCTAGTTCATTTGGGTCTTGATACGTATCCTAAAGCACTTGCTTTGAACCTCTCATCCCTTCTCTCTCTCAATGTCACTCATCTAGTTTCTCATTGGTGGCCTATGACTCCTTGTTGTTAGGTTTCTTCACAGCTTCAGTCAAAGGTACATGTTCTCTCATCCCCACATTATAGGTTTGTCCTAGTACAGTAGCATAGAGTATCACCCATGTAAATGTGTAGGGTATGGTTTTTCAGATGGTGAAGGATGTGAGTGGTTATGCAGTTCTCTGAAGGTGCTCATTCCCATTCTCCAGGTATCTGAGGCAAGGATTAATCTTTGTATTGCACAATTTCAGTGTTAATTCTCTGCTTAGTATCATCAGAGGCCATTTGTCCTTGACAATCAAATCTGACACCTTGACAAGAAATCTTTCTTTTTGACCAATGGCTGGATAAGAAATGGTCACTTTGCAAAGGAAAGTAGATGATGGCTTGGAAGGCCTTTTGTGAATCACATGTTGACATGCAAACTCTGCAGAGTGAGTGGGCTGCACAAGTAGAGTCACAAACTACCTGTCATGGCCATGCCTTCATCCTAGCCCCCTCTGGGTTACCAGCCCTCCTCCACTCTGCTCTGCACCTGTCCACTCATGTTGGTACTTGTACAGCACATTACTGCCCTGTCCACTGTTGGGCACTGTTGGCCCCTGTCAGGCCCACCACATGATGTCACTTCTTGGTCAGGTGACATCTTCCACCCTCTCAGGGGTCACCTTCCTTTCAGGTTGGTGGGCCAGTCTAGGCATGGTGCAGCTACCAAACTGCATGGTTCAGTGCAGGGTTGCTACTCATTTAGGCTTTGGCCTACCTTCTGATTGGCTATCAGTGAGCACTCTGAAGGCTTTCCATCTGCACCATTCCTTTTTAGATATTTCTTCTTTGGCCCATGGTTCACCTCCATTGTATGTACCATTCCCTGACTGAAGTTTTCTGACATTTCTGCCCCTTGGAAATTTACTGTACTCCATATGTTGGTTCTGACATTCCAATACTGTACTGCCTTGATGGTGTGCTTGCTGTATATACATAAGCCCACTGCACTCAGTGGTGGTACCTCAGTATGAATATTGATTTAGTTCCCCCTTCTCTGTGGTCCTCAACTGGCCTTCTCTGTCTTCTGTTGGGCTCCCCCCATCTTCTCTCTCTATATGAAATCTGAGGGCTGGGCTTGTACAAGGGGGCAGTGCATGAGCTGAACCTGATGCCCTCTCCTAAACCTCTGTTGTGCATATTGGCCACCCTTTGGCCATTGTTGCTCTCTGTTGGCCCACATTGGTCTACCTTTGTACACTTCCCACAGCCTCTGTGAGTGTTGTGGATCATTAGAGTAGGCCCAAACTTGACACTACCCCCCCTCCACATTAGTTTTATTCTCTCTGATCTTGTCATCTGTTGCTTATCACCCATTACAGGACAGCCAGAGAATAATAACTCCCAACAGTTGGCCTCTATCCTCTCCCTGGAGAAGGCTGTTGAGGAATGTCAGAGCCATGTGGATGAACTGGAGAATGATCTCATTGACTTTAATCTTCAGCTTGCTACAGCAAAAGCTTCACTTTCCAAGGCCAGTCATGCTCTCAGACCAAAAAAAAGGATGCATCAGGGATCTCAGCAAAAACTGACTTTTTTACTGAGAAATAACAAGTGGCTTCAAATGCAGACTAATGCACAAGCATTAGTGACTAGAGTTAGAGAGCAGCTTTGCCAGTTCATGTTTGATTTGGAGTGGCTAGAACAATCATATGGAAACTTGGTCAATGGCAGTAGGATTTTTTTGGCTGATATTTTTCTAATCACAACTATAGAAAGTCATATGCAGTCACATGTGGAATCAATCAGCACATATAACAATCTTTGTGGTGAATTACAAAGTATGATATGACCTCACAAAGCCCTTCCTAGTGCCATCCTGTTCCTCCATGGTGGCTTGCTGATGAGAGTGTGTGAAAGGGAATCAAGCTGATGCTGGACTGAATGCCATAATGAAGAAGAAAGGAGATTTTCAAGAGAGTGATCTCTCATGCAGGAGTGGTTTTTTGTAGAGTGGTTGAGTATACAGATTGATTGCTCTGGAAGAACCAGGTGAATACAAATATTATCTTTATGGTACTATCTGGTGATACCCAGATAAACACTACAAGTTTAATCTTAGAACATACAGGGATAACCTTGTACAGTGAGTGAAAAAACCCTTGCAATGTTTTGCTATTTTGCATTAACTGCAGTGTAGCACTGGAGGGCGTGGGAATCTTGCTTGGCCATAGTGGGATGGATGGTAGTACTGACTCTTGGCTACCATGGGGTCACTGTATCATGTGATTTCGTCCAGTGGTCGTTGAGATATGTCAGTTTTAAAACAGGTACATCATTGCAAGGGTTTATTCACTTTTGGCCAGGGTAGTAGAATCTCACTCAAATGAAGGGATAATTGTGGTTGTTTGGTCATACAAACAAAGATACACATATCAACAATGTGTCTGAGTTCCAAAAAGTTCCCATGCTTCTTTGTTTCCAACCCCTACCACCATGAGATCCATCTCTGCCACCCAAAGGAATACTATCCTGACTATGCTTGATGCTGGTCACTCTGCTTCCTCTATTACCTCTAGTACTGGCCTCCATCTCTCTACCATCTCTAGGCTTTGTTCCAAGGAGTGTTCCACCCTGCAAAAGTCCACTGGAGGTCATCCATCCAAGCTTTCCCCTGCCAATGTCTGCCATGCCATCCATCTTATCTCCACTCACAAGGCAGAAAATGCTGTCCAGGTGACCAAAACTCTCACCAATATCATCAACCATCCCCTCCACCCAAATACTGTCTGGAAACACTTAAAGAAGACTGGTATATGAAGGCTGTGGTCAAGTGTAAATGTCCTATCCTCTCTGCCAAGCATTGCAAGGCAAGACTTGATATTGCCTATGCTCACAGGGATTGGACCCTGGAAGACTGGAAGAGGGTGGTATGGTCTGATGAGACTAAAATCAACTGCCTGGGGTCAGATGGTTGCAAACAGGTTTGGAAAAAGCCAGGGGAGAAGCTGAATGGTAGGCTAGTGGAGGGGACACTGAAGTTTGGAGGAGGTTCTCTCATGATGTGGGGCTGTATGACTTGGGAGGGTGTTGGATATGCCACCAAGATTGATGGTAGGATGGATGGAGACCTTTACCTCCAAATTTTGAAGGATGAACTACAAGATTCCCTTGAGTATTATGGTCTTCATCCTCCTGACATCATCTTCCAGCAGGACAATGACCCCAAGCACACCTGCAAGCAGGTCAAGGAGTGGCTGGAGGAGCAGGATTTTAGGACTATGGTATGGCCTGCACAGTCTCCTGACCTCAACCCCATAGAACATGCCTGGGGTCACCTCAAGAGGAGGATTGCAGAGTTTGAGCATCCCCCCAAGGGAATACTGGAGTTGTGGGAGAGGACTCAGGTGGAGTGGAACAATATACCAGCTGAAGAGTGTTAGAAGTTGATTGAAAGCATGCCTAGGAGGGTTGAGGCAGTGCTTAAAGCACAAGGAGGCTATACCAAGTACTGATATCCCCCATATACTCTTCCATTACCAAAAGTGAATAAACCCTTGCAATGATGTACCTGTTTTAAAACCAACATATCTCAATGACCACTGGACAAAATCACATGATACAGTGACCCCTCAGTAGCCAAGAGTCAGTACTACCATCCATCCCACTATGGCCAAACAAGATCCCCACACCCTCTGATTTTGACTCTTATGCCAGAAGTTTGACAACAACAAGCTCCACCCCATTGCATACTTATCACAGTCCCTGCAAGGAGCCAAACAAAACTATCAGGTTTATGACCTTGAAATGCTTGCTGTTGTTCATGCCCTCAAGGCCTGGAAGCATTATCTGTTGTTGCCTCCTGAAGATACAATTATCCATACTGACCATGAAAACCTTATGTACTACTGAGAACCTCAAAACCTCAGTGGTAGACAAGCTCATTGGCTTGCTTACATTCAAGATTTTCTGCTGAAGTTTAAACATAACCCTGGTCATCATATGATAATCCCTGATATGCTGTCAAGAAATCCTGCCTTTACTCCAGTTGGTCCTGTGGAAACCATGGTACTTCTGCTGTTGATTTGGCTAAAGGGGGGGGGGTGAAACCATCCAAGATATCCCCACTCCAGTCAAGACATCTTCAAAACTGATGCTTGACCTCCACAAGTCTAAGCCTTCAACTGTGAAAGTCCCAAAGGTATCAAAAGTTTTGAAGCCCAAGCACACAAACAAACTGGGAATCTGTTGTGTTTTGCAAGATGTCTTCAAAGAAATCAAAGCTTTGTCAAAGAATGACCAAAGTTACATCATTATGAATGATGGGTCACAAGAGGAAGTTGTTGTTGATCTGGCAACTGATATCAAGACCAAAAATGGAAGGATTTACATCCCTCCAAAGGCATGAAGGAAAACTCTATTGGACTTCCATGACCACCCATCTGCTGGCCACCCTGGCATTCGAGCAATGAGCTCTGCCATGAACTGACAATGTTTTTGGCCTGCAATGTGGAAAGACATCAGGGAGTATGTGAAAGGTTGCCCAACCTGTCAAGCATTGAAGGTCATCTGCTGTGACCATCTGCCCCTGTTGCTACTGATTGAGTCAAATACCCTGCTCCCATTCAAACAAGTCTCAATGGACTTTATCACTGATCTCCTGCCTTCACACAGACATGACTCAATCCCCACCATTGTCAATCACAGTCTTACAAAGGCCATCAAGCTTGTTCCTTGCAACAAGACAATAGATTTGGAAGGTCTAGCTGACCTCTGGCTACAACATGTCTACCCTCATTATGGTATCCCCAAGTTGGTAATATCCAACCATGGCCCTCAGTTCATCAGCACTTTTACACAAAACCTCTATAAGGTGCTGTGTGTCAAGCCATGGTATTCATCCAGATACCACCCCCAGACTAATGGAGAGGCCAAATGTGTTAACCAAGAAGTGGAGACATACCTACAGATGTACTGTGCTGAGAAGCCAAATGAATGGAGCAAATATCTCACTCTTGCCAAGTTCACTCACAACTCATGCATCCATTTGACCCATGGCCAGACTCCTTACTATCTCCTCTATGGCTACAAGCCTGATCCCTATCTGTCTGTTCACATGTCAAAGGCACCACAAGTTGAGGACCATCTAGAAGCTCTGGCACTAGCATGGGATGCTGTGTTGATCACACACAAGAAAACCACAGAGAAGATGTCCAAGGGAGGCCCAGACCTGTTGGTGTATATGCCCCTGATCAAAGGAAGTCTTGTTTGGTTAGACATGTGTGACCTAAAACATGACTTTCAATCAACACAGCTAGCTCCAAGACACATAGGACCATTCCAGATCAAAGAAGTCCTGTCACCCATGACTGTGCACCTAGATCTTCCCAATCATTGGTGGGTACATCCAGTATTTCATATGTCCAGGATCTTCCCATATCATGAAACCCCAGAATATGGTCTGAAACTGCCTCCCCTGCCTCCTGGTATAGTAGATGACATCCCTGAATGGGAAGTCGAAGCTATTCTTAACCACAAGGAAGTCTGGACTGGACACAGTACACATATGCATTATTTGGTCAAGTGGAGCAGATATGGACATGCCAGCAATGCCTGGGAACCTGAGTCAAATCTTGTCAATGCAGAAGACATCCTTGAGGAGTATAAAAGGAGTCATTGCAAACCCCCAGAGTCCCAACAACCCACTCACATCTCCACTCATCAGAAGAAAGCCCCTTGAGCCCACTTCTCTCACTAAATGTCCTGCTTTGATGATGAATGTAATTCTGAGTCACATGAATACCTGTTGGACTCCTACATATCCTATGATGATGCTGACTACAACTTCTCCCCAACCATGTCTTCACCCATCTCCCAGATATCCACAACACCCATCAACCCCTTCCATCAGCAAGATGGCAAAAGATCTGACAGTCTGAAAAAAACTTACAGTCTGAAAAAATCTGATATCAGACATTCTCAGAATTTTTCAGAAATTCTCAGACATTTTCAGAAATTCTCAGTTTGCCAGTTTACCAGTCAGTCAGAAATGGACATTTCTGAGATCAGACCCACGGTTTTCCAGGATGGTCAGATATCCAGTTTATTTCAGGCCAGCAGTTTGTCAGAGAGTCAGACATCCAGTTCATTTCAGGCCAGTAGTTTGTCAGAGAGTCAGACATCCAGTTCATTTCAGTATTTCAAACATGTCAGGTAACCAGATGTCAAGACAATCAGTTTATTTCAGGCCAGCAGTCTGTCAGAGTCATGCATCCAGTTTATTTCAGTATTCCAACATGTCAGGTAACCAGATGTCAAGATAATCAGTTCATTTCAGGCCAGCAGTTTGTCAGGTGCCAGACATCTAGTTTATCTCAGGCTGGAAGTTTTTCAGATGCCAGACTCATCAGTTTATTTCAGTATTCAAACCTTTCAGTTCACCAAATGTCAAGATGTCTAGTTTCATTCAGGCCAACAGTTTCTCAGATAGCCAGATATCCAGTCTACTAGATACCCAAGGCCTTCAATTTATTTCAGTCATTCCCAGCTGAACAGTCTCTCAGACACTCAGACTTGTAGATTTTTTCAGTGTTACAGCCCAATAGTGTGTCAGACATTCAGACTCTTACATTTTATCAGTATCATAGCCAAGCAGTTTCCACAGACAGGCAGACCAGCATGATATCACATTCAAATTTCGAGGTTACTGCACAAATGAGAAATTATTCGGAATCAGGTTCAAAACACATAGCCCTCCCAGACAGTTTCCTCAACTTAGCCACCAGAACATCCAATGTTGGCTGGGGACGGTATGCCCCCACATACTTCTCAGCACTGAGTAAAATCCTCTTCCACTGCTTTGCCAAAAGACAGTCAACAGACTCCATCACCTTGTTAGTAGCATATCCCCAGAGAGCTTGACTGAACCTTTGCTGTGCTTTTGGAAGGGGAATGTATTGGCCTGTTGACCACACCCGAAATGCTCTCTCAACCTGGGAATATATTACCTTTGTTCCAATGGAAAGACAACAAATAACTCACTGCAATGGTCGCTAATGTCAAGGCACATCGGGGGAAACACACAGGGTTCTCTCTTGCACTTGGCTTAATGACAGATGTAGACTCTAGGTAAAAAGTGAAAGTGTCAAGGATGCAGTCATGTTGGAATGCGCCCTTTGGGATCTGTAACATAGTCAATATAACAAAGTATGAAGGTTCAAAATCTTACTGGACCGTCTGGCCCCTCCTCCACTCTCTCCCACATATATGGGAACAGAGAAGGGGCAACAGGCTTCACACACCCATGGGCATCAACAATCTCAGTGACTTCTGGTACAGCCCATGCTACATAAGCTGCTCAGGCCTCAGTGGTGTCAACTTCTTCATACTGATCAAAAAACGCCTCAACTGCCTTGAGGGCATGAGTAGCAAGTTCACTATGGCAGTCATATGTACGTTGTTTGACCTCTGAAATGATTAGTATAGTCACAAGGTAGAATGCTAGTGGACATACAAGAGCAAAAATTGGGTCGTTGCAAAGTGCAACCGTGCACTTAATATTTGGAAAGGTTTTGGCCCAAAGTTTTTGAACGTGTGCAACATGTAATGGGTTGGCAAGTTTCCATGGACTGTCGAGTGAAGAGAAGTAGAAGATCCAGCGTGGAAGAATGATATTGCGAAATGGTGCCATGGTATATGGAAGTCCTGGCAAGTCTTCATTGCAGAACTTACGGGCTTTCTGCCAGGGTTTACGACATGGCTCACTCAACTCACTCTCAAAATTCTCCTCGTCTGCTTCCACAGCACAACGACTGTGGCCTTGCGTGTGGCTCAGAGCACCGGATGCCCAGTTTTGGGATGGGCCAGGTTTCCACACCTGCTGACTGGGCTGTTCCATGCTTGGGACCTTGTGAGTCAGTGAATGATTGAACACCCTAACAACAGGCTAGAAATAGGTCATCAGTACACGTTATTAAGTAGAAGGAAACTTACTTTGAATGAGTTACTGGACCCCTCCTTAAATGCCCTCACATCAAGTCCAGATTGTTCCACGACATGTGAAGTGGTGCAGGTCAGTGCAGGGGCATCACCGTTGTTGCCACTGCTGCTGCTGTTGTTGTTGTTGTTGTTGTTGTTGTTGTTGTTGTTGTCAGAGTGTTCGTCCCGATTGGATCCTGCGTTATCACCTCTATACCCATCGTAGTCACGGCCTTCCTCCCCACTGCCAACCTGATGCTTGTCTGTACCATGGTAAGCTCCACAGTCATCATTGTCAACTCCACACTTACCAATGGTCAGATATCCACATTCACTCTCCACGTTCACATGGCCTGGTGAAATGGACCCTGGCTTCTTCAGGCATATTAGTGGCGATGTGGGCTTGCCATTCGGTGTAAGGTGAAAGGCCAAAGCATGAGGAGAAAATGGATTTCAGGAAGTGTGCATACCATTGGTATACAGGACCTGGGCACGTGTGTTGTTGGCATCATCCCCATCATCAAGTCCCCCATACGAAGACTTGTACCCTTCATGTTAAATAACGATGCATTCATTAGTTTTCTTTACTCGATTAGAAGAGACTTACCGTCTTGAGGTGCTGCAGTGGGATTGCTTGCAGACCCGTCCATATGGTGCTGAGACCCTGACATCCAAATGTTAGAGTTTGAATGCGGAAAAACAAATCAAATTATCATATATCTCACTGGCTTTCGAGTTAGATGTCTTCGTGTTAGGCTGAGACTGAGGAGGGACAGCCAAATGCACTTTAGTCAAGTGCCAGTTTGGGACGAGTCCAATTACAGGAAAGGTAGACCTCGGAGAACGTGACGCGGGTTCATGTGGCGAGCTGGAATGTAGTTTGTAGGGTGATCCATGAAGTATGATGGGAATGCGGATGAGATCCATGCAACGCAGTGGATGTTAGAGCAGTAAGCAGCGAGTCCGTCAGTGTGAGACTTAGTTACGATAGGAAAGAAATTCTCACCACTGCAGCACAACACACTTTCCTTTTCTGTTTGGCTGGGACACCATGCTTGGCCTTGCACATTCCACATGTCTTCTCCCTTCGTTGTCGACTGCCATCCTCGTAGTAACTCCCTCGACTTCCTTCCCCATCGCATTGACATCGGGAGCCTTCAAAAGGAGGATTCATGAGTAAGTCACTCATCTGGGTAGTTTAACATTCCCATCACTCACCTTCATAGCATTGGATTTGATTTGAGTAACCCTCTGTTGTGTTTTTGACACGATCTTGCCTGGATTTGCTTCATCCAGGTCATTGTCTACCCCCATAGTATTGTTATCCACCTATCATAGTGACCAGTAGGTTAAAAAAACATTGGATTATTTCTTACTTACTGTCATAGCTGCTTCAGGATTGGACCCAGTGTGGGCAACTATTGGCTCTGTTGCATTGCTGCTGGTAGCCACTTGACTTCTGGTGCCTATGGTACTCTGTGCATACAGTGAGTTGCTGATTCAAATATTGGACATGACTCAGTGAAAACTGAGGAACTTCAGACCTTAGACACTTTCTGGACACTGGCAACTGTTCTACCCCAAGTTGCAGTTGGGATCTCCTCCCCTGTAGTGCCCTTCCACTTCTTTCTTTGCCGACTTTTCCTTTCGTTGGCAGCCTCTGATTCCTCACCACTTGTTGGTTGTCGCTTCCTAGTTTTTCTATTACCACCTTCATCACTGTTGTTCTTTGCTATCATTGTCACATTAGTATCAACTGCTAGGTAAGCAAAGTAGAAGGTACCTTCCAGCCCTGATGACACCTTTGTTCTGTACATAGTTGACTGTGCACGAGGCTGCTTTTTTTGTGGGGGCCCTGGAGGCTGACATGCTGAAGCTCTAGCCTGCTGTTGCTGTGTGAGTAGATCCACCTCAAGTGCTGCTACCTGTCTGGTGATGGAGTCCTGTTCAGGCTTAGACTTTGCTTTCTGCTTTGCCTGTAACCTAGAACCTGGTGGTCCAGTAGCTGCAGGAGCTACTACTGGTAAGTCTAATAGTCCAGGATGCTTTGTTTTATTTTGTAGTCAAGTAGTTGGTGGCATGAGCTAATGTGCATGTAGTATGTTGGAGAGAGAGAATACTTGCTGGCTGTCGGAATTTCAAGTGACTATTTTACCACGGGTGTGTATCACAAGTCCACAACTCTATTAGTAGGATTGTTATAGGTGCTAGCTTGGCACTTGTGCCATGACAATTCTTTTATTCTCATGTCTGGCAGTGGTGCTGTTCAAACCACTCATCAGTCTTTATTTGCTGTAGTACCCCACCTCCTGAACCCATCAAAACTAGAACCATCCCAAGTGCCATACTAGTCCTACATGATGGCCACTCCAAGGGCTACAATTCCTTTGAAGTACCAACCTCGAAGATACTACTGCACTGACACTGTCAACTCAGACTGTCAGAAGGGCTTCATCTCTGCAGCAGGTTTGAATCATCACTACAATGCTGTGCATAAGCACCATACTACTAGGCCATCTCATCCTCAACAACATCCATGGCAACCAACTGGCCAGCATGATGGCAGTGGAGATGATAATATTGAGCCTCAGGGGGCATATTTTGTCAAGCATCCAGTGTTAGATGGTGGGATCTACTCTTGTTCTTCCAGATTATTTCAACTGACTATTAGCCAGGCACACCAGTTGATTTAAATGGTGATGACCTGCCAGAGGGTGCTTCACCTCCTAAACCTAATACTTCCAGTAAAAGGGCATGGCACCCCTTTGAAAGTAGAGCTCACTTTGAGCTTGCTGATTTCATTTTCCATCAGAATGAAATGCCAGGTGCCCAGATTGATGAACTGATGCACATTTGGGCCAGCATGCCAGGCCAAGCTGGTACTCCTCCATATGCCAATCATGAGCATTTATATAGCACAATTGATGCCATTTCAGAGGGAGATGCCCCAAGGACTTCTTTCTCCATGGAATCAGTTGAGGCTGGTGGTTCAGGTGGACCAAGTTGGAAGCATAATGGTACATATGAGGTGGTTTTCTGTGATCCACAAATCCTACTTAATCATCAACTATCCAATCCTGGCTTCAAGAATCATATTGATTACTCCCCACGACTAGTATTTGGGGAAAAGGGTCAACGTGTCTGGTCTGATTTGATGACTGGGAATTGGGCCTGGAATCAATGTGTAAGCAAATCACACATCCTTTTTACATTGAGTTGAAACTAGCTTGGATTGATGCCTGCAGAATGAACTTTCAAAGGACCCTGACAACCATGGGGCAATGTTTGTCCCTATTATTTTGGGTAGTGACAAAACCAGAGTCTCAGTTGCAACTGGAAACAATGAGTATTATCCACTTTATATTTCTGCAGGCAATGTGCACAATGGAATGAGACATGCACATGGTGAAGCTGTGAGCTTGCTAGGGTTCCTATCAATACCCAAAAGTAAGTTATTCAAATTACACCTTCCATTATACTTGGACTAAGAAGCTAATTACAGCAGACAAAGAGTTTGAAGCTGATCCAGAGTTTCGCACTTTCTGGAGGCACCTTTTCCATACATCTTTGGAAGCCATTTTCCATTCCATGCGTCCAGCAATGATGAAGCCCCAATATGTAAAATGTGCTGATGGTCATTATTGCAGAGCAATATATGGACTTGGTCCTTATATTGCTGATTACCCTGAACAAGCTTTGTTAGCTTGTATAGTTCAAGGATGGTGCCCAAAGTAAGTGGTTATCAATTAATCAAATGCCTCATCTCAACACTATTATTTACTAGATGCACTGCTCATTGAACTCATTTGGACCATGATCCCAATGCTATTTTGCGCAATCATGAATATACCCAGCTTCTAATGGACTCATTTGCTTCACATGTACTGTGGCAAAAGTATGGAATAGTTGATGATATATTGGTAAATTTAATTCTACAGTGATTTGATGTCTCTAAGCTCACAGGACAACCTCTGACTGTAGCCTTTCACAGCTAGCTTCCCTCGTGCAAATATCCATGAGCTTATTGCCCCAGATATTTTGCATCAAATCATCAAGGGGACATTCAAGGACCATCTTGTCTCATGGGTGGAAACATACTTGAAGAAACACTACAAGAATGACTTTGCAGCTGTCCTGGCTGATATTGATCGTTGGTATGTACATTAAATCTAGCAGTTTATGGCTTGTGCTGATCTTAGATTAGTATTGCTGTTGTGCCACCCTTCCCTGGCCTCCGACGTTTTTCACAAGGCCGTGGATTTAAACAATGGACAGGTAATGATTCTAAAGCTTTAATGAAGGTTAGCATAATGCTATTGAATCAGTGCTATACACTTATACTAGGGCTGTAGGTTTATCTTCCTGCCATTGCAGGCTATGTACCCAATGAAATGCTACAAGCTCTCTCAGCATTCATGGACTTCTGCTATATTGTTCATCAGTCAAGCCTGGGTGAAGCTGATCTGGAGGCTCTTGATAAGGCCCTTCAGTGCTTTGAAACTCACCGTTCCATTTTTGAAGCTGAGGGCATTCACTCAGATGGCATTTCCATTCCTCAAATCCATGCGCTTCAGCATTACCATGAAGCTATTGAGTTGTTTGGAGCACCAAATGGACTTTCCACATCTATTGTGGAGTCAAAACACATTCATGCAGTAAAAAGGCCTTACCGACGATCCAATAAAAATGAGGAGATGGCACAAGTGCTTCTGGTCAATCAGTGGCAAGATAAGCTGGCACGATTTCAAGCAGAATGCCTTGCAGAAGGTAGAGAATTGACAATTGACAATTTGAGTCTGCTTAATAGCCTTTTTTCAGGGCTTTTGGACAAACCACTAATTCCACAAGACAATGTACATGAGGATACATCCTTTCAAGATGATCCTTACCTTCAGGAGGCAGAAGATGATGATAGTGAAAGAGTAGATGCAGTGGTTCAACTTGCACATAAACCATGTAAGTTTCAGTATTCATCCTTAAGTTCATTTGAGGTGTGAGAAATCATTCATCTTCTACATAGCACCCAGGAAACTCAGAACCTTAGCTGAGATGGGCCAAGATATTGGTCATCCTGAATTGCCAGACCTTGTTTCTATTTTTCTGTTTCAGCAAAGAAATCCTGGTGTTGATGTTCCTGACATATCTAAGTGTCCAAAAGCTATTGACCCAGGATATTCTTTTTCCTCAGCAGTTGCAACATTCCATGCTCCAAGTGATCTCTCTGGAGCAAATGGAATGCATCGCCAATGTATCCATGCTTCACCCTCATGGAGAAATGGTGCACCTCGCTATGATTGTGTCTTTGTGGAAAAAGACCCTACTCTGCCAGGATTTCAAGGACTATATGTGGCACAGGTGCTATTGTTCTTCTCTTTTCATTATTGAAATGTGCACTACCCCTGTGCTTTAGTGCAGTGGTTCACCCCTATTGGGAATGAACCCTGTAATAACACAGGCATGTGGAAAGTTGAGCATGAGTATGATGAATATGGTGATCATTTAGTGAGTGTTATCCACTTGGATAGCATTTTACGACCAGCACATTTGATAGGTATTTATGGCGATGAGTATATCCCACCTGATTTACATTACTCAGATTCACTTGCTGCTTTTGGCTCATTCTATGTTAACAAGTACTCAGATTATCATGCCTTTGGATTAGCTTTTTGATGAGAATCAGTATTGAAAGTCTCTACTTGTCTCTTCTGTGGTGAACCATGGCATTGCAGCTAATCAGCAAGATGGAAGAAGTTTTGATATTCTGACAAGATCTGATATTGGACATTCTCAGTTTACCAGCCTTTCAGACAGTCAGATTTTCTGAGACAACTATCCCCCCATGGGAAACCCTCACCCCCCAGCATCAGTGTTCAAACAACAACTCCCTGCTCCATCCATCATTCTGATGTCAGCAGCAGGTTTCACTCCATCACCAGAGCCACATTTAGAGCACACTTCACCCCTCTGCCCCACCTGGGAAAAGCTCTCCACCCAAACACAAATGCTCCCCATCCATCCCATGTCCCTCAGGCTCTCTGAGGTGGGCAGACAGTTCCACCAGTTCCCCAAGGGCTCCTTCAAGGCTTGCTTTTCCCCCCCTGTTCTGCTGAAGTGTGTGCTCTCTCACTCTGCATCACACCCTCCTGCTTGGAGCTGGACCATCAAGGCTGGCCCCAACAAGCACAACCTCCACTTCCATGGAAGCCCACCTTTCTGCTTGGCTATGTGCACTGATGGGTCCTTGCATACCATCTCCTCTACCCACATAGACCATGGCAAGGTTTCAACCTTCATTAAACTTCCCCCAGATCCACCTGTACCAATGGCCCAGCCCTGAATTGGCCCATTTTCATTCACTTTCCTCTTTCATCCCACTTTCTGCCTTTTCTCATACATTACTTCCCATGAGGCATGCCAGTGCCAGCACAGTGATTCCTCTCCTCAGGCCTCTGAAGAGGCTTCCATCCCTGATGGCAAATACCCCCCCCCCCCCCACAAGCCCCCTGCCCCACCCTTCCAATTGGTAACTTAACCTAACCCCCTGTTTTGCCTGGTACTGTGTGCAGACAGGTCTCTCCATATTGTCATCTCCTCCACTCTCTCCCATGGGACAGGGGCAGGAATTGACAAGCAAGTTGCCTGTGCATATGAATGACAAAGACAAAAAGACAAGTTCTGTAAGCTGTGGATGTACTTTCAGAATTGTCAGGAACATAAATTTGTCTTGGAAAACTTACATGTCAAGTCTTGAGGTATCCACCTTCTTCTAACTCTCCCCCAATTATCACTTGCTTCCCTTTGTGTCCTTCTCTCTACTTTTATTGAGTTACTCCCTCCACTAACCCTTAGCATAGTTTTTTATGCTCCTCACCCTTCACAGCTTTGGCTGATTATATGTGTAAAGTAACCTGAATTGTGGCCTGATATGACATCTTCCCCTCCCCCATCTATATACATGCAAGTAGCACAGTGTAACATAAGGCTCAGGCCCTCATGCACTTTAAACAGAAATATATATATATAACCCTGACATACCCTCTCATTTCAGCTGGCACCTGCTTCCCCCAGAACTACTCTCCACTGACCCCCTTCCCAAAGCTGTATTAGAACTAGAAGCCACCAAACTGAAATTTGAAGGTGCCTCCCCCTGTACCTAGGCATCAGCAAGTTGGGTTCACTTGCTGTACTAGCCACCTCTGCTGAGCACAGTCTGGTAACAAAAACATTTACATACCCTTACAACCCCACTGTACCCACAAACTGCCCATAGAGATGGTTCACCTGCACCCACCCTGCCCTCTCCTCTCCTTTCCCCCCATGTTTGCCATACCCTTCTCTGCCTTCATAGTCTCTCCCTCCATCCTACTCCATGTTACTAATCATTTCACTCCATCCCCACCCCAGGTTTGGTGTTAGGTGTGAAAGTGACCAAGGCCCTGTTAAACTACAGTAGTGCTCCCCCTCTACCTATATATGCCCTACTCCTGCCAGTCATCTTAGTCCTACATAGGGTTCTGTATTCCAATGAGGGACTATAAAAGGTTTTTTTTTTTAAAAAAAAAGGGTGGCCCTCCACCTCAAAACCATCCCTACCCCCTCAAATCCCAAGGCCTCACCCAGCAGATGATCACTCATCCACCACAGTGGATGTCCTGTCTGATCTCTAGGCTGAGATTAAATTCATCCATGAGAAACTTTACAGGTTCAATTGCTGCTTCACATGAGGCATGCTGTATTCACTGCCACTGCAACCATCTGACAATTTTTTCCATAGAAAACACATTGAAAATATGGAGGGGAGAGATAGTCTTTTATGCTGGATATTGGACACTACATCATTAATCCATGTTTCTGGCTGGAAGAAGACATAGAAATTAGAAAATTACATATGCATCTTCTCTGAGAATCATCTCAAATAAAATGGTAGCATTAAGCATATGGGACTTCAATTCAAGGGAATCCACAGCAGAGTGAATTCCTAGTTTGGTGAAACTTAGTATGAGGCAAGATGGTGGTAGCATCCAAATGAGTGAATGTAGTCATGGGGGCAGGATCTGACAAGTCATTAGCTGGTACATGTTAGACTGCTCACACTGACATGATTAAACCCTTCTTTGTTGTCATGATGCACTCCTGCCTTGGTGAAAATGAGTAAAAACTAGGTAGAAAAAACAACATCATCCATACATGCCACCCATGTCCATGGAGAGTGTGGGTTGGTAACCAACAGCAGAGGGAATATGACCAAGTACAGCAGACACCTTGGAACCAGCCTGCCAGGGTAAAGCAGAATATGTTATCAATGAAAAGTAGTACATGTTGACCCTCCTCATTATGGAAGTACTTGGCAGTAGTAGTCAGACCCATGAAGGTGACATGGACTTGTTCATTGGACCAGAAACCAAGGCAGCCTTGGAGTTTCCTTCCAGGTTGGTGACACTGGTTTTGATCATTTCATGGTACAGACACAAGTGTGCTCACTGACCCCTACAAAATATAAGTGAGACAGGATGCATACATTTATGAGAAAAGAAACCCTCTGCTGAAAATGGAGAAACCACCATGGGCTTTTGCAACATTCCCAACACCAGCACCACCAAAGAGACTGGTCTTTCCACTGCAGACATAAGGAACAAGTGTCACATCTGTGACATGTGGCTACACTCCAGAATAGACTCAGGATATTAATAGCTAAGTTCTAGACCTTTGGAACTCCACTATTGCAATGGCACTCCATCCTTTACTTGTTCCTTGTTCTTTGTTCTGTTTATAGTTGCCATACTTAGTATTCATTTCCACAAGTGTTACCTTCTGTCAGTCAGTCAACTTAACAGGATATTCAAGGTTTTGAGTGAGCATGTCCAATGACATATGACATCAGGTGCTTGATTACCTCTCCCTGGTAATAGGTATTCCAGAAGAATCCATTATCCAATGAATAGGAAGTGACAAGGTATCAACAACCAATTGCATGCAGCTCATTTGACTCACAAGCACCTCCTGTGATGCTCTCCTGTGATGTTGTTCCACTTGGGGGTCTTCAGCCAATGATGATTCATCTCTGCCTAGCCCTCATCCTCAACCAACAGAGGCTACAGCTTGGCAACTGACCTTGGATCTGAGGCTGGCATCTTGGTATAGACCCAAAACATTGACTATGAATATTACCTATCACAAAATCCTTCTGTAATTAATGGTGTGATTAGCTGTTTGGGCCATGGCACCATACTGTGTCCCAAAGACTGCCACAGTGAAGTGAGGCATGTCTTGTTCTAGTTACTGATCCAGCCTTTTATGACTAATCATCTGATTCACCTACACTGTTCTCCAGTAGTCCATATGTCCTGGAAATTACCCTGTAACATTCTCTGTAGTATAAAAGCCCTGCATACACTTCATTACACCTCAGTTTGAACATCAACTAAGGTACTCTTCAATCTCACTTGTTACCAAACCAGTACTCCTCTGGATGGCTCCAACTCCAGAACTCTGCAAGTTTAGTACAGAGTTTGTGCTAAACTCTGACCCACTAGTACCTTTGAACCTCAGACCCCCTCAGGGACCATAGAGAACTGGTCTTGACACCAAGAGGTCAATGACCTTGATACTGGTCTCAAGAACCTCTGCAGTTGTCAATTCATGGTCTATGAACACAGGGGGGTCACCATGAATGGGGGAGAGCTTGACACCTTTGATTGGTCCACACTTGTCAATGGGCTTGCCATTGATGTTCATGATAGGGCCCAGAGTAGCTTGGGATCTGTATAGGCACTCCAGTATCAACTACCTTCTGACTGCACACCAAACCTTTCATACTGTCCATAGCAATGGTATGAACAGTGTTGAGCTCCCCAAGGTGTGATGCAACTTCAAGAACAAGGCAACCACCATGGAAGTCCTGGACTTTGAGGGCATTTAGGGTGGGTGGAGCATGTCAGACTCACACTGCATGTCAATGACAGCACCAATGACTATCTTCACAATGCCAGTAGTAGTATATTTGTGGCCAGAGTCATCCATAGACTCTGGGGGGCTTTTCTTTCCTTGTGCATCTCTGGGAACCAAGTGTGAGTACACTAGCAGCAGCACTGAGAAATTCCTGGAGCTCAAATACCTAAAATCACAAATTTCCAGCTTTTGTGAATTGGTCAATCCTGGATGGATTTTCTCATGCTTTCAGAGCCAGATGGTATCATTTCTGTAGAATTTTGATGCTGTGTTCAGGTGGAATGGCTTGAGGAGGTTTGAGGTGCATTTTTGCTGACATTTTTCCCATGTGGCCAACTTGCCTGAAAAGGTCAATAATTGTGCTTTGGTGACTGCCTGGTGGTCTGGGGTTTCTGACAATGCCTGAGGATCTGACCATCTGGAAAGTCAACATTTGTTTGAATGTCTGAGATTTCTGAAAATATCTGATAGTCTGTATCACTGGAATTCTGGTGGTCTGACATTTCTGAAATTCTGGTAGTCTGTGGATTCTGAAAACATCTAATAGACTGGTAGCCAATACTGTCTGATGATCTGAAATGTCTGGGAGGCTTATTTTGACTGATTGATGATTGCATGCTTCTGAGAATATCTGAGGGTCTGGCATTCTGAATAGCTGGTGATCTGAGCCATTCTGATTTTCTTACTGTCCAGTCATCTGAGACTTCTGAGAGTATCTGAAAGTCTGAAGTTCTGGCTATCTGATAAACTGAGACTTCTGAAAATGTCAAGGAAGTCTTACCTTCACTATGTGATGATCTTAATTTTCTGGGAATATCTTAGTGTCTGGTGTTCTGAATGTCTGGACACCTGAGATATTCTGAGGGTCTGTTGTTCTGACTGTCTGATGATTGGAATCTTCTGAGAATATCTGATGGATTATCTGAGGGCTCTGAGAATACTGGAGGTCTGTTGTTCTGACTGTCTGATTGTCTGGCACTCTGAGAATAATCTGATATCAGAAGTTTCAGATCTTTTCAGATCTTTTCAGATTTTTTCAGACTGCCAGATTTTCTCAGACTGCCAGATTTTTTCAGACTGTCAGATCTTTTGCCATCTTGCTGATGTCATAGCCTCCATCCAATCCCTTTTCAACCCCAATGCTGAGATACCCCAGAACCCCCACTCCAGCATCTTGGTCTGCTACCTCTCAAAAGGAAAGAGAAAGGCACTTCCCAAAACCCCCAGAACCCATCTGTACCCACAGCCAGAACCAGTACACTGACAAGTCTGCAACATGCCACCTCCTGAGTCAGGACCCTCATCCACTCACTCCCCTACATCCCATGTCTCATCAAGTGGTGACAAGTCAACCACATCCTCACTCCCCCATGCATCTAAACAATGATCCACCCCTGCCAACCTCTTGTGCAGACCAGAGGATTATGAAGGCTACATATGGATCCTTGAGAAATATGATGAATGGATCATCTATGGATGGGACATCAGCAATGACTGTGACTATCTCAGGATGCTGTCTCAAATCTACAGAAGCATCAAAATCACCCTACACCACACAGCAAACATCTTAAAGACTGGAGACATAGTTGTCAATGAAGAAACTTGTGGTACCACATTCATGGAGACTGAAGGCATGAAAAGCATCGAAGAAACACAAAACATGTTGTGCTCCCTCATCAACCTTGTACCTGTCCATTTTGGCCCTTGGTTAATCAAGTACTTTCATTTGTTTCACAGCACCCTTCCCAACACTCTGCCACATCCTAGAAGCTCCTGTGATTCCACTGATGAAAGAACCAATGCAGTTGGTTTGGACACTATGGAAGGAAAGGGTGTTTCTAGATCAGACTGCCCAGCAGCCTCTGGAGGTCAAACAGTACTGGATGATGGAAGAAGGGCTGGTGACAAACAACAGGAAGAAATATCAAAACCTGAGGTACCATCCATCTGAATGGAGTCACCTGCAGCACCTTGCAGTGTTAGGAAAGAGGAAATTGTTTCTTCAACTGAAGAAAGGATCTGCCCAAGCTGGAAAGAATCTGTTTGCCCAGGAACTTGCTGGGTCACCATTGATTGCTGCCAAGAAGAAGAGGAGGGAGCCACATGGAAATTCCTCCAACTTGCTGCACAAGTCCTTGGAGAAAGGTGCAATGAACCATGGGTCCTGGAAGAAGAATGTATCCAAAGATGGAGAAAGTTCCTCCTTGATGTCTACAGTAACTGAGAATACTGGTCATATGATCTATTCAACACAACTAAGTCGACCTGTGCTCTCCCCAACAAACCTTTCTTCCCAGTTGAACAAACAGACTGGCTTCACCTCAAACTTGGAGGAAGAGTCCAGCTTGACCCCCTCCATCCTTTCTATAAACACACTTGCCTTGACTGCTGACACCTCAGCCACTGGTCCTGTCAGCACAGAAAAGGTTCTCACTGGACTGACTCTAATGGATGTCCTATTGGACCATCCAAAGCCAATCCCACTCCTTGACAATCTTGAATTACTGCTTTTCACTGACTTCAACTAGTTGGCAGGGCCACCAACCTTCTTTAAAAGAGGGGGGGTGATGTCACACCACTCTGCCTTTTGTCTCCTCTTTTGTGTTGCCACCACCTCACGTCCCTGTGACCACCTTCGTCATCCCCTTTCCTGTGCCCTAGAGGCATCTTGCTTACTGGCCTCTGTCCACCTCAGGGACAAGCCTGTGGACTTTACTATACAACATGTGGTATGCTTATGGCACTTTTCCCTTTTTACTTTTACCTTTCTTTCATTTCCCATGTGAAGTGAGATCCCTATTGGGATCATTGTCTTCTTTCTACTTTACTGTTTTTACTTCCCATGCATGTGACTTCTACATGTCATGTTGTGCTGAGCCCAATGTATGAAGGAATACCTTCGTACATTGTGCCCAGTCAGTATGACTCGATGTGCCAGTGCTTTCCCAGCTCCTTTGTTTATGTGTTTGATAAATGACTGCCCACCTTCTTGTTTACCTTTTACTGTGTTTAGCTACAAGTACATTACATGAGCCAGTTGCCTGTGAGGTATATAAGACCTCACAGATGCAACTGGGTCTCCTTGTACTTTATGCTACCAAGTATCCTACCATGTAAAGGTAGAAGGCATACTTCTATAAATCACCCTTTGCTCTCAGTCCAATACTTGCTCTCTGAGCAAAACTCTGGTTCTGCCCCTAGGTAGGTAATCCCACCTTCACATATCAACTAGCTAGTCTCCAACCATAGGATATCAAGGGTGTCCCTGTTGGGGAGGCCTTGGCATTACCCAGCATATTAGGAAGAGGTCCACTAGGCTCATACCTTAGCTTGCCTATTCCCTCCCTATTGGTTCTAGCTAGCCACAAGGCAATCAATAAGCACATGTTGACCCATGCCTTGGAACAGCATGTTATCAGTCATCACTGCACAACACAGCCCACATCTTCAAAATTTTGGAATTGATGGAACAAGCTCTAGCCTTGTTCAACCTGGGATGCACCATAGTGATGGATTAAATGCCATCCCCCAGACAGGTCAGCCAACCCCACTTTCAGGGGGGGATGGCATCCCCCAGCCAGGTCAGCTGGCCCCACTTTCAGGGGGGGGTATCCCCCAGCCAGGTCAGCTGACCTGTCACATCCATGATGCACATGCAAGGTCTGGACCATAGTCCAACTATCTGAGATGTTGTTCTAGCTCTATGGGCTTCTGTTGTGAAACTCTGTTCCATCTCTGATTCAACTTGCAATCTATTTCTGTTTCTGTTTTCTATATTTAGTATATTTCTCTTGCACTTCTAAGTGACTCACCACACTACTGTACTAGTATGTCTTACTAATCCCTGTACTATCTGGCTATCTGGCAACTACTGACTTACCTTACTAATAGCTCACTAATATTGTTATCCATCTGTACTGCATTCTGGTAGTCAATACACCCTGGACATTGCTTTGGACTTTCCTCTGTACTATAAAAGCTTTGTACATACATTGTAGCACCTCAGTTCAAATATTGAATAAGATACTCATCAATCTCACTCAACTCCAGATAGTTTCTGGATAGTTCTGACTTCTGGGACCCAGCAGGAACTAGTGTACTAAGTTGTACACTAAACTCTGACTACCCAGACTTTTGTTATAGCCTTCCTCTGCCCTTGGACCCCCTCAGAGACTGTTGAGAACTGGTCTTGACAGTATATTCGAACTCAATCCCTGCATGAGTCCACCAAACCCCCTAGACCATGACTATGACTACCCAACTCCATTCTCACTCCATGGCTGTTGAAGCTTTGGAACAAGCCATGATTGACGATATGCACAAATCAAGTGCATGTATTGTGTTAGCAAGTCACCAATGCCCTCCACCATCAGTTAGCCAATTTTGAAGTTTCTCTGCCAGGGGTGAACCCCTTGCTACCCTGACCCCTAGAACTGGCTCCTCCAATAGATGCTCCTTGTCCATGGTGTGACCAACCCCAGACCTCTTTGGAGGTGATGACCCCAGAGATGACAGTCCAGGAGATGATGGTCCCAGAGATGACAACAACAATGACAATGACAATGATGATGATGGCAATCCATTTGTTGATGCCCCAGAGCAGCTAGATCCCAAACTGGCAGTTTTGCAGAACTTGGCAACAGCTGTCAACTGCCTGTCATGTTCAACCTGTTGCTCCAATGACACTTCATCCTCATGTGCCAAAGTCTGAGAGCTGGACACTTTCAATGGAACTGACCTGAAGAAACTTCAGACATTCCTGGTTCAGTGTGAACTATGCTTCCAAGATCATCCCAAGGCCTTCTGCCTGGACAGAAACAAGGTTACATTTGCCCAGTCATACCTCAAAGGGATGGCTCTTGAGTGGTTTGAGCCAGACCTTTTAAACTCCAGAGACCTGGCAGACCATCCACTCTGGATGGATAGCTGGCTGGATTTTGTGGTGGACCTTCAGATGACTTTCAGACCACACAACCCAGTTGCAGATGCCAAACACCAGCTCAACCACCTCCATATGAAAGAGATGCATCATGTAAACCACTATGTGGTCGACTTCAACAGATTGGCATCACAAGTCTGAGGTTATGGAGATGGTGCCCTCTGCCACCTGTTCTACACCAGGCTCCCAGACTGTATCAAAGATGAAATCAGTAGGGTTGGGAAGTCCACTACTCTTTACAGACTGCACATGCTAGCCCAAGAAATTGACATGCACTACTGGGAGCACAAGGATGAGATCTCTCATCAAGCAAAGTCCTCCAGCAACAACTCCAGAAACAACTCCAGAGGTAAGGCCAACTCAAACAAGGGGGACAAGCAGAAATCTGGTAACACCAACCCCCAGTCTGGTAGTAACCAGCAAATGCCATCTACCCTGAACCCTAAAACCCTGAGCAATCAGAACTCTGGCACACCATCCACATTGTCCAACAAGCTTGGGAAAGACAGCAAGTTGACACTTGCTGAACAAAAGAGACATTTTGAGCAGAACTTGTGTATGTTCTGTGGAAACCCTGGGCACAAGGCCAAAGAATGCCCTAAGTCTACATCTCGCACAGCTAAGGCTCGCACAGCTACAGTTACTGAGTTGGAAGCCAAACTGACTGCCTCCACTGAGGCAAAAAAAAATAGAGTGCAACTCTCAGAACTCCACACAGCCTGGGAGTTGCATTGATACTGACTGTGCACCCTTGGAGGCATGCCTCAACACATCTGCTCTCTTAAATCCTAATTCATTAAAGCCTTCTGTCACTCTTGACTCATATAATATTCTGGACTTTCCAGCATTAATAGATTCAGGCTTGACCCATTGTTTTGTAGATTCTACTTTCATCAATAATCATGGTCTTTCAACCTACTCTGTCCTACCTCTTGTCCTCCATCTGTTCAACAGCATGACAATGACATCAATCAGTAAAGCCTCAAATCTCTCAGTCTGCTTTCCCTCTGGAGATATCACCAACATGATCTTCTATGCAACTCCATTGGATTCTGAGTGTAAGATTGTTCTCAGACATGACTGGCTCACCCATTACAATCCATCAATTGATTGGGTACTGAGCAGTATTAAATTCCAAAAACCTTACATCTTACTTGCCAGCACCAACATTGCCCTCTGACTCAGAGTCAACTCTGAGAAACCCTGAAGATGCCCCCCTAGGCTCTCCAGACATCACCCTCCCCAAGTTGGTTGACAACTCCTCTCCACCCAGCACTTGAGCACTGAACATCTCCCTTGTCAATGCAGCAGCCTTTGTCTGCACTTGCAAGCTAGATGGCTCAATCCAGTTCTCCCTCCAGGTCCAACCTCAGGACAGTACCAAACTCCAGGCTGTCACCATACAGGATACCCTGGACTTGTCATCAGTACCCCCAGACTATCATGACTTCACTGACATATTCAGCAAGGCCAAGGCTTCTACACTTGCACCTCACTGGGAGTTCGACCTCAAGATAGATTTGGAGGAAGGAACTACTCTGCTGCTGGGAACCCTTTACTCACTTTTGTCTGTTGAGCTTGCCACTCTCTGGACTTTCATCAATGAAAACCTTACTACTGGCTTTATTTGCCCAACATCATCCCTGTATGCCACACCTGTCCTTTTTGTCAAAAAGAAGGACAGATCACTCCACCTTTGTGTTGACTTCAGGAGTCTCAACAAGATCACCAAGAAGGACCATTACCTGCTACCTCTCATTTCAGACTTACTCCACTCACCTAGTCAGGCTAAGGTATATACTAAAATTGATCTGTGCCACACTTACCACCTGGTGCACATCACTGAAGGAGATGAATGGAAGACAGCTTTCAGAACTTGTTATGGATCTTATGAGTGGCTGGTGATGCCATCTGGACTTACCAATGCCCCTGCAGCATTTCAACACTTCATCAACTCTGTCTTTGTGGACCTACTGGATGTATGTGTCATTGTCTACCTGGATGACATCCTCATCTATTCTGATAACATTGAAAACCATAAAAAACATGTTTGTGAGGTACTCTGCAAACTCCAGGAGCATGGCTTGTATGCCAAGCCAGAGAAATGCAAATTCCACTCCAAGTCTGTGGAATACCTCAGTTTCTTCCTGTCCCCTGACAGTTTGTCAATGTCCAAGGATAAGGTAAAGGCCATCCATGACTGGCCTGAGCCCCACAAGGTGAAGGATATTCAATCCTTCCTCAGCTTTGCAAATTTCTACCATCATTTTATCTTCAATCACTCAGACATTGTGGTCCCACTAACATGTCTCACATGGAAGGGGGCACCTTGGAATTTCTCTGAGGATTGTCACTGGTCCTTTAATCATCTCAAAGAAGCTTTCTCCATGGCTCCAATATTGACTCACTTCCAGCCCAGACTTCCCATCATGGTCAAAATGGATGCTTTGGACTATGCTATCACTGGCATTCTGTCCATCACTTGCCCTGGATGGTGAGGTACAACCAGTAGGGTTCTACTTCTGGACTTTGACCACCCCAGAGTTGAACTACAACACACATGATAAAGAGCTGTTGGCAATCCATGAAGCCTTCTGGACCTGGCACCATTACCTCAAAGGCCCCACACACCCCATTGACCTTGTTACCAACCACAAGAACCTCAAGTATTTCTCCACCTTGAAAGTACTCACCAGGTGCCAAGCATGTTGGTCTGAGTACCTTTCCCAATTCAATATGGTCATTCACTTCCACCCCAGTAAGCTTGGAGCAAAGCCTGACACCTTGACTAGACAATGGGATGTCTACCCCAAAGAGGGGATAGGGGCTATGCCCAAGCTAACCCACAGAACCTCTGACTGGTGTTTACCACCAAACAGCTATCCAATTCACTATGGGTGACCTACCTAGAAAGCCCAGTACTATGTGCTAGTATAATCATGGACATTGAGAAACTCCATGAAGACATCAAGTCTGCCTTAACATCCAACCCACTTGGTCAACTTCATCTTTCCAACCCATCTAACCCTTGTTGGTGGGTAGATGAATCTGGACTTTTATGTCTGGATGATCACATATACTGTATGTCCCTGAAGCAAACAACCTCAGACTCTGTGTACTCCATTACAAGCATGACCACCCCTTGGCCAGTCACTTTGGACAAAACAGAACACTCAAACTCATCCATCATGAGTATGTCTGGCCAAATGCTTGGGCTTTCATCAAAGACTACATCAGATCTTGCACTGCCTGTGTGTGTGCTAAAACTCTGAGACATAAGCCATACAGGATGTTGAAGCAAGTACCAATACCAGAGAGACCTTGGAACTCCATTTCGATGGATTTCATCAAACAACTACCAAACTGTGGAAACCATACTGCCATACTGGTCATTGTAGACCATCTCTTGAAACAAGCTGTATTCATCCCCACCAAAGATACTATCACATCCCCACAGCTCACTAAACTGTTTCTACTCCATGTCTTCTCTAAGCATGGAGTTCCCTCACATGTAACCTCCAACCAAGGTATGGAGTTTGTGTCTCACTCCTTCCAATTGCTAGGCAAAGTACTGGACATGAAGCTCCATTTTACTTCTGGATATCACCCTGAAGGTGATGGTCAAACCAAATGAACTAACTGGATGTTGGAGCAGTACCTACAGGTCTACTGTAATTACCAACAAGACAATTGGTCCAAGTTGCTACCACTTGCAGAGTTTGCATACAACAATGCTCCCAGTGCTGCAACTGGAGTTTCACTGTTCTTTGCCAATAGGGGTTATCATCCCAATGTCACTGTACACCCAGAAAGAGAATTGACATCTTCTCAAGCCAGAGACTATGCAGTGGACTTAGACTCCCTGCATACATTTCTATGAGAAGAAATGAAAGAAGCCCAGCAGAGATACCAAGGTCCAGCAGATGCTAAAAGATCTCCACCTCCAGACTTTCAGATTGGAGATTTTGTATATGTCAAAGCAAAGTACTTCAGGTCCATGCAACCTTCAAAGAAACTCTCAGAAAAGAACCTTGGCCTGTACCCTATCATCACACATGTTGGATCATTATCCTTCACTGTCTAACTACCTGATGCTATGAAGTCCATACACCCTGTATTCCACATCTCACAGTTAGAACTGGCAACTCTGAATACTATCCCCAACCATGTATGTACAACCTCCACCCCCACCTGTTGAAATCAACAGAGCACTGGAGTATGAAATAGAACAAATCCTAGACTTGAAAGTGGACTACCATAGGCAATGTCCACTACAATATCTAGTCAAGTGGGCTGGCTACAAAGGCATGGATGAAGAAATGTCCTGGCTCATAGCTACCAAATTAAGCAACACCCCTGACTTAGTCATGGATTTCCACAGAGCATACCCCCACAAGGATGGTCCGTTGAGCACCATCCCACCCTGGAAATAAATGGACTTTTCAGAGTTTACTCCATCTACACTATGAAGACTCATGATCACTCAATTTCCAGGTGGACACACAGAAAATATATTTCAAAAAAAAAGAAAGAGGGGGGGGGGGGGGGACAGGAAACTCAAAGTATGCTAAGGACATGGATATATAAGTGATGACTAGATGTTGTCATTGTTCATTGCCTAGTTGACAAGAGTGGTCATCATGGCCTTGAGAACCTCAAATGATTCCTCCAACACCCCAGACAGGTCCCAGACTTCCCTCAACATTGTCTCTATGGCTGCCATGTTTTTCTCAATTGCCTTGATGACTTCTCTGAGACACCTGTCCAGAACCTCCACCAGAGGATCTTGATGTGGAGCTTGCACACAAGGTGGGCAAGGTTTCAGAATGGCCTCAATGTCCAGCATGTCATCCACATCTTCATCATCAGCTGCCTCTCCAAAATGTGCAGACTTCCTCCATTTCCTTTTTTCTCCACCACAAGGAGACAGTATGGTTGATGTTGGCTTCTTGGACTCCAGAGCCTTCAGGTTCAAGTCACATTTGCCCTTAGTTTTTTTGGCACTGGACACACAACTTGTTGCAACCAGGGCCTGGCATGCATGTTTCCCCAGCTTTGACACATGCAGAGCAAGCTTTTGCCTGCTCTGCAGACTTTCCACTGACCAACACGATGCACTGAGACTAGATTCAGATTTGTCAGCATGGAGTTTTGAATGATAAATATTGTTATGCACTGAAGAACTCTCTGCCTGCTGCACCTGACATGTCTCCTCCTTGAGTTGTTTTTTCTCTGCTTCCAACTCATGGAGTTTCTTTTCCTTGGCTGCCTTCCTCTGCACAGCCTCCTCAGCCTCCTTCACTTTCTGGACCTCCTTGGCTTGCCAGTGTTCTTCTTCTTGGATTGCTGCCTGCATGGCAGCACACTGGTGATGCTGTTGTTCATTGAATTTTGCCATTTTCATGGTAGGCAGGTCATCTGGATACTCTTGTAGCAACTCTGCATTGAGAGCATCCTAAATGATGCCTGCAGGGTTGAGGGTGGTGTTGAGTCAGGGAGTGGGAGCCATAGCATTTAGAAATTTGGAGATGGGCATCTGGACTTTGATGAAACCCTGTCAAGCTCTTTTACTGTGAAATTTTTTGGACTCCAACAATGCAGACTTTGAAACTCCAAAGTGACACTTGAGCACAACAAGTGCCTCAAGGGCTCAGCCCTAAGAGGGGGATACTGTCACATCTGTGATGTGTGCACAAGGTCTGGACTGTAGTCTGACTATCTGTGTTGTTCTAGCCCTATGGGCTTCTGTTGTGAAACTCTGTTCCATCTCTGATTTGACTTGTGATCTATTTCTGTTTCTGTTTTCTATATTTAGTATATTTCTCTCATGCTTCTAAGTGACTTGCCATACTACCATACTAATATGTCTTACTAATCCCCATACTATCTGGCTATCTGGTGACTACCAACTTACCTTACTAATAGCTCACTAATATTGTTATTCATCCATACTGTGTTCCAGTAGTTGATACACCCCAGAAATTGCTTTGGACTTTCCTCTGTACTATAAAAGCTTTGTACATATGTCATAGCACCTCAGTTCAAATATTGAATAAGATACTCATTGATCTCACTTGACTCCAGATAGTTTCTGGATAGTTCTGACTTCTGGGACCTGGCAGGAACTAGTGTACTAAGTTGTATGCTAAACTCCAACTACCTGGACTTTTGTTATAGGCTTCCTCTGCCCTCAGACCCCCTCAGAGACCATTGAGAACCAGTCTTGATATGACCCCACATTCAGGGGGGGATGCCATCCCCCAGCCTGGTCAACCAACCCATTTTCAGGGGGGGGGGGGTGGCATCCCCCAGCCCAGTTGGCCAACCCACTTTCAGGGGGGGATGCCATCCCCCAGCCAGGTCAGCTGACCCCACTTTCAGGAGGGGGTGGCATCCCCCAGCCAGGCTGGCTGACCTGCTTTCAGGGGGGGATGGCATCCCCCAGCCAGGCTGGCTGACCCCATTTTCAGGGGGGGTGGCATCCCCCAGCCTGGTCAGCTGACCCCACTTTCAGGGGGTGCCATGTTGGCTGACATCACCAGTTCATTCAACTGGCCAACACCAGGTCAGGGTTGGTCAGCTGACATCAGCTAGTCCTATGTTTAGGCCAAATTGTACAAGTCAGGTGCCCCAGTTTCAGGACCACAGGTGACTGAAGGGTCTGTCATCTCACCTGTACAAATGATTTCCATGTCAGATTCCTCCATGGAGTCATCATCTGATTCACTGACCCCTGCTGATTCCTCAACTATCTCCTCAGCAAGGCTGAAAGTCATGTTCTTGTCTGAGAGAGCCTCAGTATCAACATCATTCTTGCCATTGTCAGGTTCATAGGTAGGGCCCATCTTGATGTCAAGGAGATTTTCTATGAGACCATTTTCAAAATACTCAGCTCCAGAAGCTTTCTGGAACTTTGCTTGTGTCTGTCTCTTTGTCAGACATCAGCAAGATGGAAAAACTTGTGAAAAATTCAATGGCAATTCCAATGGTTGAAAAAAGTCTGAGAAGATCTGACAGTCTGAAATTTCTTATTTCAGAACTCTTCAGACTTTTTTCAGAACTTTCCAGAACCTTTCAGACCATCAGAACTTCTGCCATCTTGCTGATGGATGGGGCATTTCTGCTGGTTGAGCTGGTGTTTCATTTTTTGGTCAAAAAAGGGAATGATTACATAATCAAGGTCAAATTTTAAAATCCAGATTTATAGTATGCTAGTTGGACCTAGTTTCCTATCAAAGATTAGTTTCAAAGTTGTGTGACCAAAATCTGGTTCAGTGGAGAATGACCCAATACAGTCCAAGGGTGGTCACATGCAAGACCTGACAGTGACTGACAACAGATAATGCTCAGTTGCTATAGCAGAGTGATTGACTGACTTAGTAAGCATTGGACTTGAGTGGAAATGGGCCAGAGGGGTGTTGGAGTGGTGGGTAGAAGTGTCAGAGGTGGTGTGGAGAATAGGAACAGCACAGGTGAAAGATGGTCATAACATTTACCTCATTGTCTGTACTCCACCTTTAGCAGAGTACTGATACACTAACACTACAGCACTTATACCATTCCATTAGCTGTGCCCAAAACATTCTGTGCCTTCTTGTACCCCCATCACAGACATCCTCTATCCCAACTACAGTCTCTACACATTCATACCAATGCTCACTAGTCACACAGACTCACTTTTTTTTCATTTTAGTCCTTGTCTGAATATATATCAACCTAACCCATGGCCTACCATGGAGTGCTCATATATATATACTGTTTGTCATGGATTGAATATATTACAATTTGTCTATAATCACAATCATCATCAGAGATATTACATATTACACATTTTAAGAGTCTGTTTAAAGGGATATTGTCAATAGTGAGCAAGATACCATATACAACCCAAATTTGCTTACCAATTCAACTCCAGACCATTGAGTACTTCATGGAACACCACATTGAGTGTGTTTGAACCCTGGTACTCAGGAGGAAAGAGGACTTTTATTCTCTCCCCAGAGGTGCAGCATGACAGAGCAACATAGAGTTGACCATGTGAGAAGACAGGAATACAGAGATCAAGGCCAACATGCCAGACTGATTGTCCTTGTGATTTGTTGATGGTCATTGCAAATGCAACATGCACAGGAAACTGTTGGCAAGAGAAAGGGATTGGCATGTCATCTTCAGAGGGCTGAATGTTGATGTGTGGTATGAAGACTTCATTGCCAGCATGAGCACCTCCAAGGATGCAACACTTTAGCACTCTTTTCCTGATCTCCAATAGGGCCATCCTGGTACCATTACACAGCCCATTGGTGGGGTCAATGTTTCGAAGTAGCATCAGTGGACATCCAACCTTCAAGGAGAGTTTGGCTGAAGGTAGTCCAGCCACTTCCAATGAGTTCAGAAACTCCATGGGGTACTGCTCATTGCCCTCTCCTTCTGCTTTGTCCACTCCATACATCACTTGTTTCTCTCCAGGAAATATGTCAATGACAAATTCATTGACCTCAGAGACAGCATCATTTCTTGCAGCAAGGATGGTGCAATCAAGTAGATACTGATCAGAGACTTGAGTAGCAATGTCTGGGTATGTGGCATTGACCAATGATGCAAGGGTATTTTGAGGAAGACACATTGATTGTGGGAGTTGGATGGTGCTCCCTGGAGTGTTTATCCCTCCACAGCCCACATCAAGGAGCCATGATGCAAAGGCATTCCCTTCTGCTGTGCAGTCAAGCTACATGTTTTGGCATAAATAACAAATCTGTATGTGTTGCCACAGGTTTGACTTCTGGAGGGAGGAGCCAATGATGTGTTGTCAGGATCCTTTTGGGACCACAGGAAGTGTTTGGTGAAAGTCACCACCAAATACAACAGTGATTCCACCAAATGGGGCTGGATTGTCCAGGACATCTTGAAGTGTTTGATTGACTGCCTCAATCCCATGATGGTGCTGCATTGGAGCCTCATCCCAAATGATGATTCCTGTCTGCTGCAAGACTTTGTGAGGGTCAGACTGTTTGGGAATTCTGCAGGTTGAGGATTCAAAGATGGGGATGGGAATGTGGAATCTGGAGTGGGCTGTCCTTCCACCAACTAAAAGTAGGGAAGCAATTCCAGAAGATGCAACACACAATGCAACCTTTCCTTGTGCCCACACAGCTGATGCAATTGTATTGCATAGGAAGGTTTTTCCACCACCTCCACCACTGCACAAAAAAGCACCCTCCATGGTTTTCCTGAACAGATTGCATGATTCTGTCAAAGACATCATGCTGTTCAACATTGAACCTATCCCTTCTGTCCTCCACATCAAGCAGCAAATCAGCAGCATCATATGCCAACTCTGCACATAATATTTGATTTTGAGTGATGCCTTGGGTTCCCAGTTCATTGTGGATGGTGGAAGGTTGAAGTCAGCAAGAGTTTTACCACCTTTGCCAAGGAGGTTTTCAATCAAATACAGACCAAAGTCATGTATTTGGTCATCTGAAGGGTTTTCTATATGATGACCATGAATCAGTTGATTGTGGAGGTCATCACATATGCTTTGCTGATGTTCCTGCCAGAGCTGGAGAGGTTGTGATGGAGCACAGTGTAACAGGATAACTGCAAAAAGAGAGCAAAGCTGAGATCCAGTTTGCATCTGGCCAGCTTCTGTCAAGCACTGGTGCCACTCAGCATCATCCTCCAAAAGGCCACATGCAAGACAGGCTTCCTTGTATGTGGCATAGACCCTGTCATCATATGCTTGGAGGTGCTCCCAGCTGGTGGCCCCTTTGACTATGGTGAGAAGCATTTGCAGGTGAAAATGTTCAACTTGTGAAGGGTGTGTGAATTGCATCCTTCCTATTGCAAACCCTTTCTGTCTGAAGTGGCAATGGCATCAGCATCTGATACCCTGAGTGTCATACAATAACTTACCAAGGAGTCCATTTCCTTGTTGTTTTGTTCCAAACAAAGTGCTGTGGGAAATCCTGGTAGGAGTAGTTTCTTGCTTCAGGATAAGATTGGTTTGCAGAAAACCACTCAGTAAGCTCAGTTTTCTTGGCTGAGTTTCTTTGAAGAATTTCCTCAGCATCATCATCCTCTTGAAAGGATACTGTTTGTTCATCCTTGAGGTGGACAGGAAGATGGTAGACAGAAGGAAGCTCCTCATGCATGGGAAATTCAAAGATGTGCCAGCAGGCTTCCACTGGACTGATGTACTGACCATCAATGTACTCTCCAACTTCATCCCTGTTTTGTTGTGGCTCCTCTGCAATTCCATCCTGGTGGTTCTGCTGGCACAGTGCAATGGAGGCTCGATCATGGCCCTTGTACACATACTGTATTTGTGTATATATTTGACAGCTTTCACTGAAGCACAAATCTCCACATTGATGTGGCAATTGTACTTTGCTGACAGGTAAGGGCTGTGAGGAACAACATCCCTGTTTGTGTAGGTATGCCCATTGTAAGCAACAAATTCAGTGCCTGCAGGTCTTGCATATTCAGGGTACCCATCTTCACCAAATCATGTCTCTTCACAATGGTCTTTGGGGTAGTATTTTGAGCACTTGCCATCCTTCATGCAGACTGCATTCATATGCTGAGGGCCACATGGACCATGGAGCATGGTCTTGATTACAGTTTCCCAAAGCAGGGGCTGGTGCACAGGATCTGGAATTTTTGCAGAGACAATTGAATCCACATGTGCAGGCTCATGGATCTTGTACTGATCCTTGAGGAAGATCAGGAGGTGCATGTGAGGGAGGCCACCTTTTTGGTATTCCACTGTGTACATGGTCCTGGAAACTTCCCCCAAACACTTCATTTTTGTGAATGTCTTCCAGCAGTGCCTTCATCTTCAGGTGGAAGACTCATGCCACAATATCAGGATGTTCTTCAGAGGACTGATGCCTTGGAAACTGGCCAGCATCATCATCCACATCATTGTGGTGGAACTCCATGGATGATTCAGCAATCTCTGGCCATTTTGGGTTGGCAGTCATAGTCAAGAAGATGTCTGGCTTGTGGCAATGGTGGTATATGGCCATAGAGTCCTGAAAGAGCTGGAACATGTGATGTGGACTGCCAGGATGTGAGGACAGAAGGATGATTCTTGTGCCTTGTTAAGCCATGTCAGGTCAATCACCATCAGCTGCATGCAAAGCATCCTCCAGACCATGGTAGAGATCAGCTCTGAGATTCCTTTGATTGTGGCAAATCCAGAACAGTTCACTATCTTCTATGGAGGCCCATGCATCCACCACAAATTGTTGAAAGAGCTTTCCACCATGAAACAGCAAGCAATCATGATCAACCATCTGAGGTAGCAGATGATAAGCATAGTAACACCGCTGAGTGACCTTGTTGCTTTGACCATGTCTGCCATTTGCTGCCTGTGATGGTATGTTGTGATGCCAACCCTGCTCTCCACATGGGAAAAGGAGAACATAGTGCAGTGGAGAATATGTTGGGTTGAGGTGACTGACTCTTCCAAGGCCACCACCTCTCAATCAAAGGATAATTTCATGGTGTTCATCCACATGTTGTTCCCCCTCACCAGGCATGATTGCTGCCACTTCATCCACATTAGGCAAGTTATAATGCCTACCATCATCAGTGGGCTGCAAGACAATCCTGGCCTGGACACTTGTTCGTTGTTCAGGTGGTTTGGCCTGCAGAAGTTCATATGCATGTTTGAATAGAGCAACATAGGGATTGTGACATCAGCAATTGTCTGCATGATGCCATGATCCAGAGCTGGGTGATTGCATTCACATTCCTCCTGAGCAGCCTGGGGGTCATGGATGTAGAGTTGTGCATATTGATGTGGACAACCTTCTTGTGGTTCCAAAGCACCCATTTTGTGGTGGAGTTGCCCATGGATCTTGAAACAATATGGGCCAGAAGAGCAAGTTACAGTTGCATCCACATCCACTGCCAAGGAAGTGAAAGCAAATGCTGCATTGAAACTGTGAATATTTTTCCAAAAGTTGTTGGAGAGATTGTCAGTACCACAAAAGAGTCTTTTCAGCTCTGCAGGTGGTTCAAGCCAAGGAGGTAGGTGGATTTGTCCCTGCAGACAGCACATCCCAAATTTCTTGTTTTGTCTTGTGGAGTTGGAAAGCTTTTCACTGTCAAATTGCAAGGCCTGACACTGTTGACACACCACATCCATATGACCCAGATAATGGTGCCCAGCAGGTTCTACATATGGGCAGCAGGCTAGAGGAGCAGGTCTACCTGCATCAGGACCATGAGGGGGTGGAAGTGGAACAGGAGCTGGTTAGAGCTGGTTGCATGGGAGGTGGGGGAGAAGGAACAGGGGGCTGCAATCCCACTGCTATGGGCTCTGCCTGTGCTTGCTGTCTACCTTGTCAATGATGTTGCACTCTCTGCTGGCACCTTTCCATGTGAGCAATTTGAGTGTGCTCCACTACCTGAGCTGCATAATCCACATGATGATGGTTGTGCAAGATATGCTCAACTGCATTCCTTGGCAGGCCAGGATATTGATTCATTGGAAGTGGGTGAGGCACAAAGTATGGATATTGCCATACAAGAGGATGCCCAGCAAATGGCATGGGCTGATTTGGCATTGGTGGTACAGCAAAGCCCTGCATGGCAGGGGGAGGAGGTGCAAAGTTAGGTTGTGGTATGGGTGGAACAGGCAAAATGGGCTGAGGACAACAATGATTGTGTCTGCTTGGTAATGTCATCTGAAGTCAATTTAAATGGTCTTGTTCATGTTCTGCTGTATGCTCTCTTTCTGGAGTAACTTGGGGAACATTCCTGACCAAGACCTGCATTAGCCATATATTTTGACAGTGTACTGTGCACATGTACTCACTGTCCTTCCATATTATCCATATTATCCATATTATCCCCTGGTTTTGTTGTGTGTTGTCTGTGGTGTAACTTTCTGTCAATGTACATGTACATCCCAATCAGACCAACATTATCATAGCTCTCCTTTCATATACCACTCACTCAATAAGCTGATGACAGGGCTGCAGGGGAAGGGTTTACACTCTAATTACTGTGTAGCAGCCTGTATCTCAAATCTTGACTGTGTAGTCCATAGTTTTGCTGTCCCTTCCCCCATGGTAGGAAAAGGCATTTATTTAGTCATGTTTTGCCCATTTCATGACAGGCATGAGTTTTACTGTCCACTATATCGCATTTTGCCATATTTTTGTGACTTAGCAAATTTTCAATGCAGCAATTTAAACAGAGCTTAAATTTTCACACAGTCCTTGGTGAGCAAAACCATTGGAAGTTGAAAATCTCACAAAAAGCATGTGGCATGACTTTCACATGTGTAGTCCCCTTATTATTAAGACAGGGTGCTCCTTACATAATTAAAAATTACTTTAACCATGCAAAGAAGGGATTAAATTGTTGTCTGTTATACTTAGTATCCTGGTCTGATGGTCTGATTGTCTCTGGCTGAGACATTCTTGGGTCCTGCAGTGGTAATCAGACACTGCCAAACACATACACATATGTCAGACATGCCAAAGTCCTGCAGTGGCAACCAGACATTTCAAACACAGACATGTGTCAGACATGCTAGATGTCAGCTTGCACTAGACAAAGCAGGCTATATGTAGTCTTGTTGATGTTCAGGCACAGAGTCTGAGAACTGAATAAAACATTTTTCCCTTTACTGGGTAAATTGTACTTAGCACACAGTATGAGAGACATCCATACTAGAGAATTGGCTTGTAACATTTATCCCATTTATGCCCATGAATCATTTGACTGAGGTCCAACTCTATGCAATTGTCTTTGGGGATGACTGCTATGGTCCACATTGAGTACAATGAGTACCTCACTGGTATGGGTATCCAAAGCAGCAATCTCCCCTTTGGACCCCTGATCCAGCCATCATGGTAAAGCTTTACTGGCTGAACCTGTGGTTCCCCACCTCCCTGTAAGAGTCCATCAAGAAGCTGTTCACCATCACAAAGTGCATGTGAAGAGACAGATGAGAAGAGGACTGATATTAATTTAAATAAGGTGGAATACTTGTAATAAATCCATCACACTTACTATTACTTAGATTGGATGCAGACAACTTCAAGTGTTCATGGGTATTAAAAGCATTCTTATGGGCATCAGCATCCCATATCCTCACAGTCTTGTCCCTTGAGCCTGATGCAATCCTCCTGCCATCAGGTGAGAATGTAACAGAATAGACTCCATCAGCATGTCCCTCAAGATGGCTACCAATCTGGACTCCTCTTTCAACATCCCAAACCCTCAGAGTTTTGTCTCTTGAGCCAGAGACAATCCTCTTTCCATCAGGGGAGAATACAACTGAATAGACTCCATCTGTATGCCCCTCAAGATGGCTACCAATCTGGACACCCCTTTCAGCATCCCAGATCCTCACAGTTTTGTCCCTTGAGCCTGAGACAATCCTATTGCCATCAGGGGAAAATGCAACTGAAAATACTCTATCTGTATGCCCTTCAAGATGGTTTCCAATCTGAACTCCTCTTTCAGCATCCCAGATCCTTACAGTTTTGTCCCAGGAGCCTGAGACAACCCTCATTCCATTAGGGGAGAATGCAACTGAATAGACTGCATCTGTATGCCCCTCAAGATGGCTACCAATCTGGACTCCTCTTTCAGCATTCCAGATCCTCATGGTTTTGTCCCTTGAGCCTGAGACAACCCTCTTTCCACTGGGGGAGAATGCAACTGCAAAGACAGCATTTGTATGCCCATCAAGATGGCTGCCAATCTGAACTCCCCTTTCAGCATCCCAGATCCTCACAGTCTTGTCCCCTGAGCTTGACACAATCCTCTTGCCATCAGGGGAGAATGCAACTGAAAAGACTGTATCCATATGCCCCTCAAGATGGCTACCAATCTGGACACCCCTTTCAGCATCCCAGATCCTCACTGTTTTGTCCCAAGAGCCTGAGACAATCCTCTTGTCAACAGGGGAGAATGCAACTGACAAGACTGTATCTGTATGCCTCTTGACATGGCTGCTAGTTTGGACCCCTCTTTCAGCATCCCAGACCCTCACAGTCTTGTCCCTTGAGCCTGACACTACCCTCCTGCCATCAGGGGAGAATGCAACTGAAAAGACTCCATCTGTATGCCCCTCAAGATGGCTGCCAATCTGGACTCCCCTTTCAGCATCCCAGATCCTCAGAGTCCTGTCCCAAGAGCCTGATACAATCCTCCTGCCATCAGGGGAGAACATAACTGAATAGATCCCCACTGTATGCCCCTCAAGCTGTGTACCAATCTGGACTCCTCTTTCAGTATCCCAGATCCTCACAGTCTTGTCCCAAGAGCCTGATACAATCCTCTTGCCATCTGGGGAGAATGCAACAGACCAGACTGCATCTGTATGCCCCACAAGATGTCTACCAATTTGGACCCCCCTTCCAGCATCCCAGACCCTTATGGTCTTGTCCAAAGAGCCTGATACAATCCTCTTGCCCTCTGGGGAGAATGCAATTGAATAAACTCCATCTGTATGTCCCTCAAGATGACTGCCAATCTGGACTCCACTTTCAGCATCCCAGATCCTTACAGTCTTGTCCATAGAACCTGACAGAATCCTCTTGCCATCAGGGGAGAATCTAACTGAATAGACTCGATCAGTATGCCCCTCAAGATGGCTACCAATCTGGTTCCCTGTTTCAGCATCCCAGAGCTTCACTGTCTTGTCAAAAGAGCCTGATGCAATCCTCTTTCCATCAGGAGAGAATGCAACTGAATAGACTCCATCTCTATGCCCTTCAAGGTGGTTGCCAATCTGGACTCCCCTTTCAGCATCCCAAACCTTCACAGACTTGTCCAAAGAGCCTGATACAATCCTCTTTCCATCAGGGGAAAATGCAACAGACCAGACAGCATCTGTGTGCCCCACCAAGCCAAGTAACTGAGTGGCTTTCCAGTATTCCAAACTTCCTATGATTTTGAGAAAGTAAGAGAATTTTGGCATGAGCTTCCTTGATAGCACTGTTTTCTCAGGAAGAAATGCAAGTGCAGAGATGTATAGATGTGGTGCACTATGAGAGATTGCACCATTGAAGATGTCAATAAACCTGATTCCATCCTCTAAAAGTTTTAATGTGTCCTTGAAGTCATCTTGGTTCTTCAATGTTAAGTTAGACCACATTATTTGCATATAGCTGTAGCAAGCTCACCAAAAGCCACTTTTCAGCAGAGATAAGAGCAGTGGCAGCATTTCCAACTCTGCCCAGGAGACTCATAGCCTCAAGCCAAAATAGAATATTTTCACTTCCCACAAAGCCCTCCACCAACTGTGCAAGGTGTATATTAAATGAAGCCTTCTCCAGATGTTGGGACCAGAATTGACAAGAGTAGGATAAATGGGAGGGAATGTCCTTGCTGATTCTGTCAGGTAAATCAGCAACCTCTGCATTGCTGAAGTAGGAACTGTTCAGTCCACAAATGTTGAATCGAAGTTCATGATGAAGGATTTGCAAGGTAGCAATGGCTAGGTTATCTGAGCAACGGGTGTCAATGAAGTAGACCCCACTCCGTGAACAGTCAGTTAGAAAGTCATAGAAGGATGCGTGGAGAGGTCGGACAGGAGACGTAGGGTCAATAATGCCCTCCAGTACTGAGGACATGAGCTTGAGGATGTAAACAACATCATAGTGATCCTGCTCGCTCGGGAAGTTTTTACGCATGCAATTCAAGGCTGCCATAGGCAAAGGCTCAAGCGTCACCACAATTTGGTGCATTACGGAACGGTATCGTTCGAAGCCTTTCCGAGATCTGGGGACAGCATTCTCCAGGACTGCAAAGTAAGTTGCATCCAAGAGTGATCTTCCCTCTTCGGACTGCAGACTGACCACACTATCATAGCATTCCTTCACGCCCGCTCCTGTTGTGTTCGACTGGATGTAATCACAGGCCACACGAGCCCATTCAAAGAGGCAGTCCGCCTTCTGAGAGATCTTCCGGACTTCGGTATCTCCGATATCTGTGAGATGTCCAAGCTGTTTGGAAACGTACAGCCGGATATCGCGTTCCGTCGACTCTCTAGAAACATCATCCAAGGAAGTTGGCTTCACATGCGGAGCGGCACCCAATATATGTTGGATATCAGGCGATGTGCGCGATGTTATGAAGACACGGAAGTTACGGGGGAGACCGCTGGCCTGAGATGCAAGCACCGACAAGATGTACTTCCGGGATTCTTCTGGGCCACTTTCATCCAGTGCATCGATCACAACGACCATGTTTCCAATCATAGCGCTCGACGCCTTCAAGGATGGTCCCAAAATGAGCTTTTCCCACTGCTCTGTAACATCAGAAGTTGTCTTGAGGGAATAGTCCTTCGCGAGTACATCGGCCAAAGCTCGCCGGAATGCAGGGTCGCGGTCCGCTAGATCGCGTGCAATGGTGGTAAATATCTTTTCTTCGCGACGCTCGGCTTGCCTATCCCGGGAAAAACAAAAGCACGACCCAAACCCTCCGGTATCCTTGAGCCATAAAGCGATGGTATGTGCGATAGCTGATTTTCCCCTACCGGCCTGCCCATGCAGCCAGAGAATGCACGGAACATTTTCATCAGTATTTTGGATCCAGTTGATGATCTCCGTGAGGATCTCGGTTCTGGTGCCATCTAGACACTTCTTCGTCTTATTCACACTCGCTCCCCCTGCGTAAGCCATGCCTTCCAAGCTCAAATCATCCAGTTTCCCGCGCGCGAGGTTCAGATCCGCAACTAAGTGATGCACATTGACGTGAATATCCCGGACCGCTCGATCCCGGTACTGTTGCATCAGGTCATTCAGCATCTTGGCGTATCCATCTATCCTGGTCCGCGTCTCGGACTTTATATCCATGATGTTCTTTCCAAGTCTCTTCCCTGAAAATAATTTCAATCAGCTATATGGTGCAACATGCAACAGACATACAGAAGCTTGTCGTCTCCGAGTAATTCTTGATGAACCGGGCAGCATCGTTTATCACCTGTGCAATCTTCCCAAAAGTTTCTTTCATACTATTGATATTCTGGACGGTATCGTCTTCCAGAAGAAATTCATAAACCGTTCTGATTGTATCAAAAAGGTCAAACACGTCGTGGTCTATATTGGCTTGATTGATAAGCGACTAGAGGACTATGTGAAATGAGCCGCATATATAGCCGGAACGCGAACTTACTTGAGCAGCAGCAGTTAAGATCCCTAGTGCAAGCGTGGCGTAGGGATGAACCTGCACGCTTACATCAGCGCTGCTGGGCGACAGGAGGACGGAGCCCCTACCTGGGTGATAGTAGCAACGACGGAACTGAAGGTCGTGAGAGGCTGCAGGTATGTGGCGCTCAAGTTTTCGATCACTGTTTGGCCGACGCGCGGTATGACCATCATGTGGTCGAGGCCTTGTTGAGCAACATGAAGTTCACTGCCTACCGACAAGGGGACCGGAGTGAGTGTGGTGCTGGCACCACTGTTGGGATCAAATGTATCGTTACTGGTGTCGCCGAATTGCCCGACTGTAGTATCAACATTGCTGTGAGGCACAGCTGGTACGGCTCCGATTTCTGAGTTGTCGGCTGGCTCTTGAGTCTGCCCAACATGGTTACTCAGCGTCATCCTAACGATGGAATAAGGCAGATCACATACACCCTGAATCAGAGTGGCTTGAGCTTCTTCTCCTTGCTCTTGCCCACCCCTAGCCGCACCTGCGACGGAACCCGGGCTCGACTGGCGGAAGAAGTGCCTAACCCGCGTGAACACCCCCTTGGAGGCAATGCCCGACGTTCCAGCAGTCGAGGTTACATCACGAGCGGGACCTTGAGACGGCCCTTTTGACCGCTCCTACGTGAATCAGTAACGATGATCTGGCTAGCGAACTAACAACATACAGGCACAGAGTCGGAAGCGGGGCCAGACATGTTTCTAGATGCAAAGAGACGGCATTTCCTTGAGCGCCTACGAGCCATCGAGAAATCAGTAATTCGTTCAAAGTTCAGTATAAGGTCTGCGTTGAAGATGTCGACGTGGATACAGGAGAGCTTGAAGTTGCGGTGAGCGCCTATCTGCCGTAAACACGTTACAAGGTGCCATCACGCCGCAGCGGTTTCAATGTTATCACATGCTTTAAAGAGTATTCGAAAGTGAAAACAGCAATTTTTTTAATGATTCAAATTACCAGCCTCTTGTAAAATTTTATTCCAAGAAGACATAAACTGTTAGAATATAAACTGCTCCCTGAGTAGTCATTCCTTAGGTGCGAAGATTAGTTGCTTACATAAGCAGAAAAGCGGACTACTGTAGAGTAAATTTTCTTCTAGTCTCTTCAGTAGCTGGTTGTTACTGAGTAAGTCACCCATTTTACTTAGCCTTACATTTACTGACCACCTGTAGAGCAACCATCTGACAGGTACATACTAATATAATAGTAGCTGGTTGTTACTGAGGAAGTAACCATCTGACATAAACTTTATCTGAAGTCTATATTGAGAGAAACATTAAGTCATCTATCAAAAGACAATTGAAAAATATATATTAGAGGAATGTCACAAGGTTACAGACAATTACAGTGACTCAAAAAACTGTCTGGATGTTTGCTACTTTTTCAAAGAATTGCTTATAACTCAGTCCCCATATGGCTATAAATCATGAAAAAATAGGGGTAGATAGCCAGTGGTCATGTGATCATGTGTGCAAAATATGGTTATGGTCATGTGACTTGATACTGTACAATTAATTCAACATTGACCACTAGTCATCCAGACAGTTTTTTTGCAGGTGATCATAACTTTAGGTATGGCTGTGGCTATGCTGAATTTCAACAAATTAATATAACCTTAGTATGATTGTACATAAATTAGGTCCAACTACTGCCCACTATGCTCCCCATTCCCCATGAAGGCCATCCCCTCTGATACTCATCTGGCTGTGCTGTCCATGCTTCAGGATGGCCAGTCTTCTTGTCAAATTGCTTCTAAACTTCATATTGGACATTCTACTGTCTCAGAAATATGTTCCAAGGCCCTTTCACCTCTTCCAACCAATGCTGGAGGCCATCCCTCTAAGCTTACAGCTCATGATTGTTGTCATATGGCTCACCTAATCACCTCTGGGCAAGCAGATACTGCCACTCAGCTCAAGAAAATCTTTGGGCTTGGTGTCAGCACCCAAACCATCAGGAATCACTTGGAGAAAGAGAACCTGAAGGCTGCTGTCAAAGCCAAAAAACCTCTGCTTCAACCTCAACATGTACAACAGCACTATGCATTTGCCCAGAAGTACCAACACTGGACTGAAGAAGACTGGGCAAGGGTTGTTTGGTCTGATGAGACCAAAATTAATCACCTGGGGTCAGATGGGAGGCTTTGGGTGTGGAAGAAACCAGGATCCCCCCTTACAAACCAACATGTCCAAGGCACTGTCAAGTTTGGTGGAGGGAGTTTGATGATTTGGGGGTGCATGACAGTGCATGGAGTAGGCCAAATGTGCAGGATCAATGGGAGGATGGATGCAACACTCTACACCAAAATTATGGAGGACCATCTGTTCCAATCTGTTGAGAAACATGGGATGGATGTCAACAACTTCATCTTTCAACAAGATGGAGATCCCAAGCATACCTCCAAATTGGCCAAGAAATGGTTCAAAGATCATGGTGTTGAGCTTCTTGACTAGCCTGCACAGTCACCAGACCTCAAAGGATTGAACATCTCTGGCATGACCTGAAGAAAAGGTTGGGAACCTACCCAGTACCCCTAAGGGCATAGAGGAGCTGTGGAAGAGGATTGAAGAGGAATGGAGGAAAATTCCAAGGGAGGTTTGCCTTAACTTGATCAATAGTATGCCTATGAGGGTTGCAGCAGTGCTCAAAGCCAAGGGTGGTTACACAAAGTATTAGATATATCCTACTTATTGTTACTTGGATACCCTGCAAAAAAACTGTCTGGATGAGTAGTGGTCAATGTTGAATTAATTGTACAGTATCAAGTCACATGATCATAACCATATTTTGCACACATAATCACATGACCACTGGCTATCCACCCCTATTTTTTCATGATTTATGGCCAAATGGGGACTGAGTTATAAGCAATTCTTTGAAAAAGTGGCAAACACCCAGACAGTTTTTTGAGTCACTGTATATCTTCCCAAAAAGATAAAAACATCATCCCAAGATTTAATTTATAATTTACTTTGCAGGCATACTTAATTCTATGTTAGACAATACATTCTGAGGTCATGGAAAATTTATATTCTCCACACAATCAAAAATGTGTTATGGAAGCAAAGTTTTGATACACTGAGAAGTCATCATCAGGCAGTGAACAGGCATAAGAGCATGTAGAAAAGGGCTGTATGCAGCCTCAGTAGTGACTCAACTACTGAGGGAACAGTACCAAACTGTACTCTAAGTGCTTATGTAATCAACCAAAAAGTGCCCCAAACATAAGTATCACACAGAGCACCCAATAACTGCCCAATAATTGCCATATTAGACATACCCTTTTATCAAGTCTTCAACATCACAGAGAATATTTCTTGTTACTTGTTCAGACCTGCATCCAGACCATTGGGTGAGCAATTTCTAGCATCAAGTGCTTGTGAATGGTGGTGGCTGTTGCTTGGACATAGGTTCATCTTCTGCAGGTGGTGTCATCCAAATATGCATTAGGCCAGCTGTTATATATGTTACTGTTTGTAGCCAGTTCATTTGTCTGACTCTCAATGTCTACTTTCTTAGCTATGAGAGAGGGCCATTGCATTTTAAATAACTGCACAGGAAGCATGTCCTTTCCCAGAAGCCACATATTATTTACAGAACATGCTGGCTGAGTCATCATGTTGGCTGCAGTGAAGCACTGAGCCTTGCCTACATACACAGTGTGCCCATACTGAAATGATGAGAATATAGTCAGCACTATGAACTTGTTGCAATGATGTGGTGCACTTGAATGGATGAGAGGTGAACTGCTTTGTGGAGGCATCCTCCAAGGTTTCTCTTCGATGCCTTTGTTGATGTCTTGATGAAAAGTACTTGAAATTAGGTCAAGAACTGGCCAGCAGTTCTTATAGTCTTCAAGTTGTGAGAAGCATCATTTGGCCTAAGAGGTGTTGGATAGTGCATCTCCCTCACATAGCTGAATGTCCTATATGGTCAGTTACTTTCTTAGCAGCATCCAAATCCTGGAAGGACCTGCTTCTCATTATACCAAGGTACTTCACTGCTGTATAAATGACTCACTGGCTGGATTCCTTAGTTTGCACCCACATTGCCTCATGTGGTTCAACTTGTATTCCTCACATGATTCACTTGTTTCCAAGGGGCCTGGAATCCCCAACATCCCTTAATGTCAGTTCACCTACATATCTTCATCTTTTCACACATTGTCCAATTTACCCTTCCTATGCTACAAACTGCACTGCTGGTGAGTTTGTGACTCAATGATACATGCCTAAGCCCTGTACAGTGGGCATCACTCCTTCACAGGTCAACCTACCTTGTCTCACTGAGTTGGAGGTGGACCAGAGTTACTTGCTTCATGCACTTGCAATGTTTTTGATCATGCATCAAACCATCTCTAAACTCACTATCTCCCACTAGGGTATCCCTACCTTGCCTATGCAACAGCTCACTCATCACCCTACCCTCTGCTCCCTGCAGGAGCTTGTGGGATTGGCTGTTAAGAACATTTCCTTCTGAAGTTGGGTTAAGCTGGGCTTCGTGGTTCTGGCATGTCCAGAGCTGGGCTACTGTGCCAGAGCTCGTAAGAGCCAGGGTTGGGTGGCACGTGGCCTGTGGGGGTCGAAGCCCAGGCTCGATAGGGGTCCACCACCTAAATCAGCCTCAGCTCATGTGCTGTGCCCTTGGACAGGTCTGGGTAGTGGTCAAGATACTGGATACTCCGGGTTCTAGGTTGATTATCTGACTGGCTCTACAGTACAGATCTAACTAAGTATTTATACTACTAGTCTGGAGGGGGCACTACCAGAGTTCCGGTAGTCTTGGTAATAACTAAGAGGCTATGTATGAACATTAGTAAATGAGTGACTAAGGAAAGTCCAGGAACCTGTCTACCAGTAGTAGACACAGGTCTGACAAATACACAGTAATAACTAATCATACTAAGGAACATGGTAGTGCTAGACTAAACAGAGAACAAGATTCAGACTAGAGGGTCCAGAGGTGGACACCGGTCTGGAGTTCGCATGCACTACTACCAGAAAACAGATAACTACCAGTAGTGTACTTACTAGTAGCACGACCTAAATACATGCATATGACATTGGCTCCCAACATCCTTGGCTTTCTCTATCAGTCACACTTCACTTCCCAGCAATTTTCAAAGCCTACATATTAAGTTCCCTCCCTACTATCACTGGCACCACAGGGTAAGGAGCAGAACTTTGTGCACAAAGCACTGTATACCATCTCCACAGCTGTGTACTATGGCACAAGTCAGAAGCTCTTGGGCCAGACACTGGAATTCAAGGAATATCTACCAGAAGCGGCTAGTGTTGCTGTGGCTCAGCTAATGTTAAGCCAACTCTGGCTATTAGTGACTAACATGATGGCTTGGCTAACCAAGCTAGTTCAAATACAGTATACAGCTTGGTGTAGCTCCACAGCCCCACCTACTGGCTCACAGCTGAGCTGCACAGGTGGCAGTTAAAGCATCAAAAATATTAACATGAGGGTTACTACTATGCCTGATTCTATCAGAAACATGAAGATAATCCATTCTCAAGTGATTGTTTTGCTAGTTCTGATGTAGGTGGCAAGCTGTGGTTGGATTTTAGTTGGTGAAGACAAATAAGCCACAATAAGTTCAAAAAAGATGCTTGTAAATTTACTGATGGAGTGCTTACCAGTAGTGCTAGGGTAAAGTGTCAAGTTTGGGCCTACTCCCACAGTCTCCAATGCTCACAGAGGCTGGGAGACATGTATGAAGGTAGACTGACATTGGCCAACAGTTGGCTGACGAGGGGACCAAGCAGGCCAAGCAGGCCAAAAAGAGTAGGCAAGAAGCATTGAGGAAGGAGAAGTGAGCCAAGGCCCACCAGCAAAGGGCAGAAGAGGCCCAGTTGGAGAGTGTGTGTCAGGAGTGGGAGGAGCATGAGAGACAGGAGCAGGAGCAACATGAGGAGTGAGAGAGGTGAGAGTGTGAGGAGTGCAAGGAATGGGAGAGATGAGAGGCCATAGAGGCAGCCTGTTGGGCTGTGGCCACAGAGGCAGAGACCATGTGACAGAGTGTCATGAAGGAGAAGGGGTGGGTAGGGGAGCTTCAGAGTGAGAGTAGAGCATCATCAGTGGCCAGGTAGGTATCACAAACACCTTGCAATTACACTAACACAAATTTCAGTGCTGGGCAGGTTGTCACCTACAGCCCCATGGCTGGGGCTAGCATGGGAATGGTGAGGGTGCCACTGACACCAAGGCAGGTGGCCTGTGAGGGCTGTTGACAACAGGGGGAGGTGAGTGAGTGTTGGGCCATGGCAGGCAGACAGTCATGTGGACCATGTAGAACAAGGAAGAAGTGTAGTTGGGTGATGGCAGAAGAAGTTAAAGTGGTGGCTGGGTCATCAAGGAAGAGGGCCAGGACCAGGAGTTTGCAGGGAGAGGCCAGAAAAAAGGGTCAGCTGGTGATGACAATGACAATGATGAAATAGAGGAGGTGCCAGCACCTGGGGTACCTTGCTTCAAGGCAGCCCACTCATGCCTGGTTGGGGAGGCATCAGAGGCAGATGGGTCAGGTCTAGGGATACACAAACTGCTGTACAACAAGCATATGCTCATAGTTCAAGGGAGGCAGGCAGTGGCAATGGACCAGATGGCTGCAGCCATGGAGGTGCAGGCCATTGCCATGCAGGCCTATGTGTGGCACATGACAGCATTCCTGCCATGGCCTTTGGTAGGACAGGCTGGGGTGATGCCAGGTGGAGTTGGATCAGGAACTGAGGGGAGTAAGTCAGGCACCAAGTGGAGTGAGTTGGCAGTAAGCAGGGGGGCTGAAGAAGGTGGGGAGAAGAATGATGAGGATGTGGAGGGAGATGCAGAGGAAGATGATGAGGACATGTGGGAGTAGTGATATAATTTTTGCTTTTCTTTTTTTTTCTTGTAAATCATGTACATTAATTAAAAATTTAGACATTTTGTTCTTTGAACAAAAGAAACATAAGTACTGAAGGCAAGTTGGAGAGAAAGTGGAGGAAAGGTCAGATGAGGCAAACAAGTAGTGGTGAATATGGAGATGATCAGGGAGTGATCAGGGACATGGCAGAGGCAGTCAGGGCAATCAGGCAGTCAAGTCAAGGGCATATATGGACCAACCTTGTGGGGGTATCATTCATGGAAAGCAGTGACAGGTTCAGGGGCATGTTCTAGCTCAGTGGCTAGGAGCCACAAAGTTTCTTCATTGGTGCCTTCATAACTGGCCCAGTGGACCTTATAGCTTAGCCCACAGCAGCAACAGTAGTCTACCTTGGAGTTGAGGATTTCTGGTATCTCATACTTGAGTTTGCCATTGACATTGACTGGTAGAGGTGGCAGCTGATGCCAGTTTGGGAAGGGGTCAGCTGGGGCAGGTTCTAACTGCAATACATGGAACACCAGGTGTACTGAGCACATGCTGTCAGGTAGTTTGAGGGTGATGGAGTGTGTACCAGGTTGGGCTATGATGTCAAAGGGGCCTAGATACTTCTCAGACAGTTTGTTGGATGGTTGAGTAGAGCAGAAGTACTTGGCTTTGACAAAGGCTTGGTCACCAACATTGAATGCAGGCAGCAGTAGGCACTTAGTGTCAGTGGGGCCCTGGTAGCACTGCTATGCTGCAGTCATTTCAGAGCAGAGGGAGTCATGGAGGGCAGAGAGGTCCATAATGTAGTCATGGGCTCTGGCAGAGGTGAAGTCTTGGTCAACACTGACTTCTTGGAGTTTGATGTCTTTACCTTAACATATTTACTTATCATCACAGAGCCTTACATAATCTAGCCCAACACTTAGGTTGAACATTTTTCCTTTCATACCTCAGGCTTTCTTTCATCAGTCTGAGGTACCTATCATTCCACTTGTTACATTACAGCCTCTCACCAACTGCTTGTAGTCTCTCTCTTTTGGGTTAGATATCTATGAATAAAGACTTTCTTTCATCAGTCTGAGTCTCTCTCTTTCAGATCCAGACTGCCTCACTCCAAAATGACTGACAAGTTAGGATGGTAGCCCTTATTAGTGAAGAAGGGCAAGACTCCAGTAGTTGTACTAGGTGCATTGTTGAATGCAAACTTGGCCAATGGGAGTAGTTTGGCCCAGTTGTCTTGCTGGTAGTTGCAGTAGACACAGGGGTACTGTTCAAGGGTTTGGTTTGTGTGTTCAGTTTGGCCATTGCCCTCAGGGTGGTAACCCAAGGTGAAGTGGAGGTACATGCCTAGGGCCTTGCCAAGGGAGTGGAGGAAGTGCAACATGAACTTGGGGCCTTGGCCAGAGGTGATGTGAGTAGGTACACCATGTTTGGAAAAGACATGGGCAAGGAAGAGTTTGGTGAGATTGGCAGAGGTGATGGAGTCATGTGTCAGTATGAAGACCACTTGCTTGGACAGTTGGTCCATGATGACAAGGATGGCAGAGTAGCCATTGGAGGTGGGGAGATGCTCAATGAAGTCCATCAATATGGAGTTCCATAACCTTTTGGGGATCAGGAGTTGCTTCAGAAGGCTGTATGGGTGGTGATGCTGAGCTTTGCTCCACCCACAGGTGGTGCAGGAACTGATGTACTTCTTGATGTCAGTGCAGAGGTTGGGCCATATGTAGTTATGGTGGATGAGCTCAAGAGTACAGTTCTGCCTGAAGTGGCCAGTGATAGGGTGGTCATGCTTGAACTGGAGCACTCTAAGGCAAAGATCATTGATTTTGGGATGAAAATGTAGCCATCAAGGCAGAGGAGACCATCAGGGTCAACAGACCATCTTGGAGTGGACAGTGTTGGGAGGTGAGTGGCTGATGGGGGATTGGCAGGGAGAGTAGAGATGATGTCAGAGTGGAGCTTCTCAACATCAAATGCCATGGTGGCTCATAGGACAGGGGCCATGAAGTGGGTGGTATGGAGGGATGATGTGAGCTGTTCCTGGGTGAACATGTAGAAAATGGCTGTAGGCAGCCTTAGTAGTGACTCAACTACTGATATATTAGATGTACCTGTAGGCAGCTACAGGGGATCAGTAAGTAGGAAACTACTAGGTAATAAGTAGACTCACCCTCAGTAGTGACTCAACTACTGAGGGAACAGTACCAAAATGTACTCTAAGTGTGCATTCTAAGTGCTTATGTAATCAACCAAAAAGTGCACCAAAAATAAGTATCACACAGGGGTGATTCAATCTCCAACAGAACATGGGGTGGAGGTTGTGCAGGTTACATAACTTGCATGTAGTTCCTATCCCCCCATTTGGGTAGATGTCCCATTGGCAGGTGAGTGTGTCAGGTTTGGCCCCCAAGTGGCCAGGCTGGGAACAGATGGTGAGGTTGAATTGGGAGAGATACTGAGACCAGTGGGCCTGTCAGCAGGTCAAAACCTTAGAAGTGGAGAAATACTCAAGGTTTTTGTGGTCAGTGACCATGCTGTCAGGGATGGCAGAGCCCTCAACATAGTGTCACCAGTGATGGAAAGCCTTGTAGATAGACAATAGCTCCTTATCATGGGTGTCATAGTTGAGTTCCAAAGTGGTGAGGGTGTGGGAGTAGAATGTGACTGGGTGGAGCTTGCCATCAGGGCAGGTGATGGAGAGGATGCCAACAATGGCATAGTCAGAGGCATCAGTCTGGACAGTGATCAGTGCATCAGGAACACAGTGAGTGAGGATGGGAGCAGAGGTGAAGGCATCTTTTGAGGTGGAGGAAGGCAAAGTGGCACTCCTTGGAAAAGTTCCAAGGAGTGTTTTTTCAGGTGAGGGAGGTGAGCAGAACAACTATTTCAGAGTAGTTGCAGATGAACTGATGGTAGAAGTTCACAAACCCAAGGAACAGCTGAATATCCCTGACTTTGCAGGGTTCAGGCCAATCACAGATGGACTGAACCTTGTCAGTGGACATTGTCAGTCCAGACAGGGAGTGGATGTAGCTGAGGTACTTAATAGAGTCCCTCTGGAACTTGCACTTTTCAGGTTTGGTACATTGTCATGCCTGTACCTCTGTCCTGTAATACCCTGGACCTCTCCCCATACCAATGGTCCCCTGCCACACTGCACCCACCCATCCCCTCACTCTGGCACCCATATGGCACACTCCTGTCCAATCCACTGTTGGACTCTGTCACCCTCTGTCAGGGTCACCACATAACAGGTGCCCCTTGGTCAGGTGACACCCTCCTGTCATCTAGGGGTCACCTTCCTTTTGGATCAATGGTCCAGTCTAGGCACAGTGCAGCTACTGCACCACATGGTTTGGCACAAGGTTGCTACTCATTTAGGCTTTCAGCCTACCTTCTGATTGGCTATTGGTGAACACTCCAATGGCTTTCTGTCCATACCATTCCTTTTTAGATATTTCTTCTTTGTCATGTAGCTCACCTCCATCATATGTACCATTCCCCAACTGAAGTTTTCTGACATTTCTGCCCCTTGAAAATTCACTGTACTCCATATGTTAGTTCCAATGTTCTGATACTGTACTGCCTCAATGGTGTGCTCGCTGTATATAAGCCTGCCACAATCAGCAGTGGTCCCTCAGTACAAATATCAATTTAGTTCTCCCTCCTCTGCAGTCTTCAACCAGCCTCCTCTGTCTACTGTCAGGCTCCCCCTGTCTTCTCTCTCTATTTGAAATCTGAGGGCTGGGCTCATACAAGGGGGCAGCACATGAGCTGAACCTGACACCCTCTCCTGAATCTCCACCATGCATGTCAGCCACCCTTCAGCCCTCATTGCTTTCTGTCAGCCCTCATCAGCCAAACATCAGCCCATGTTGGCCTGCCTTCATACATCCCCCATGGTCTCTGTGAGTGTTGGGAATTGTTGGAGTAGGCCTGAACTTGACACACATAGGCTGTGATGGTGGAGGTGTCAGGGTACCTCTTTTACATGCTTGCAGTGCAACTCCAGGTCATGTGAATAAATAAGAATGTCATCAAGGTAGACCATGATGCAGACATTGAGCATGTTTGTGAAGATGCTGTTGATGAACTGCTGGAAGGTGGCTGGCACATTAGTAAGACCAAAAGGCATTACCCTCCACTCATAAGAACCATAGCAGGTGCCATGCCCATGCCCATGTTCTGGCCCTTCCCTGCTCTGCTCTGCACTCATCTGCTCCCTCTAGTACCCATACAGTGCACTCCTGCCTGGTCCTCTGTTGGTCACTGTCAGCCCTCATCAGACCCACCACATGACTGTTGCTTCTCAATCAGGTGACACCTTCCACCCTCTTAGGGGTCACCTTCCTTTTGGGTCATGGGCCAGTCTAGGTGTGGTGCAGCTACCACACCACATGGTTTGGTGCAGGGTCACTACCCATTTAGGCTTTCAGCCTACCTTCTGATTGGCTATTGGCAGGTGCTCTGAGGTCTCTCTGTCCACACTGTTCCTTTTCAGGTGCTTCTTCCTTGTCCCAAGGTTCACCTCCATCATATGTACCATTCTCTGATTGAAGTTTTCTGATGTTTCTTCCCCTTGAAAATTTACTGTACTCCATATGTTAGTTCCAACATTCCAATACTGTACTGCTGATGAGACTGATGAAGAGAGACTGAGGATGGGTAAAGAGAGCTGAAGGTTTGAGGTCTTCCGAAGGGGCTTCTATAGCCTGGAAGATAGGACTGTCTGTGAGAGAACATCTAGGGCAGTCTGAGGTCTGTCTGATCACTGAAGGCAACTTGCAATGGCCTTCTCTAGCTCAAACTCAAACTCATAACTTGGTACTTCATTGTTATTTTTTTGTAAGTAGTTACAGATGAGTGTAGGTGCGCATGGGCTTATGTAAGCTACCTCACATGCCTAAACTCGAAGCTAAGTGAAGTCTAGGGTAAAAGAACAAAAACAAAATAAAATAAAATAAAAGAGTAAAGTAAAAGTAAAAGTAAAAGCTATAAAACAAAAGGAATATCATAGTGGGGAGTACTCACTCCCTACACTGCCTTGATGGTGCACTCACTGTATATAAGCCTGCCATGCTCAGCAGTGGTCCCTCAGTATGAATATCAACTTAGTTTCCCCTCCTCTGTGGTCCTTGACCAGCCTTCTCTGTCTTCTGTCAGGATTCCCCTGACTTCTCTCCTTATCTGAAATCCAAGGGCTGGGCTCATACAAGGGGGCAGTGCACAAGCTGAACCTGACACCCTCTCCTGAACCTCTGTCACAACCATTGGCCACCCTTCAACCAATGTTGCTCTCTGTTGGCCCTCATCGGCCAAGCATCAGCCCATGTCAGTCTACCCTTGTATCCATCCTGCAGCCTCTGTGAGCATTGGGGATTGTCAGAGTAGGCCCAGACTTGACAGCAGGTATGGAAGGCAGTCTTCCATTCATCACCTTTGGCAATGTGGACAAAGTGGTAGGCATGGGAAAGGTTGATCTTGGTATAGAGCTTGGCACAACTTGGTGAATTGAGGAGGTTGGAAATGAGTGGGAGCAGGTAGCAATCTTTTTTTGTGATCTTGTTGAGCCCTTGGTAATTGACACAGAGGCAGAGGGACCCATCCCTCTTCTTGACAAAGAGGACAGATACACTGTGGGTGGAGGTGGATTGCTTGATGAAGCCACCCATAGCTGAGGTACTTGTCAATGAAGGTGTGGAGAGCCTTGAGCTCAGGTGGAAAGAGGGGGTAGATTGTGCCAATGGGTGGGGAGGCCCCATCCTTGATGTTGATCTCCAGGTTGAAGCTGTGGTGCAGAGGCAGCTCAGTCACTTTTGCCTTGCTAAAGATGTCCATGAACTCATGGTATTTGGAGGGGGCCAAAGACAGGTCAGGAGGAGAAAGCAAAGCAGAGAGAGAGTAGGATGTCATCAGGGTGAAAGTGCAAACTGAATTGCACAGAGCCAGGGAGAGTGCAAATGCAGAGGTAGGTGGCAGCCCCAATGAGGGAGATGTGCAGAGGGGACAGCAAGTCAGAGGCCTTCAGAGAAGGCAGCAGAATTTCAGAAGACAGAGCAGAGGGTGTCAGTGTCAGAGCTGGAGCAGCTGTTGATGGTGATGGAGGTGCCAGGGGCATAGGCATTCCCTGTGGTGGTGGTCAGAATGAAATATGGCCCAGTAGCCAATCAATCAACAGATTGTAGCAGGTGAGCCAGCTGTGTCCTAGTACTGATGAGCATGAGGAATCCAATGGAGTAACATAAAATGAAATGGAGGTGACATTGCTGGAAGAAAAGCAGACAGAAAGATCTACTTCCTGTGAGATTACAGTGTTCATGCTACCATCAAACAGGTGAAGAGGAATGGGTGGAGAGACAGGTTTTGTAGGTACAGAGTATTTACTAACTAAGGATGAATATATAAAACAATGAGAAGAGCCAGAGTTGACTAATGTGGAAACATTATCTATTGGAAGGTCCAGAAGCAAGATGGAAGGCATAAGAGAGTTCAGGTTGGAAAGAGCAGGCATGTTGAGTTGGATGGTGGTTGCACAGTCAGGGTCAACACTTCCTCCAGGTCATGTGGGCTCCCTGGAGGAGTTGACTAATTTTTTGGCTCTTCCTTCTCTGCAGGTGGAGTAGGAGGAGCAGTGGCCATGGCAGCATGGGCCTTTTCAGCACAGGAGGTGGACTTTGGGCAGTCCTTGGCAGAGTTGCCAGCCTTGCTGCAGAAGAGGTAGAGGTTGTTCTTGAGGTGGCACTGTCATTCAGCAGCATTGAGCTTACCATCCTTGCCAAGGAGGTGTGCAATGTTGGATTTAGGCACACCTGACTTCTGGCCATCCTTCAGCTCAGACTTGCCTTTATTGTCAGGGTGTGAGGATGAGGACACTGATGAAGATTTCTTGTTGTCCAAGGGCTTTCCTGCAGATGACTTTTTGGCAGAGGGCTTGGCAGAGTGGGATACTTCAGCCCTGCATTCCCAATACTGAGCATCAATGGTCTGGGCAAGGTCATGCAAACCAGAGAGGGTGGCAGGTTTGCTGACATGCACAATCTTGTTGTTGATGTGGTTGGGGAGGCCAGTGTAAAAGTGGTGATGGAGGGTGCCCTTGCTGTAGTCCTTGACCTGTGAAGCCCAATGGTTGAACTCCACAACATATTTGGTGATGCAGGAGGTATCCCTCATTGAGAGATTCTTGAGGTTTTGGACTGAATTGGCCACCACATCATGCAGGCCAAAGTTGATGGTTAACTTGTGAACAAACTTGCAGTAGTTGTCCATCCATAGCAGACAGTCAAGGTAATCATCAGGGTTGAGGAGGTCAGGCTCAAAACAGGCCAGTGCCATGCCCTTGAGATAGGACTGGGCAAAGGTGACCTTCATGTGGTCAGTTCAGAAGGCCTTTGGATGGTCTTGGAAGTTCAGCTCACACTGCACCAGGAACTCACAGAGCTTCTTCAGGTCAGAGCTGTTGAAGGTGTCAGGCTCATGGACATTGGTTTTTGGAGTCAAATCTCCAGTGCACTGGCCTGAGTGGGCAACTGTGTGGATGGCCCTAGTCAGGGCAAGGAGGGGGTCTTCAGGTGGCTCAGGCAGATCTTCAGGGATACCCCCATCACCACTGTAGGGAGTGAGTACTCCCCACTAGGATATTTCTTTTATTTTATAGTTTTTACTTTGACTTTTACTTTATTGTTTTTACTTTCTTTACTTTTGCTTTTGTTCTTTTACCTTAGACTTTACTTAGTTTTGAGTTTAGGCATGTGAGGTAGCTTATATAAGCCTATGTGTACCTACACCCTCAAGTTGCCTTCTTCTGTGCTCAGACAGACTTCAGACAGCACTAGATGTCCCCCCTCAGACAGAAATTCCTTCCAGGCTATAGGAGCCCCTTTGGAAGATCTCTCTCCTCTCAGATCACTCTCATCCATCCTCAGCATTTATTTTTCTGATTCTTCACACCACCCCCACCACTGGACCCACCATCAGGGATGTCAGGATGGTTGGGATTGAAAGGGTCACCACCAAGTGGTGGTGGGGTGTGGAATATGGATTGCTGGGTTTCAGAGGGCCCAGCTTTGGAAGCACTTTTGTGTTGAGAACAACATCAGGCAGAGAATGAGTGGAATTGTTCAACCACTGAGGGTGCACATCATTGATTCACAAATACAAGGGCAAGCCTCTTGGCAGTTTCCCTCTGTGTGCATGCCAGGTCTGCATGAAGTAGTTTCAGTATACAAAATAGAAGTGGAGTTGTACAAGTGTGAGTATGAATATACTGTTAAGTTTGGGCCTACTCCAACAGTCTCCAATGCTCACAGAGGCTGGGGGACATGTACAAAGGGAGACCAACATTGGCCAATGGTTGGCTGATGAGGGCTGACAGAGAGTGACACTGGCCAAAGGGTGGCCAAGAGTCATGACAGAGGTTTGGGAGAGGGCATCAGGTTCAGCTCATGCACTGCCCCCTTGTATGAGCCTGGCTCTTGGATTTCAGAGACAGAGAGAAGTCAGCAGAAATCTGACAGCAGACAAGAGGCCAGTTGAAGACCACAGAGGAGGAGAACTAAGGTGATATTCATACTGAAGAGCCACTGCTGAGTGTGGTGGGCTTATATACAGTGGTCACACTGTCTAGGCAGTACAGTATCAGGATGTCAGAACTAACATATGGAGTACAGTAAAATTTCAATGGGCAGGAATTTCAGAAAACTTCAGTTGGAGTATGAGCATGGACAATGGAGGTGAGGGGCAGGACAAAGAAGAAGTATCTAAAAGGAATAGTATGGGACAGAGTGTCTTTGGAGTGTGCACCAATAGCCAATCAGATCATAGGCCAAAAGCCTAAAGAGGAAGTGACCCTGTGCCATATCATGTGGTGTGGAGGCTGCACCATGCCTAGACCAGACTGTCAACCCACAAGGAAACTGACCCCTAAACCAAGAGAGGACATCACCTGACCAAGAGACACTGGTCACATGGTGCTGCTGACAGAGGCTGACAAGGACCAACAGGAAACAGGACAGGAAGGTGTTGTACAGGTGCAAGAGTGAGCAGATAGGGGTGGAGTGGAGCAGAGGAGGGCCAGCAACACAGGGGGAGGTCCAGAAGGATCAGTGACAACACAGGATGGGCTAGAACAGAGGCACAGGCATGATAATAAGCCTAAATAGACGGATATGGCAAGTATATGTGCACTACTACCGGAGGACAGTCATCTACCAGGAAAGTGCTCACTAGTAGGGCTAGGGTGAAGCCTGATTACATGGATATGATAAGTCACCCAAAAGCTCTTGCATCAGCCAATTCATTACACTATTGTGTAATGCAATATGAGGTAGTGTACCATAATTGATTCATTAATCAGGCAGCCTACAGCACCCTTTCAATGAAGTTGGGGTTTACTAGCATCCATGTCATGTATTTAGGAGTTGTTTGCAACAGCCTTTCACCAGCTGCATGTAACAATTTCTGCTGTCCTCTCCCAAGCAACACTATCACCACCACCAACAGCACTCTCCAAGTTGTTCGTGTATAAGGAAAAATATCTGCACTAAAACTAGTAACCTCTAGGTGATCTAAATTGAACAGTCAACTACTACATACACAATGACATACCACCTTGATTATCATTGCCATGCTGAGGGCCATCATTCCATACCACCTGCCAAACCAGCTGCAGCTGCCTCTCCACCGAGTCCAACTGCAGCTGCCTCACCGATACGAAGAGCACCACTAGCAGCATGCTCAGCCAGCGCGTGTTGGGCTCGCTCGACCTCCTCCTGCACACGTTCAATTGATTTGAAATATTTGACAGTCTTAACATGGAGCTCTGTACATTTCACCATGGCAGCACATGAGATCGGTCAAACAGCAATGGGAGCAATAAATGGACAACCTATTCAGTGGGCAGCATAAGGGATATATAAAAGGGGTAACGTACCCGCAGTAGCATCTTCATCGACGACAATCAGTGCCCAAGGGTGCAGTTGAAGTGCAGAAAGTGTCCACTTGTAACAAGTCGTCGAGACGGGGCCAGGTATGCAAGGAAGGAGATAAGTCACAAGAGTATCCCCAATGTTGCCAGAATATTTCACCCACCAGATGGTTGACTCCACCTTCAATGGCTCGACTGAGCGCTAGCGACTTGCGAAGGCCGGTGACGACGACTACAACCTCACGGGCCTCGAGGACGGTGGCAACGCCGACGGTGAGAGCCATACGAGGCACAGCAGATACGTCACCGTTGAAAAAGCGAGCATTCGCCAGGATAGTATCATAGGCAAGGGTCTTGATACGCGTGCGAGATGCAAGAGAGGAACCTATGAAGCATCCCAGACGGATAGAAGCTCAATATAATAAGAGAGTCAAGAAGAAATGGAAAGAACCTGGTTCATTGAAAGCGATGTGTCCGTCTTCCCCAATCCCAGCTAGGAAAAGTTCGATGCCCCCATATTGTTTTATGCGCGATTCGTACGCGTTGCACTCTCCGACGAGGTCGGGTGCATTGCCATTGAGAATGTTGACCTGCGAAGGAGGGATGTCAACTACTCACGGAGTCAATGGTCAGCAATGATTTTTTAAAAAAAGGCCCTAAACACACTATGAGAGAAAAATTCTCGGAACATGAAGGTATGGTAGGACTCGGTGTGGTCGCTAGGCAAGCCAACGTATTCATCCATGTTGAATGTAATGACATGCTTAAATCTGCAATTTACACGTGATTACGATGGGATAGGCGAGTGGAGGGACAGCTACGCACGATACTTTGCCCTCTTTGTAGAGTTTGATGAGCCTCTGGTAAGTGGGTATGGGAGACGAGCCTGTCGGAAGACCAAGTACAAAGGGTTTCTCCGCTGTCGGAGCAAAATCATTTATTCTGAAAGGAGGTCAACGACGAGCGCCAGCTCCGATAAGAGCGAACGCTACAAACCTCTTGGCAATGTAGTTGGCGATATAGTCGCCGACCGTTGCAGGGTCATCGCGAATGATGAGACCTATTATGCGAGTGAGCTTGAATAGAGGATACCTGTGACACTACTGACGCATGATTTGCCGTAGAGCGGGGAGAGACGGAGCCTCGGTTTGAGGAGGTTTTGTAGGGATCAGGTTAGGGGGACACGTGGAATGGGATCACGTGCTCGGCGCACGCACTCACCACTGATTGGACACCGAAGTGGGACAGCGGGAAATGTGCGACTCCACTCTTGACCACTGACGTCAAGTATTGGCTTCTAAAGCGACCTTCAAATCCTACACGATAGTTTTTATGATAAGCATGATTGGGCAAACGACGGCATAATACATCGAAGGAGATACATCTGATGGGCCTAGCAAACGTATCAGTATCTCATGCCCTAAGTTGTGCACGGAGGTTCGCTTCCAAAGGTCCCCTCGGGCGAATGAATTGTACGTAAGCACCATCCCTTCGGTAATGCATCAACGTCCGAGAATTCAAAGGAGTGAGAAGGAATACGTACTGCAAGACCCTCTTCTCTTCCTTGAGCCTCTGATACTCCTCACGATCCACGTTCGTAAATCCCCATTTCTTCGAAACAATAATCTTCTGACGACCTGGGAACTTGTAACGCGCGCGACGGAGAGCCTCTTGAATGACGTGCGCATTAGAATCTTTGCACCGAATAGACAGAATAATCTGCCCAATATTCACACGTGCTACAGTGCCATAAGGCTTTCCCCAAGCACCACGCATGCCTGTCTGCAGCCTGGAAAGAAGGTGATTACCAATCATGTACGGTGGGATTACCAATCCAAAATATAAAGCGTCCACCAATAGGCAGGAGGGTATGAAGCAAAGCAAGTAACGAACCTATCAGCTCCAGCACATGACAACATCTTATTGATGCGGAGGACATGGAAAGGGTGTACACGGACACGCAAGTGGAACGAGTCCTTGCCAGAGGTCTTTGTGACATACTTGTTGGCACAAATTCGGGCAGCCTCCAGAGCTTCAGAAGAGAGTTGCTCATATTCATCCGAGACAAGGTGGCAACAGAAAGGAAACTCGTCTACAGAGGCACGCTTTCGACCTAGATCGAAAATACGAATCTGCCAGGGTATCAGAGATCACTGAATTAATCGCGAACAAAAAAGAGAACGTACCTTCGGGTCTGGGACACCGCGGTTGTAGCGAGATTTGGGATATGGCTTGTTCTTGCAGTAGCGGTAACAACGAGCGGGACGACGACCCATTTTCACGGAGGTGAGTGAAGCGTACTGAGGCTGAGAAATCGTCCCCGCGCAATCACTCACGCGTTGTTCCGGCAGATGCCGCAGAACTGTACAGTAGATGCTCAGTCAGCCAGGCCGTCCTTTTTGGCCATCTTGCCGGCACGTGAAATAAATGGCACGTGATCCCACTTGATCGGCATGTACCATCTACTCAAAGGCTTACACGAATATCTTACGAGGTAAAGACGACGATGTTTAGTTTCACAGACTGTTGAATTACGCAGAAAGGAAGAATTTTCAGTGATTATCATTGGCCTTGACGGTGCTGGGAAGACGGTTTGTACCACAACTTATCAGGTGTTTGGTAGCACTCTAAATCTCCTGTGCCCTCGCAGACATTTTTGGAAAAAATCAAGACTCTTTACAATGACACTCCAGGACTTGAACCCTCTCAGATTGGACCCACTGTCGGGCAAAATAGTATGTTGCAACCCTTCAGCGGAGCTGTAAATGATATCCATGTCTCATTACCTGAAATTCGTCACAGTGGGAAAGGTTTCTCTGCCCTCTACGATTCTGAACTTCTTCGACCTTGGTGGTCAACGTGGAATGCGCTCCATATGGCATCGTTATTACGATGATTGCCATGCCGTCGTCTACGTGATAGATGCTCAGGACCGTGAGCGACTGGGTGAGGGATGGGAAGTCTTCGGTGAGACCATTCCTGCATGCCCACCGCGTTTACAGTGACATACATCTTCCGAACTAGATTCAGTATTATCTGCTCCTCAAATCCTAAATGTCCCGCTTCTGCTACTCGCAAACAAGCAAGATTCACCTGACAGTCTATCGACCACCGAGATCAGGCATGACTATGACGCTTGGGATCGACACAGGCGAGAATGTGCAAGGAGGCGGTTCGGGGAGGACGAAGATGCTGAGCTAGAACGGAGACGACAACGTATCGCTAGCTTAGACGTGATGGGTATATCGGCGCTCGATGGGTGAGTCGGGACATATTCTGCCGCGTATTTTCTGCCCAAGGTCTTAATTTTGAGCCATGCAGACAAGGAGTACGTGAAGCCGTGGATTGGTTGTTCTTGCGAGTTCAGAACAGCAGACGGTAAGGGCTCGCTGATGTGTGGTCTGTCGTTGGGGCAGGTATTCACCAGCAGTTCAGGGACGTTGATAACAAATCTTCGAAAGGCAGCTGGTGACCGACACGAATGTTCGCGAACGTTTTAAGTACTGCTTGAAGATATACTAACTGACCACATGTGCGTACGTCGTAAGTACCGGCCTCAGAATCATCACCGCCTAAGTTGTGATATGTAAGCACATAACTCTATGCGACCAACCTCCCATACTTTGAAATTGGCTCTCGATCTGCATTTACAGGAGTACGCCTACGCAACCGGCAGACAGATGACAGGACGCTGATAGTGCATACTACGCCACAGACGTCCTACTGCTTAATAGTGACTGGGCCATCACAGCATGTACATCTACACATCTGTCGTGGCATAGCTCCATGCACTGTCAGAGAGATACGGATATAGTCACCGCGTCGTGCACTATGGAAATACAGAACGTTACCTTTAATGCACTTTGAACGCTCACTCTGCCTGACTGATATACGTTCGTAATTGAAGATAAAGCAGGCATGCACGCCAGGATGACAGTGCCGTCTGCTGCTGCTGCCTCTTTTTCCACAGGGTCCAAACGAATTTCATCCCCCCGTACGCCCTACTAGATTAGTGACATTACGATGACCATCCCAATCGCCGAACTCACTGCAGAGCAGGATGCTACGAGACCCAGCATTTCGATACCTGCATCAGCCAAAGCAGTACTTGCCGCGATCGACCCAGAAGCTATGCAACCCTCAATCCCATCATTTTCTATAACAACGATGAAGACGTCAATCGTGGATTTCGGAAAAAGTTCCAAACATATGGACGAAACAATAGATTGATGAACCGCGGTGGCAACAGCTCTGTCTTCTGCATCCTTCGGAGGCTAGTCAATCAGCGAGTCAGAAAGTCACGTCAGACACGTACGCGAAGTGGGGATCTCCTTTTTACGCAAGAGAAGGGCGCAAATTTGACTTCCACGTTCAGTCGACCCCTTTCACTATACGTTGTCGTTTTGGACTGTCGCGGTCCGTACCTGGAACGAAGCCAAAGTAAACCCTATGAAGGTTGCTGTAGAGTACGATACACGAACACCGCGCATGCGAGCTTAGTTTTCTCTGTTTCGATGTATGCAGAGCCATTTGCCTGACTCACCAGTCCCGGCTGTAAAACTGGATCAAGAAGTCGTCAACGCCGAGTGATCAGCACAACAATGTCGTACAGATAGGTCGTATGTCCGCCAGTCCTCGACTGCGCTTCATCATCCACCCAAGCTCACCGTCATCCTCGTCGTCGAATACAGGCGAAAACGATTCCTCAGGTCCATTAACGCGTCTCCGGTCGAAAGTGCTCTGTGCCATCGGTCAAGTTGAGAGGAACAAATCTGCTTACGTAATCCTCCGCCTTCATGAAGTTCTCCCTCACCCTCACCAACAAGTGCGCGAAGCCCGTCGGGACAGCCCCACCCCTCAAACCCTTCGCATCACTCGACGACGATGTGTCTGTTGACGCCGCACCAACCGCAACAGACAACAAGAATGTCTCTGCAAACAAAAAGTTGATTGCTCAGAACGTCGAGTCCTCCAAGGCCGCGCAGAAGCGCATGGAGAAAGAGCTCAAACTAGACCCCACGACGTACCAATATGACGAAGTATGGGATGTGATTCAGGACGTCAAACAAAAACAGAAGGAAACCAAGAAAACGGATGTAAAAGTGAGTGTATCCCATGAATTCGATCGCCGTTGGCATTTCATCATGTACTCTGCTTAGCCGAAATATATCGAAGGATTGCTGACTTCCGCTGCAACTCGCAGACTAGACCGCCTGAGAGCCGAGGAAAAGATGCTGCAGCACGAACGGCAGATGGAAGGGGATGAATTTGCAGATAAGGAATCATTCGTCACGCAAGCTTACAAGGATCAAATGGAAGAGGTCCGGAAAGCTGAGGAAGAAGAAAGACAACGCGAAGGTACTATTTTTATACCTCTCTCATGCTCTACCTTGACTGAAAACCAGGCTTAGAGGCCGAGAAGAAGAAAAAGAAAGGGCTAACGACTGGCATGGCTCACTTTTATCGCAAGCTACTCGAAGAGTCTGAGCAACAACATGAAGAGGCCGTTGCAGCTGCGTCTGCACCAAAACGGATCATCGGTCCTCAGGGTCCAAACCTAACGATCACCAAACCACCCGACATGACACCGAGGTCTGACCTTGAATTGGCACGAATAGCACAAGAACAGGGCAAGGACGTGGAACTCAATGACGACAACGTGATTGTTGACAAGCGTGAACTCCTTTCGGCTGGCCTCAATCTCGCTGCACCAAACACGCGACGCCTGGGCCTACAGCAGCCTCTGCGGAAAGTGGGACAAGATGAATCCGCACCGTCTGTACACAGAGGTGTTGGCACAGCTGCAAGTAGAAGAGAGGTCAACGAGCGACGAGCACGGGAGGTGCTCCGCCAAATGGAAGAGGAACGGGAACGGTTAGTGAAAGAGAAAGCAAAGGCAGAAGAGGAAGCCACGCAGAGAGTGGCAGAGAAGAGAAACTCAGAGTACGACATCCAGGATGCAAGGTCGCGGTACTTGGAGAGGAAACGGCGAAGATTGGAGGAGGGGGAGCAAGTCGCAGCCCATACCCAGTAGTGTTATGTACTTACGTCAGCATTAATTATCCCTTTTGCCCAAGATTGTGTAGACTCGGATGTGGCGAGTCAGACTTGCCATATCCCTGTCCCATACCCACATCGGTGCCCGCCTAGCCCACACTGCGGCCATGGCCAGTGTAAACAGGACTGCTCACCCGTTCGACAAGAGCCGCCTAGAGGCTCTCCTCAATCGTCGGTTCTTCTACGCCCCTGCGTTCGAGATCTACGGAGGCAGGTCTCTCACCTCGCTCTCCTTTGCCCAACTAATCCACACTTCCAGGCGTAGCCGGGTTATATGACTACGGTCCCCCTGGTTCTTCCCTTCAAGCCAACATCATCGCCGAGTGGCGTCGACATTTCATCGTGGAAGATCACATGCTTGAGCTTGATACCACGATCATGACACCTGCACCGGTTTTCGAGACTTCTGGTCACGTCGCTCGCTTCGCTGACTGGATGGTGAAGGATGAAAAAACTGGAGACGTCCTTCGTGCCGATCACCTTGTAAAAAACGTCCTCCAGGCGAGACTCGCAGGAAACTTGGAGGCAAGGGGCCTTGCAAATGACAAAGACAAGGGCAAGGACGACGAGAAGAAGAAAAAGAAAAAGATCAAGACGGCTGCCGTGCAGTTGCCGGATGAGACCGTGGAGGAGTACGAAGGCATCCTCGCTCGGGTGCGTTCTCTGTCATCTCCCTGATGGTTGTGTTTGACGCGTTCGCTATGTGTTGGGTAACTTAGTTAGACAATTATTCTGGACCAGAGCTAGGTCAGTTGTGCAAGAGTCACGATATCCGCAACCCGGACACCGGAAACCAGGTCGGCGAACCTCAGCAGTTCAATCTGATGTTCGCAAGTAGCATCGGTCCTACCGGTCAACATCCCGGGTATGGTCTCGTGATCTCCTTTCACCATGTCATTGATGGTTCCTTCTCAGCTTCCTCCGCCCGGAAACCGCACAGGGTCACTTTCTCAACTTTTCGCGCTTGCTCGAATTCAACAACGGCCGAGTTCCTTTTGCATCTGCCCAGATCGGGAGGTCATTCAGGAACGAAATCTCTCCGCGCGCTGGTCTCCTTCGGGTGCGCGAGTTCACTATGGGCGAGATCGAACACTACGTCGATCCCGACAATAAAAGCCATGTCCGATTCGGCGATATTCGTCATATCGTACTCCCCCTTCTCGACCGCTCTGTACAGCTATCTGGGTCCGTCCAAGTAACCCAAATGTCCATCGGTGAAGCTGTCGATAGGGGCATCGTAGCTAACGAAACTCTAGGCTATTTCATTGCCCGTATCCACCTCTTCTTGCTCAAGATTGGCATCGACCCGCGAAGACTAAGATTCAGGCAACACATGGCGAACGAGATGGCACACTATGCAACGGATTGCTGGGACGCCGAAATCGAGAATTCTTCGGGCTGGACAGAGTGCGTCGGCTGTGCCGACCGCGCTGCTTACGATCTTTCCGTTCATTCGGCGCGCACTGGGCACCCACTCGTTGTCCGTCAAGCCCTCAAAGAGCCAATAGTTACCGAGCGAGAGGTACCTGAGTTCAACAAAAAAACCCTTGGAAAGACGCTTGGTCGTGATGCTGGTCTAGTGCAACGTGTTGTTGGGGAGATGAGTCAAGAAGAGCTTGTCAGGTTGAAAGGAGAATTATCCCAGGGGTGAGCCTCATCAGCAAATCGTATTTTTCCTAATGCTAGATACCATATCCTTCTTTGTTGTCCGTGGACAGGTCGACGACGATATCTGCGGACGAGAGACAAATTATTCTCACTCCTCAGCTACTCACAATAGAACGAAGGACGTTTAAACAATCTAGTGAGTTTTTTCTAACCGCTCTTCCCCCTGTCAGATCTGAATATGCTTTAAGTCCGCGAATTCACTCCAAACGTTATCGAGCCCTCGTTTGGCTTTGGACGGATTCTATATTCGCTTCTTGAGCACTCTTTTTGGTGCAGGGAACAGGATGTCGAACGAGGTGTAAGGGTTCACGTGTTGCTCTTGCGATCGCCATGATGCACAACATACATTTAGGTTCTCTCGCTGCCCCCTCTAGTTGCGCCGACAAAAGTCCTTATAGTACCTCTGAGTGCGAAGGAAGAATTCGACCCACTTATCGCGGAAGTCTGTGCGTACTTCGTCAACTTCACGCCGAACCTGCGCTCACATAAGATCCAGCTACAAAACTCCGTAGAGGTGGTATATTCTCCCGCGTCGACGATTCCAATACTTCGATCGGAAAACGGTATGCCCGCAATGATGAGCTTGGCACGCCATTTGGTGTCACGCTCGATTTCGCCTGTAAGTGGCCCGTCACTGAAAGAACGCAGGCTGACTTAACCATAAAACTCGCAGCACTTCAAAACCGGACGATGACACTCCGGTAAGTCATATATGGATTTCCTCTATTCCAGAGCACCGACACGTCATTAACACATTTGTCTTTCGATGACAGTGAACGGGATACGACCGACCAACTCATAGGTTCTATCGACGACGTCATCGCGGTAGTAACGGATCTGGTCCAGGGAACACTCACTTGGGGAGACGCATGTACACGCCTCAAGGCATACGACGGTGTGCAAGCCGTCGAGTAGACTCATGTATATAGTCTCTTCTAAAGCTCATTTATTTGAGTCCGTAGAATAGACCACCGTCTATAATGTGCAAGTGAAGCATGGAACGTCGTAGATGCAAACAGAGGAGTCAAATGGCATTGCAAGTATATGACGAAATGCTTTGAGCGGGAAGTTAGCTCCTAGACTGGAGTCCAGGCGTGTCTGGCAAACTGGCAGCTGCTGTCGTGATTCCAATCGCACACGTGCTGCTGGGCCAGACCAGCTAAACCGCTAAAATTGTGAGGTAGGCACAGGCGGACATAATCCCCGGAGGATAGTTTCCAAGGCTTCGAGCTTTGCAGTGTTGTGGCGTGGCCCGGAAAAAGGTAGGTCTTGCCAGGGTTCGAACCTGGGTTTCGGGAAAGTGTCCAGTGAGTCAAAATCCCGAGTGATAACCACTACACTACAAAACCACGGCACCACTAGCATTGTCTTGTATATTACTGCGGTATTACCCTGGTCGTACTCCTGAGTACCGAGTCTACTGACCACACATGAGTCGAAGAGGATTGTGGGACTTACTGAAGCGAGAGAGCAAAAACAAAAGGTAAGTGTAAGGAGACACTTGGCAAAAAGCTGGTGAGCCGACTGGGAATCGGCGGTCGAGGAAAAACGAAAAGGTAAGTACGAGAAGGTAGTCCAGAAAGGAATGACAGTCGACTGCGTGAACCTGGACGAGAGAGGGCAAAGTAGCACGTCCCCTTCCATGGGTAGAGTAAAGGACGTCAACAACCTGCGTTCCGGTAATAAATTGGTCCACGGAAGTACCTGGGGCTGAAGTACCAGTGAAACTACGGTGCTCAGATTGTGTAGTACGTAATGTAATGTTGCTGTGAGGTGGCGCGTACGGTATTAGCAATTTAGCAACGACTTGCGCGGCTCGCACTCGGTCAATTCTTGGTGACCTGTCGCCAAGGTGCATCCTACACCGTCTATCTCGATTGCAGTCCGCTCGGGGACACGTCAACTTTACCATGGACAGCGAGGAATCTTTCGTCGCCTTGGTCAACACTGCTAACCCTGCAGCCTACAAGTCCGCCTCGCTTGCTCAAGGGTCAAGCAGTCATCATCCTCCTACTTATCCACCATACGCAAATACACAGTCCCAGCCTCAACCCGCGCCCAGTCTGATGGATCCTTTCTTCGATGATGAGGAAGATCTTCTGGACTTGTCTCCGGTCACCACTCCACGTCCAATGCAGTCCCAGGAGAGCGGTCTTCCTCTCACCCATGCAGCTGCTCCACCCTCTGGGTTAGACTCGCCATCCCACTCGCTATCCACCCACGGTGCTGGGCAACCACACGGTTGGAATTTCGAGAGTCAGGCTACCTTTCCGGGAGGCGCGACATTTCCAGGGGCACCGCCTACCCAGAGGAAACATACGGTGCGCAGGCGAAAGAAGTGGAAGTGGAGATGGCCTTGGGAGAAGGAGGTACAACCTACAGGCGAACGTGTAATTGTCCTCAACAATCCTGCTATGAATATCGATTTTTGCTCGAACTTCGTGTCGACGAGCAAGTATAATGTCGTGACATTTACCCCAAAGTTTCTCAAAGGTAGGTTTGAGTTCTTGGTCCGATTCGCATTTGCTTATGCTATATGCAGAGCAATTCTCCAAGTATGCAAACGTGTTCTTCTTGTTTACTGCCTGTATACAACAAATACCTGGTGTCTCTCCGACCAACCAGTATACTACTATCGCCCCATTAGCCGTCGTGCTCCTTGCCTCTGCTTTCAAGGAAGTACAGGAGGACATGGTTTGTGCCTTCTTCGTCACCAGAAATATTGATCTTAACACTTTCCCAGAAACGCCATCGTTCGGATTCTGAACTCAACGCTCGTGTCGCCAAGGTCTTGAATGAATCATTGGGGTTTGACCCGCGTCCGTGGAGGGATATTCGGGTGGGCGACATCGTCAGAGTTGAATCTGACGAGTTCATTCCCGCTGACCTCGTTCTCATTTCTTCTTCGGAACCCGAGGGTCTCTGTTATATCGAGACCTCCAATCTCGACGGGTATGACTAGTGCTTATATCTCTATCAACCTGGCCACTCATTCTTATTCAGAGAAACAAACCTTAAAATTAAGCAGGCCTCACCTCAAACGTCTTCCCTTACCTCCCCCACGCTCGTTGGTGGTCTTCATGGTTCCCTGCGCTCTGAACAACCCAACAATTCGCTTTACACGTTCGAAGGAACTCTTGACCTCGTGACGGATGCCGGCATGCCAAAGCAGGTACCGCTCGGTCCAGACCAACTCTTGCTTCGAGGAGCACAGCTTCGTAATACGCCGTGGGTTTATGGCCTAGTCGTTTTCACTGGTCATGAAACAAAGTTGATGCGTAACGCAACGTGAGTCCTGAGAAGTGGGGTGTGGTGGTCTTGCTGATGCGCACTCGCGCTTGCTGCTCGATAGCGCTGCCCCTATCAAGCGTACAGCAGTAGAAAAGCAGGTCAACGTGCATATTATCTTCTTGTTTGCCTTCCTCCTCGCGCTTTCGATCGGTTCAACGATCGGTGCTTCCATAAACACTGTGAGAATAATTCCTGAATGCTACGCATATTTCTTCGACTGACGCAACCGCAACACTCGCTGCTGGTAGTGGTTTCTATCGAGTCAACAATGGTATCTGTTCCAGACCACCTCATTTACCGGTCGAGGTATGCAACATCATCAGTGCTCCTATCCTCGTGCTGATTTTTTGTAGCCAAGGCCTTTGTCGAAGGTAAGCTCCTCTATATGCCGTGTGGCTATCATGCTAACACTTTAGTTTCTTCCATTGCGATCTTCATATTGACGTCCAAGACATTCTCACGTTTATCATCCTTTATAATAACCTCATTCCAATATCCCTCATTGTTACAACTGAGGTTGTGAGACTCCAGCATGCTGCACTCATCAGCGCCGACCTTGACATGTACTACGAGGTGCGCGACACACCAGCTGTCGTGAGAACGTCCTCACTGGTAGAGGACCTCGGACGTGTCGAGTTTGTATTTGCAGACAAGACAGGAACGTTGACCAGGAACGAAATGGTGTTTCGGGCGGCCAGTATCGGGGGAGTGGCATATGCCGAGGAGGTAGATCCGGGGCGCGCAAGCGAGGAAGACGGAAGAGAAATATGGAGGACATTCGCAGATCTTCGTGCGTTATTGGAAGGTTCCAGTGGGAGGAGCGACATGGAATCCTCTGCAACCGGCGGCGAACAAGAGCGCGAGCGTGCAAAAGCAGTGGCCCACGAATTCATGACGCTCTTGGCAGTTTGCCATACCGTGATACCTGAAGTGCGAGATGGCAAGATTCACTACCAGGCAAGTAGTCCCGATGAAGCAGCCCTCGTGGCTGGAGCGGAGCTTCTGGAGTATCAGTTCCATGTAAGGACTGCGTTTCTCTCTTTTTCACAAGCTCCCGGTTGACAAAACCGTTCCCCAACCATCTTCCGCGAGTGGGCCATTAGACTCGCAAGCCACGCTCCGCCTTTATCCGCGTTCGTGGCTCCCCCGTCGAATACGAGATCCTGAATGTATGCGAGTTCAACTCATCGCGAAAACGCATGTCAACCGTTGTTCGCGCACCCGACGGCAAGATCAAATTGTACTGCAAAGGCGCCGACACAGTAATCCTTGAACGTCTTGGGAAGCACCAAACATTCACTGAAAAAACGCTATCACATCTTGAGGTAAGCAGTCCGTTTGGCAACTCTTTGCTTCATACAGTTCCCTTCAATATATCTCTTTTGAAAGGACTATGCAACAGAAGGGTTGCGTACGCTCTGTATAGCCTATCGCGATGTCCCTGAAGCAGAGTATCGTCAGTGGTCGACGATATACGACCAAGCCGCTGCAACACTCAGCGGGCGCTCCGAAGCACTCGACAAGGCAGCAGAACTTATTGAGAAAGACCTCATCTTACTTGGCGCGACGGCAATCGAAGACAAACTTCAGGAAGGCGTCCCAGATACCATCCACACGCTACAGATGGCAGGAATCAAGGTATGCCAGCGATAGATTATTGACCCAGGAGTGTTCTTAGTCGGATTATGAAGGTTTGGGTACTAACAGGCGATAGACAAGAGACAGCGATAAACATTGGTATGTCTTGTAGACTAATTGCGGAGTCCATGAATTTGGTGAGTCGGCGAATCATTTCCTGCGTTGTTGAAATTGAAGGCTTTGCCAAGGTCATCGTGAACGAGGAAACATCCCACGATACCGGTGAATTCATCTCCAAGCGACTTTCAGCCATTAAAAACCAACGGAGTACCGGAGAACTAGAGGATCTTGCGCTTATCATCGGTGGGCCACTTCCCAACGCTTGCACTTGTTGTCTCCTATACCTTGGTTGTAGATGGAAAGAGCCTCGGTTTTGCCCTCCAAAAAGAGTTATCCAAGTCCTTCCTTGAACTTGCGCTGCTTTGCAAGGCCGTCATTTGCTGTATGCCACATCACAAGGTCACGATGGTTCTGTAGCTGACCACTCCAGGAAGGCCGTGTTTCTCCCCTTCAGAAAGCCCTTGTCGTGAAACTAGTGAAGAAGAACCAAGACTCGATTCTACTTGCAATAGGTGATGGCGCCAACGATGTGAGCATGATTCAGGCCGCACACGTTGGAATAGGTATATCCGGCCTCGAGGTACGTCGCGTAGCTTTTGTACGGTACTCAACAGCACATTGTTCCGGTTGTAGGGTCTTCAAGCTGCCCGATCTGCTGACGTTGCGATATCGCAGTTTCGTTACCTTAAAAAGCTCCTACTCGTCCATGGAGCTTGGAGTTATCAACGGTTATCCAAACTTATATTGTGTTCGTCTTCTCTTGACAAACCTCTTCGAACCGTGTACTAATGCTCGTCGCCTTTTATTACTAGACTCATTCTACAAGAATATTACCCTCTACATGACTCAATTTTGGGTGTGTTTCTAGGGCTTCTAAATTCGAGGTTGAGGTGCTGACTCCCCCTTCAGTACTCGTTCTTCAACAATTTCTCTGGTCAGATTGCCTACGAATCTTGGACAATCACATTCTTCAACGTCTTGTTTACTGTCCTTCCACCTTTTGTCATCGGTATTTTTGATCAGTTCGTATCTGCACGGGTCTTGGACCGATACCCGCAGTTGTACATGCTGGGCCAGCGGAACGTGTTCTTCACGAAGAGTGTGTTCTGGTTATGGATCGCTAATGCGCTGTATCACAGTTTGGTAGGTGCACTGAAAATTTGTGCGAACCTTCCTTACCTCAGGTCTCGGTGTAGATCCTCTTTGGGTTCTCCGTCATCATCTTTTGGGGTGACCTGAAACAAGCGACCGGGCTTGACTCGGGGCACTGGTTCTGGGGGACGGCACTGTATCTCATTGTACTCCTAACTGTCCTCGGGAAGGCCGCTTTAATCTCAGAGTGAGTTCTTAGTTCTTATGTATACAGATCCCCTCTGACCTCTGTAGTTTGTGGACTAAATACACCGTCGCTGGTAAGTTACCCTGACAGTATTTTGAGACGGTAACCGAATTTTACTCCCGTAGCTATCCCGGGCTCGTTCGTGTTTACGATGATACTCCTTCCTCTATACGCATGGATTGCTCCTCTACTCGGATTTTCAACCGAGTACTATGGGCTTGTCCCTCGGTTGTGGACAGACGCGGTCTTTTATTTCATGCTTCTACTAGTGCCGTTCATCTGTCTCTCTCGGGACTTCGCTTGGAAATAGTGCGTGTTCATAGATTCTTCCCGGGCCCCCGCTTAATCAATGAATCGTCAGCTATCGTCGTACATACAAGCCACTGTCGTACCACATCGCCCAAGAACTGCAAAAGTATAATATTCCCGACTACCGACCTCGTCAAGAACAGTACGTCGCATCTATCCTAGTTCTCCACCCTATCCCTGCCTGCTAACATACCTTGCAATGTACAGGTTCCAAAAGGCCATCAAGAAGGTCCGCGCCGTTCAGAGGATGCGACGCAACCGCGGTTTTGCTTTTAGTCAGACTGAAAATAATCGTCAAGACCAGGCACGAATCATACGTGCGTACGATACGTCAAAGTCTGAGGCCCGGCCATCCGGTTATTAGATATCGAGGTTCGTTACTTTCGGCATGCTACGTACCGCATTGCAAGGTACGGGGAGGTCTGGTGAACTCGACTGCGGACTGTACTTTAGTTACACGGACTTAATGGAAAGGATTCAGCAGAAACTCGCATGGAGTTCAGGTGACCTCACTATAACAATGATTCTGAATTTGCATGCGTCCGATATCTCTGTTTCCTGACTGCGAGCAGCATCACTCAGGATCTTCGATTTGCATGGCTACACTACGTCTCAGCTTCCACGGCCTTCACCTCTGCCGTCGCCTCAGTTGCCGTATCACACTACTCATAGGTCGTGAGACATCAAGATTCGAGTGCTATGGCTTCGTAGAGAGCTAGCGACGGTGTTCTCCTCGGAAGTTTGAGAAGGGCTGATAAATATCATGGGAACACTGCCAGCGGCGGCAGCTAGTTATGACGCCGAAGTTCGAACGAACGTTGGTGAAGCTGAGGCTGCTCAGGGTAAACTTCGAAACACATACCGCCCGTCTCGTAAATTCATCCTCCAGAGGTACAGACTCTGGTAAGGCGACAGTAGGATGAGACGAACGGTACCAGAGTGTAACCTCTGGGAGGAGAAATCGGGGGGTTTTGACGCACAGTTGTAAGCTGTCGATCATCAATGAGAAGAGTTCGTTCCTTGGAAACGTAGTGAGGGTGATCATTAACGCAAATGGTCGTCTCCGATGAACTTGCCTTGAATCTATACCTAATACCCCCTCACTTGTGCCTCTGTAATACAATATTTGAACATGGTAGTGCCAGGCATGTCACTGCACTCTAGAAGGGAAAGCCCGTACAAGGTAAGGTTGAGTCGTTGGACTTTCGAGTCACGGCGGCCCGATTGCACAGGGCGTTTCCCGTAGGAAGGCCAGAGCCATAAGCATGCGACACATTCTTCACTCCGGGAATTGCATGCGTAGGTGACTTGTAACCTACAGTCGTCTAACAAAATCACCTGAATTTGAAGCCGTCGAAAATGCACTGGGGGAGATATTAGGGTCAGGCGCCGTGAGCGTGCCAACGAACCTTCCCCCTGAGGGAGTAGTGGCCATGGATAGTCGACATCGGAAATGAGATAGAAGACGTGCCTGTAACCTCCAACGTTGCCTCAGTCCAAATCGCCATGGACAAGGAAGCGGTGCGGCAACAATGCCCGCTGCACTCGCCAGTACGGAGGTGTAATATTCAAGGCTGTACATGGCGAAGAGAAAGGACTAGCGGTATAGTAGAAGCGGGTGATTACTGCAAAGGAGCTACCAGAAAGACTCATGGGAGAAACTGCAAGGTTAGAATTGGCATCATGTCAAGTCACATGAAACAAAGAGCAACAAAACAGGCTACGTTGCACGTAGAACGACTTTGAACGGAGTAGCGATTTCGACGAACTTAGTCAAGTATCAGAGACGTCCGAGTCAGTAGCCTCGAGATGCTGACTTGCCATTTTGGGTCGTCGCGGAAGATGGTCCAACACCCCTGCATCTTATCTCTCACTTGAACCGCAACCACGACACCCGACAGCATGCCTGTCGTGCAATTCGCGCCTTTCTCGTCTCTCGTCCAGCCAGGGTTTTGGCATGAACTTACTAGATTAAAGATCGATGTCCTTCGCCTTTCAGACGAGTCGCTGACAGTCAGTGGAACATATAGCGTTGGGAGATCTGTCAGAGATCGCGAAACAGGTCAAGACGTGGCATTGGGCTGTAACTTGGTTCTAGGCGCAACCGCATTTGAACAATCATCGCAGTATGTCACCTTATCTGATGAGACATACTGAGACGTATCGAGTATTGGTTAGGGTGCCCCCGATGTCTGTTGCGATGCGTGGCGTGTTTAAGAACTACAACACCGTCGAGGAGTTCAAAGCCGCAGATAAAGCGACGACTTTTAACGACGTCGCCAACGACGTGCGCGTAATGTTTCGCGTGAGATACTATCCTTGGCCTGATATAACCACACCATAGATATGGCGTAGCATCGTCGAGAACAGGGATACCTCGAAACTTACCCAGTTCTTGCTCCTAACTTTTGCGGATCTGAAGAAATACCAATACTACTACTGGTTTGCGTTCCCGGCCTTCGTAGCTAAACCTGCGTGGGAGATATCAACGGAAGGCTGGGGAGCTGCTGACCATGAACTCAACGCATCACAGGCATGTCATCTTACTGTCCGTCATTTTATCGTCCTTAATAATTCCCTACTCCACCAAGCTCACATCCATTTTTGAATCACTGAATGCCCAAACGAGGCCGTTCTTTCTTGTAAATTTGACTGGCGACGTTGCTGAAGTTCATTCCATGGAAAGAGCAGATGCGTACTTTGCAAATGACGCGCCTGACTCCGTCAGTTGTCTGTTTGAGTTAATTCTGCATGACTGATATTCATCCGACAGGTCATTGTAGGCTTCCTCGATCCGTCCGCTTCCCCTGACAATCCTGGTTGGCCTTTACGAAATCTCCTTACGTATCTCCAAACACTCTACCCGTCTAAGGCGTCATCAGTGCGCGTGCTTTGTTGGAGGGATGGAGAATTGCCTGTTGGTGGGAGACCATGGAAGAGCCGGTTTGGTATTGTTACTGGCGGAGCTGGTCAGCAAAACGCCAAGCCCACCGCAGTTGGATGGGAAAGACACCCGGCGACAAATAAGCTTGCTGCACGTATGGCGGATTTGGCACCAATGATGGATCCTTCTAGGCATGATTAAGTTCGTTTCAGAGGCCAAAATGACTTACCTATCCATCCAGACTCGCTGATCAGGCAGTAGATCTCAATCTGAAGCTCATGCGTTGGCGCATCATTCCCTCTTTAGACCTCGAAAAGGTTGCGAGCACGAGGTGTCTTCTTCTTGGCGCAGGAACTCTAGGCTGCTATGTAGCCCGCACGTTAATGGTAGAATACGACCACATTCACGCTTTGAAGCGACTGACAGCACTTTTAGGGTTGGGGAGTTCGTACGATCACTCTCGTTGACTCTTCTCGCGTGTCATTCAGCAACCCAGTCCGGCAGCCGCTTTTTGATTTCGAGGACTGCCTGAACGGTGGAAAGCCTAAGGCAGCGTGTGCTGCTGAGCATCTCAAGAAAATCTTTCCCGGGATCGTACGTCCATCTGTGGCGCTCTCATTTCCTGCTTTGCACGCTATGTAACCTTGTTGCGCAGAACGCCACGGGATACAACATGCTTATACCCATGCCTGGCCATCCGATACCTGCATCCTCCACGGAACAAACCCAGAAGGACGTTGCGTTACTTGAGAAGCTGTTTGACGAGCACGACGCTGTTTTTCTTTTGATGGACTCGCGCGAAAGTCGATGGCTACCCACTGTACTCGGCGCAGCGAAGAACAAGGTCGAGTTCTCCCGCTCGTTTTGTTCCCTACTGATGACAACGCGTACACATAGATCGTCTTGAATGCCGCGCTTGGCTTTGACACGTACCTTGTGATGAGACATGGTGCACGTGCACCAGTATCAGCCTCGAATTTCCAACGCCTTGGATGTTACTATTGTAACGACATCGTCGCTCCGGCGGACGTACGTATTCCCGGTTCCTTGATCGTGTTACGCTTGAAACCCATCACGCATCCACAGTCACTGACCGACCGCACGCTCGACCAGATGTGCACAGTAACACGACCTGGCCTAGCCCCGATCGCGGCATCTACCGCCGTCGAGTTGATGGTATCCCTTCTGCAGCATCCTGATGGGTGAGCATCCAGTCATGGTCTTCAGGCGCCAGAGTTCATCGTTTCGTGTTACCTGCTTAATGTAGTATCCGTGCCCCGCCACCCCCACCGCAATCCACCACCGCCAATGACGTTGCGTCTGAATCTGCATACAACAGCGTTCTAGGTCTCGTGCCACATCAATTACGCGGCTTCCTGGCACAATTCCGTACTCTGCCAGTTACAGGCGCCGCGTTCGACGGATGCACTGGGTGTAGTGAAGCGGTGCTCATCGCCTAGCTTTGTTCCACCGAAAGTCACTGATGATCCTTTTCGTGCAGGTAATAGACGTTTACGAGAAGGAAGGATTTGCGATGGTCTTGCGTGCTTGCAATGAGACAGGTTACCTCGAGGCTATTACTGGGCTGGATAAGCTACACATGGAAGGAGATGCTGCACTGGAAAGTGTGGAATGGGAGGAAGATGAGTAGGCCACTAACGAGTATCCGACAATCTGTACTTAGTATTCCAAGCACCGAGTGCTTTGGCACCAGGCCACTTTTAGGCTTGTATACCCTCGCTGTACGCTACTCGATAGGATTAGACTCGCTAGCAGAACAACCGGACCAAACCATGCAAGTTGGAGGAGTTCCAATCTCCGTACAGGCAAGTGTGGATGGCTCACGCAACTTTCTCAACTTTGTGATGATGCGTTCATCTTCAAAATAAGTCGACAGGAGTGCGTGATGAGATGAAACAACTATGAATGAAAACGTAATGACGATCTCGACGTCCACAACATAACCTAGATCGTAAAGCACATGCACCAAAGCCTTCGCACACCATCTTTCATCTCATTAGCAAAAACCGGAAGGGAATTATCTCCATCAGCCTGAGCAGGGATGGTTGCGCCAAGGTATCACGACGGGAGGAAAGACAGTGGTCAACAATCAGCTTCACTCGTTCTCTGAGATGAGTGCAACGATCATCCTAAGGTTGGAAGTCAACTCAGGACACGTGTATACAAGTAGTGAAAGACGGATGGGAGACGTACCGATAGAGATAATAGAAGAACGACAAGAGGTAAAAGCCCAGTTTCAAGAAACTCTCCTTCTTGTGTCCCGAGAGCGTACGGAAGATCTCTGTGGCATCGTACATGTGAACCTTATTTCTTATCCTATTGTATTACGCATGTTCATCATGATAGAACACAGTTGGCATGGACGGACGACGCACTTGTTGGCATTATATAGCACAAGAGGAAGATTGAGCAAGAAGGCGAACCATTGACCAGAAAGGAGAAATAGTAGGGTGAGAAATGCGTGTGCGATATTTTCTGGTAAGACGAACTGAGAGTCCGCGAATATTTCGCCACATGTCAGCGTTAACGGAAGGAACGATTTACTGAACCCACTTGGTTGAGCTTATTGCAGAGATCTATCGGGTTGATGTAGTCGCATTCAAGGTCGGAGAACATGATAATCTACGTGACCGAAGATAACCGTGAGCATGGTGTATTCTTGTTGATGAGGGATGGAGGGAAGAGCGGAGCTAGTGGGGGATCACACTTACGAAGAACACCATCGTGAAAAGCAACCCAGCAGCCATGAGGACCGCAAACAGGAATAACCAGCCTGCGGTCACCACGGTGCACATAGACCAGATGGGAATTGCGTTGCATTCGGCCACGAAGTATCATATTGATATAAAAGGAGGTGCAGAGATTACATGCGTCCCAGTAGTGTTATGTCCCGCGAACGGACCAGTATCGGAAGCGCGGGGATACGTCAGCGGAGCACTCCTGCGAAGACACCACGAGACGCACCAGTTCCGCCCATCGTATCTAGCACAGAGTAAGCTCAGAAATGGATAGGACCCAGGGGCGATGTGAAAGCCGTTGGTTCACTAAGAAATAGGGTTTTTGGATATGTCCAACGTGTCCTTGAGAGGTCGGTCGGCTTTACGAGTGTGCTGATAAACAAGGTTGCTCTTCTGCAGCAAGAGTTCAAACAACGCTCTCACAATCACTTAGAGGTGCGACTTACCCTCGTTAACGAGCCAAGGGCTGCAAAAGAAATAGAAATGGCTTTGGGACGGGGACCCACTGTAACGACTGAGCGGCCAGTGTGGGTTTTTTTTTTCCCTCTACAGGAACCAAATAAGAGCAAACAGCCACCTTGTCCTTCAAACGTTCTCCTCGTCCTCCTCAGCGGAAACGTCTTCACTACAACTCGGAAACAACCCAAAATGTCGCTGCTGGCTCGTATATCAGGAACAACGGAAGGTGGTCCAGTTCGTCCCAAGTCGGCCAACCGTGCTTCGCCATATGTGCGTAAATACGATTCAATCCCTCGAGCCATCCTCAATTTTTGAAAAAAACTATTCCCCATCGTCTTTTCTATCCTCTCCGCAATTACGTGCACGTTCGAATGTGGTCCTTTACTGCACGGAAACTAATTCCTCTCACGGCTGCCTTCCTTGTCAAATCTGTATGACGCGCGCCTGCGTGGTCTTCCGTATTGCCACTCTCAAAACACAGACACGCCCACCTCGTCCTCCGAAGGGAGATTCAAATAGTCAATGGTCGCACGACCTTTACGAAGATGCCTCTAGTCCACCTCTTTCGTCCCGTATAGTGACCTCTGCTGCCCAACCGAAAAGACCAGATTCCGTCCTTGTGCAGCGCGCTCTTCGTGAAGCCACGGCTGCGACTTCCCCTACTGCCAACTCGTCGGGTTCACTCAGCATCAAAGGTGCTTCAGGTTCGTCAGGGAATGTCATACAGGTGGAGGGGCTGGTCAAAGGCACCACTGCCGCAGACGTCGAAGTATGTGATCTTATCATTCTGACCTCTGCGGTCTCCTGTTTACCGACTTTCACCTTTTCTTTATCTCATTTACGAACTTGACTGACCTATCTGTCTACGCACACAATTAGGCCATCTTCCGACGGTGTGGCGCCATTCTTTCCTCTGAGCTTGCCTCGTCGCCCGCCTCACCTAATGTGATCGTACGACTCACGTTCAAGAAACCCGCTGATGCACATGCAGCTGTATCCAAGTTCGATGGACAACCTGCGGATGGCCGTATTCTCCGCGTACGTGTAGTCGGTGTCCAAGCCGTCTCGCTACCGGGGCGAATCGCAGGTGTAAATGACATCGTTGATGGGGAGGGAAGTGTGGACGTCTTGATGGATGGAGACGGGGCGGAGGGAGGCTCGTGAGTCCTTTTCCCACCTTCTCCTTGCCGACTGTGCTCATTCTTTTTTATTTCCCAGAAAAATGCGCTCCGACTCAATCATAGCCAATGACCCTCGTGCCACAGTACTCGTCGCGCCACCGGGCACAGATCCGAAAGCCTATGCTCAACAGACACCACCGGAGAGCAGAAACAATTTGCGTGACGGTAATCGCTGGAGCCGCGGCGGACGACGAGGCAGAGGGGGACGTCGAGGAGGTGGTGGTGCAGCCAAAATGGACGTTGATTGAGTGGTGCAAACCATCCGACATTTGTCGACGTGAGCGGAAGGGGTAGACTGAGATGTGGCTGAGGGGGTCGTACCCGTCTGTCACCCTGATGTGCGTGCAAATGGTGACTAGTCCCTCCACACACGGGCACTCGAACAATCTCATCTAGTATAAGCCTAATTATTTATGTTTTCATTTTTGCCCTGTCTCTCAATGTACACTCTCATGGTCACTTTGTCGGCACCTGCATTGTGATGCTCTATTTTCATGAGGCTATGAATATAGCTGCTTTGTAGATGTGTTTGGCACCGGCACGAGAATGGACAAGTGGGATTGCAAAAGCAGCTGCGCACATGCAAAGTAGTCGGGTGTTTATACTTTCACGGTGTGCTAGGTACAAAAGAACAGTGTATGTGAGTAGGGCATACCTCTGCCATCTCTCCCTCCTTGCCCAACCATACGTGGACGTGAGAGGACGAGAACGTCACCTGAAAGAACGAAGTACTACCGGATCCCGATGGAGAATGATACTAGGTCGATTGCAGTAAAGGGGAGAAACTCGCAGTGGCAAATTCAGCCGAGTTGGACGTGATCATCGATTACCCCACGCTGACATCCAAGTGAAGCACTACTAAGCCCATTCAGTAAACCATACGGTCATACGACGGATAAAACATGAAGTTCAGAAGTGTCAAGTTGTGGAGCACATCCCCACGTACGTGCGGGATCCTCCCTGAAGAAATTCAAACTACTCGATAGCAACCATCATCGAAAAATGAAATGAGTAAGAAATAAACTCACCAGGTACCATCGTATATTCGAGATGAATAATACGGAGCGACGAACGCTCGAAAGGACGGAAAAAATAAGCTCAAAAGCAAGGCATTGAGTGACGGTAAGCCCCATTCTGTTGATGGCAACCAAGATGCCAATAATCGCATAACTCTGTCTATGAGCAACGGGCACGCCCGCTTCGATGCACCGGACATCTCCAACACCATTTTGCACTCGTATCCTCGTGCAGAAGGTGCCTTGACCCATCTCGAGGCCCTTGTGTGGGTGAGAATGAGTAGAGAAGGCGCACCGATTAAAGCGGGCGACAGAGTGGATGAGGGTGATACCGGCATCAGACCACTTCACAGAGTGGGAGGGAATGACACCGAATAAGAACGACCCCATCCGCACCGTGCACGCCACGATATTTCCTCCGACATATCCTCAGCGTACTTCGAGCTGGGCGCTCTCCTAGCGGGAGGCGAGGCGTGCACGGTGACTATCTCTGTGTCTCCGGGGACTTTCCCCACAGCATTAGTATGAAAGTCCAATGAATGGCTTTCTGTTCGTGTAGCTGCGACAGCGATTCCTCACTCAATGCCGTTGAAAAGAAAGAAAAGAAAAAAATAATAAGCTTCGGTAAATATACGGCAACACATTCCCTATTTGGAAGGATCTCGGCATCTTCCGAGTCGACCCATATTCGCTCGCTCGGTCTTGTCAGCGACACCAGCTAATAACGACGAGGATGTCGACAGAAGATGGACCGCCCTTGCCATCAGCGACGGGCAGCGCTGGGACGTCGTCCAATGCACCAAACATCCCTCGGAAACCACCGTCACACGTTCCTTTCATATCTCTCCACCGTCCACCTCCAGGACAACCCCCAAACACTACCGACGAACGTTGTCTATTCTACTGCACCCAGTCGGCCCTGCATCGTGCACAGCACAAGCCACCGACTTGCCGTTCTATCTGTCTCCGCCGCGTATATCCCTTCGAGGTAGAGATTCGCACTTCGACGTCAACACCGGCGATTGGGCAGCATGAGATTCCCCTCCCACCAGAAGGCCAACACTCCGCACAGAAGTCAACAGATTGGATAGGCCCAGGACCTGTCCCTGCGTCCAACTCTTATTCTGGACCCCGCTCGCCATTCTCATCCTCGACAATGCCAATAACTCCAGAACCACAACCCCAACAGAAACCACGAGACACACGGATATGGAATCCCGGTTTATACGTTTGGACGTCTACCTCCGCCCGCGCCGTGCGAGACAAGATAGAAACGATGGCCATGGATCTCGGCAAGGAGCATGCTTGGACACGGAAACGCCAGGAGTGGATCATGCAAAGGGAGATGGCACTCCGGGAGCACTTGCGTAGCAGGAACGCAGCCGTAAAGGACGAGAGAGTCGTGTTAGATGATGGGATCGAGATTACGAAGTCTGGTCAAATCGAAGGTCCATGGTACGTTCCACACCTCCCCTTCTGTTCTTACCTTGTGCGTTCTCACCAGCGTTCTCCAGGTCCCACTCCAGCCTCCATTCGTTTTCCTTGACGGATTCCTCATCCCTTCTCACGCCCTTGTTCGCCCCATTACTGTCTCTATCCGAACCTATCCGTAACTTACTCAACCCAACCACCCATGCACTCTCCCACTTCCGCAGTGCTCTCGCTGACGGTTCCCTGTATTCCTTTGGAGAGCGTGCGTGGAAGAAGGCATGGACACCTGATCCGTTGATACTTGCCAGAAAAGCGGTTGAAAGAGTATGGAAGAAAGAAGGTGGGGAGGGGGACGGAGACGTCGACGGATAGGCTTTAAGTTGCCCTATCATAGACTCGTTGACAAGTGCGTGTGACGCGCGCTTATCATGTAGAAGTATAGAATCATTATATCAAGCATCTAGCATCTCTTGGGGACGTCAAGTACAATGTCGTACTCAGAGATAACTCAAGGGGCACATGACTAGCGAGAACGACGACATGGCCAGTGCGTGGGAAAAGAGTGACCGGTGCTTACACGAGGATCACGTGCTCACCGGGTGAGGACAAGCACCGGATGCCCCAAGAAATCAGAGACCGAAAAATCTGGTCTCATGAATGTAAAAGGTTGACACTGGTCTGACTGACACATGAAACTTTAGGTGTGGTCCGATTTTGCATGAACGGAGTCATCTTTGACGGGCATATATATGTCGACCTGCCGCTGATTGACGTTGACTGGCGTGCCACTGGAGCTGAGACACCAACGATTCCGCCTCTACGTTCGGGTGACTCGGAAATACGTCCGTCTCGTCGGCCACCTAACGCTTGTCGTCACCAATATTTTCTACGTCGATTAACTGGTTGGAATCAATGCCGATCGCAAAGATCTTGAACACACCATGCCCATATGCCCGGCGTCTTTCTTGTATACCGACGCCGCAATCCGTCCGTCGGATGAGTGTCCGACCTGCAAAACATCCTCCGGCTTTGACCCCACCAGCCTCGATACCACACGTGAAAACGACCATCGGACGTCTGCACTCTCTCCGGATATCCAAGACACCCATCACGGTCCTGACGGCCTACGATTACCCGACGGCGCTCGCTTGTTCCGCTCATCCAGTCGATATCACACTCGTCGGAGATTCCCTCGCCCAAGTATGCCTCGGATACCCGTCCACGACGCGCCTCTCCCTCGATGAAATGCTTCATCACTGCCGCGCCGTTGCACGAGGTTCAACCTCTCCGCTTCTCATCGGCGATCTGCCGTTCGGAACATACGCTCCCTCTGTGAGCGATGCTGTCAAATCGGCCGTCAGAATGGTACAGGAAGGACATGTAGAAGGCGTCAAACTCGAGGGCGGGGAAGAGACCGTTGAGCACGTGCGAGCACTCACGAAGATCGGTATACCCGTCATGGCACATATCGGTCTCCTCCCGCAACGACATGTATCGCTGTCGGGATATAGAGTCCAAGGGCGTACCGCACAGTCAGCTTCAACACTTCTCCGTGCAGCGCAGGCGCTAGAGGACGCAGGCGCGTTTGCCATCGTGCTAGAGGCAATGCCCAGTTTGTTGGGCGCTTACATTACGGAGCAACTAAACATACCGACGATAGGGATCGGCGCGGGACCCGGGACCAGTGGGCAAGTGCTAGTATGGGACGATATGGTAGGGACATGGAGTGGCCATAAACCAAGGTGAGTAGCCATTATATCTTGTCTCATCCCTCCTTGCTTACTCTGGCTCAGGTTTGTCCGACACTTTGCAGACGTGCGCAAGGAGGTCGTACGAGGGGTGAGCGGGTATGTGAACGCTGTGAGAAACGGGACATTCCCAGATTCCGACAGAGAAGGATACTCGATGGATCGCGGCGAATGGGAGAAATTCCTCGCGGCGGAGGGAAGGCCAAGTTGGACGTGGACGCCGGTACCACGAGATACTCCCACAGAAGACGCCGTTGCAGAGAGCTAGAGACGTACAGCCGCCTAAAGCTCGTATTTCCTCCCGGCAGGAAGTCTGACTCGATCCGAGATTTCTAGTCGAAAGCATGTATCGGTGTACGAGTCGTGCCCCAGCACGGAGACCGTTGAAAAAAAAAAGGGTTTATGGCCAGGATATATTTACGTATATCGCATGTAGACTAGTACAACATCAAATGCACCTACGGAAGCAGCGGGCCGGCGCGGTCCGGTAGGCTACATAAGCTACGGACACGATCGTACTTACGACCTCAGTGATGCACCACACATATCGCTGCCTTTCACCACGCACGGCCTCAGCGCACCCTGTCCCTCGTGTCAACATTAATCTCGTACCTGCAGACGCCTTTTCCATTTCCTCCCCCAACCCCTCTCCCTCGTTGGTACAAAACTTGTTACGGATCCGACGTCGACATTGCCCCATGGTATTTTCATGTTGCGATGGGTCTTAGGTGCCCCCATACCTCTATGCGTATACCATTGGTATACTATCAAGCGAGAGCTCAGGATGAGGCCTGAACCCGTGCTTTATTGCGACCACACAGGGTGCAGCGTGTTGTTGGGGAGAAGAGTTCTCGTTCAAGTTGAAAGGAGAGTCATTCCAGACAACGAACGGCACCTTCCCCGTGATTTCCCAGACGTGGTGTCATTGTTTTTTTCATCCATGTCTGAGGGCATTCCAAGTCCCCGAATCCAGTACAAAAGTCGTCAAACCCTCGTTCAGCTTTGGGAAGATTTTCTGCTCTATCCTTTTCGGCGCATGGAAAAGGATGTCGAATGTGGCGCGAGTGTTGTACTACGTATATACAGGTTCTCTCGCTGCCCACTAATTGCGCCAACAAAAGTCCTCAGAGTACCTTCTGAGTGCGAAGGAAGAATTCGACTCTTATTGAAGGGGTCTGTGCGTACATCGTTAACTTCACCCCGAATTTCTGTGCGTACCGATCTAACAGCGATGCATTCAGCACTTCAAAACTGGACTATGACACTCCGGTAAGTAGTCCACAGACTTTCTTCAGTACAAAGTACGGGCGCGACTCCAACACCCTGCGGGGCAGCCCGTCAACTGCTCGAGTCTATCGATGGCATCATCGCAGTAGTAAAATGATTGGTCCAGGGACCACTCACATGGATAAATACTTCCGTGCACCTTAAAGCATACGGCGGTTGCAAGCCCTCAACCGGACTCATGTGCACGACCTCCAGTTCGAGGTTCACCTGCCTGAAGCCGTAAAGCTGGCCATCGCCCAAGTGCAGGTGAAGCGTGGAATAGCGTGGATACCAAAGACGCAAAAGTTGGACAATATTGCATGTAAGCGACGGAACGCTTCGTCCAGGAAGCCTGCTGCTATACATATAAGAGTCTAAATGTGCGTCTGGCAAATCCCGTCAGTTTCCGTTACAAATTCTACTGCAAATGCGCTGCTCTGCAGCTGGAATACCATGTTGAGTATAAGCACGGGGCTAGATAACCACCTGAGATCAACGGGAGGTAGGAAAAGATACGACCACTTGACAATTTCGTTTTGTAGCGCACTTCATTCCATCGCACTCAGTGCCATAATTCGAGAGACTGTAATGCGTACGGCTCACATCTAGGAAGGAAAGTAACTCGACCCTAAATGCCAGTGTAACCTCTCGCTCCCCAGCCTATCGAGTCACCACCAAGTAGGCAGCGTCGGCGATATTCTTGGGAGTTGCACCAGCTACAGCCTTACCATTTGTCTTCGGACAGAGCTAATCGATCCTTTTTTAGCTTTAGGAGTTCGTCCATCGCTAGAGACACTCTTCCATGATACAACTTCATTTACTTGCCTTTCCACTGTTGTAGAAAACCTGGGTTCGGTGAGATTTGTGGCCGGACGCGAATGATGTGTCTCAATGCATCTTCAAACCACATCCCCTCCCTCTTCATCACATATATTGCGACCAACACAAATGATCTCGACGTGCTCGCGACGCAGTGCGCTAGGACCTTACCTTTCTCCCCTATTCGATGCCACGGCTTTATCGATGATACTGCAGGCCATGTCTGCACTCTTGGGAGGGGAAGAAAAGATGGTATCATCGATCAAGAAACGCTAGTATGCCACCCTGTCTATCTGCGTGGAAGGATGAAAGCCGGTGCTTGAAAGGCGACTGATGATGATGCTTCAGAGAATGGCCCCAGAAACAAAAATAAGCGCAGCTTGAAAGGTGTATTGTGTGCTAAGTACATACTTAGGCGCCTGACAAAGCACACCCTACACGCAGCAAAATGTGAAGGGGTGGAAAAAATCACCACCAAAGTGTTGTGCCTGTGGCGCAGAGATAAAGAAATTTTGGTGGGGGCGACTTATAGTTTTCTCCGCTTCCCGACGCCACTGTCCCGCGCGAGGCTGCTTTTCCTTTTGACACGTTCTGCCAGGTTGTGTAGGCTTCGTCCATCGTCGACGGTAATGTTCTTGCTTGGTACATCGTCCTTCACACGGCAACCATCCTTGCGGCGTTTTGAGCGTTCTTCCAATAGAGCCATCATACCTTGAGTCTTTTTAAATCTGAATTTATAGCGTGTATCACTGGCACCCTGCAAAATAAGCAAATATTAAGATGCTTACTGTGGATTACTAGGATCAATCGCGAATTGATGATCTTCATGCAAGGCCCTGAACCGATCGTCCTTTACGTCAATCGAGAAGTCTTCTTCGGCTTCCGAATCATCTTCGTGTCCTTTGTTGGCACTACGCCTCTTCTTCTTCTTCGTCGTCTTCGGCTTCACACCCTCGGCGTGGGGATCAGCTTCGGCTGTATCTTCAGCGACAGCGGCCTTGCGCGCTTCTTTCTTCCGCCGACGTTTCTCTCTCACCTTCTGTTCGTACCTTTCCAGTGTAGTTTGGTCTTCTAGACCTTTCGCCGTGCTTAATCCAGGCGTAAACGTGATCTCCATGTCCACGTCGCTCCCTGCTTCCCCATCCTTCCCGGCTTCTTGGGCGTCCTCCCAACCCTCCGGAAGTTCGTCCTGATGTCCCCGAAGTAGCAGTGCACGTAACCGCTCCCTCTCGCCCTTTTTTGACACCCTCCCATCGCTATCATCATGCTCATCAGCTGATTCAGATGATGACGCTATGTAAGCCTTGAAATCCGCGTCTTCGATATCTTTCCTGGATAAAGCGCACCGAGTTAGGCGAGACCTTTCTGGATCTTCCTCATCCCATGTAAGTTTGACTTTGGAGTGACGGAGGGCCTAGGGAAGGAAGTCATATGAGAGCCATCGTTAAGTAGAAAGAGGAAACATACATCAGTTGAAAAGTCGATGGGGCGATATGGTGCATTGGGAAGTTCAGTGGCCTCGTCCCTATGCATGCCTATTGCAACTACGGCGACGCAGCAGCGTTAAGAGAACACGTACCTAGGGTCCCCTTCGAAGGTCATGTCATCGGGCACAAAGCTAAGATCAAATACGTTCGCAGAACGCTCGAGCTCAGTGCCGTCCAATTCATTAAATATGTGAGTGGCGGTTCCGACGGAATCACACTCGACTATGGCATAGTAGTAGCTGGCTTGCAGTCGTTTGAGACCATGTAACCACCAGGAGTTCAAACAAACAAGACCACCTACCGCAGTCGTTCCAGCTGATACGTACGCAATGCGTCCTCGTCGTAATCCTCCCCAGACCCTATCTCGTACACTGTTCTTTCGTTGACTTCGTCATTACTCTCCTGGGGCTTTTTGAATACCTCCTGAGGAGGGCCTTCTTTCTCTTCTTTTTCTATGCGCTTCTTGCCGAACTCGCTGGGGTATACACGCACACTGAGAATACTTCCTCGCGTAACGTTTACCCCCGGTGATTCAGACAAGGGAGGGACAGCATGCGAGACGAGTGATGAAAATATTTTGAAGAGGTGCACAGCACGGATGTGATCCCAGTCCATGTTCACGACGGCTAGCCTGCGCGTCTTTTGGACTTCTTCCTGAGGCCCTCTGTCCGCTTCTGGATGAAACTTTTCGGCCTCTTCTTCCCTGTGAGCATCGACAGACACGTGGCCGTACTCCTCCTCCTCATCGGAGGACTCCATAAGCACGATTCCACGAGCATAGTCGGCTATCGAGACTGCTGCCTTTGCTTCCTCCTCATGCGTTCGAGAACTGACTCGGAAGCGCTCGTCCTGCACGACCTCAGATTGGTGCTTCTTTGGTCTCCGGAAACGTGGGTCATGTCTCAGATGCAGAAAGCGGGGGTCAGAAGACATGGCCCTGCCAATGAACGGAGTAGATTGAACACTTCCTAAGCAAGTTTCGGGAGAACCAATGGAAATTTGGAAGTGGCTATGCAACACAGCCACTCTAGTACGTAATGCGCACTCGCGGAACCCTCACGGTCCGGTAAGCTACATGGCTGCCAGCACGATCACATCGAATACGATGACTTCCGTGATGAGCATGCACACCGCTGCCGTCTACCACATACGGCCCCAACGCATCTTACCTCGCAGCGTAATATGCGCCAACGTCAATTCCGTGCATGCAGACACCTTTTTCATTTCTTCATCCAGCCCTGCACCCTCACCAGTGCAAAACTCGTTGCCGGTTCGATACCGACGTTATCCCGCCATATCTACGTCGCGAATGAACCCGAGGTTCCTCCATTCGTGCGCCGTTGGTAGGTTCTCAAGCAAGAGCCCCGGATGGAGCTTGATCCCGTGCTTGAGAACCCGAGTACGGGAGTTTTCGCTGTCTGCAACTGCACGAACGGAGAGCAGAAGGTCCGATGAACCCTTACAAGCGTTTGTCTGTGCTTCTATTCAACTGCCGTCTGGCGTGCTCACTATTGAACGAAGAACAGCCGGAATCACGCTCCTTGGGACCCACCCCGCTCTGTTCTCCTTGTAAACAAGCTCAGGACAGAACCTATCATTAAGGCCATAGACGATTTACTCCTGTGTGTGCCTTAGTCTTCATCTGGCTCACACATGGACCCACAATGTCACGTTTCTAGACATATCCAAAAGTTATACCCTGAGGTTAAGGTCTATGCAGAAGACCGGCCTGATATCCCTGACGGTGTACAGGTCTGGCGGCCAGGTACGTTGCTCCCTCGTTTCCTGCGTCATCATATCCCTTTACTGAATACTCGGAATACTTACTACTGCAACCTCATCTGATCGAATTACCTGTACAACACACTCTAATATCTCGACAAACATGCTTTATAGGCCAAAGCTCTGCGCCTGTCGACCTTGTCATCACCCTGGGAGGTGACGGCACCATATTACATGCTGCTTCTCTCTTCAGTCACGGAGCTGTCCCACCTGTCCTTAGCTTCTCGATGGGTACTCTGGGTTTCTTGTTACCATTCCGTAAGTCACTCCACATGACGCTTCAAATTACCGTGGTCTTGGCATTTTCTGCTATGAAAACGGACAATGATTGATGGAGCGTGTTAACAGATATCGACGACTACGCCAAAGGCCTTAAGGCCGTGTTCGATGGCAAGGCAACCATCCTGCATCGTATGAGGCTTTCTTGTTCATTCTCTGATCAGGATGGGAAGAAGATCGGATCGGACGAGGACGGTATGTTGTGGTCCTTGTATTCCCACTTGCACGTGACTGCATCGTTACCGGAACCCTCTTTTGCCCTCCTGCAAATCTAACTTACTTGTAAACAGCATGGCAAGTGATGAACGAAATAGCGTTACATCGTGGATCAAGTCCGCACCTTAACACGATTGACATCTATGTCGACGGGCAACATCTCACAGAATCTGTGGCACGTCTTCCTCCTTCCCATTTAGCCCATCTTGCATTCGCTCAATGCCACGCAGTCCGACGGCATGATCGTATCCACTCCCACTGGATCGACCGCCTATTCGCTCTCCGCAGGTGGACCAATCGTGCACCCCTCGTTGAGTGCTGTCCTCCTTGTCCCCATATGTCCGCGTAGTCTTTCCTTCCGTCCGCTTGTCTTTCCATCTTCGTCATCGATCACGTTGAGGGTGCGTGTCATATATGTATGGTTGTATTTATTTCTCATCCCGTTTCTTACAGATCGGTGATAAAAGCCGGGCCGCAGCAGGCGTGTCGGTAGATGGACGTACCGTACACGTTCTCAATCCCGGAGAATCTGTTACAGTACACGCGTCACCATACCCCGTGCCATGTATTAACCGCTCGTCTATCGTTGACATGGTTTCATCGTCCACCGGTGATGAACATGACGGTTCGCCGCTTAGATCCGAAGGCCCCGAGGGTGTTGGACCTGGAAGGGAAGATGACTGGGTGCGAGATATTAACAACTTGCTTCAGTACAACGCAACCTTTAGGAGCAAGGCGCTCTTAAGGTACAGCCGTTCTGGGAGTGGGTCGTAGCAGCGGCATTATCTGTTGGCTAATGGTAGGCCTTATAGTGAGTTTGTGGTGGATGGGTTGAATGTTTTACTGACGACGCTATTCTTTTACTTAAGGCCTATGGCGAGGCGATACGCCCACTGAATTAATAAATTGGTATCACTCTTAGAGTCGAATATCTAGCACGCCATATGGGAATAGATGTGCGGCACTCGCTCGCTACGTATGTGTGTAAGCCCTGAGTCAGCGTCCGACACATTTGTGACCTCGACCGTAAATGCCATGCTCGTGCACTCCTAGGTGCCGCAGCGTTCTCAGACATGGCGTACGAAGTATGAACGCTTGATCTTTCCACATGCGAGGCAAGTCTCTCGGTCCTGTATTGCACAACGTTGGACCGCTTCGTGAACCTTTTTCAGAAACGTTATTACTTGGGCACCGCTGTTTGCCATGCCTGAGCGCTGAGCAACGTGCATACCTCGTGCACAGTGCTGTAGGTTAGCAATTACGCCTCATATGGGCATTCGCGTGCAGAAGGGCAGTCCGTTGTGCAGATTGCATTTCACACAAGGAGGTCGTTCCTCCGGAATTTTGCTGTGTTATGGCCAGCTTCGAGAACGAAGTAAGGGGACTATCTGAAGTGCTTGGTACCTTGTGACCTTGGTCGATCAATCGATCATCTTCAGCACAAGATGTCCGATCGTCACCGGTTTCAGAGTATGCCTGCCAAGTCTCGCCGAGGGCCGCTTCTACGGTGGCTAAGATGTTTCAAGCTGGATAAAGGTGCGCCACATCATACACTTGCATGAGTTTTGCGTCAGCTCTGCATAGCAGACTGTGACAAATCAGAATGGCATAGAGGAGTGGGGTCGACAAATACCATACACCGGGAGACATCCCCAAATTGATCACTGGGGTCCTGTGCCAAAGTAATGCTGCACCTCTGATCCGAATACACGAATAACGCTACAAGCTCTTAATACAGTCACACTTTGCGGTCGACGAGGAAAAGAAATCAGAAAACCAAACCCTCGTTGCGTCCCATTCGTGGTGATCGGTCGGATCTATCGTCGTGACATTTTCGAGTCGATGTATGATGGTACCATCGCAGTCTGCCTTCATGGACCGTCGAGAGCTAGCCAAAGGGGTCGAATACTTCCCAAAAGCATACGTATGCGTATACTTCTCCCAAACCCCTAAACCAATAGTTAACGGTTCAACAACGAAGGAGTCCATTTCGGACAAAACAACTCGGTTTGAGTCTGATGTGATATTTGCGTTGATAGACGGCTTGAAGGATTAGTAGGCGCACTGATCATGCCGCCCACCGGTCATAACCCGCATCCCTGGTGGGCGTATCACAGAACCGGGTAACGACACACCGGAACCCAGGCACAATAATATGCATAGCAAACTAAACACTGGGTCGGTTTGGCACCGTCGCCGTGGGCGTGGCTAGGGGTTTAGCATGCACCTTTCGTTAGACATGACTCCTTCCCTCGTCGAGACTATACACACCGGTGGTTAAATCCTACTCATTCACTCTTCCTGGGCGCGTCTGCGTAGCGAATGCAGCGTGTGCGGTGTCTGGCATTCCGGCAAACTCCTGAGTAAGAACATGACTGTAGCAATACAATGGACCACAATTACTTGATTTGCGTAAGGCTACAATATTGTGAACGTACATATCAGATAATTATGTGCGGGAGTTCCGTCCAAACTTAACTGTAGGTATCTCGGTAACGATTGCTTTGTCACGGTCCTTACGCATTATCTAGGAGGGTCCAAGCTGCCAAGGCGGATGAGAGCGTAAAGAATCCATAGGCGCTACACTGTTCGATGGGCTGAATGTCTACATACTGCGTGACAAGCAAAAATATGAAAACACCAATGCTGTAAATCACAGTGGCCTTCCGGAATGGCGGTCCCCCATCGTGTCAACAGATTAATTTGAAAGCCAACAAGGACATGCTGGGGCCTCGAGTTTATCCTGAAGGTAGGGTACCAAAAGGTAGTATGACTCTAATCCGGCAGAGCCTACTCCTTGCGGAATGCTTGGAGCATTCCTTTTAGACCGAATTTACATACGCTCTGCGATCCCGATCCAGTCGAAGACGCAGGAGAGTGCAACTTCAGTGAGCTTGAAGACAAAGACCTCTTCTCTTCCAGTGCGGAGGAAGCAAGGGAGTAAACTGGTGGCGCGACGTCCACGTCTGGATGGACGACTTCCGGCCTGACCACAATGTTGATAACTTCATAGCGTGTCAGGCGAGACGCAATGCTCCTCCAAGCGGACGGGCTGATCCCAATCGACCTTCGTCGTCCGTCACTAATCACTTCCATGGAGAACGTGATGCGTCCATCATCCACCTTCGCGAGACTCTCAAACGCCCGCCGTGCTTGTGAAAGGGCCTTCTACACATCAGGGCGCTTCAGCCTACTCAGATGCCCGCGAGAAGAATGCAGTTTGAACGAACCTTCCAATCGTAGTCCAGTGGGACATACATCATCTCGTCCTCTAGCCTGTACATGATGACGTCCGGGGCTGCAGGAGATCTGCGAGTGTGTGTGCGGCAACCAGTCATGTTGGTAAAAAGTATCGGGGGCCGAATATCTGGAACACCTTAGGACTGGGGCAATGCCTATGTTTTTATATGTATAATTTCCGGGCTGTGTGATCGGATGCGTGGTGTGCCCGTGTCTGTGGGGAGGCATTGTATTGGGCAATGAGTGCTGTGGCTGTACGATGGGTGTTCCATATGCCAGTTTGGCACAGCACCGAGCTAAGTCCTGTTGCAGACCTTCGCTACTGTCATGGAATTCTCGATGGAAACGCGTGGTCAGGTAATTCACCATACGACACAGAAACTTTGTTCTACACTTTATAGTATTCGAGTCCCAAAGCGAATTATGGAAGTAACCTATGCTTCAGCATCGCCCAGCACGGCGAAGTGAGCGCTCCGTCTAGTCCCACTCCTTGTTTGAGCGGATGGTCTCGTGGACTTATCATGGTTCCGCGACCCTGCATTCCTGTTCTTCTTTGGAAATTCCTGTCGAAAAGCGTCCTCAAGTGAATGCACGCATGCGTTCCACATGCTCCCTGGAAGGGACACAGGACTAGGCCGAGATATGTACGCATGGAAACGGGAACTTGATAATCCCTCCACGTTGACAGGAATCCAATCTGAAAGGAACAATACCTGGGACAAACATTGGATTGTTTCAATCGCGGTCAAAGCTTGAGCCATGAGTTGGATGGTGCGATCCATGATGGGTACGTCGGCAAGTTGCTGAGCCTGGGTATCACCGTGCAGTGTCGTACTGCCAACAGATTCATTGTCCTCCAAAGATCCAATATAGAAGGCAAGGAGGGCACGAGCCTCACGTTGAGACCACCTTTCCTTCTCTCTATCTTTAGTCATTCCACTCTCAACGGCACGGAGATGGAGGGTCCGAACGATCCATCGTACCACAAGGACACCAAAAAGCTGGACTGGTGGCAAGTCCCGCATCAGCGGAACGTTGCTCTCCAGAATATGCAGGAACAACGTTATCCGGTCCTCAAGACATCTTAGTTGCCACGGAACGCACGTTTCACTGTCTATGAAGGCTTTGAGACCGGAGGATGACGTAAGAACTGTCAGGTCCGGAACCCGTACTTCGTCTGGAGCTATCCGAGACCCGCGACGGATGTACTCCGTCACGTTCTTGGGTCCTGGCGCTAGTCGAGAACGGGAATGGGAGGTAGCCGACGCCGGAGGTTCGGACGTAGAACCGTCGGCGGTCCGTAGGCGTTCAAGTTCACCGCGCAGAGGGGCAAGAAGATCAGCGTCATCATCATCCGACAAATGCTCTTCGACATCAATCAGTTCATCGAGGTTTTCTTCATCTTCTCCGTGAAGACCTCGGTCGTCCTCTGCCACACTGTCAGTGGCCGACGAAGAGCTTTCGGACGCGTCTGGAAGCCCCACGCCATCCTCCAGCAAGGCGTAGATCCACAACCGTATTGGTCGGCCGATCGTTTTTGTCACGGTCTCTAAGTCAGGGTTCTCAAGAAAGAGTTTTGGCCAGTAAGCGCCTGTATTCATGATATCTGCGATCTTCGGCTTCAACTTCCCGGAGCGGAAAGCCTCGACGTACATTGCACCTAGCCTCAAAGCGGCACTATCATTACCAGGGTCACCCTGGCTGCTGCAAGAATGGGTGCGCATAAACAGCGATACGAAAGGACAAGCGTCTTGATGATGCAATGCACACATTCGTGTGGGCCATAAGCTGTCCGGGCCATAGATCTCTCCATCATACTTATCAATAGCGTACTTCAGTGCCGCATTGACAATCCTGTCGACTACGGCGTCCACTTCTCCAGGAGCCACGTGGCTCGGAGCACGGACGAGTAGTGCATTCACTGTGCGATTAATTAGGTCCATGACCGATTCAACTTGATGCCGGGCTTTCCGGGGCTGCGAGGCGGCATTCAGAATACCAGTGAGAGTATTCCCGGTATGAGCAATACGTTGTGACAGTGACAGCTTCCTCTCAAAAAAGAGGGATTGGACATTGCGCTGTGTGGAGGACTGGTTTGAGAAGTCGTTTCCAACCAACGCTGCAAGCAAAGGAAGAATTGTTACTGGGATTTTGAGGTGTGAAGCAAGTGCAGCTGGTGTGTAGACAGATGCACTGAGCGTCAAGTCCTCGAAGGGCACGTCTGCCGGCGGGATAAGTCCAGACGTAATATTCTGCAGTTGGGTGGGCGGCTTTCGTGCTTTGCCACGCACCACCGTTTGAAAGTCGTCATCCCGATCCCCGCCTTTGCATGCATATGTCTCCCTATCGGCATCGGGTAATATCCACATTAGCTCATCCAATGAGATAAAACCTGCGTAGAGACCAGAGCTGAAGATGACGAAGTCGGAGTCGTTGCCAACAACATAAGCGCCCAACCGGCCTGCGAGTTCCACTGCGTATGGGTCCGCTTCCTCATCAGCAAAGTGCACCTCGAGCGGCCGTTTTCCAGAGCTAGCAAGACGTTGCAAGGTTTGGACGCAAACCTCGTAGGCGAGGGGTGGAAGAATGTTAGTCTCGCGAAGAAAGCGTGGCGTGCATCGAGATGCTGGAGACGTCCGAAAGAAAATGAGAGATTGTTCAACGTTTCCTCTGTTCATACGGCTGATCAGTGTTGGTATCTTTAATTCCGGGGTGGGTCCTGCACAATACACCGTGGAAATGAGCACATCTTGGTAGAGTTGGAACGGTTCTCACCGTCGAAGGCGAAGTACACCTCGAGACCAATTGCAATCCAGGCCAACACGACCTGCTCGACATATTGGCTGAATTCGGCGTACTCTCCCCCGTACACCCACGGCAAATGGGATTGTAGGTAGATCTCGAAGATGAACCTGCCATGATTGCGATTAGACATGGCCCGCTTCGCTTGCTTGCCAGACTCACGACCAACCGTCTACGACGATCGTTGTCACCGCGTCTCCTGAGGTACTTGGAAAATGAACGGTCTTTCCAAGCGCACGTTTGTTCTCGCGTAGATAAGTTGTAAGACCGTGGACGCCCATTCCAAGTCCATGAGTCGCCCGTCAGCAGAGCGGTCTCGGTTGGAGCCGATAGACACGCGAGCTGTGGTATTCAAAACTACTACTAAGGCAAAACAGAAGACGAATATTTGTTACAAACTACAGCAGTAATATCATTAGATCCTGAAATTCATGCCAGCAAATTACCTATGCAAAAAGTCTAGTCTGTCCGCCAGGCAAGATACTTCGCCTTCGTCGAGCTCGTTCGAGGGGTGGTAGATCATCCTCGTCCTTTGACCTCATACTGGAGTCTGCATCCCGTGCTAGGATAGTATCGACAGTAAGTCACACAGAGGAGAATAATGATAATGATACATACACGGTGACTCGTTCATATCCCCCGTCTCAACATCCCCTTCGTCTCCTTCGGACGACATGTTCGTGGGAACCGAAAAAGTGTCCACATTTGCAGGTGAAATTGGCACCAAGTACCTGGGAAGCATGGACCGTCGTCGCTGGGGAAACGTTGAGCTACATCATCGTCAGGCGGAGAAACAAAATCTTAGAAGTAACCTTGGTATTTCCACCTGCAACGTCGATGAGATCAACGTCAACTCTGTACTTCTCCTCATCTATCCTCGCGCGCTGCTCGACGCACTCGACCACCCACGCGATGCCAACCACGAAAGGCTTTGGATCATTAAGGAGACTACACTCAAAGAATTCAGTACACAGAAGCCACTGAGATAGATGTCTGTCACCGATATCGCGCCAACGTATTCGGCAATCCATTCTTGTATACGATGTGCGTGCAACTCTGGCAGACTCTCGACATTATCTGGACGCGTCATGGGTCAGTTGACTTGTGAAATTGACAGAACAACGTCGTATTTGCGTACCTTCGCTCCTAAGCTACGTAACATGTCAACAAATAGGCTCCCCGCGTCATCCCCCTGATCCGTACGCACATCCACAAAAATCGCACACTTTTTGAGGACTTTCAGGGAAGACTTCTTGGCACCTCCGGATCCGTTAATTCCCCCTGTGTTCTCGGACGTGCCGCCGCCACTGTATCCAGTATCTTTTGTCCCGTTTGCATTTATGGCATTGGAACTAAATGGGTCACACCCGGAACCACCGCATTCGGGACTCGCCTTGTTGATTACCGCACTCGCACTCCTCAATCCTTGTCTAGTTCCGATCGCCCTTGGTTTCGTGGCTGGTGGTGTTTGTGGCAGTGACGAGAGACTTTGAGAGAGCGCATGCAATGCTGAGGACGCAGGATTTAGAGCGAGTGACGACGGTACCGGCGATATACGTTGTTTGCCCTTGTCTACCGAAGAGGATGGCGACGTTATTGGAGGTCCTGTGTCATCTTGGAAGACCTGATGGTTCGCACTGGTCGCGTCGGTGGGAGGGTCCACTGCTGGTATCCCCACGTCTGATCCAGCCTGACCTTGCCCTCCATCCTGTAGCTCGAATATCTTGGCCGCTCTATTATTGCCCCCTTGCCCTGATCCTTCCTTTCCTGCACTGGGCACCCCTGACTCCTCTCCGTTCGAGTTAGACCCTTTCACGGGACTGCCCGCCACGGTCGGTAAACCCGGGTTCTTACTTGCACGTTCGCCAGCTCTACCAAATATTCCAGTCATGCCTCTTGCGTGTCTAGCACCTGCACCGCCTCCAACATCACGACCCCGGACTCCCGAAAAAATAGACGATCCCCCAGAACCTGTCCGCGCCGCCGGTCCAGATAGCGTCACCGAACGCTTCAACGATGAGGCAGTCGGGCGAGCGAAGCCAGCCCTTGAGATTCCACTCGTGGCCGTTGAAGTTGACTTAGCACTGGGTAAGCATATATCATCATTTGCTCTGGATTTACCCTTAAACGCCCCCTCAGTAGAGGCCTTGGTTCTCTCTCCGTTTTGCGTGATGTCCGCCTGCCCGTCGCATCCATCATCGTCTGCAGTGTCTAATCTTGAGAAACCCAAACTTGTGTTGGGCCGGCTAGGCGGTGGTACGCCGAGCTTCTCCAGCGCATGAGAAAGCGTCGAGAGGGCCATCCCTCGTGACGTTCCGGCGAACATATTAGAATCTGATGGTGTCAAAGTGAATGCACGTCCCTTGGCCTTCCCCGGTGTACGTTTCATTGGAGACACAGGAAGAGGAATCTTGGATGGAGAAGGTGGATGTGCGAGTTTGGATGGTCCGGCGGCCACCACCGCAGAATTAGATACACGGGTAAATCCGGATGCTGTCGTAGGTGTTATAGAAGAAGTGGTAGTGGACCTCGGCCTCATAAAAGCATTTAAAGAGGACTGCTTGAGTTTTCCTGTGGGTGGTGGCGGGAAAGCAGACGTCGGTGTTGAGCGTCCTTGTTCGGTAGCAGGTTTATGCTTGGCAATATCTGCAAAAGGGTAGTTTTAGTCGAGGTAGGGATGGAGAACGAGCATTCACGTCGGTTACCTGTTGGTGTCTGATTGGAAGGGATTGACGTTACGGCAGCTGCATGCAGCACACGAGGCACGTCTTGTCCTTTGAACTCCCGTCGATGCAAAAAGGGTTATAGCAAGGTAGAACTTACCATTTTTCTTGCCCTTCCTTATTACTTCGTCTTCCTGATGCATATCGCTGCTTACCTTGTTGACAGACAAACTCCGCGTCACACGTCTGGGAACGGCAGAGGCCGATGATGCCGGCTTCGGCTTCATCGCGCCAGCGATGGTTGACCGCTTTTTTAGCGGGCCAGCAGGTCCGTTCGCAAAAATGGAGTTATGATTCGTCGGCTTTGTCATTGAATGACCCATGGCAGCGGACTGAAAAGACGATAAGCTTGTCCGTCCCAACTGCGTAGATGAGCCTCCAACAACGTCCTCTTGTTCTTCTGTTTTGGGTGGAACTGGAGGTGGTGGCATAATTTCCGGAGACGGGCTTGGTAGATCAGCAACGTCCTCAATACTGGTCAACTCCGAAGTTAGGGAGGAGGTCACGGATGACGGACGGGAGTTCGCAATGGGTAAAGGTTCACAAAGAGCTGAAGATTTCGCCGTAAAGGAATCCAAGGTGGAGGTGGCACCAGTCGGGGATGTGGGAACGGTTATGCGGCTATCTGCATCAGTATCCATGTCATCCTCCAGGTTGTGGAGGGTCGAACACGTTCTCTAAAGAAGAAATTGTGGCAGTTGTCCCAACAAGTTGGTCAGAGGACTTGACCGACATTGTTGATGCAACTCACTTGGGGTACACCGCAGGCCTTTGGCGGCCGTGCAGTAAATGGCGTAGGTGGAAGAGGTGTAAGCGGAGATAGGGGTGTCATCAGAGGAAAGAGTGCGCGCTTATTGGCGATAGGTGTAGCAAAGTTTACTGTGTAGTTGAAGGCCGGAAACTTGTGCTGGCTGGGCGCTGCAAGGCCGAACTGTGACAAATCATCAGAATGAGGCTCCCCGCCGTCCACCTCCATGGGATCTGAGGCCACTGGAGGTAGAGATGGTGCGCGTTTGACTTCGATATCTCCCCTGTTCGGGGAACGCCGGGGAGAGGGTGGAACTGTTGCAAGGTCGACAGATGGGACGACATCCTCTCCATCCAAAGGCACAGACTTGCAACGCATAGGGAAGACGAGGGGGGCCTTGCTCGGGGAAACTACCGATGAAGCGCGGACAAAACGTCTGTTGTGCTTGGTATCATCGTCATCATGCAGGCCCACCTCATACTCCACTGCTGAGCATCCTCTCTCCTTTCCCTTTGAATATTTTCTTGTATCTTCGACTTTGGCTCGTTTCCGATCGTGCTCTGAGCTCGGACTTGCAAAACGCGGTTGAGTGTCCGGTGATGGGCGCTTCTTCGTTGCCTCTCTTTCTGTAGAGTGAGTAGTGCCAGTCGGTACACCCTGCCCATAAGGATGCGCAGGACCGTACCCAGCATCGTCGACATTCCCCATCGACGAAATGTTTGTTGGATCTGTGGTCGCCACCACCAACGGCGAAGTTGCCGCTCGAGTACTGCCGCGCGATCTCAACACACGTCACGGTCACGTGCACCGACCACCCATTGCGGGAGACGCGTAGATGATTATTACTGATACAAGGGTGGAGGAGCTCAGACTACCCGAATATCGTGTAGCTATCGCAAAGATTGCACGTAGGCAAGTGTCCAATGGTAGTAATGGTAAGTACGAGTAATAGCAGTGCCAAATCTATGTCCTAAAGGCTGAGGTCCGTCGCTACGATAGGATGTGTAAGATGTGTCTGGTACTGAACTTGTTGGAAAATCTAGACTGCAGAAGGAACTAGCCAGAGTACCGTCGCGCGTGTAGCGTCCAATAGCAGCTGTTTCTATTCACTCTTAATGCTAAGCCTCTCTCGACAAAGCTTTGCAATGGCCGTGCCGTCGACTGGGATACTGTTCCCTTGGAACCCTTGCGGATACGCAACACGTGGTAGCTCGGCACTCGTAAAGGTCCTGCCAAGAATCCGACGTCAATCAGCCACCATCTTACACGACGAAGTCCAAGGAGACACCGACTCGTTGTTCCAAACGCCGTAGTACATCATCCCCAGCGAGCGAGCGGTGTACTCGTAGTCGTGCGCGAAACCACCTGGATAGAAAAACTCGATTACCGTGGAACGTGCCGTAGGTTTCATCCAAATGAGCGACGTAAGCCCGTTGCCATGCACACCCATCATAATCTATACCACAGCGATACACGAGGTCAGCAGATAAGCAGCTTAAGAACCTACCCCTATACTCACCGTCGTACGCGCTGCGAGTCTTATCTGTTCCACTCGCGAGAGCTTATCCATACTCACGATGTTCACTTCATACCCGTGCTTATCTCTGAGCGCATGCAGTTCCTTTACCAACCGCTCATGGTCCTCGTTTCTCAACATCCGCCTACCCCACTCCTGTCTGGATATATATGTAATCACAGGACTATCAGTGATCCCGGCGTAGACATCCTCGTCCAAGCCTGCGAATTTGATGACGTTGTTTCGGATTGTACTCCACCAGTGCGGGCTGCCTGGCAACTCGAACGCCTCTGCAGCGATACGATCCGTACTTAGAAATCCTTGCCCATGCATTGCTGCTGCGCGGTCCGAGAAGATAACGCGGTCGAGAATAAAGGGGCGGCCAAGTTCGGCACGCTCGTCCCAGTCATTCAGATACTCCGACGTAAGAGAGGGGAAAGTGCTGCGGAGAACCCATTCATTCATATGGGCATAGTCACGCCAGTGATCGGAGTCAGTATGCGCGAACCAAATACGTCGTAACGAAGGGAGCGGAGTGCGTCCCGTCGTAGGAATGGCAGGGTCGAGGGAGGAATAAGTGCGCCAGAATCCGAAGAAGAGTTCAGCAGACCAGTGGTAATAGTGGGTGATACTAAGAAACCAACGTCAGGTGAATCGAAAACTAGGAGGTGAACGGCGTACAATTGTGGTGGGTCGTTCACTAACCACTAGAAACGCATCGTAGGTCGGAAAAAAGTCAATATAACTTGGGACAGCAAAGATGCTCACAGTGATACCGTCTATGATCTCGATAGCAGGACCGAAGAGTTCGCCCGCCTCCTCGGTCGAGATGATACGCATTTCACGGTCCGTAGGCAACCTTGCCTTGACGGCCTCCGCGCCATTCGCAATTCTGATAGCCGTCGACGTCATCGTTTCGCGTGAAGGAACTGTCTCTGGTTCGTCTGTCACAACATACACGGTCCCATTGAGGACGTAAAGGTTGTCAAAGATCGTCCAGCCTGCAACCACGCGGTTATGAAAGACACGATTAGGTTCCAAGTGCTGAACTCGTACCAGGTACGTGGTGGACGACGTTCGTTTGTGGGACTCTTTTTGACTTGGTGTACCAGGGGAGACGAACTCGCCATTGCTCCAGGTCGCCACCCTGCCTTGAGTCTGCCACATCCGGAAAATCGTTGTAGGAGGAACTTGAGGAACGCGACTCCCAAACACCGAGGTTGGTACCTGATACCCAGAGCAACAATGCCAACAACAGGCCAAGAAGGACGCCTTCCCGCCTGATTGGCAGTGAGCGCACGGACTTCAGCATTTCATTGACGTTGTCACGGTAATGGCTCTTGTGTAGATGGAAATGAGCTGAAACGCAAAAATAAATAAATACGTAAATACATACAGTTATCCCTTTTCTTGATAGTTATTACCCTCCATGGGTCTCGCAGGTCGCAAAGTAAAACAGCGCATCCCAGCTGACCCCCGCAACCTGTCATGGGCAGATGGTATCTCTCTTATATGTACTCATTGCACACTCACTAATCCACACCCACCGACAGATGCGTCCCGCTTTGGTCAGGCTTACCTCTCCAAGTTCGGCTGGGATGCCGCCCAGGGCGTTGGACTCGGCGCGTCAGGCGATGGAATGAAATCGCACCTCAAGGTTTCTCACAAACTAGACATGCTTGGAATCGGTGCAGCGCACAAAAATGATCCACATGGTATTGCGTGGAAGCAGAACAAAGATTTTGAAGCTCTACTAAAGAGACTGAACGAGGGAACGAGCAAGGACGACGAAAAGGAAGAGAAGAATGGTGTAGTGGAGCAAGGCGGGTTCGTTTCTGAAACAAAAGGAATGACGAAGGAGGATGGCGCAGATGGTGAGGACGTCACCATTCCGAGGGACAAGAAACAGAAGCGGAAGCGGAAACACCTCGACGAAGGTGATGGATCGAGGGAGCGGGACAAAAAGAGGAAGAAGAAGCAAACAGTTGAAACAAAGGGTACAAGCGAACGAGATGCATCGGAGGATAAGCCTTTGAACGAAACTGACGACGTCACACTTCAAAATGACAATACGCCGACCCCTTCGTCAACGGAAGCTACAGAGACCAATGGTTTCCGGCCCAAGCCCAAGGGTCGCCACATGGCGTACGTCTATACCTATGTCTCACACATCCGACATCTCTTTCCTGACGCTTATAAACAGTCATCGCGCCCGCTTCCAAGCCGCGAAACGACTCGCTACCAAGTCAACAGCTGCCATATCGGAGGTTCTAGGCATTGCACCTTCATCGTCCACCCCATCATCATTGTTAGCAACCCCAAAGCGATCATCCTCAACCCCAGAGTCCTCTTCTACTTCAGAAGATACACATCCATCCCTAGAAAAGCTCACTACATCAACCAAAAATTTAGCAGATTACTTCAGGGATAAGCTTGCAGCCAAAAAGTCCATGGCGTCTACCCCCATTCCAGCCGACGCAGATGAAGACTATGCCCCTCCGCGGGGCGGTCTAGGTGCGTCTCGTGCCTCGTTACCTTCTCCTGGGGCGGATGAGGGACCGCAGCGCATCGGTCTGGGTTTTGCCTCATCGACATCAACGAACACTCCTGCGGCGCTGGAGAGTACGTCGATCGTTCAGGGATCGGGGGTTATAATAAACTCGGGTCCACGGGTACAAAATGGGAACGATCAGGAGAACCATGAAAACAACAAGCGGAAAGGGAGCAAAAAGTCGAAAGTACTTGAGGTAAATAAAGAGACCGGAATCGAAGGAGGGGTCAAAACGCAAGGGTTTCAGGCTCAGTCGGTAGGGAAAGACACAGGGGATGCCAAAATCGAGAAGGGTAGTGGACGCGAGGACCCAGCGACCGAAAATCTGGAGGATACGAGTGTGAAAAATGAGGTTAAAAAGAAACGCAAGGATGCGAAAGGGAATGTCGCCGGTAGCAACAAAACCAAGATAAAATCGAGAAAAAGATCGGAACAGAAGACCGTCACCCAATAACATTCGCATTCAATCGTGCGGTCAAGGCACATCGTACAGACTATAGATTATACCACCGTCCTATAGTAGAGCATCCGATATCTACAAAAAGGCCAATGTTTGCACATCCCGGTTTTCACAGTCCATCTACTGGAATACTCTCTTTTGTAGATCCCTCGGATACCCTCAACAGTCCGCCATCCATCCCTTGCTTGCTGTCGCACCGTCGGATAACGGAATCGCTACCACCACCTTCACACCACGTGCGCAGTGCGTTCAGCACCTCAGGGATAACGTCCACGTGAATGTCTTGGCCCCATATGACGTCCACGTGCTCATATCTGTCGAGAGGGATAGCAGTTGTCGAGTGGCGGGGGAGCTCCCTGAGCATCGTATCGATGTCAACAAGCGAGTCATCAGTACCGTAAAGTAGGACGATAGGCGTTGTGATGTTGCGCGTTGGAAAACGAACAGGACGGTACGAGCGCGCACGTGCATGAGAGGGTGGGTGGTACGCAGATTCACTTCCGGAAGACGGAGAGGAACGTGCGGACGAAATCACCTTCGGGGAGTCAATGGGAGACAGGATCAGGGTGGAATCGGAGGGGCCCGAAGTGAGCGACAGACTGGTAGGCTGATGGCAGTTGGACTTCTGGACATCCCTGCATCTCGACCTGTTCGCAGAACCTGGACGGGATCGGGTGTACGCATGAATGTGTAGGACACCCCAAGCCGACCCGATATCGTCGTCGTACATCTGGAAGGTAGCCTCTCGCATGATCTGGAACCAGTGCACGACTGACTTTACAGACGCGTAAGAATATAGATGCGCGTACGCGGCAACCTTCTGAGAATAAGCAATATTATGGGATCGCCAATCGAACAAAAGTGAGAGTGCAGTGTCGATAACGTAGGTAAAGATGGGCGGGTACAAGATCGCTTGCCAGGTCGTCACGGAAGAAAGGATAGCTTTGCGACCGAAGAAGAGAAAAATGGAGGTCGGACTGTGTTCGACGCGTTAGCCGGCGAAGCGCATAACATATTACCGGAAAAAAAAAACGCACGAGGCTTTCATTAGAGCATCTACTATGGGCTGAGACAGGCCTGCTGGGCTCATGGCCGGTGCCAGAGCAATGAACACGTTTACCCTCTCGTTCAGTTGCGGGTGAATGCTAAGAGCAGCGAACGCCTGTGCCGTGCCTTGACTAAAACCAATGTAGCTCAGACTCCTAGCCTTGGTGATGTTAAGAATGTACTCGATGGTATCGGGGATGTCGTGCCAAGCGAAATCATCGAGACTATAATCCCAGAACTTGCGTGAATTGGGGCTGTAGCGGACAGATTTTTTAGAGTATTTGTTGCCCCTGTTGTTCCCTAGCCAGACATCGAAGCCTGGAGAAAGGTGAGCACGCTCCTGCACGACGCGACAGGGCTGTCCAAGGGAACTAACCTTGCTCGACAAGGACGAACGGGAGACACCGTTGCTCATCTGTGAGGCAAACCCAGACTTCACTGTTCATCAGGAGTCCATGATGTAGATACACAACCGGCTTTCCAGTGCTCGTTCCCGGCCTTGTCCTCATACGACCTTTCACCTCGGCAATACGATGCACTCCGAGCAAATACCCGTCCTTGGTCATGACGACGTGTTCCTCGTACGTGTAACCCCACAAGGCGCACAGTTCGCCGAAGTCTTTAGCCTCGCGGATGGCATCTGGCATCTTGTCTTCCGTGGGTTTGGGAGAGGCATGTGTCGAGAAGCGGTGGAAAAGGATGCGTGACCGGCCATAGCACCAGTCGATGACGGTCTTTGGAAGGAAGACGATGATGAACCGAAGTAGGGTTTCGAACGCGAGAATGGATACGCTGACAACGAGGGCGATGTATTCATGGAGAGAAAGCCTCCCTATGACGGGTACGCGGGCCATGGTGGGCATTAAAATGGTGCAGACACTTTCTTCGACCGAGGCAGTTAGCCACGACAATGACAGCTGCTCTGCAAGAGGTCGTCATTATTGGAGTGTTCAACTTTTAAGACGAGGGCAAAAGCATGTGAAAAACCACTCCACAATAACTACACAGCAATCTAATTTACACTTGTTACATGGACTCTGCGTCGTCTTTGGATAAAACAGGCCCCAGATCAACCACCGTGTAAAACGAAAACGTCTTAACCTCTGGCGTTTTTACCACGGCACGAGAAGGCGTGCCTGCCCCGTCTTCTGAAGGAAGCGGATCGTCTGACCTGTACGTATATGAGACCAGCATATTAAACTGTGGAGGCACGTCTGTGAGCCGTTTTTTTGGCCAAGACGATTGGTCGCCTACCTTTACCTGCCCTCGGTAAGATTTGTGAACGTTCACTTCCCCTCCCACGACTGTCACGTTTGCCCTCCTTTCTAATACCCCCACATTCTTTGTCCGTCCACGCGCATCTCTATCTCGAGATCCTCTACCTGCTTCAAGACCGAGTTCGTCATCTTCCACGTCGAACATGTCCTCATCGTCGTCATACTCCCATGCTTCTGCAAATGCACCGATGGAAAAAGGCGTCAAGGGAAGCGACACCTGGAACCCGCGGCCATCAGTGACTCTTTGTGGCGACAGTCGTACTTGGATAGGGTCATAGAGTGGATTTGTTAGAGCAACTCGGAATGCGTTATTGGTGATACCCGCCAGCATGACGCCGACATTCCTCGAATCTGCCCCCTTCCCCGCTGCCCGTTTCGCCGCTTGTGTTTGAGGAAACCCAACGCTTAGTGCGGGCAAGTAGTTGGCTGCTGCCAGTTTAATCTTGTATCGGACAGACTGCGCCTTTTGTTCCGGCTTAATCAGAATGTGTCGACATGCAGGACATCGTTTGGAGACTTTCGAGTGCAGAGGTATACGGAGAGGCCGTAATTCACTGCCAAAAAAAAATCATGATCGCATCCTTAGATGTCAAGGAACTGGCCCACCTCATTCGAAGAGACGTTGTCCAACTGTTTCCCCACCGTTGCTCGAGTTTTGCAATTTCTCCAGCTGTCTCCGTACATCTTAGCAGTTCCACGTCTGCGTCGTCGCCGCCGCTACCAAGCTGCCCAAAGAGGCCTACTTCAACCCTGCTCTTATACTCGGGCATTTCGTCTTTGTTGGCTGTACGGTCGCGACCGGAACGGCTACGGGAAACCGGGTTATACTTGCTAATACCAGGTATATCTCGTGAAAGTGCAGCAGAGGCAGCGGCCGTGGCAGAAGAGGTGTGCAAGTGGTGAGAGGTTGAGGGTAGCAAGTGCGTCGAAGATGAAAGAGAGGATGCGCGTAGAAAAGGCTCAAAGTGTTCCTTCAATCGTTCGTATTCTAGAGACTCCGGAGCAGAATCCTCGTACTTTTGTAGTTGGGCTACAGAGGAGAGTTTAACGATGCCGACCCTGGTATGAGCATCGGTAACAGCACAAGAAACCACGTCGCACCTGCCAGCCCAGTGGGCTTCTCGAATGTTATGCCGACCTCAGAGGAATCCCATCTGCAGTAGCTACAGTATAAAAGATATGGCGCCTCGCCAACGTTATTGAGGGGTGTGACGGGTCGACCAGTTCCATCATCGGGAGGATCTGATGCCACGACAGACAGCGTTGCGCGGCAAATTGGGCAGGAGAAACAATTCCGTGCACATCTAGCATACACAGTTATGGGGGGAGACACCCACTACGGAAACAACGAGGACCTACCTGTTCTTCTCCGCGCGGACGCTCGCGCTGGGTACCTCGAACAAGCAGTTCGGACAATAATATCCGCTGACTTCGACGGAAACGCATCGGTTGCAGCGGACAGCATCGCACTCCTCGCAAAAGTATAAGTTATGCAGAGAGTGAAAACTTGCTGAGGACGAAGCAAGAACTGGTGGCGGAGGTGTCAAAATGTTGGCGGACGAGAGACAAGGACAGTAGTATTGAATGCTAGGCCACATCGTGGCGGACACAGGTTGACGGAGGTGTCGGCGAACAGCGATATACGGTGTGGCAGGCAACCCGTAAGTTCCACCTCCCACCCGTTGTCTGTTTCAACGTTCCTCAGGCCCGGCCGAGTTTCAGTCAAGCCTACTAACTACTAGCCTAGGCTGCCTGCTCAGTCTGGAGCATCTAGTTCTGAGGAAGTAACAGGTACGTTCTCCGATCAACCAGCCATTTCGAAGTCGGAGGCTAACGTTCCTAGTAAGCTAGACCTCGAATAACAAACACCATTGGGCCTAGAAATGTTGCATGCCCAGACGTAACCGCTGAGCAGAGCAAAAGATAAGGTTGGTATGCATGTACGTCCTATTTCTTCCTGACAGTGATCTCACTGCCTCATGGCATATTCGTCGACTCAGAGTTAAGCAATCCTGCAATCATGATCACTTCACACTCAGGGTCACTCCAGCTTTCTTTCCACGGCCATCCAACTAGTCAGAGCCTCGGTAGCTGCACCGTTGCTAATCGACAGTTTCCCACAGCTAGTATTCAGCATCTGCCAGCAGGCGAACTCACCCTGCAGGTGCTTGGCCAGTTACCGAAACCCTCAACTCCGCCCAACACATAGTGTAATATATGATCTGAACCCCTCTTCACATCTCCTGGATCTGTATGAAATTGGCTCACGTACTTGTAGCGCGGGCAGCGTCTACCAATCCGGCGAGCGCGGCATTCATGTAAGCGCTACCTATCACACCAAACCCATTTCCGTTCCGCTCCACCCACAGACTGCACTAGCATGCGTTGACCCAACGGTCCAGTGGCAATGACACCCACCCTTTACCCGTCAAGGACCCTGTCATTCCATCGTCCACGTTGAGCCCCCCGTCATGTTATTAACTCGTCCACGAGGATGCCTCGTGATCATATGACCAACTTCCCCCTCGGTATTATATATGACGGCGCGTTCATCAAACTGCACACTAGCGTCGCCAGTCATGCGACTCCTTACCTTTACCTTTCTTGGTGCTGTCTTGGCCAGCTCAGTTTATTTCTACAGTCGCAAAGCTTCAGATAACCTCCAGTTCCTCGGAAATGCACCCCGTATAACACCTCGAGCCTTCCCTGAAGAAGTGAGTGTAAACTAGTACCTCCCCTGTAAAGGATGGACATCCTGACACTCAAGATGGTACGCGTAGACAGCCAGACTGTGTGACAACGGAAGCAAGCGGCCAACTGGAGCGTATGTTGCCCCCCTACGAAGTTAACAGCGCCGCCTAAGTCTGTCATTTTGCGTAGATGTGCCAATTACAGTTTATCTCTAGGCAGAATGGCCTCCTTGGACTGTGCGCTAGCAGGTGGAGACGCATATTTCTGCGTGTTGGATGGGCTAGCCTTTTGTGTCAAACCCAGAGGAAATGTAGTTACGACTCACATGCACAACGGGGAATGTCTCCGACTAGGAAGACCACCATGACAACAGCGAATTGCCGATCGGAATCGTACCAGTACACCTTGGAATATGTACTTGGCTCCAGATAATGTGACCTACAGTAAAATATACTATGAATCGATATTAGGCACGGTTGTAGGTATCCCAGCTTCGAGCTTTACTCTCCTCTGCCATGCTAATGGCACTTGACCCTACCAGGGGTAGAACTTGCCCAACAATATTACCTACTGCCTTCTTTGCTACGTGAAGCTTTCACGCAGACTATATAAAGGACGTCTTCTGACACCAAAAACTCAATGTTTTGGCGATCAGCTGCGATCAGTTGTCCCTCTCTGCGGACGTGCCGTACCCGACATATGGGACATGCTCAGTTCCATCGTTCACTTCATCGTGAAAGTCTGACCAGGAACTTCTTCCCGAATTTTCTTAGGAGCCAGCGAAGCAGTAATGAGAACCCCGTTACCAAGGAACGCCAAACTCTTCTAGTAGTTGAATTGCTGGTTCCACGATACCATCGCTGCGCAAGACACTAACAGAGGACGTCTGTACCATGGTAATTGCCCGATATTCGAATCTATAGGTGGGACTTCCTTGGCTCCCGTAACTTGAGGTCTAAAATACCAGTTACTGCCCTGAGTAGTCTTGAAATCGTCCCGTCCGTACGCTTTTCTTTCCCCCGTAGATCAAATGCATGTATTGCAGACTTACAGGGCATTTTGCGACCTGGGTTAGCTACAGAAATCACATGTTTACAGTAAAATCAAACTATATGTAGAACCAGTACGGCCACTCATACGATGCACCAAGACCCTAAAAAAGAACCGTTAATGTAGAACTAAACACCTCACACCGCGTTAGCTTCTCATTACTCCGAAAATCGATGTGTCGAGCCGCACCCCACCACTAGACTGCACAATCTCTTCCACTCAGACCTGACGACCAAAATTAAGGAAGTCAAACGATCCCCAACACCCTGTCGTGATTGCGGTTGAGTGTCAGACTCAAGGGTCCTCGTGCGATGAGAAGAGAGACGAGAAGAAGTTGATCGAGGCTTCTGACTTTGAAGAGACGCCACAGAGTCCCCACTAGATGCGCATTCCCGTTCGCATTCACCATTGGGAACCTTATTCGAATCGCCTGTTTTTGCTTCCGATACGTCATTTGGAAACGTGGAATGTCCATGTTCCGAGTTTGGGCTTGGTTGAATAGGTTTGATGCCTACAGTAAAAATCATCGTCACTCCAACTGAAACTGCAACATGGTGCACGAAGCGTACGAAGCGTAGGTGCAGTGAACCTGCGTCTTAGAGTGCTAGGTACGTCCGCTTTAGGATCGGGGTTTGAGGTTGACTCGAGTTGCAGGGAAACCTTGCTGGGATAAGACTGCCGCCCGCGCTTTGTCGCACCAAGAGGTTCGGTACGTATATCGTCAACGTCACCCCCAACCACCAATTTCTGTATTGATATACAGGGTTCAACATACAGCGTGACGATGAGTGGAATGTGACATACAACTTTCCCCAGGTACTCTTTCGATTTAAAATTCCTGAGCTTTTGTTCAGGAGGACGGTACAACACACCAATAGGCTATTTTGTGACATTGAATATCGCCGTGTCAGAAAATGTGATCAACATACGATGCTGAATATAGTGTATCGTTCGCCTCGATCTCGTATCGCATGATCGATGATTTCGTGCTCAGTAGTCGATTTCTCCTTCCCAGCCTGTTCCAGATCATTCATACCCCTCCTGGTATAGCCAAGATATAGTTGGGAAAGCCCCCGGTTGAACAAGACCTCGGCAGAAAATAGTTTAAATTTCAGTCCCAGTTGTTCATAATTTCTGGGTGGAAAGTGACAAAAACGTAAGTCTTGGCAGAACAGCAGCACAGAAGACTCACATGAATTGGTTTCCACGAAGATGTGAATATGTGTCCTGGAAGTTTGCGTAAGCAGCACCGTAGCGACCGAGAAAGAAATTCGACACGCCGCACTGAAAATGCCTGTTGAGGGATTATCGTCAGAATGAGTGACAGGTAGATACAGAGAGAGTGGATATACGCGATGGCGAGGAACTTGTCCAGATTGGTAGCGGCATTGAATTGCTCGACAGCTACTTCATGTTTTCCCATGGCGGCATATATGAGACCCATGTTGGTTAGAATCTTGCCCGAGCCCGCAATCCCCTTATTACGATGGCATCAAGAATCGAAAATACTGTTATACCGCGACGCATGGCAACTCACCGAGAACAACTCGATAGACTTGAGAAATTCTCGTTCATCGTATGCTTTGAGGGCATCAGCCCAGATCTTAAGCTCCGTTTTTAGACAGTGGGGCATCAAAGACCCATGCACTGAATGTGACGTCAAAGAGACTGAGTCGGTTATCCCGGGGCGCAAGAAAGAGAGAAGGGGATGGGTGATTTACATGAAGAACGACCGGGCACAACCTAGGGGTACGCATATGAGGTGGCACGTCACAAGCAGAATGATGTTTTGGGAGTGTCCGACTCGTCATTAGTAGCAGAACGGCAGCAATACCACTGTACCTCTCGCCCGGCTCGCGACGAAATACGAGGTCGTCGTGCACTTGGGTGCAGGCATACCTGCTCTCACCGACATCCTGCACCAGTGCGACCCGACATTGCTACTTCCGTCGTCCACGACTGCAGTGCTGACGTGATTTAAGCTGCCAAATCCACGAAAAGGAATCAGCGGTTCCACTGGACCGTGCGCGGGGCCAACTGCACAAGCTTGTGGCAAGCATATATATTGCTCACGCGTCCAACCGGAGCCGTGGCTAACGCTGATTCGACTGGGACGCGGATTTTGGTGCCTTGTAAGTTGTCACTTGATGTGCACAGTACTGGTCCCTTATGATCACGGGGTCGATCATACGTATTGATTACATAATCACATTATGTAATCAAGGGTACCACCTATCCAACTCGTCATTTGCTTTCAATCCAGCACGTCATGGCTAATCAAGAACTGTAGATGAACATTCATGAATCAGGTTAGCCATTTGCATATGTTTTTTACTCTTAGATCCTGCATATATCATGCGATTACTAAAATGCAACCACTACCTCCCTAAAAGACGATGTAATCTCGACACAAACTTACTTTAGTACCAGGGTCAGAAAGAAAGGATGTATGGTTCCTTGGTTTCTCGACTTCTTCGTACAAGCTGGACGGTGGCAATGTCCCCGAGCCTTTGATCAGTGTATGGTTCTTTCGCAATAAGAAGGCATACCTCAGTGAAACACATAAGTACGGTCAAAAACCGGCGCGGCCGGACTCCTCGTACAATGCAAGTCACTAATCGAGAAAACTACGCCTTGTGTTTCATGTCAGGTTAGCCTCTCGTCAATTCTTCACTCCGAAAATTGGTGTGTTGAGCGTTACCTCATTGCCAGGTTTTACCAACTCTTCTATCTAGACTCGGGGACCGAAAATGAGGCGGTCCGCCGAAACTGAACGTTCCAATTTCGTCTCCCTTGTCCCACGTGCTTGTTCTTGAGACTCTCGGTTTTGACATGTTGAAACCTCTTCTAACCCCGCGCCCATGAAACACATTAAGGCAATGCCCTCGTTATCCACCGGAGTGAAGATGGTTGCGCGTGTCGCAAGATTGGAATCGAGGACATCGCTCCGCGAGATGATATCTGGATCAGGATCGTTGTCAAGTCGACCAGCAAAATACATCCCGCCGACGGCGGACGTGGATACGACGGTACCACTGATCGGACTGCGCCGGCGATGATAGTCGAGGGAATTGAGGACGCCCTGAAAGATTGCATTGTTAGCATAAGCAATCCACATGGCCGTGTCGAGTATGTACTCCAAAGAGTACGGAGTCCCCTTGGTACTACTAGCGACTTTTTTTATATGGCAAGTATCTATCCCTTCACAGCATCACAAAGGTCTATTTCGATTTACGATGGAGGTTTAATTACTATGGCGTCATGTGCTATTCGTGGGCTACTTCCTTCGATTTGGCAAGTGAGTCCGAAATGAAAACATCCATCGGAACCAGCAGTAACATTAGATTGCATCGTGGAATTTCCCTATAACGGATGCATCTCAGGAGGGAATAGTGTTGCACCTCCCCAGCACTGAACCTTGCCAAGTAGTGGAGCGTAAGTTCCAATAGTGCACCCTACGCTCTGATATCACTGCACGGGGATCAAGAAGAAAGGGCCTATGATCAATGTGATTCTTGATTTCTGTGTGCAAGGCACAAGTTCGACGGAGGCGATAAGGAGTTATAAACAAACATATTAAGCCAACTAGAGATAGAGACTAGGATGATATTCTGCTCTTCTTGGCCTGACTTCTTTTGTTCTCCTGAACCTGTTCTGATGTATTGTTCCTACCGTCCGGTCCATGGGGTTGTTTCTGTGGCTCCGCTTTGTCACCTTCACCATCGTCAGATGCAAACGGGTCATCGGTTTCTGCTTTCCTTTTCCTGTGACCGGGCTTCCGAGGCGCACTTTCCCTTTTTTGATCTGTATGTTTGACCACATTTTTCGTGGATGTCACTTCAGCGAAGTATGCTTCTTTCAGCTCCTGGATTTACCATGTAGATCAGAAACACACCACTCGCAATGCACGCACCCTAATTTCAGAATCCGGTAACAAAACAATGTTCTTCCAGACCTGAAGGTAATTGAGTTTATGAGGTTCTAAGGTTTATATCGTTATGTACCGTTGAAGGTACCCCACTAGGATGCTTGCTATCCAATCCTAAGCATAGTTCAGCGTTGAATGACGAAGTGGAGTGGAAGACGCATACCAATTGATGTATACAAATCACTCTTGACTCCGCTCAGGTTGACGCCATGTTGTCGAAGCAAGACTTTCATTACCTAGCTTCCATCAGTGGCTCACAATATAGAAATGTAATGTTACTCATACCTCAACTACGCTATCTCTGTCATACACATCTGGAACATAGATGTAGATGACATGCTGGTAACCTGGTGTTTCGAGCTCGGGTGACGTGGCTACCTTCGCAGCACTGGCGACCGTGGAGGTGAGTGGCCCTGAAGACAAAGATCCTGAAAACCGCAAGATAAGTCACAGGAATGATTCAGAGATTAAATTACATTACTGGCAACGCTAGCCCAAATTGCATCCACTTTATCTGAAGGAGCGAAAATCAAGCTACACAGCGAGGTGAGCCACAAAAATTTCCTCGAGTCAAACAGATTTATACCATTTTCCACACACGTAACCATGTTTCTGCGAAATCTCCTTCAACCGCACCGTTGCATTGGCTTGCTCCTATATAATGAGATAGTGATGAAATCCTTGTTAGGATACAAGTATCCTCACCTGCTCCCTGAGTTCCTTTTTGCTCTTGGCGCCTGTTTTCTTGCTCGAACGTACCGGGATAGAACTGTCATTCTAATAGCCAATATATTAGAGGTTCAGTATTGAGACAATACGGCCCCACGACCTTAATCTCCTCCACTCTTTCTGTCACTTTCTGTACTTGGAGCAATTCGAATAAAGCAAAGGCACCATGGTGGATGACTCACGTAATTCGGAAGCCTCCTTCGTGGCGACATGCTCCTCGGAGAGGCGATCGGAGGAAGAAAATTCCTTCCGCACCCATATCCACTTTACAGAAATTTAACCAGCACCATTCGGTAAGAGAGGGCCTTACCGGTCTCGTTCCATCATTCTGGACCATTGACGGCTTGTACTGCGGTGCGGTGAGCAGTAAATAACCCTACACCCGGTGAACCTGCCCACTTTGGATACAAATTCCTGTATGTTCATGGAGGAGGAAGGGGACCACGCGTAGGGATATTCTTCAGGAAAAATATCATCCGAAACCATTGCACGGGTGCTCATGCCGGTCTGATGTGGTGGCCCAAGAGACGGAACTGGCGACCCGGAGTCTAGGAACGGCACGCTACGTCAATCCACGTGATTTACGTGTGGGTGGAAGTCGAAAAAAACGGACAACAATTGCGACTACGACCAAAAACCATTCGACGGCATGGCGAGCACACCTGCAATGCTCGGAAGAGCAGAAGAGCAAAACATCGTCATATTGTTGCAAGGGAACATTTTTACATTTGTACAGAACCACCGACCCATCTCCTCTTCTTGGTCCCCTCTCAGGGTACGAAGACGCGACACAGGGTGCTAAGACGTCTGAGTCAATCTGGACACGGCCTGACACTCGAACAGCCGCGTAAAATACAGGCAGCTATGAGCAACATGGGGAAACAGTTGGCTCGTGTCGCCGCACAAAGAAAAAGAAAAAAAAAGTCCACGGTTGGTGCTTTTGAGCGTGAAGCGTGGGAATCAGTTCAGGGCAGGTCATGCAGAAAATTAGAAAATACAGAACACAAAACTGCACAATACATAAAAGTTTTTATGGCTGGTATCCAACGCGCAAGGACGGATCCAGAAGAAAGTCGAAAGCACAAATCCCAGAAAAAAAAATTACGACACCAACATTGCCTTTCGTTCCTCTCCATGTGGACAATCTCAGGATTGCGTCATAGATCTTCACACCAGATCTCTAGCCGGCCCTCTACTCCTCTGCCGCCACCCCTAGTAGCACCGCCATTTCGTCCTACACTCATCGCCGTCTCGATTGCGAGGCCCCAGTCCTCTTCATCTCTCAAGCTGATCTTCACTCCGTCCTCGTCTACAAATTTCAACTTTAATGCTTCCGGTGCTGATCCAAATTTGGTCGCGACACGCATGGAAAGCGCTGGAAGTGTGGTACTTGCGGAGAGCGTCATACCTCGGACATCGCCTTGATAATGTAACTGTCGAAAAGTAAGATCATCTGGCAAGTAACACAGATAGTACATAAACGTACCTTAACCCGAATCGTACTTATGTCCTCCGGAACGTCTGCTAATCCATTGTGCCCGTCCTTAGACCAGACTCCGACGTTGGCGTCGTCCACAGGTGCGTAGCTATTGTTGGGATATCCAAGCATCCCTCTCTGGAGCCCCCCATGTCGGGATGGAAGGTGTGGACTTCCTTTGGCACTGCCATTCCCGTCGTACGCTTGTGGAGACGCGTTACCAACGTACGCGCCCACATAGTCGTCATAAAACGCCGCAAAGCGAGCTGATACAGGTGTTGGCTCTGTGGAGAACATCAGCATCATCACCGGATAATAGGACATCACATGCAATGCTCACGTTCTCCTACGCCATCGGTCAATACTCTCTGCCTGGCCGCCCCAGTATCACTTCTCCGCACCACTCCTGACGAGGTATTGTGCCGAACTAAATTAGCACCGGTCCCGTTGCCATTGGCCATTGCATTGCCTTTCGGGATTGAGACATGTGACACAGATTGGGACCGACGCCCAGCGAGCTGATGCCCCGAATTGGGCGGTGTAGGACGACTGGGAGGTCTGGGAGGTTGCTGAAAAGGCTGGGAGCTCGGTAACGGTGGCTGAGATTGAGGTGAATATTGCGGCTGCTGTGATTGTAGTTGAGCATCAGACCCAGGAGTCCCTGCGTGATGGGGGAAAACTGGGGAGGAACGAGAAGTAGTTGATGGGGACTTCAGAATTTGAAGAGGCGCTACGGAGATGCCACGAGGTACACGTGCACGCCCACGTTCATGATCGGTGCCCTTGTCCCGATCGCGAGTTTGAGTCCCCGGGACATCATTAACAGTCTTGGAACGTTGGAGGGTCGGGCTCCGCTCCACGGGCGTGGTGCCTGCAATAAAGAACCACGGTCACTTAAGCTACAAAATGCGACGTGAGGATAGTAAGCATACGAGGTGTAGGTGCAGTGACACTTCGATTCAGAGTACCGGGCGGTTCCCCCTTAGGTTCGGTGTTCGAGGTTGACTCCAATGGGGAATTCTTACTGGGATCAGAACTGCGCTTGAGCTTCGTCACTCCAGAGAATTCGGTATATATGTCGTTGACGTCACTGGCAGCCACTAGTTTCTGCGTAGATCCGCGAGCTTAATACTTCTATTGCGATGGAAGGGGTAGAATGCAACATACAGCTTTCCCCAAATAATCCTTTACTTTGGAATTCTTGAGCTTGTTTTCAGGCGGACGGTACAGCACACCAACAGGCTATTATGTAATAATGAGCATAGCCGAAACTGCGACAGATAAGGATGGACGTACGATGCTGAATACGGTGTATCGTTCACCCCGATCCCGTATAGCATCATCGATAACATCATGCTCGGTGGTCACTTTCTCCTTCCCAGCCTCTTCCAAATCACTCATACCCTCCGTAGTGTAGCCCAGATATAATTGGGAAAGACCTCGATTAAATAAAACTTCGGCAGAGAAGAGTTTGAATTTCAGTCCCAGCTGTTCGTAATTTCTGGGTGGAAAAGCGACAAAAGATGTAAATGACTCGGCAGAACGGTAGCACAGAAAACTTACATGGATTGGTTTCCGCGGAGATAGAGATACGCGTCCACGAAGTTCGCGTAAGCAGCGTCGTAGCGACCGAGGAGGAAATTCGACACGCCACACTGGAAATAGCTGCGGAAAGGATGTGCATCAGCCACGGGTAGCAACAGTGAGAAACGTCGACATACGCAATGGCAAGGAATTTGTCGAGATTGGTAGCGGCATTGAAGTGCTCGACGGCCACCTCATGTTCACCGATGGTAGCGTATATGAGCCCCATGTTGGTTAGGATCTTGCTCGAGTCCGCGATTTGCTTAGTACGGTGGCATCAAGACTCGGAAAATGCTGTACGGTAGTGTGATTGCATGACAACTCACCGAGAACGACTCGAGAGATTTGAGAAAATCTTGTTCATCGTACGCTGTAACGGCAGAAGCCCAGATCTCAAGCTCCGCTTTGAGAGAAAGAGACATTAAAAACACATGTAAAACGACGTCGAAGAGACTGGGTTGGCGTTCCGGACGCAAGGGAAGAAACTGATAATAAACGAGGTGAACGAAGTAAATGGACTCAGTCCAGGCGTACGACTCGAGGCAGGGCGTTGCGAGCGAGATACCCCCCTGCAGAGGACCCTTTAAAAAAGTTAGACAGGCCAGCCCTTTTGTGTCTTAAAAGTTTACCGGCGGTAATATTGAAAAGCCAGTGGGACTCACGTGCTAAATAATACCCAATACTTGATTTTGTATGTCGGTGTATGTCCCGTCCCCCCGACGATCATGACAGCAGTTGCATGATGATCGGACCAATCACAGCGTTTGCCGGCCTCGCAGGAGCTGTGCAATGCAGAGCGCACAGTGCTGAAGCGTCCAATCTGTGTTCGGATAAAGCAGTCCTGCGTAGTAACGATTCTTTGTTCCCGCTGTGCAACTTGAAGACTACTCCGTGTGAGCAGCCATGCATGTACAGTATGTGCCTTCCTGCGGCTAATGGAGTTGGTTGCTTGTTACAGCGGACCGTTGCTGTGAACGGTTCCCTCGGAGCGCCACTAGAGGATCCAGGCTGCTGTCCGCTTACTTAACCGTGCTCATACTTATCTGAACTCGGGCGACCCGGCACCCTTACAACCAACCCTAGTATTTCCCAAGATTGTCCGCGACCAGTACGTGTACAGTGGTTGATGCACAGTGCATTTTTTTTGCAAGATGGTAAGGAACCCGGCGAGGTTCTTTCAGGCTTCAGCTGACCATCATTATCGTGCGGGTCTTTCGGCCGTGATGCTCGCAGCATGCGACGGGTTTTGCCTGCAATGCAGGTGCACATTGCCATGCGGCCCTCGGTTGCGCAGTCACAATAAAGCAAACCCCCATTATGGCACGCTTCCCAGGGACTGACTACATGTCGCAATTTAACTCCAAATTATATCTTTGTTATGCAACCTCAAGCTGTGAATGGCATACGTAGGACCGCCACTGATTGACTACCCAGTGTTTGATCTCATCATCGAGTGTGAGTGATCCTGCATGCGACGCGAGTGATTGGATACTTCCGGTGCACCGCTGGCGAATACCTAAGTTGGTGTGCTTTGAGATAGCCGAGGTGTAAGGCAGTGAGATACCCCCCCGATATCGGTGCTCGACCTGCAGTCACGTCGGGACTCTCCAGAAGGGAACAATAGGTACCGATGCAAATTGAGATGGAGGATGGCATCGTGGTCTATTCCTCTCTTGGGACACATCCCAACTATTTAAGGGCCGTCAAGTGACACGTACGACCACCCCACCCTGGGCTATTAGAACGATCAAGATAACGATTTGACAAGTAACGTGGATACGAATTCCTTCTGCATGGAGACACAAGAAATCGAGGTACAACTACAGAGAACAAACGGAAACCTTCAAGATGACACGGTACACATTACTTACTGGCGATAACTAACCACCTTTCCAAACGTGTCAGCCATCCCCCAAATCCCGCTCCTCAAGCACGACAATTGCACTATCTGACTGTGGTCCACAAACAAGTTCACGTCGGTGCCGAACTCCCTGATGTACCAGTTAAATACTTTTGGATCCGCCGCTTCAAACATGACCCGTTCCATCGGAAGGTCTTTGAGGATTTCTTGGATGGCGTCTGTCCGCCAGGTTTTTACATTCTCCGTTATTCCCTCACTCTCGATCATCAGGCGCTCCACACCCGCATCTAGGAATTTCTTGCCAAGGCTCACAACTCTGAACGGATCGCTTTGTCCCGTGGCCTCAAGTTCGGCAGCGGAGGTATCGCCTCCCGCACCAAATTGAATCCCGAGTTCAGGCTTTGCGATCAATCCGTTGTTGTGCACTTTATCGATAAGGCGCAGCCAATCGTCTGGCGGAAAAGAGAGGAAGCCGGAGGATAACTCAACGACATCGAAACTAGTCGGTCTCTTGGTCAAAATCCTAACATGTCAGCAATAGGGCGGCTCGTACGTACCCAAGATCCTTACATTTCTTGAGGTACTTGTCCACGACATTGATTACGTCGGCATGGGTCAAAACATGTTCGATAAAACCTCCCTGAATGGGTGTGGTTATTAAGGGAGTTCGTATTTATTTGGGTTCGGAAGGCACTCACAGTAGAAACATAGACGTCATACTCGTGTGCAAGTTCAATCATTTCTACTAGCGCACGTTCAGGAAGTAGAGAAAATGAACCTCCTGCAAACTTGAGACCATCGACATGATAGGACATAGTCTCAAGGACGTCTTGTAGATGCCTCTTCCCATATGCGGAATAGTAAGGCCCGCGGATTTCGGTAACGCCGAGCTTGCGCGGCTTAGCTGGGCGCGGGTTTGAGCGAAGGAACCCAAACCCGTGCTTTTTGTCCTGAAGAAGCGTCTGAGGGGAAGTTTCTGAGGGTATCCTTGCTGTTGCTAGTCCACGCCTAGATGGCGAGGCGATGGAAAAGCTACAACCAAGACGTGACAAGTGTGTACGCAAATTGACGATAGGTCGAACAGAAGACATGTTGTGAGAGGCAGGCAGCATGAAGTAAGTACAAGGACAAAAGATGCTCCATGGTCAAGATGGCGCCGCGGCATCTCCACAAGGCCTTGTATGACGTCGTGAACTCCAAAGAAGGTCTGATATTTGCGGTCCCCTAATACTGTACTGGTAGCTAGTTGTCGACGGTGCAAAGTCACACTGTCAGCTCGGCACTTGGACCTCGTCAGTGATCCGAGGGGGCGGATGCCATTGCCTGTGGCGTTAGGGACAGCATTTATCGACGTCGTACTGACCTGCCAGTCGGTACTTGTTGAACGTTACGCATAAGGAAACCACAAAGAATTCATTCCGGAATGTCACATAAAAGAGTGAATTCCCGATAGTCATGTTGCGCATCCTGAAAGTCAACCTAATAGTTCATACACTCGATCCGACTTATCAACTTTGAGAGCCGAACGGGAAGCCCTTGGACCATTTGGGAAGATATGACCCGCTTTTTCGAATCTGTGACACAGGTCATCGAAGTTACTCACAGGGTCACTGGTATTCCGCAACTGACTAATTTAGCGTGGGTGGTAGCATCAAAAGTTTACTAGACGGAGAAGGGGACGCCGTGATGTTGGACTAGTCCTAAGTAAGAGGAACCACAAAAAACAAAAACTTCGGTTGCTTTTGTCTGGCGAAGCGGATGTACGTTCGGCAGTAAAGGGCGACCATTCATGTATATGAGGGCCATTGCACATGATCGAGGTAATAACTGGGCAGCTGATTGGAGCCACATCAATGCAATGATAGGTCCAAGACCTCGAGATCAACCTGATTTTGGGATAAGGAGTCGCCGCAAAACGATATGACAATAAGAAATCGAAGGTGTTAAATGGGTCCACACAGTCATATTTCCCGGACAAGTCCAACATTCTACAGTGGGAAGTGAGAAACTCACTACCGAGAGAGGTAATAGCTATACAATGGCAGTACGTATGCAGGGCCGTAGAAGTAGGTTTTCTGCTCGGACCTGGCCAATATGATAGAAGTCAACTTCCCCAAATAGACGAAGGGCAAGAAGCCTCCGTTGTTCTCGTATCGTCTGTCATGCCACCCAGGATCGAATGTTATTAGGCGGCCGCATGCGATGAACGCATCTCGGAGAACTCCAGAGGCCAGTGTCAATATGACCATAGATATTATGTACCTATCCAACACCACAAAATTGTAAAAGCCAGAGAATGGACGGGCAGTGTTGACGCATACGCGTCGATGTGGATTGACAAGAGCTTCGTCTGCGAAACAGACTCGGCTGATGTGCGGAGCTTGGTGAAATGTGGAGTGGAGCTTGAGGGTCCGGATCACAAAAGCCCCGGTCCTTATAAGATATCCGAGGGCCACCGATCATGAAAAAAAGTTCTTTGTCCAGGAGCGTCCATGGGCGTTCCACCACGCGCGAGGCGTATAAGCCTCACGCATGCAGATGAAGTATGCCGACTGCAGCTTGCATACATTATTACTGGGAGCTGAGACCAACGACGCCGGAACACAGAATGTAACGAAGCGACAACACGTTAGGTCACTTTGCATTCCAAGGAGCCCTATAGCGAATTGACGCCTAATCAATGTGCCTGTGATTAGCGAGGACTTGTCTTTAATGAAATCGGGCAGAATATTAGACATTTCTTTGGCAGAAAAGACGAGCTCACAGAACAGATTACCAAGGACAGGCAGGCCTCCGAGGTATGGTAGTCAGTGTCAAAGGACGTAAGTATTCATGTTCGAATGCAAATATGTCTGGGTGAAGGATTCTTCGTGTCTCTTGCCTAGGCTGTAGTGTTAGTGGCAGGTTCAAAAACCACCGTTGGAGATCGAGAAAAAAAAAATAAGTCCATTTTTTTTTTCTTTTCCTATTTGAACCCTAAAATAAAATCAGACGCTTAGGGCGTACATATCAGCCACTTATATACTCCCCCTCCACTTCCCCTGGCGCCCTCGCAAGCCTAACTGTCCCCTTTCACATTACACCTTCGTCTACTCCTGCTATCGTCTCGTCCTCTCATGGCCGGTGGTTCGCCAACGGCGTTCTTGCTGTGGTCCATTTTGGCATGCTTGGTGAGCGCATTGTCGTGTACTTGACTTACCCCAAATCAAGAAACAATCTCATGTTTGCTTCATCTCATGATTCGACCGACACCATTCAACGACTCAGTTCTACTGCTTTCTTATCTTCCACCTTTGGAACTACGATAGGTTCAAGTGTGTGAGATGGAGCCAGGGGGACAGGCGTCCCGGAGCCTTCAAGCGGGTGATGACGGTGAGTTCCGATGTTCGTTTTACTAGAGGTCTGCTGAGGGTTCATACCTTGCGCAGTACACGTACATAGCAACTCTCACGTTACTCGTCATCTTCGGTGCCGCATTCACATACCTCAAATTCAAAGAAGGTAATTTTGCGGTCATTCGACATCGTACCGCGGCATTCTGACGTGGCCGGTAGGCGACATCCTCTTGTTGACTGGCGAAAGTAAGTTGTCATCTTGCCACCAATTACCCACCCATATAAAAGGTTTCTTAGTGATTTGGACACCCCTCGAACTCTACTCACCCGCTCATAAGAAATGGGTATTACCTTTGCTCTTTGCACTAAGTGTAGCGTGGGCATGTGAACTGTGAGCATATCTTCTGTTTCCATTTCGCATTTGTTCCTCCTCTAAATCCATCATGGCAGAATTACGCATTTGGAAGGCAAGTTAGCGTGATATCCGTTGGTTCACCATACAAACTCAAACCCTCTCAGAGTTGACCTTCTGGCTATTCCTCCAAAATCAGGGTCCCAGGTCACGGGTGTGGTTCGACAGTTGGGAATTCAAACTTTGGCTTTGGGGTAATAACATGCATATCGCTCACTGTAATGCGGGTACTTAGAAGTGGTGGTCCTTAGGCTCTATGGTTGCCATCCTTGGAATGCCAACGACTACTCTCGTTGCGAGGAAGCAGCTTGACACTGTAAGTTGTTTTTTCTACCTCAGTTTCCGTCATTCTCGTGCTCACAGTCATACCAGTGCCTGGCGTGGATACTCTTCGTAGGGTCGACTGCCTCGACGTGCGAGACCCTTGGCTTTCTTTTTGTCCTGTTCCGATTTCCGGCCTTCATTCGCAAGGTAAAGGATGACGGCGCAGCACCCAATATCATCGTCCGACTCGTTTATTCCTACCAGTTGAATGTAAGTGCCGTTCTCACCTGCTCTTTCTACGTGCTCAGAAGGTGTAGTGTGGTCGTATTGCATTTCGATTTGTGTTCTCCATCCCTCTGTTAGTATTAGGCATTGACGGTGCCCAAGGGTCTCATCCCATAAACATGAGTCCGTGCGTACTTTTTTTTTTTCTCTGACATGAATGATTTTAAGCATAGGCGTCGACCTTAGATTTTGGCCAGGTATGATGGTTGTAGTCCAGGAGGTTGTGTTTTGCTCACACAAACTTGTAGACTTTCTTTTGATGCTAGGAGCGGTTGGCTCTTTTGTGTCATCAGGAATAACATTGCTTGTGAGTCATGCTTCAACCGTTGTGAGCAATCATGTGATGTGATAAACGTTTAGGTCTTCTTCCCCCGCTCTTTGATATCAGAACTCGGCTATACCATCACATCTCCTATAACAGCCGTGGCTGCTAAGACATCGACCGTGCCTCACACGGAGTTCCAGCAAACTTCTGGTCCCCGTCCGGAACCTCTGTTAGCTGAGAAACGTGCTCCGTCATTTTTGCAACGTCCCTCGCGCTCCTCGACCGATTCTGAACAAGAACCGTCCCCAAATTATGATCCGGAGGGTGTAGCAAATGCTGGCCGTCCTCACTCATACGACGGTCACGTGCCCGCGCAAGTTTGGGATTCTAACGGCGTTCCTACGCCTTGCACAGACGAAGCGCCGTCTCCCGCACGTTATATTTTCGATCATCGGTCAAAATGCCTAGTGCGACCGCATTCTGATGGACATTCACTCGGTCTAGATCCTTATGTACGTTTCATGTTGTGGTTATTTTGCATTAGCTACCTTCTCACCTTACCCGTTAAAGATCCGACGTTTCAGGTCACCGATTGGTGAGTAATGGCAACAGCGACTTCCATCAATTACTAATATCTTGTATCCTAGACATCGATGACATCGACGATCCCTACAATTCTGCTTGATAGTGCTTTCTAAATCTTGCTGTCCCCGTTTTCTGCGTTCGACATCCCATATCTTCTTCGAGTTTACAAGGTTCCGGGTGCCACTTGTACGCCATGTCAACTGTTTCGCTCACACTCATTATCATCAAGCCACCATATCATACTTCATTTGCCGTGCATTTGCACTCATATATCACCCTTCCGTTCTCTGTAATAGCTCTGCAACTGTATAATACTTCGCTCTGAACGCCTAAAATAAACTTTGTATGCGCGCTCTTAGCCACACTTTAATTGGCGTCCAGGCGAACCAACGGTCGTTGGGACGCTGGTCTTGGTACGCAACATCCTAATCGCCCAATCACTGCCTTCCATCACGGGTTTCGATACGCGTTCTAGTGGGTCTATCAGTCGCTCTTTTTCCTTGGCTAACATTCGATTTGTCCAAGAGTCTTGAGCTTGGTTTTCTGCTGTTGACGGTGACTTCCATATCTCTTCAATGGAGTCCCGCAATTCCTTCTCAAATGACTCCATATCCTCTTGGACAATGCAAGCCTCCGACCGATGGAGCTCTGAGAAGTGAAGAAGATGTGGTAGCAATTTCTTCACTTCGGCTGAGAAGAATCATGGCGACATCTCAGCAGGGTCGCCAAAAAAACGGACACAACACCCCACCTTGCATAACACCGCATCGAGCTACCAATTTAGTGACGGATTTCAATATATACTCTTCCTCATCCACTGTGCCCTTCCGTCCTGATCCAACCTTACGCTCCATCTTTCGCTTCGTTTTCGAGCTACGTCTGCAAAACGTATGAACCACTTACATCAACAGGAGACTGCATTACGTTACTTCACACTTACTTAGAAGCTTTTGATGTTGTGGTGGGGGCTACTGTGTATCTCGTGAAAGCAGTCGGCGCCATCGAGATGTCCGTCATCACGTCGATGTTGTGCATACTAGCTTGTTCTGTACCGTAGAACGAATCTACGCAGGACGAACAGTTATAAGCAAGGCCCAAGAACAAGTTATCATCGCAAGGAAAGTTTACCAGGTTCTTGAACCTTCTTAATGCGGAGCTCCCTGAGACGACCGAGCTGTTTGCGCAGCTGTTCTCGCATTTCGCTTAGATCTTCCGTAAACTGAGCTTTTGCATCCAGTGCCCCGGGCATGATCACTTCCTGGAGCAGTTCTGGCGGGCCATACAGTGAAACCTATTGCGGCGTGAGCAAAAAGTCGATGCACAAGTATAGCAAACACTTACAATTCTTCGGGCCTCTGAAATTTCGTTGCCTTGTACAAGCGCTGTGACTGCTTGACAATTATCGCCTGCGTAGTCAATGAAAACCCTTGCAGCCTCAGAGTACCGCTTCTTCGACAACAGCTCTCCTGCAACAGATACTTGAGCAGCCGTTTCAGTTGGAAGAAGGTCGGAGTCAACCAACCAGCAATGCGGTATGCAATCTCCTTCACTTCATCTTCCGGAAACGCTTCCTTGGCGGACAACTGAAAGAGTTCTTGCCATTCCAAGGCCCTCTCATGAGCTACCATCGCCCTTCGAAGATCAGAAGCCTCGACGAACACTGCATACGTAAGAAGTAAAGTGGCGTTGACAGATGGTATATTTAACCTACCCAGAGCTGCTTGTCTGTATTCCCGCCTGTCGAAGAGCCAACTACCGTATGCGCCAAGTACCACCTACAGAGCTGACTGAACGGAAACCACAAGAGGAAGTCTGAGAGCGCCTTACACTATACTGTTCCGTGGCCTTCCAAATCTCGAGCCCGGCTTCGTACAGCTGATGGCGTTCGATATAATCAAGCGCCTCTTGGAAGTAAGTTGGACCTGAATGCCGTGAGTTCTCGAATGGTACCCAACTATGTTATGCTTACCAGCAAGGTGAAGGTTTCTCAGTGCCTTTTCGTATCTTTGTAGATAATCGTCAATCCTGAAACGCTGGTAGTGCGAAGGAAGTGCCCTCAATTCTCGCAGAAAGGGAAGATATTCCCTTGGGTCCTGTATTATGTATCAAAGATATTCAGTAGATCTTTGCTTTCAAGAAGATATACAAACTTTCTGAGCGTGCTGGGCGACCAAAAGAACCAAGGAGAAGTCATACATCCCCAGCGCAGTGTCAAACAACTTGTTCGCATCCACAAGGAAAATTATATATTTTACTGCATCCTCCACCTGTTCCGGCTGCAAATCTTTAGGGTAGAGATGTCTAGTGGTTTTAACAGCAAAATGACTGTAGTGACACGTGCCTCGTAGGTGCAATAATAATGCTAACCCGGCCTCGTAGTCCGGCGGGGTCTTAACCACATATGCAGTTAGAATTGAGTTGACATACTTGCTGAGATCTTTCGTCTGTAATTCGAGTCGAATAGCATCGCACACGTTTGATATAGTTTTCGCTGGAAGTTCACTTCGCCTAACGGTAGCGTGAGCAATTGCCAGAATGAAAAGGCCCTTGTGGTACACACCCAATATTTGTCAAGAATAAGTTAATGTAATCTACTTGTTGGATTTGTTCGACGAACTGAGACACGCCAGTCATGAATGCCTCTTCATTATGTTCAACAATGACGCTCAAGCTTATTCGGTGTTTGCGGCAAGCCAGGAACGCCTTTTGCCAACGACCCCTACCAAGCTCACTCAGTATGTTAACGGATAAGAAGTGATGGACTGTCCAACGCTTCCAGGTCATTCTTCACAACTTCTAGCACCAAAGGACGAGGGTTGATGGTTTCTAGATTACCTCTCGGCATTTGCAGCACAAGGCTCATCGTGCTTGGCACTACGGTCACAATTCTTGAACCACGCTCAACACGGCGCCTCTCCCAAGTGTTCGTGGCGGCTTGATTTGACTTTAACGGATCATTCTCTGCTAGCGACCGGTTGGTAAGATGGTCAACCAACATCGCTACGGGAGCGAAGTGGACCTCGTGGGTGCTTGTGGTGAACACGACGAAACCAGACGCCACTGTAAAGGAATTCCCATTATTAGCAAGCTCCGCCAACTTCAATCCTTCCATCGTGCAGTAGAGTTTTCCTGAGCTTGACAAACCGACAAAAAGCCGCTGTCCATGGACAGTAAAACTCACTCCCGAGAAGCAAAATTCGGGGAAATTACAGAGTGGCAGTTCCCCTTGGGTGTCCACTGAAAAACATGTCATCAGAAATCACGCTGGTTTACGTTGGAACCGACCTCTAAAGATTTCTCCTTCACGAGACTGCCAGACCGACGTCAATGACTCCAAGCCTTGTATCAGACGGCCATCTTTGCCGGGAAGTTCGACTATCCGGTGGTTCTCGGCCGTTCGGGGTTGCTCTTCCGTATTGGAAAGTAGAACTTCGTGAACACTGACGAGGTCGAAACCCTGCTTCGTAGAACCGAGTACCACTACTTGTAGCTTCCTTTCCTTTGCATCGGCGTCCAAGATCGAGACTTGCACTTGCCTCCACGGTCCATTTTCATTACCTAAGTCTTTCGTCCACAGCAGAACTGGATCCATCACCTTTCCCGTTCCCGGCCCAACGCGGGTGCGTAGAGACCATATAACGATATGACCATCTCCCCACACAGCACCAAGTATGTCATTAAAAGGCGAAAGAGAGATGTGGGAAGGTGTGCTTCGCAAAAGTGGAGGGCTAGTATCGTCAGCAACGTATTGGGCGCGGACAGGTAGTCGATAAGATGACATTGGTGGAGGCACATTTTGTGTTCGAAAAGGCGTCAGGAGTATATGATCTAAAGGCGGAACTTCATGAGATTCCTCGACCGACAACAATTCACAATTACCTCCGTCAACGACGCCCACGCAGCCTGTATCGCTTGCGCCAGCACAGGTGTCCCACGCAAAGGTCCGGACGACCAGCTGTGCTAGATCATGATGAACGCCTGATAACATCCGAAAAACGTGACAACTTACAGTGCGTCGTCAAGACGAGCTCCCATGAATGCTCAGGGTGCCATGCAACGGTCGTGAAACGACAGGCCTCTTGCGGACAAATCTCTTGTTTTAGATACCTGTTAATTTCGTTATCTAAGGTCAAAACAACAATAGCCTTGGGTAATACTTTCCAATGATAATTACCGCACGTCCACAATTGTAAGGTATCGCCTTTAGTGTGTTCTATCCACACCGCTAGAATAGCCGAGTCTGGAGACCATAAAAGGTCTTTTATTCTGTAGAAGGTTTCGTTGCTGGTCAACGGACGCCGCAAACTAAATTCGCCATGACGAAGGCCGTTCCGCTCAAAGAACACAACATAGTGATTTCCTTTCCTATAAGTGTCCTGAGGTCCCGAACGAATGTCAAATTGCGTGGAAGCAATTAAACTTCCATTTGGTCTCCATGCGATACTGGCTTCTAGACCAGGTACTGGTTCTGATGTGGATTGGAGACGTCCTTCATGTGAGTATACTCTCACGACACGCGGCGACGAGTGCCTGGAGGAACGCGTAGAAACGGCAAAGTAAGCACCGTCGCCACGCCACGTGATGCGCGGCAATCCGTCGTCATCGACACTTTCTTGCTGACCATTTATTTTCTCCGGAGTTTTGAGGTGTGAACGCCCAATCGAGCCATGGAACTGGGTGTCTTTGGAACCCCACCCAACGTTGATAGGTGCATCTTTTTGAAAATGAGACATGAATCGAAATAATAATAAAAACACTTGAACACACCTTCACCAAACTCGGCGGTTTCCAAAGGCACCTCTGATAGCACATCGAACATTGAATTCATCAATACCACATTCTCATCTCCATGTTCCACACCGTAAGCTTTACCATACCGAAAAACTCGCACGCGTACCTGTTGCAAGAGCTATGAATGCATCATCTGGGCTCCAACTTGCCGCGAGAATTCCAGTCTCCACAGCGCCTACAAGGTCAGCATCGCTCTGTGATCATACCCGCCGTTAAAAGATATAGGCATTTGTAAAAATGGGGAAGCACCTACATTGAAATTTTCGGATTCACCGAGCTCCCAGACTACGATATCTCCTGAGCGTGTCACTAGGGCCAGTCTGCTTGCTTCGGCAAGCACCCTGAGACTGACAATGCGAGTATCCGGCGTGGCATACGACCCACAAAAACAAAAGGATGACTCCTCTGGAGAACGGAGACGTCTCCCAGCCGTCTTCCAAATGAGAATTTTACCTCCGCATGTAGTAGCAGCAAATGTAACGTCCCGATCAATGTCGAACGCAGTTGCTGCAATGGTTGCCTTCGTCCCGTCGGCGGTTACCTGTTCCACGTCTTCGGTCCTCAAAGTGGCTACTTGTATCGAGTCCTGAGAAATATTCCGCATGATGAAGCTGCGTGGATCTTCCAGGTTCAGTACGAACTTATCCGAGCACCCTGCCAATCATATCAACAGACAAGTTCAATCAGACCCTAACCCTATACTATGAGTTACTTGCTTTGGTGAAGGCGGCCCTTCCTTTAACTCGTTCATTAGTAGCACCCAACTCTTCAGACACTCTTCGCCATGGTACCTTCGAGAGCAAAGCAAGTAGCTAAAGATACATCCAATTTGGAGGGGAAGACTAAAAAGAAAGCGGCGCCTCATCCATACCCTAAAAAGTTACGACGCGCGAGGCCCGAAGATACTCTCCCCGGCGTACAGAAGATCAAGTCGTCGCTTAGGCAGGCAAAGAGACTTCTTAGCAAGGAGAGCTTAGCCGCCAACGTCCGGGTTGAGACAGAAAGAAGGATAAAAGCCCTCGAGGCTGATCTTGTCAACGCCCAGAATGCACGCAAATTGCGTACCATGGCATCTAGATATCACAAAGTCAAGTTTTTCGGTGCGTGTATTGCATCCTGTTGCACTTTGCACTGATCACCTGCGAAGAGCGTCAGAAGGTCTGCCGCAAAATTAAGCAAGTGAAAAGAAATTTGGTGACTGCCATGGTGGAGGAAAAGGAGCGGCTAGAACTGACACTGTCTAATCTCAGAGTGGACCTGAATTATATCCTGGTACTACCTATCTAGCCTTCAGGGACCAGTTTCTAACTCTGATGTTCTACCTATTAGCACTATCCACCGACAAAGAAATATATCTCGTTGTTCCCGCCTGAGGTCCGCAAGTCAAGCGTTTCACCCACAACGGTCACCCTCGAAGACGATGACGAACGTTCCAAAATACGAAAACTGATTCGTTTGAAAATGGAACAGGGCGAACTCAGCCTGGAACCCGACAACGAATATGACAACCCAGTGGCCAGCAGAAGTTCTCGCTCGCGACACAATCGAGATCACGGTATAGATGTAACATCCCGCGTTGAGGGTCCTTCACCGAAAGTTCTGAAGGGGAGCGAAGACGTCTCCGCAGATGAGTTCTTCGGCGATGACAACGAAGAGGAAGGTTCAGACCAGTCGACATTTCATGCGGATCCCATATGAGACCTATCTCCTACTAAGCAAGCCATGTCATAGTAGTACGTATACTACAAGTGAGGAACTAAGAATCTCAAACACCCGAACCTTCTACTTAAGGGCGAGTGGCATCATTGGTGTAGTCTTTCTAGCAATGTCTCTAGTATCGGGTTTCCCCCAAGCTTGACTGTTTCCTCCTGAATGAGCTTCTCCAAAGATCGCATCACGGATAATGTGTAGTCGAAGGAGTGGGTGGTGTCTTTGAGATAAGCGATTGCCTTACACTTCAAAGTGGGTGTCTTCGGCCGCTGCTTGAGAATATCTGTAATTTGTTGAATATTACTAGTTGAAGTGATAATCAATGGCAGCACCCAATATCAATGTGTTTTCGGGCTTTTCTTGAATGCCATGAATAACGGGGAACGAGAACTTTCCCTCTGAGATGTCATCCGCAAGGCCTTTGGTGTCAGTGTACTTGGAAAAGTTGTCAGCCGCGGCCCGGAGCGAAAGTATTCCCCAACTCGAACCTCTTTGCTCTGCAAGTTCATGTAGTCATCCCGGATCTGACCGTAGATGCCAAACAGATCGACCAGATGAACGTAATTTCTTTTTCCGTTACTGAAGTGATTGCGTGGATATCTTGAGGCACTTACACATCGACATTTGTGGTCGCGAATGCCATCATGATTTTGACCGAAAGACGCAGAATGCTACCAGCCTCTGTGTTACCATCGAGATTCAGTCACTATGGCCACTCAGCTCATTAATAACTCACTTACTGCCGCGGGCCATCTGAATGTATTCCTGCTCGCTTGGACATCTGAAGGTGTCTCGCCAGATAATATCCAGACCTTGTCCACGATGGAAGTGTAAGAGTTCCTCTGAAAGCAGATAGGTGAGCCAGTCAGGGACAGGCGCTGCCACTACAATGTACCCCTAAAGATTTGGTCCAAAGCTTCGGGAAACAAGAGACGACATTTGGTTTCCGTACTCTCCATTGGAGACTCCTGAATGGAAGCCAGTTGTTGGTAAGCAAGCCAACACGCGTAACTCGCCGAGTTGATAGTTTGGGGGATGCCAAACACCCTGTGAGCAGCAGGTTTCCCTCTTCGCAACTCAGAGTCGTCTTCGATGTCATCAAGCCTGGGTAGATGCGATAATTGTCAGACCCCTACAGTAGCTCTTTGGACAGACAAGACCCTGACATAAGGGATGCATTGTGCACCATGTCGATAACCCTTGTAATCACATCCAACTTGGATTTCGGAACGTTGAGCCAAATATTGAATGCAGCTATCAGCATCCCACGGATGTCCTTTCCAGGGTTCGACGCAACGTAGGTGAATGGACCAAGTAGGTGCTATGAATATAAGAAAATCAGAAAGCCAAGGTTGTTGTTGACAGGCACGGATTAACAACCTTCTCGTTGTCCGGGGAGCATTCGGGGGACCGATTCAAGGTTGCTAGGATATTCTCGAAGGTAGAAATTGGCATTTCGCTCGAAGTATATCTTCAAGCGCGGTGCGGTAGGGAACAAGATGTTGCCACCTTGCTAGTGGCATCTTAGAAGCAAACTAATAGGTCCGGCTTCCGATTGACGTGCTGCAGTAAAGTGGAAATAAAATATCGGAAAGGTAATCAAGAGTAGTATCAGTAGAGACAAACTAATAGTATACTAAGAATTCAGCCTTCCAGTGCCTGCCTACCTAGCAGCAGGTAGCTTTACTTGTGCACACTTTCGATTCTTAATTTGTCCAGAATAGCCTCTAACAGAGTATTGCCGCCGAGTCTAGCCACTTCAGCCCGTGCTTGCCGCTCCAGAGACTCCATCACGGAGAGACTATAGTCGAACGAGTGTGTCGATTCTTTCAGATAGGAAACAACGTGGTGCTTCAAGGTTGGGGACTTCGGTCGCTTCTGGAGGACACCTAGAAGCCAATGAGCAATTAACCGCAAGAAGTGAGAAATGCGGGCATACTTATAATCTGTCTGTCGTTTGGATCTTGTCTGATTCCGTGGACTATCGGGAAAGAGAACTTGCCCTCCGTCAAATCCTCCGCAAAGCCTTTGTTGTTTGTGTACTGTACAAAGAGGAAATCAGTCCAGTTAAGTTGATGTTGCCGGAAGATGCGCACCATGGGACTCTGGAGGTTCATGTAATCATCGCGAATCTGGAAATGAATGCCAATAAGATCCACGAGGGGGATGTAATTCCTGGAACTGGGTGAGTATGATGCCTCGTATGCGGCTTCAAAGGGAACTAACACATCCGTGTTCTTGGTTGCACACGCCATCATGAGACGAATTGCTACGCGCAAAAGTCCACCGGTCTCTGTTCCAGTTAGGGTCAAGGACGGGAATTCAAAGAGTAGCACCCACTGTCTTTCACCATTGCCAGGTACTCGTCTTCAGTTGGGCATCGAAGACTATCACGCCATAGTAATTCGCGCCCTTGGCCACGGTGAAGGGCCAAAAGTTCTTCTACAAAGGGTGATTGAGCCATGCGAGCGGAGATTTTGAAATCTGGCTAACCATTCAAGATGAAGGTGAGGCGATGATTGAGTCTCGACCGCTTGACTACACCATAGGCATTCGCGACACTTCCATACAAATCCATCTTGAAAAGTTCATGGTACGCGAGGAAGTAAACATAATTAGCTGTGTTGATGGTTTGAGGGACACCGTATATTTTGTGGGCAACTGTCGGTGTCATGGTTTCACTTGTGAATATGGCGGAGGGGAGCTTCTCATCTCACGTACCAGGTCGACCCCTCCTGAGTTCGGAATTATCCTCGATATCATCTACACTGGAAGAAAAGGAGTGTTATCAATGTAAAGCGCACGACCACCAAGAGAAAAACCTACAGAAGGCTTGCGTTGTGTAGGAGGCCGACTACACGCGTGATGACGTCAAGTTGATCTGCTGGGACTTGTAGCCATACGTTGAACGCAGCTATCAATTGACTACGGATCTCCTTGCCAGGACAAGAGGCGATGTAAGAAAACGGTTCTAGTAATTCCTAAGGCAATTGTCAGGAAAAACGAGCGATTCTAAGGAATTTTACACACTGATTCAGACTGTGCAGTCCAATTGGACATTGAGGTGGGCGGGACGGACAGGTAACCGAGAAGATTATCATACTTCGAACAATCCATGGCCAGAGATAGACTTTCGGGTCAGGTCAGGCCGTCCGTTTCCTGGTTGATTTATATGCATGGGGACTCGCAATGGACCCACGGTATGTCCTAGGAGAGTATGGTTGCTAACTGTGATTGGTGAAACAAGGAGCACCGACATCATCTCGTGTCGGGCCGGCAGTCCATCGCGTTCTCAGGAAACGTCGAATGCTTAATGCTACCCTCCCTGGGGAAGGGTACAAATGGCAGTAGTTTGCCGCGATACCACGGATCTTCAAAATGATCAACTAGGAAGCCTATGCAGTAACGGGTTGAATGTTGAGTTGACCTCCTACCTTATCGAGTCAGGCGAGCGACGCTACCTGGTGGGGACTCGGCACTGAGTGCTCCCTTCAACTGTGCAAGCTATCTCAAGTAAGGTTCGTCGCATCTTACGTAGTGAAGAGACACCGTCCTCATTGGCTTCATGGAAAGTAAAGTCGTGCGGTCGCGAATGCTCCCTCCCGCAGCCACTAGGGTCCGGTGTCAGCTTTATAATGAAACCGCTACCACTGATTTCGCGGCATGTGTCACTGATATTAAACACCTGTATTGCATGCATGTCTTAAAAGTTAGGTAAGAACCAAAAGGTTTTACCATGTATGTGGTCGCCTTAGTGGTGGCTACATTCGAGAAGTCTCAGTCAGGAAAGAAGGGCTAGCTTCGTTGTCTTTATTGCGCGCCGGGAAAATAGGTTTAAGTCAAGTTGAAGCCAAGTGGGTGGCATAACATCAAAAAGACGAGATGCACAGCATTCCACATACACGCCACTTGTATCCTATGAAAAAGGTCCCGCAGAAAGAGAAAATGGACATATGCCAGTGAAGTGGGTGATCATAATGCAAAGCGAACAGTGCGAGAGACGAATAGGAAATACATGAAAGAGCGTAATAAACAGGCGCATCGGAGACTTGGGCCCCAATTGTGTTTCAACACCGGGTTACACCGACTTCATGTTAGAATGCGACATGAATATCGCCAAACCCGATTGGAACATCCGCAAGTGGTCTAGTCAGTTGGTAGGCAGCATATTTGTCTGAGACAGCAGAGTGCCAACAAAGGTCTTCGTACACCTCCATCGGAGATAGGAGTACCTCAGGGTCAACGTCGTCCATCCAATCGGGATTATACTCGGAATCACCATCAGAAGGAATCATCCTCTGGAGTTCCGCATGGAAAATGGCAAGAAGAAGCTCCTGTTGGGCAATGACCTGCCGCACTCCAGATGAGCATGAGTTGGGAAATGCTCCAGTGTCGAATTCGGGGGAAGGCGTCGGCTCTGGACGTGACTCAGGGTGCCGATACCATGGGCTGTCACTGGAGATTCGGATATACTGTGCGCAGTCATCAGAGAAAGCCGACGTAGTTTCACTGTCGTCGCTGTCGTCATAAGACGTAAAGTGCAAATCTGACAACCATGAAGGGCTATCAAGACAGACAGAAATGCCGAAGTCGGGATCACATGCGGAAAGGTGACCAATCCCTTCTTGGAAAGCAGGGTGAACGAATGTTACAACATTGGAATCGCCCGAAACATTTGATGCTGTCTCGGGATTACCAGCCTGGAAGAGGAGTCAGGTACTATGACTGATTCAACGTTTACAGACTCACACAATACACTGCCTTGACCCAAGACTTGACAGTCCGGCTGTCTTCATACATCGACCTGCAATGTGGCGAGGAACTAATTTCCGCCATGATTTTTGTATGCGCAAGACGCAACAGGAAGCTCCGTGAACGCCAGCGGTGAATGCGGTGACGATTTCAACAGACCACAGACACAAGGGTGGAGCGCAGCTTCGCAAAATTGAGGGAACACGCCCCCTTAGAGCCGCTGGCTTATAAGCAGACGGTCCGCTTTCCACGAGGCCCTGGCTGACGTCGATAAAGCCTTATTCAACTTATTGTTGTGCATGCAACGCGGGGAAGCGTGCAGCATCACGTGACACCCATTTGTCTCGAAAACAATAAGAGATACGGAGTACTTACTAGTACTCGGGAAGTGCCGCCTGCGGCGGCGCAAACCTTGCTTGTCATGAAATATGTGTACACGTATACAGCCGGAATTCGAACCACAGTAAAAGACACCACACACCACGGCTGTCCAGAAAGATACCATACAAATCAACAGGCGGTCAAAGAGATATGAAGGAAGGGAGAAGCGTCTGACACGCAGGAAGGGAAAAGCGTTCGAGGGCAAGTAGCATGTATACTGTCTATACTCGCAGCGGACAGAGATACCAATGAACCAGACGAGGGAAGGGAAAAGCGTCCAGGAAAGAAAAGATGCATCAGTCCACGGCAGACAAACAGATACCAAGGAAGGGAGAAGCATTCGTGAGTTGGCCAAAAAGCCAACTGCTGAGAAGATGTGCTACACAAAACGAAAGAACTCAGTGCAAAGCGAATGTGTAACATTCCTGGAGTGTCAATGGTGCCCCCCGCACAGTGTCAAGGGAAAAACATTTAAACACCACATGTGCTCTGTGCCAGGCATGTTTGCTCAAAGCCGCATCATTCCATTGTTGTCACACCACATGACAAGGCATAACCAGACGGGCCTCAGACCATGGAGCCCGCAAGAAGTCAACAGGAGGTGTCTCTGGGTTTGTGAGGATGAGCTGCTGAAGCATTCCAATGTGGTGCTCTTGAACATGCCCCGATCGAAGATGCTTCAGGAAATACAGCCAGATGCAGAGCAAGTGCCACATCCTCCAAACCCTCATCTGTTAAAGCCTGTACATGAGAGGCAGCCTCCTGCGTTTTCTGGTCCTGTGCAGATCTCTCACATTGATGGAAGTATTGAATACCTGATATGATATGGTGGACCACCAGTGGTGCCTGTGTCAGAAATGTCTGAAGGGCACTTTCCCATGTCTGAGATGGTCCCTTCAAGTCAGTGGTGATATCATGCCATGGCTTCAACAGCAGTAACATTGATGCACAATAGAACGAGTATTGCTCAGGATCATCACATGCGGGGAAGTACTGACCAATGAAATTTGGTAGGTTGTGGTGATCATGCCAATGTATGATTCTTTGCTTGTCCTTGAACCGAGGGTGTTCCTGTTGATACTCCATTGCAGTGGGTGTTTATCTGATTTTATTGGGATGTTCATGACCACAACAGAAGAGAGGTTAGCAGCCCACTGAGGTTGTTTGGGTACTCCATTGCAGTGGGTGTTTATCCAATTGATGAAGACATGATACTGGTCCAACAAGCAGAGGACTCTTCAGGGGAGATGTCTGAGCCTGCACTGTGTCCTGTCACCCTATCAATAATGATCAAACTACTTATTCACAGAACTTGCCCTTGGCACCTATGAGTTGTGAGTATGGCCTACAGGACTTGAAAAATTCAGCATGGACAGTCAATAGCAGCTATTCTGGCTTACCATGGGCTTCAAAGAACACTCGTGTAGCTTCCTTCGGTTCCTTCTCAGAATCTGCTCCATGTCAAAAATGGTCTAGCAAGTCCTAAGCTCCAATCCTGACCTTGCATACCTGTTCCATGGCCTTTCCGAAATTACTGGCTCGCTGTATCAAGGGGCTAAAAACATGATGTCTGGCGAAGACACCTGGAGCCATGGGTCAAATTCGGACAAACAACCTTGATGCAGGACTAGAACGTGCACTCTGAGCGGACTCGAGTGGCAGTCAGGGGTGGGAAACAGAGAGTAAGAATAGGGGACTGTGCATTGCCAAAGAGTTCCAGCTGGGATTAGTTGACCTCCTTGTGGAGGATGATCGCCCGGTGGAGTTCAACAAACAGACCTTGACTTGGTGGAAGGAGCTCACAATGACAGCAAGGCATGCCACTTGGAACATGCCATAGAACTTCATTAATTTTCCTCCTGTATACTGTTGCTGCCACCACCTATTCTCTTTGTATTCACTGAGCTCCATGTGCTGATGAGGCGTGAGAATGATTGGTGACCCAAAAAGGAAGGTCTTTCAGATTGTCACCGGTTCCCACGCAGTTATGCTGCGACAGAAACCTTGCAAGCAAGGTAACTCTTAACAAGGACGCGACGTCACAAGGGCCTGAAACTACTGTCGCCGGGAAGTAGGGACAACAATGTAAACTCTATCCCTCCTTTGGACCTGACGCCATCGTCTACATTCCGTTAGTCGCGGCGAGCAATTGTTGAGAGGAGTCACCACAACGTACAGCTAATTGTTCTTGATCTAATACGGATCGAACCGGTCAACTGGCGGAAGTAGCTAGCGTTCGGGCACCCACGCTTTCACGCGGTGCCTGCCCAACGATAAATTATGTCGAGCCTCTGCCATTCGTACGACTTCGCCGAGGGCATTCCAGCACTGTTCATTGACTTTCTTCCCTTCCCTGGTTTTGGCGCGGAGGTTCATTGCTCGCCTGTCTTTGGGAAGAAGAGACTTTGGGTCGTATTCAGGGGCGGTTGGTGGACGTTGGGGATTCCATTGTTTGATGCCCTTGTAATAGCTTTCGCGAACCCAAAAGCGATGCCTTCCACTCAAAATACTGATATTCCTCACAACTTTATGAGGAAGACTACGAGACTGGGCAGACGACAGTAGAAACGTCAAAGTGTTATCCACTACAAGAGATGAGAACAAGTCGCGCACGAGAGGGGAACACATACTTCGCCTCTGCCAGGTATCCAAATGTCTTTTATCCCTTAGGCATACAGCAGAGCTTGGTTGCCTGGACTCCAAAACGCGGATAAACTGTGCTACCTTGTCGAAAGTAGGCCTCCATAGTTTGATAATGTTCTTTCGCGCATTAGTTTTGTGAAGAACCGATACAGAAGTTGCGCGTAACGCTAGACGGTAAAGAGCCTTGAAAGAAGGTGGTAGGGGCTCCATGGGATGGAGTGAATTGTAGTTATTAGTGGGTTTGCTAACAGTCAAGGTTCCCGACGGTCACTCAGCGTCTTTCGCCTGAAGAAGGTGAGGTCCTTAAACACGTAGTCGGGGTAATGGATGAGATTGGGTATATCGCGTATGTCGTGGTCGAAGCGAGAGCTGCCTGTGGGTTTACCTACAAATCTTGCTGGCGGCACCTTACTTTACACAGCAACCGTCATGCTCACCCAACTCTCGGTTCCGTCAGAACAACCCAAGTTCTGCTCAAGACTGCCTGCAAGTACTTCTGTACCTTAACCGGTACTGACTTGGGAACACACGAAGAGTCTCAAAGGTTTGATTCCAGTGTTAGTTATCTGAATAAAATTAACTACCCTCCGAAGAACGTTTAATTACAGTCTGCACGGCCTCATCTCCAGGCCTTGTCACATAGACGATCTCATCCAGCCGGAGGAGGGCTGTTCTGCACCGAAGGACATGCGGTCAACGCGTGATCCATGTTCAATTCAATTATACCACGTTGGGCGTGATCTTTCCACTCGACTGCTCGCTTGCTTCGGTCGCGTGTACGGAGTGCCACAATCCAATTTGTCTAGACGGCACCTGCAGATATGAGGGTCACTGCGAAAAAAAAAAGACGAGGTAAGCAGGAGAGTTCTTACCATGATGAGTCTGCCCCTTTCCTGCCGTATAATACATTTATGCGCTCGGTTGATGGTGAAGGTGGCATCCACGCCTTCTTCTGGTTCTTGACCTTGGGCAGTTTGACTCATCGATGGTGAGTGCTTTAAGCTCTAGGTCTCCAAGCACATGAGATCAACGCATGCCTGCGCAATGGAGGCTGCAAGCAAAGACCCACCTCTCTAAGCACGGTGATATGAAAAGCGTGCGCACTGACAGTGGTAGAGTCAGCGATCGAAGGACTGATAATCTCGTTGGACCCTCAGATTGCCCACTTCGAATCATGATGGACTGCCCAGCTTTTAAACGCGGTTCTGGGCGGAGTCTCTCGATCAAAGCGCGTGGTGGAATGGCATGGAGGACAAAGGTTTTCCTGTGTGTCCGGTGCACAATGGGCGCCCTCGGCAAAAATAAAGCGCGTGAAATCAAAGCGTCCACACTTGACACTTGACTAACGATCGCCTGCGCGTACCGGCCGTGTATAAATATTCTCGCATGCGTGGTCGTTCTCGTTGCCTTCTCCCTCCCCCTTCTCAGCCCTCCGTGTCTTCCCGTCTTATCTTCATTGATAATGGACGTGGTTGGCGCCCCACGCTATGTGGCTATGGATGCCCAGAGGTTCGATCCCATGCGTCGTACAGTAAGTACTTCGCACTCAGACCTACACTGTCGGCTGACCCAGTCGTGCAGAAAAAGCCACTGAATTTTGCGGTGATTACAGGCAAAGAAGACATGGGGCAGAGATTAAGCAAGTTGCTACGTGCCAGTACGCAAATGGACGACGCAGTGGGGGGTATTTGGGAGGATCATGAACTGGTCTTCGTTCCGATCGAGCTTTGCTCTCCAGCAGGTACTTTGATGCCCTCCACTTTGGGCTCGGGCTCAGTGAGCTCGTCTTCTTCCGAGTCCACCACACCAACCACGGCATCGTACACAACCTCGGCGTCATCTTCATTCAATAGTGATGACACGACTAGCACTACCCCCCCTTCCTCGCGACATATCGAAGAGCATGAGCGAGACAACCTCGTCATTACTCGTACCGTTGTCCGGCCACCTCCACAGCCTACGGGCGCCGATGTTTCTCCTCAACCCCTCAGCCTCATCTCTACCCGCCCCAGCCTCCGATTCTTGCGACCCTTGAGCTCAGTGCTCAAGGCTTTCCGTTGTATTAGCGGGTGCACTTTTGATGACCTCCCGGCGAGGGAACCAGAGCAACAGGCCAGGCAGCCAGTGCTCCAGGTGATAGTGACGCAGACTCGTGAACAATACGAGCATGACAGGGCTTTCAAGGAAGCCGTACAGGAGATTTATCCCGAGGCCTTCTCTGGCAGAAGTCAAAGCTGAGGGCATATGTCAAACAAACAAAAGTATTTATCGTTATGCTCATGGTTATTGCGATGGACTATGTATACTTATTCTATTCACTTCTAAATCTCTGTACAGCTACTTTTGACTGTGGGCTCAACGAAATCTCATTCCTTGTGTAGCCTCGTAAACCTCAGAATTCTACACGTTGCCTCTGTAACTCATGTATACACACGCCTCGAGGAGACCTGCAGGACACATCTATCTTGTCGAGCTGGTTGAACACGCGTCTCCAATGTTTCGTGATGCCGTTACGCAACTGCACTACAACTAGTGGCTGAGGCGAGGCCACGGGACACTCGAACGGTCCAATCGATAAGCCTCAATTACTGAGCGCCAGTGTGGCGTTTTCAATTAGCAAGTGACTCCGCGGAAAACGCTCCGGGCTTCGAGTCGCAGTAAGCAGGAACCGATAAGGCGGGGGTGAAGCCTCTCGACCTGTCGCGACAACTAACATAAAAAGAGGCTCCTGACTAGGCTGAGGAAACGAAGACAGGAGTTCGGCACTACATAGTGCCAACTATCGAGACAGGATATGAGGAGATGGCCTATTCCGGCTAGGCGCACTAGGGCGTCTGCGGAAGTCCAGGTTCATGCGAAACTTATTCATGTATTTGCAACGAAAGGGTTGCCCTTAACAGCTCCACTATCCCGTGGGCATCTACGAGGTTAGTCCGTCTTTGGGCATAATAAGGCATGAGGGTCTTGGAGCCAACAACCTGCAGGTGAGTCAACACCGTCAAACTGGCGGAACTAAGCAAGAGTGGACTCTGCTGATGTATACAAATAGTTCGACCTGTGATCAATGTTTTCATACTAAAGTCAATCGCAATAATTGCTCAACTTTGCATGCAAGTGAACAGACGGTGTTGTCCAGGGGCAGCGTCATCCACCCGGACGGAGCAACATGCCACTGCAAAGGCAAAGGGTGCACGTTAATTCCCTCAAAGCTGAAGGCAATTTATTTATGAAAAACACCCAGACACGTCGCCTGTTGCCTGCCCCTCGGGCATCACATACAGTTTGGTATGGGCATCAACTACTGTATCCACGATGTGTTCACCGAGTATCGTTGTCTGCATATAGATGCGCTAGGGAATAGAGTGCTTACGTTCAGCCACGACAGCGGACATGTATGATATGCGGACTTTTGGGAAGGAGACAACGTACCAAAGCGAAGGCGGTCCCTCTATAAAGAAATCCGAAAATATCCTTGAACTCAGGGTGAGTGCGTGGGATGCCAACTCCTGTTAGGTGTCGCACAGCTGACTTTTTAATAATCTGCACCCATTGCTTTAGGGTCACTTTAGACTGCATCGCCTGCGAACATGCACACACCAGCTTATTTGCAGCCTCAATCGAATCTCCGCCTCTTCTGTCCCCAAGAACAGCTTCGACATTCTTATCTATTTCTTCCCCTCCGGCAACACCTACTAAGGTCCGTCCGCGCGGTGCGGGTCCGAACCTGTTCGTACTAGTTCCCATCTTGTTAATTTTCTGCGGAATTTCTGGTACTTTGAAGACAGAGATGTTCTCCGAATGGCCGTTGATACCCGTCGAGTTGGGAAGATTTAGCATTACTTCTCTTGCTCGACGCACAGCATCGTCTCTTCCATGGTCTCTAGTCTTTTCATTGGTTTCGCACCTCGTGGGCAGCGGCTTTATTCGTTTCCGTGCACCGAGCGCGCTGACTGAAAGCCCTCCGAATAGTCGTGCAGGAGGTTTGCGTGGGGTAGGATCATCAGGGCGAGGAGCTCGTGGAGCAGTGGTGATGCGAGCCACACGGGCCACTAGTGGAGGAGAGGGGACTGTTGAAGAAGACGTGGCGGATACCAGCTGTGAGGAATGAATCATCTCGGAGGTTTCACCGAACACGACAATTTCTGTCGTTTCTGGACCATCTGGACAGAAATGTTTGGTATTCGCACAGATCAAGGTGACAAGACCGATACCTGTGTCGCCCAATGCGATGCGCACTCCTATCTCCGTCCTCTTCGTGCAATTTCCTCCGTGGGGAAATGGTAAAAGGGGTGAGAGGCAAAGAATATTTTCAAAGTACACCTTGCTGAGGGTTGCTAGAGGATGTATGTCCCTAATAGAGGTCGTAAGGAAGGTACAGAATACGGTCGAACAAATATCAAGGCACAAACATATAAACTTCACCAGCCTCATCCATCCAGATGTCTTTAAGACGCACAGTACCTTTAAAGCGGAGAGAAGGCCTCCCGCGCATACTTTCCAGCGCGAGAGCAAGGGGATTGTGAATAAGGTCACGAGCGAGCGCGTCGGATAATTGTGACGTTGACGGAGAGTCGTAAGTAGATGACGGTACGTTCATTGGGAGCTTCGCAGAAAACGTAAGACCATCCAGCAAAATGTATGAGTCAGGCAAAGACAGCGCCCCGCGGTAGAGATGTCTGTATGAGAAACCGGACGTAGGAGCCGAGGGTACTGGCGAGGTCGGAGGGTGCAACGGCTGAGAAGACAACATAGATTTAGGAGGTGTTGCATCAGTTATTGTATTGGACACCTTCGACATTAAGCTGGCTAGCATTTCTGAATTGACGAAAAGGCAAGTCAGCCTGAAATAGAGCAAATATGGCTATCCTACCTAGACTCTGAAAGGCTTCTCGAGACTCAGCGTCCCCGGGGGATCAGTCTGCGGAACAAATGGGCCTCAATGCAGCAGGAGCAAATAAATATTGTGCCGTCTGTATAATCTCTGTCACGATTGTCCGTCAGTTGTGATATCAAGCATCTGAGAAGTGAACCAAGTAAAGATGAACGATGCAGAGATCCGTATTGTGACGGTAATAATCATTTCGGTTGCAGAGAGCTGCCTCGCGTTCACGTGACTAAACGCGAGTGTACATTACCTACGCGTTATTTGCGACTGTTTGCTGCGCCTCTGCGCCAGTGTCACGCGATTGTGGAGAGTTGGGGGAACACAAGGGACTAAGTAACTCTACTCGACAGCAGTGGCCGGTGTTTCCATGCCGATCAACAATATCTGACTGCCAGTGGCATTCAAGCGCATGTGAACCCTTCAGTCCACAATTGACTGTGGTCGTCCCTTTGCCAGCCAAGGCACAACGCGCAGCGGACTTCTGGTCTGAAAGGACTGCTTTATCAGGGACAAGCGGTGAATTGTCCAAAACCCATTTTTGGCGCAAAGAGGTGTGGATCTGCTGAGCACAATCCAGGACTGGAAAATGGCATGGTGGACCAGGGGTGGGTGATAGAAGGAGGCTACCGCGGTGTACTGCAGGTAGTTCCACACTATGGGACAGTATAAACGCCTCTCAGATTTCTGAAACGCAGTGCGATCTCCCCGCCTTCGACTCCGTCCTCGTCAACACCCATAATGCCCGGCCTTACTTTGCATGTGCCTCCCCAGGTGTTCCCAGTGAGTCATTCCTCCGCTGTTGGGCTCTACAAAAAGCCAACTCATATCCGTCTGCAGCCTACCCCTCCCCCAAAGATAGCTGGGGGAGATGGAGAGGAACCAGCCACTTCTATCCCGGCCACTTCGATGCCAGTCTCCTCGCCTCTGATTATCATATCGACCGAAGACGACAGACCATCGTCCTCATGCCCAGATGCGGAACATGAGTCTGAGGAACATGTACTGAGCAGCTATGGAGATCTTTCCTTCACCGAGGGTTTCATTATATCACCTACTGAACGTTCATCACCGCCTGTCGTCGATCCCATTCAGCCCAAGCATGCGAGACCGCGCCTTCGTCTCAAGGTCCAGCGCCCACCGATGCCGAAACGCAGATTGAGTTATGTCTATGCTGGCGGTCCATTTACTAGCAGCGTGGACAGACGAACAGAGGATGGGGAGTGGCCCGGAAGCCCGGACCCTTTTAGGAATGTAAGTGCCTTTGATTATCTTAACCAACCTTTGTCAATGTGATCCTCGTCGCTGCAGTCGCCACGACATCAACACCAGCCACTTGTTTCCCCTCTGTCATCGCCTAAGGGATACGTTCAAGATACCCCACCCCAAGAATCGAGCCTCCAGCGAGGTGTTAACGCCTCCGTGTCTTGCCTGAAGTCACCTCAAGGCTCCGTCGCTCACGTTGCCCCAAAAGGGTCAGAACGACCAAGCGAGATCAGCCCGGCAAATGGAGAGACTGACAGGCAAACCGTTTCCGATAGTTCATCCCCTAGCTCACCGATAACTTCGGCAAACCGAGCGCAGCCAAAACCCCACCAAGAGACACCCATTTCCGGTGGCGGAGGCTGGCGTACTCGCCTTCCTCCTCGGCCACGCCTTCCTAAATGGGATATATGAGGGACAACGACTCGGACCTGGTTACACTTCATGCATCCACGTTTGTATTTAGTCTTCGATATCTGCAGCATGTGTAGGAGTTTCCTGATCCTTCCCAACAACCATCTTGGCAACCTTCATACAAAAAGGCCTTCGTCTTCCATTTCATGTTTCTAAAATTCAGCTTGTGTTGCGTTTCCGTATCTGTCTGTATGGCTTTTGAGGAGGGCCAGATCTGTGTCGTTACGTTGTCGCCTCAGCAACTCTATGTGCCACGCGGTGCCGTTTCCCTTGGTAGGACCGTCGATTCGATCCATCTCAACCTGTTTCTATTCTTGACTTGCGATGGCTGTTCCAGTCCTGCAGCACACCGGCCGATAGGGTGAGATGATTAGAAGAAAGTTGTTCCAGGGAAACAACCTGTGTAACGCGTTTATCGTAGGAAGTGGTTCCTGTACTCACCGTAGACACCCTTATCTCGGCCATATTGACGATGCCGTGGACGGAGAAGATGACTTCACTGATCTTCATAAGAAGCAATGACGTAGAGTCCTAGCAGACATGACAAGCGCAGTCGAATTGAGCCATCAAAGACCTCATGATGGAGTATATTGCAGGTGCCATTGAGTGTACGTGCACGAGTCGTACTGCGGCTACGTATGATAACTCCTTGGTGCTCTGTTGTTCTTTCCCTCCAATACTATTACAAACGGGGTCATAATTGCAGAACTGAATCCCCTGAAACCCAGAAATTTTAAGGCTTGGATTTTTGTCTTAAGACGGTCAGGCCGGACTCGAGTCGATTGGTGTCATTTTCGTCGAATCCCAAGTGAGTAGTGAGATCTCGAGAACTTAGGGGTCGATCGGAGTTGGGGTGTGTTTTTTGACATAATGTTCCCACGGTGACAACCTCAGTAATCGTCCATCGAGTCTACATCCAACTCCAAGAGTCAAGTCAAGATGGACCGAGATGAGTTGTGTGAGCAAGCTGGTGCCATTCGTGGTGGTGGTGCGAAGCGACTGACAAGCTGACCTTGCCGCTACCACCTACATCGGATGGGCGACCGGACCTCATCATGCAGTGTTCACGAAAACGACTCAAAATTACGTCAGTCACTCGATGACGCCATGTACATACAGTACGATAACCCCTGTAAGCCCACACACATTCTACACCTCCGTGTTTTGCTGTTCCATTAACCCTTGATCCCCTAAACAATCTTGACCTTGTGGGTCGCGGTCCTCTCTATCGGCTCATCGAAAACGTTAATGTCCCATTTTGGATTGTATGTAATCGGGATGTTGAATCTACTCGCAAAGTGCCCAGAAAACTGCTTCAGATAACGGTACACCGGAAAGTGGTAGGGGGAACTGACCTCTTATGGTCTTTCACCCCAATTGAAGTGATTTTCTCGTAATATTCCTTGCTTAACTCGATTTGGTGGAAATTCGAGACGATGCGCTCTGCGAAAGCTGTCAGCACTCCCTGCTTTCACCGATCAATATAAGCTCAAAGAAACCTTTATGGACGCTCTTTGGGATGACAGAGTACCCTCGGTGGACACCCCAGGCAATTAGAACCTGTGCGGGACTGGCACCAAGCTTCTCGGCTGCCTCTTTCACGATGGGATGCTCCGTTAGCAGTGGGATGCCAATTACTAAACATTGGACAGTCAGCATACGTCGCATTGCCTGCGAATTGAAGGACTGCGTACGGTTGTTTCCCAGTGGACTATAGGCGGTCAGGTGGATATTCTTTTCTTTGCAATACGCTACGAGGTCATCTTGAAGTAGACGGGGGTGAGCCTCAATCTGGTTCACCACCTGTATTTTTCCAGTGTAACTGTAACAAATGCTGGTAATAGAGAAGAAAAAGCACGCACAGGGACAACACCAGTAGCGTCAATGATACCCTGCAATTGCGGGATTGTGAAGTTCGAAACGCCAATATCCCTGACCTGTCAAAAGGGAGCGGAGCCATCGGTGAAGTTGTGAACGGGCATTTTAAGGCTATTTGAATGTTACCGCACCTTTCCGGTACCAAGAAGCTTGATCATTGCGTTCCAAGTGTCAACGAGAGAAGTCTCCAAATCCAGACATGCCATATCCCCTCTGGTAGGGAAGAGACCATTTCCGGGTTCGAAAGCGACCGGCCAGTGAACCACTGAATTACCGAGAATTGATGTCAGCGTCGTTGAAAAATATGTGTGCAGCAACGCACAATAAAGATCGAGGTAGTCGACGCCGAGTTGTTGAAGCGTCTCATCGAGGGCAGGCTCGGCTTGATCGGGCTGGTGCGCAGAATTCCAAAGTTTGGAAGTGATAAAGAGGTCCTCGCGCCTGACGACGGAGGGAATCACTTTCTTCAGGGCCCGACCGACTTCGTCTTGGTTCTCGTAAACTCTTGCGAGGTCCAGATGACGGTAACCAGAGCGAACTGCGATTTCAACCTGTTATGGTGGTAGTGCAGAACTATCTCAGCCTGCGTCAAGTTGGCAACTGTAAGCAAGTACATACGGCGTTCTCAACTTCATTTGGTTTCGAGAGCCACGTTCCGAGACCGATCTGAGGAATTTTGCGACCGGTGTTGAGAGTGATAACTTTTCCGAAAGACATCGTGGTTGTAATGCAATGCGTTAGGCGGTTAGGAGGCTGGACTCGATCAGTGGGGGAAACTGGGGACTGAGAGTGATAAATAATGTTCTTCCCAATAACCCGCTATCGGCCCAGCCAACGCCTGTGATGTCAGCGACTCCCATCCGCACGCCCCTAACCTTTGTGGTACTACCACACTCCTAAACAAGCTCCGTCAGCATGTGCTGGATGTAATCCAATGGACTGTAGGGAGCTCTGGGAATGAAGTAAACATTGCCAAGAAAGGCGCGCGTCGCAGTGCCGCCGTGATTGAACCTGCAACACTCTTCCCAATGGCGGATTCCTGGAGCTCGTGGAAGAAATGCTTCTCAGGTGGTGAGATACTACCTATATTTACGATGGGGATCTTGCTTAGTGAACAACTGCTTGATTAACCACGACATAACATTATGAGTCCTTACTGTAAGCCATCACAAGTCCAATATTCGCAATGAAACTAACATTATAATATCGTCGAAGGTCATGTGAAAGTTGTGTCTCAAATTACATGAGTCCGTGAGAGTGAAAGAAGATTCTAAATACAGCATAACTCACGTACGAGTCCTCCCATGCTCGATATCCTCATAAAATAACGTCAATGTGTGCAATGCCACCCTGTGACACAGAACGTCTTTGTATCTCGGGCACCGAGCTCGATGTATTCTGGCGAAGGTGTGCACGCTTCTCTGTTTCGCCCCTTTCCGCAGTATCAGGTGCCCCTGGAGCCGACGTGCAAGCAGACGGTGCTGGCAGTGGCGGCCCAGAACTTTCCACTGGAGAGTGTGGGTTACGTAGCAGTTCCATCTGAAGGTCTTTGAGACCAGCCAGACCAGTAGGGGGATGGTGCCAGTCAGTATGTCCACCAGAGTATGGGAGAGATCCCGAACACTGCCCGACACTCGATGGTGCGATGGAGGGGTATCGCGACGAGCTCGAGTTGGTATTCCAGCCAACATTAGATGAAAGAGAAGATGTCGGGGTTCCTTTCCCAAATGACGTGGATGTGAGCAGGGGTATGGGTTGGTTTTCGTCGAGAGCTGCTGAGGGCGGACGAGATGTGGTATCGTGAGAGAGATTAACGAATCTCGACGAGCTGCGCTCGCGAAGACTATCATGACGTGATTCAGAATCTGTAAGCGGTGCGGAAACCACGAAGTCGAGCATTTGTGACAGATCAGGTGTCTCCGCAACTGGCGGAAGCCCAGCGGGGGATGCGTTACGTTTGCGAGCGGGATATCTGTGACTGAGAGACCGAGGCACCGCTTGCGCGGGGATAGACTCTCTGGAAGGCATTTCGAGGTGCCTCGGCGACTGGGTATTTATCAGTTCAGTGGGTACGTTGGATTCCTTTCCATCTGGACCAGATGCACGGTTACCCTGGGTATCCTGAACCGATGATTGTGCTAAATGATTTCCGGGAGTAGGCGATTCCACATGAGTAGGCAACGTTATATGCTTTGCGTAGTCTGAAAGCGAGTTGAGTGAAACGATACTATTACCTCCACATCGACATACATACCAGAAGCCCGAAGAGGTGGCAACGATACGTCTGAATGGGTTCTGAGTGTCCGATTGATAAAGAGTGGTTTGTGACACGTAGAATCGGTGGCTGTCCTATCCGGTATTTGCATTCCACGATCCGTCTGATCGCTGCTAGTGCCCCTGGGATGGGACGTGTAGCCCCTAAGGAATGGTTCCCAGTGGACCGTAGGAGGAGTGCTTGGAATAGGAATATCACCACGACCAGCCGTACCCACGCCTAGAGCGGGGCCGTCGATTTCTGCATACGGATCATATACGTCCTGGTGGCCGCGATCGCTGGCAAACGTGTGCGCAGGTTCCAAATGTTCGCCAACTGGTCGAAAAGGGGGGCTAAAATTAAATGACTGACTCCGTGGCGAAGGGTAAGGCTGGTGGCGTTGGCCAGTGCCACGGCTCAGTAGTGGTTCCAGCGATACGGACGCTTGTTGTCCATGGGCGGCGCGCCTCCCAGATCGCTCAGCGTCCGCAACGGCACCATGAAAGCTGGGGTGACCAAGGCCTTCGGAATATTTGCGTAGCCCATGAAGCTGACGAGGGTTTTCCACTCTCTCGAAGCCAGCACGGCGCTGCCGTCGCCGCTTCACGAGTAAGATGGCCAAACACACTAGGATGGCGAATACTAAGGTTGACCCTATCACGATACCTGCGATCTCTCCAGAAGAGAGTGTGGTTGATGAGGAAATATGGATTTGGGAGTTGATGGCGGCAGTCGAGAGCATGGCAGGGGAGGACATGTCGTTGCAGGGTAACCTACATTCGAAGAAAATGTGAGTGACCGGCGTCCCCTACGCCGAAAGTAAATTCATTTTCTCCGTGAAAAATGGCGAGAAGACGTCGCAGCAGAGGGGCTGTGGCGGAGTGAATGTTTAAACAGGCTGTGCACTGCACGGGCACTTTTCACCGCTCTCAGCCTCAGACGCTCTTTAGCACTGTCGGTTAGCCATGTTCAATCTTGTCTTGTAGTACATCAAAGAGAGTCAATATAGTCTAGGCTTCAAGACTACCATAGCCACTTTACCAGTCTGCAGCTAGTAATCCATGGGGGTCAAGCCCAGGCTTGGTGGTGGGGTCCACTACCCAATTGGCCTCAGCTCATGCACTGTGCCCTTGGACAGGTCTGGGTGTGGTCAGATACTGACTACTCAGATTCTTGGTTGATTCCTGGTTGATTACCTGACTGATTCTACAGTACAGATCTAACTAAGTATTTATACTACAAGTCCAGAGGAAGAACTACTGGAGCTCCAGTAGTCTTAGTAACAACAAAAAGGTTATGTACAAGTGTTAGTAAGTGAGTGACTAAGAGAATGTCCAGAGACTGGTCTACCAGTGGCAGACACAGGTCTGACAAATGCACAGTACTAACTAAGGTTCTAAGGAATAGGGTAATACTAGGCTAAACAAAAAACAAAGGTTTGGACTGGAAGATCTGAAGCTGGACACCAGTCTGGGGTTTGTGTGCACTTACTACCAGAAAGTAGCTATCTATGTTATGCCGCGGGTTCCGTGAAGCACCTAAGAAAGGTGTAGGAACGTAAAGAGCGGTGTAATCAAAGAGTCGCTCGAAGCACCAAAGAATGGTGTAGCGACCTAAGGGTTACCTCGGTGTGTAGAGACTTTGAGCACCCTTGGACGGCTCACTTGAATCACCAAAGAATGGCAATTAATGAGGCATGTTGCAAGGTAGCGAAAAGTTGGGAAAGTACAGCGGTACAGTACCTCTATATATACTGTAGCTGTACTGGCAATGTAACCGCAAAGAGAAAGTGTCCATGGCCCACTAAAGACGGGCACGTAGCGTACACAGTAAGATGGAGACATGGGCACAACCGATTAAGGTAAATGGAGACAAGTCGTAAGGTACGTACAGAACTTGGAGCCAATGGGAGCAGGCACACAGAGTGGGCTCGCGACAGGAGAAGCAACTATGCGCAGCAATGCACAGCTATAGTACAAACGGGCAGCAGACAAGAATGAGTCAGAGAAAGGAAACGGGCACCGAGCACAAAACAGAGACAAGGCCCTGTTGAAGGGCACACGGCATAAGACAGATTTGGAGTTGGGGTTACGCCCAATGGAATGAGAGAAGTTCCGATGTTGATCAGAACAAAGATCGGTTACCACGCGGCTTACCAAAGGTAGAGACCGGCGGGCCGGTTGGGAAGGATAACGCGTATCCCGATAAGGATAGCGACAAGGGAACAGCTGAGTACAATGAGGATGGCAGGACAGAAGGCGCAGAGCCAGAGCTCGAGCCCGGAAATGGAAGGTGCCGGGTCGAGGCGTAACATCACCCCCCCTTCAAGGGCGGCGAGCTCCTGGTCGACGAGATCGGAGGGTACGCGGCGATTGCGAACAGCGACCGGAGGAGGACGCAACAGGAGACGAGGAGTGGGAGGACGACGGCTGAGAAATGGGGGGACCGAACGGATAGACAGCGGCTGCATGTTCAGGATCGCACCAGCGAGAGCCTGCCCCATGACCACACGACCAATGGCCTAGGTAGCCACAGTCGTAACACGTATAAAGGCGGAGGGGGTGGTCAGAGGGGACTTGAATACGACCACCTAAGTAAAAACGCAATTTATCCTCCAGCTCCAAGGTGATAAACAGAGCGGTGGGGAATGGATTTAACGTGTGAATTGCATTGTACGGGTGCTGATTGGCGATTCCCCAGGCGCTTTCACACGCCTTATCAAGGAATGCTTCCCAGTCAAAGACGGTGGCGTTAGTGGTCGAATTCTTGGCTAAGATTACTGCGGCTTGCTGGAAGATCCTCTGTTTTGTTCGTTCTTCCGGTTCCGAGGCCGGAGGAGGCGTCTCGACCTTAACCGAAGGCATGGATAACCTAGTTGGGTCAACTCCGTCAGTCGACTGGTTTCCTGCGCGGTCAGTGGGGCTCCATGGCGGTGTCTGGAAGGTCCTCCACTCATCTGGCGGTGGTGAGACCACTCTACGAAGGCCCTGTCCTCCTCTCTCTGCTGCAGCAGCCACTTGGCATAGCACATCCAGACCGGTTCTTCCAGGTTGATCGGCCGTAGAGTGACGAAAGGAATTGGCTATGGTGGGACCGAGATCTTGGTGTAAGATCTGAACGATGTTGTACTGGACTTCTCCCATGGCGGAGATTGCGGCGCGGAGGGTGTTTTCTAAGAAGGTGGCATTGCTGGTGGAGTCGGGGGTTTTAACGGTAATGTCGAGGAACTTAGGAACATAAGAAGCCACTACGTCTGATCCTCGGAAGATCTGACACAGCAGCCGTAGACGTTGCTCCTGTTCTCGTGAGACCCCGACAAGTGGGTCCCCTGGGTTGTACTTCGTAAGCAGCCAACAATAGTCAAAGAACTGTGCCGTCGTGGGTTCCATGACGACTGGCGCTGTTGGCTCGGCGGGAGGGACGGCAGATCCAGAACTTTCTGATAAGTGCTGGCGTGGTAAGGCTCCAGGGATGGGTAAAGCGGGTAATGGTTGGGAGAAACCGGCTTGGGTGCTGAAAGGTTCATCGTCGTAGGGCGCGGCTGAGAGTCGATCAATGAGGGGGATTGACGGCATGGGCGTCTGAGGTCGGTGTCGGGCCTTTCCCTTGTTCGGCTTGGTGCGACGGAGTGTGAGACTGCCGAGCGGGCAGAAGCTGGAGGTGTCAGAAACGGGTTCAAGTGAGGAGGTAGTCTCTGTGTCGGTGGATGGTGGCGCTCCGGAGAGCGGACGGGCGAGTAGTTCACGTGGGAGGGGAAATGAACCGGAGGGGGAGTACATGGGAGAGGCTGCAGAGACCTCCATGTCACTGTCGGCGAAGTCGAAGTTGGTGGCAAGGGTAGATTCATCGTAGTCAAAATAATCAGAGCCAGGATTTTCAGTGTTAACAGAACGAGGGCTAGCCATTTAATTGAGGCGACGGGCGAGTTTGTATTGTTCGAGCACCTCTTCCGTGTGCTCTTTTATATTTTCTTCGGGCTCCCATGTGTTAGAGGAGTGAGGGAACCCGACCCACTTTACAAGGTACTCGCAGCCCTTTCTGCGCCCCTTGCTGCGGTGATTTAGTATAGTCTCCACTTCCCATTTGACTTCATCGTCAACCAAATCGGGAAGAGGGGGAGCGGGCGCATTTCCGTATTCAGCGGTTTTGGTAAATGGATAGATCCGGGAAGTATGAAAGACCAGGTGGACCCTCCAGGTGGGCGGAAGTCCCAACTTGACAGCCACAGGCGAAATCACTTCAACGATGGGGAAAGGACCCAAACGTCTTGGTTCTATTTTTGACGACTGGCCTTGAGTGCGTAAGTTGCCCGAATCTAACCATACTTGGTCACCTTCTTTGGGCACCGTGTATGTTCCTTTTGATCTTGATCGCATCACGTCCTGTGCCCATTCGTGACTGAGTTGGGCGATGTTGCGATTGATCGCAAGGGATTGAAGCCGATCATCAACTGACGGCGCGGCGGTGGTACGAGCGACCGGATAGGGAGAGGGATCGAAACCGTAAAGCAGTGAAAACGGGGTTTGCCCATGTACCGAGTGGATACGAGAGTTATGGGTGAACTCTGCATCCGGAAGTTTACGAGCCCACGAGTTGGGCAATTCAGCGCAATAACAGCGCAAATAAGTCTCGAGTTCTTGATTGACGCGTTCACTTTCGCCGTTAGTTTGCGGGTGATATGCGGAAGACAGCTTTGACCTAATTCCGAGTGACTTGTACAACTCTTTCATAAATGCCGAGGCAAACTGCGGACCACGATCAGATATGACCGCTTCCGGGAGACCATACCGCTGATAGATATATTGTTGGAACAGACGGGCAAGGCCCACTGAATCAACGGTTTTGTTGGTCGGCACGAACACTGCCACCTTGGTAAGCCCTTGATCCACTACCGTGAGAACAGAGTCGTATCCTTCTGACTCGGGGAGATCGGTTATAAGATCCATAGAAATCTGTTGGAAGGGTAGCAGGTTCTTGGGTGTATCGTTGGGTGTAACGGGCGGATTGATTGGATGGGTGATTACTTTATTCGCTTGGCAAATAGGACATCCCTTGACATAGTCCCGAATGGACTTCCACATGCCGGGCCACCAGACTTCCTTTATCATTTTCTTCGACATGGCTTTTACTCCGGGATGTCCGGAAGCCGGATGGTCGTGGTAGTCTTGCAGGCATTGTTTTCTTGTTTTTGGAGGGATGTACAGTCGTTGTTTGTACCGCTTCATTCCGTCTGACGCCTTCTGTACTTGGGGGTTCTCTTCGGAGAGCATAGTATCCTTTGGTGTTTCGCTCGTGGCGCGATCGTACACTTCCTTTGAGATGACGTAGACCCCCTTTTGACGTCGGTCAACCTTTTTCATTTCTGCTTTAGGGTGTTGATCCGAGGCCATGTTGGCATTCGAAGTTTGATCGGGACGGAATTTGTCGGACATGTCGGAATTCACCCCCCCTTCAAGCCACATGGCATCGGGTAGGGCAGCAGCTGTGATGGCGGGTTCCTCACCGTAGTTGGGTCGTCTTGAGAGAGCATTGGGTACTCCCATAAGTTTGCCGGGTTTGTGCGAAAACAGGACCAGGTATCCTTGGAGCGTATCCAGCCAGCGCGCTTGTCGCAGGGTTAACTTCTGTGGGTGTCGCCAATAAGTAAGATTCTTGTGATCCGTAAAGATCACTGTAGGCTCCACGGGCGAAATTAAGTAGTGCCGGAAGGCATCCAGCACGTGCATAACAGCCAACATTTCCAGATCAAAGACCTGGTAACGTTGTTCAGCTCCTTTCAATGATTCGGAGAGAAAGTGACAAGGATGCCACTCATCGTCTGGTCTCTTTTGAGCCAATACGGCTCCTGTGCCGACCTTGGAGGCGTCCGTGAATAACGCGAAAGGCTTGCGATGGTCGGGTATTTGTAGCACGGGTGCCGAGCACAACAAAGACTTGATTTTCTCGAAGGCACCATTTTCTTCATTACCCCATCGCCACTTGGTATCTTTCTTCGACAGGTTATGTAGTGGTCTCGCGAGTTGCGAGAAAGAGGGGATAAACCTGCGATAGAAATTACAGAAGCCTAAAAACGAACGCACGTCCTTTAGGTTGTGCGGAGTCGGCCAGCTTTCCATGGCATCGGTTTTGACCGACACGGTTTGAACATTTCCTTTGGAGATTTTCATCCCCAAAAACTCGATTTCTTCAGCTTCGAAGACACACTTGGAGATCTTCAGGTGTAGCCATTCTTTCTTGCATATTTCCAGAAACTCCCTAACATATCGGCGTAGCTCAGGGATGGTCTTGGCATGGACTACAACGTCGTCCATATACCCACATTGCTGTCGTTTATGTAGTTGATCAGTGAAAGTGGTATCCATAAAGCGTTGAAACGTAGGCGGGGAATTACACTGGCCGAAAAACATAACCGTGGGCTCAAAGAGACCTCGCAGTGTTAAAAACGCGGCCTTCCACTGGTCCTCCGGTTTTACCCTGACGTTAGTGAACCCCCATCGAATATTGAACTTAGCGAAGTACTTGGATTCGCAGAGTTCATCCACCATTTGGGGAATATTCGGAAGTGGATAGGAGTCGTGTGTCGTATGAGAGTTCAGGTACCAGTAGTCCTGCACCAAACATTTCTTTCCATCCTTTTTAGCCACGAAGAATACTGGAGCCGAGACGGGTGAATCAGAAGGTATAATCTTGCTGCATTGTAGGTTTTCGTCAATGAACTTGTCCAGTATTTTGAGTTCTTCTGGCGACATTGGATATAACATGGCCTTCTTCATCATTTTCTTATTGTCTTTCCGAAATTCCTCCTTAGTTTTAATAATGTGATCGAGCCCTTCACGAAAGTGGGGCAAGGGGATATCGGTTTCGGAGAAGACCTCGGCAAATTCGGAGTATTCCTTTGGGAGGTCTGGGACCTTTTGCAGTCCTGCATTCATCTTGAGTTGTGTCGAGATTGTCGTGCGGTTTACAGAGGCGTTCTTGACCTCATGCGTACCGTCTTCGTTCTTCTTCGGCGGTTGCTCATCCGGGGAACCACCCCATCCAACCACCCTATGGGTTCGCCAATTCACAATTGGCATTTCTTTACGCAACCACGGCATCCCCAGAATTAAATGGTCCTTTTCCATCTGCCCGACATAGCAGAGGATTTGGAACTCGTGTATTGGCTTGACGATATTTTGGCATTTCAAGAAGACCTTCTTGGTGACGGTATATTTGATGTTGCCATCGAAGGCGGTAATATCCCAGGTCTTCTTTACGGGGTAGGTTCGAAGTTTCATTTTCGAAACAAGCCGGGATCCGATCAGGTTGACTTCGGCGCCACTGTTGATCGTGGCAGGTATCCTCGCATTTCCGTAGTTGAGAAGCTCAAGTGTTCCGTAAATAGATCGAGCACACATTTGTGATTCGTCGGCAATACTATTACAGGCAACACGAGCACTCAAAACATTTTTAGTTTTGGGCGAACTGCATGAGGAAGACTCAGAATGCCCCTTTAAAAACCCTTCTCTTTGGAAGGTTTACACTCTTCGACTTCTTCTTCTTCCACGTCTACTTCGTTGACTCTCTTCTTCCAAGGCTTCAGGCAATCCTTGCTGAAATGGCCTTCTTCGGCACAATTAAAACAGCGCACCAATCATACGTGGCTTCTGCCACTCTTGTTACTCTTCTGACACCGCTTGTCGATGTCCATAGCGTACGGATCCCTCGAGGGTCTAGATGGGAACTGATAACGGGAGGTGTGGTTAGAAACTCCCTTCTTCTTTTCGTCGAGAGTTCTTTTCTGTTTGATTTTGCTGACGGCTTGTCCGGCGTAAGCGATCCAATCCGAAACCATATGCGGGTCTTTATGATCAAGAACCCAGTCACGAATTTCTTTGTTGAGTCCTTGTCCGAAGAATATCGCTCCGTTAAAGTTGTCATCGTTGTAACCGGTGCGATTAAAAATGGAAAGGAATTTAGACACATAAGTTTCGAAAGGATCTTTTCCTTGGGTTAACGTTACGAGCTCAATTTGGGCTTTGTGTTCCGGATTACCGGAAATGAAAGTAGCTTTAAGGCGAGCTTCGAATTGATCCCAGTCGTCCTTGTAATATAGCCGGTGGCTTCGGTCATGCTCATTTATATAGACCTCAGCGAATGCCGCAGCAGCACCTTCGGTCATGAAAGACAAGGTTAAGCCGATCCGGAGATGGTCAGTGGTGTACATGTGCTGATTGATCTGAAGATACCCTTTGACTTGGGTAATCCACGTGAAGAACAGATCATGATTGCCGTTGTAGGTACGCAGTTTGTTAAGATTGAACTCGCATCCTCTGTTTGGTTTAGCATCGGCGATCGTAGTAGGGGTGAACTTAGCACGTAACTCTTCCCATTTGCAGGCGGTAGGTTCTCGGTTAAACAGTGGAGGATCGGAAGAGGGCTTCACGGCTTCCTGCCCAGATCCGGATCCTTGTCCGAGATTAAGTCCTTCGGTAATTGTCGACATGAGGGTAAGCAAATTCGTTTCTTCTTCGTCAGGTATCTTGGTATCTCCAACAACAGATCCTAGTTCGGACTTGTCGTCGAAGGTAAGCGGTTCAACGTCTGTCTCCGACTCTGGCTTGTTTTCTCAGTAAGCCCCCAGAATAGCTGGGTTGCGAAGGGAGGACAGGGGAGTCGCTGAGCGAGGTTGATCCGGGTATCAATATTCAAACTCGCTACCAGTAGGTTTACGAGGAGTATACCGATGTTCCTGAGGTTGTGGGGGAACGCGTCATTTGCCTTTGCTTAGAGACCAAGCACTCGACGACTCGGGAGGTGGCAGAGGTGGCGGTCTTGACGACACCTTGGGCAAACAATATGGCAAGGTAGAAAAGGTAGAGGGATAGGTCGACAACTCTCCAGAGGATCTGGGATCGACCTAGAACGAGATAGGGTTGCCGGATATTAAGCCCACAGAGGTGGTAATCCAGTGAAGAAGCAGAAGCGTAAGAAGCTACCAGTCCAACGATTTGGCAAACCTAAAAAAGGTTAGTTCGTTATAAATGGACGAGGTAAGACACTAGTCCTGCAGGCTAAACAATAGCCAGACCAGCAAAGACGCAGTTCTGAGATGGAGAGGGAATAGCAGTCATCGTGTCCGAAAAACAGTCACAGCTGCGAGTTGAACTTTTCGCTTTTGTTACGCTGCGGGTTCCGTGAAGCACCTAAGAAAGGTGTAGGAACGTAAAGAGTGGTGTAATCAAAGAGTCGCTCGAAGCACCAAAGAATGGTGTAGCGACCTAAGGGTTACCTCGGTGCATAGAGACTTTGAGCACCCTTGGATGGCTCACTCGAATCGCCAAAGAATGGCAATTAATGAGGCGTGTTGCAAGGTAGCGAAAAGTTGGGAAAGTACAGCGGTACAGTACCTCTATATATACTGTAGTTGTACTGGCAATGTAACCACAAAGAGAAAGTGTCCATGGCCCACTAAAGATGGGCACGTAGCGTACACAGTAAGATGGAGACATGGGCACAACCGATTAAGGTAAATGGAGACAAGTCGTAAGGTACATACAGAACTTGGAGCCAATGGGAGCAGGCACACAGAGTGGGCTCGCGACAGGAGAAGCAACTATGCACAGCAATGCGCAGCTATAGTACAAACGGGCAGCAGACAAGAATGAGTCAGAGAAAGGAAACGGGCACCGAGCACGAAACAGAGACAAGGCCCTGTTGAAGGGCACATGGCATAAGACAGATTTGGAGTTGGGGTTATGCCCAACGGAATGAGAGAAGTTCCGATGTTGATCGGAACAAAGATCAGTTACCACGCGGCTTACCAAAGGTAGAGACCGGCGGGCTGGTTGGGAAGGATAATGCGTATCCCGATAAGGATAGCGACGAGGGAACAGCTGAGTACGATGAGGATGGCGGGACAGAAGGTGCAGAGCCAGAGCTCGAGCCCAGAAATGGAAGGTGCCGGGTCGAGGCGTAACAATCTACCAGAGAAGTGCTTACTAGTAATGTCATGATGTAACTAAAAATGCATGGATATGACAGTATCCCCCCTCTTAGGGTTGAGCCCACAAGGATCAAGCAAGGGACATGTCTCAAGGAGAATTTATAGAGCTGCTGTGCTCAACCTCTACCTACAAGGTAGGTTGCTACATAGCATAAAGTACAGGGGATCACAGTTGCATCTCTGGGGGTTTATATACCCCTGAGGCAACAGGATCATGTAAGTATGTGATTACTAGGTATGGTAGAGGTAAACAGGAATGCAGGCAGTCTCTGATCAAATGTGTAAACAAGAAAGCACTGGCACATTGAGTCAGAATGACTAGGTGTGAGCTGCAAAGGCATTCCTTCACAGTGAGGCATGGTGCAATGCAACACAACAAAGTCACATGTGTGAGAAGACAAACAGTAAAGTAAAAGGAAGTGGTGATCCTGATAAGGATCTTTCTTCACATGGAGATGAAGTGTAAAGGTAAAGATGAAAAAGGAAATGTATGTAAGTGATGAGTTGTGCCATATAGTAAAGTCCATACACTTGCCCCTAAGGCAGGCAGAGGCATAAATGAGGCACTACCAGAGCATGGGAAGAGGAATGATGATGACCTCATGTAGATGCAAGGTGATGGCAGTGGTGGGATGATATGAAAGTGGAAAAAGGAACAAAGCAGCACATGACATTACCCCCCCTCTTTGAAAACATTGGTGACTTCACCAACAACTAGTCAAAATTGTCAAAAAGTGGCATTTCAAGGTCATTGAGAAGAGGTTGAGGTCTGGGACTGTCTAATAGGATGTCCATTAGAGTCAGCCCACTTGAAATTTGCATGACCAGTGGCCAAGATGTCAACAGTTGAGGCAGGTGTGTTTGTAGAAAGGGTGGAATGGATTGAGCAGAATGCATCCTCCAAGCTTGAGATGGAGTTGGTCTGTTTGTTTAACAGGGTAGAAAGTGATGTTGGGGAGAGCATTGGTAGTCTTGGTGGCATTGAATAAATTGAGCAGCCACCACTTTCTGTTGTCATAGACTTCCAATAGCAACCATCTCCACTTGTCAATTCTTTCTTCTTGTGAGACCCATGGGTCATCACACCTTTCTCTGAGGACTTGGGCAGCAAGTCACAGGAACTTATGACCAGCTCTCTCCTCTTCCTCTTGACAGCAATCAATGGTGACCCAGCAAGTTCTGGGGCAAACAGGTTCATTCCAGCCTGGGCACAGCCCTTCTTCAGCTGAAGATATGCTCTCCTCTTTCCCACTGCAGCTAGGTATTGTACTGCAGGTGTTCCCATTTGAATGGATGGTACCTCAGATTTTGATATTTCTTTTGGTTGTTCACCACTAGGCCTTCCTCTGTGATGCAAAACTCTTCCACTAGAAGTGGGTGATGGGCTGTTCAGTCTAGGAATTCCCTCTCCTTCCATAGCCTTTGAACCATCTTCAATGGCTCATTGGTCAGTAGAGTCAGTGGAATTTCCAGGTACAGGGCCAAATGTGGGTGTAGGGAGACAAAATGACTGAAAGGACTTGACAAGGGTTGGTCTGAAGTGAATGTGGACAAGGTTGATTAAGGAACAATGCATATTTTGTGTTTCTTTGACATTCTTCATACCTTCCATCTCCATAAACACAGTACTGGGGGATTGTTCATCAGCAATTACATCACCAGTTTTTAGGATGTTTGCAGTGTGGTGGACTGTCATATGCATGTATTTAGGTCGCGCTACTGGTGGGTACACTACCGGTAGTTATTTGATTTCCGGTAGTAGTGCATGTGAACTCTGGACCGGTGTTCACCTCCAGACCCTCTGGTCTGAATCTTGTTCTCTGTTTAGTCTAGCACTACCACGTTCCTTAGTATAATTAGTTATTACTGCACATTTGTCAGACCTGTGTCTACTACCGGTAGACAGGTTCCCGGACTTTCCTTAGTCACTCCCTTATTAATGTTCGTACATAGCCTCCCAGTTATTACCAAGACTACCAGAACTCCGGTAGTGCCCCCTCTGGACTAGTAGTATAAATACTTAGTTAGATCTGTACTGTAGAGTCAGTCGGATAATCAACCTAGAACCCGGAGTGTCCAGTGTCTCGACCACTACCCGGACCTGTCCAAGGGCACAGCGCACGAGCTGAGGCCGATTTAGGTAGTAGGCCCCTATCAAGTCTGGGCTTCGACCTCATGGGCCACATGCCACCAAACCCCGGCTCTTACGAGCTCCGGCACAGTAGTCTAGCTCCGGACATGCCGGAGTCACGAAGCCTGGCTTAATCCGACTTTGGAGGAAAATGTTCTTAACAGTATTATCTGACTCAACTTGGACAGGCCTCCAAAAAACAAGTGAAGTACCTCCTCCGGAATTTCAGCTCCACAGACCAGAAGTCCGAATCACACTCTTTTACCCTATTTCCCATATCTTCCCCAGAATCTTTGAAAGGTTTCTTAGGCAGTTTGTAGATGTCACCACCAACTCCATGCCTCTTTTGGCACCCCACCTGGCAGCATCACTCCGGCAATATTGATTGCACCCTCGTTTGGGTTCCCCGGCACAGCATGTACCCGGATCACCACTAGCTCTTCCACTGCGATCCGTCGATCGATCGGAAACTGAGTAGTAACCATTTCCGGCCTGCTTTGTCAGGAATGCCAACCCCTAGGCCTCCTCGTCCCACACCGGGGCACCTCCGGCTCGATTGTTTGCCTTTCGAGCACCTGTTTTTCTGTCTGATCTGCCAGACAATTTTAATAACACACCTACTTTCCCACCTGCTGGCCTTTGCAGTATCCAGCCGGCCTTCGCCGGTACTCAGCTCCAGACCTTTGCACTCTCTAGCCACATGACACTCCCACTCATTCTTCACCTTTTTCCCACGACTTCGGTTTCTCCAGCCTCCGGAACTCCGCCAGCCCCGCCTGCTGATGAGGTGTTGATCACCAAGGCTTGTTTTAGGGGCATTACCCTTCTTGGGGAGGTTGAAAACAAGGGTCTACTCAAGAAATCGTCTTTTTCATTTACGTTCTCAGAAAGCAGAGAAACGTCCTCTCTCAAAGAATAAACCATTACCCTTGACATCACCCTCTTGAACTATCTATGCCTCCTTCTACTCCTTCCCTCCCTGCTCCTCCTCCTCCAGTAGCATTTCACCCAGAGTGTCACCCTACTCCCCTACCAATGTCTCCACCATCGTCTTTGTTTCCCCCCAGGTCCCCTCTCCCCTGGGAACTCCCTGACCCTACCCCCCTCCAGGTACTCTCTGGAGCCTTCAGGGATGCCCCACTCCCTACAGTCCAGGTCCTCTTCATGACCCTGGCTGTACTAGGGGGCACCTGCTATGTCATTGGCAAAATGGTAACAAGGGCTTAGCCAGCATCACCAGCCGGGACTCAACCTCTGGCCTCTCCCGGTCCCCATCTTCCGGCCTCTCTCGGCCTTCGTTCTGCTACCCTATTCAGGTAACACCTCTGTACGAGCTGTACATATCCAGTCTTCCCACGCCCTTCGCGCCCCAATTGTACAAGCTCCCCCGACTCCCGACACTACCGGCCATTTCCGGCTTATGGGTCCTCGAGGGCTCAGACCCTAGAAAGGGGGATGGACCAGTCACATGACCACCCACCCCTCATGACCTTGTGGAAAAAACACCCCCGGTGGTACTCCGTATTTTTTCTAAAAACATCAGCATTTCTGGCTTTGCATATGTTCTCGCCTACCTTGTTACTACTTACAAAACCTTCGTTTTTAGACTCTGTCTGGTCACTTCCGGTACATACGTTTACTTCCGGCTTGTCTCTTCGCAACACCGGTACCTTATACTTAGCAACGTTCCCTGTGTCGTTTTGTCTTTCTGCCTTTGTCTCACTTTTCTCACGATACTCACCCTCACTTTGGAAACTCGGACCAGTATCTCTGGATTTCCGGATAACCATTTTCACTTGCTATTCATGCACAGACAAGGGCACTCGTAGACTAAAGAAGGAAGTAACAAAAGGAAACTAGCCTTATTTCCAGCCCGGTTCGTCCGAAGCCTTGGCTTCTTTGCTCTCCTCACTACCTGACTCAGCGGGCAACTCCGGCTCTGCATACGTCGTCTCTTGCAAAAGCTCCGCCATGCTTTCGATCACGTGATGGTGCGAGTTGCCAAGTGTCTTGACCGTTTGCTGGAGCTGTGCCATCTCTTCGGTGTGCCGGTCTATCGCGGCAGCAATAGCGTATAGGCCACTGGTAATCGAAGTGTCACGTGCGACACTCTTGCCTTTCTCGGCCTGCGAGCTCCCACCCACCACTTCCACTTCCGGACTCTTAGCCCGTGCACGCTTCTTTTTCTCACCAGCTCTCGGTGACGTACTCTCTGCCGGCACTACGCACTTCCGGACCTTCTTTGTACCGGCTGGCACACATTGCTCCTTCATCGACGAACATCAGTCACATGATTCTTTCCCACGCTTACTGGCTTTGGCCAACTCGTAAGTGCAGTCGACCTCGGCCCTGGCGCATCGGGCACAGGTCACGTGATCCGCTTGTGACCCCCCCTGACTCTGTGACCCCTCTGCCGGTACTGGATTAGACTCAGCCGGCGTTGGCGAACTCACCTCTGGGTCACGTGACTGCGACCCTCCGCCCTCAGTCTGACTAGCCACCCGTGCCTGTGCCTCCCGCTCCCGGCACTCGTTTGCCTCCCTTTCTTGGCGCTCATTTTCCTCCCTTTCCCGGCGCTCGGTCTCTTCTTTCTCCCGGCGCTCATTCTCCTCTCTCTCCCGGCGCTCAGCTTCCTCCTGCCTGCACAACTTCGCTGCCTCTCTTTCCCGGCGCTCAGCCTCCGCCCTCTCCTGGGCTGCAGCCTCTTCTGCTGCCTTTTGATCTTTTCGCGCCTTCTTCCGGCGCTGCCTCTCGTCGTATTTGGCCTTGGCAACAGCCTCATCATCGTCGCTGTCGGATTGAATAGCAGAATCCGGGACCGCCAACCAGTCCCGGACAGCAGTGGCCGGTGGAATAGGCATGAGCAACGAGGGTTGAGACATGAAGGGTAAAGTTTGATGGCAGACTGTGAAAGTTGGTCGCTCCCTTTTTGAAGACCGGAACACGTGTGCGTCGCTTGATTAGCCGGCCACGTGTCACGGCCTAGACATATCCCTCGCTCGGTCCTCGTGGGCTCAGCCCTAAGAGGGGGATACTGTCATATGCATGTATTTAGGTCGCGCTACTGGTGGGTACACTACCAGTAGTTATCTGATTTCCGGTAGTAGTGCGCGCGAACTCCGGACCGGTGTTCACCTCCGGACCCTCTGGTCTGAATATTGTTCTCTGTTTAGTCTAGCACTACCACGTTCCTTAGTATAATTAGTTATTACTGCGCATTTGTCAGACCTGTGTCTACTACCGGTAGACAGGTTCCCGGACTTTCCTTAGTCACTCCCTTATTAATGTTTGTACATAGCCTCCCAGTTATTACCAAGACTACTGGAACTCCGGTAGTGCCCCCTCCGGACTAGTAGTATAAATACTTAGTTAGATCTGTACTGTAGAGTCAGTCGGATAATCAACCTAGAACCCGGAGTGTCCAGTGTCTCGACCACTACCCGGACCTGTCCAAGGGCACAGCGCACGAGCTGAGGCCGATTTAGGTAGTAGGCCCCTATCAAGTCTGGGCTTCGACCTCACGGGCCACATGCCACCAAACCCCGGCTCTTATGAGCTCCGGCACAGTAGTCTAGCTCCAGACATGCCGGAGTCACGAAGCCCGGCTTAATCCAACTTCGGAGGAAAATGTTCTTAACACTGGCATTGGAGTTGAAAAGGGATTGGACAGAGGCAGTGAACATGTCAACTGGTGGCATGGATACTTGGGAGACTGGGGGTGATGCAGGAAGGGAGAAGTCATAGTTGGTGTCATTATAGGATATGTAGGAATCCAAGAGGTATTCATGTGCCTTGGAATTATGTTCATCATCAGAGTAAGACATTTAGTGGTATGGGCAATGACAAGTGCTGCAAGTTGAGAAGGGAGTGTGTTGAGGTACCTCTGGAGGCTTACAACAGTGACTTTTATACTCTTCAAGTATATCCTCTGCATTGATGAGATTTGACTCCAGTTCTCAGGTATTGCTGGCATGTCCATATCCACTCCACTTGACCAAATAATGCATACATGTACCTGAGCAGTCCAGACTTCCTTGTGATTAAGGATAGCTTTGACTTCCCATTCCAGGATGTCATCCACTATTTTGGGAAGTGGCAGTACTGGCATGGGCCCATACTCCAGAGTTATGTGATACAGGAAGATCTGTGACATATGAAATACTGGGTGTATCCACTGATGAACAGGCAGATCCAACTCCATGGTAATGGGTGATAGAATCTTCTTGATCCAGAAGGGTCCAACATGTTTTTGGGAAAGTTTGGTTGATTGTACATTGCATTTTAGGTCATGTGTGTTGAGCCAAACAAGATCTCCTAACTTTGGAGGTGTGTACATGAGTGGATCAGGGCTGCTGTCATGCATCTGCTCCATGGTCTTCTTGTGAGAGATCAGGGCAGTGTCTTGCACTTGTGCAAGGGACTCCAATCATTCTTCTACTGTCAGTGACTTTGATATGTGTACTGAAGGGTAGGGGTCAGGGTCATAGCCATAGAGTAAGTAGTATGGGGTCTGCCCATGAGTCAAGTGGATGTGGGAGTTGTGTGCAAATTCAGTGAGTGACAGGTAATCACTCCAGTTGTTGGGTTTTTTGGCACAATACATCTGCAAATATGTTTCAACCTCTTGATTGATGCATTCAGCTTCTCTGTTGGTCTGAGGGTGATATCTAGATGAGTAACACAGCTTGATATCAAGTGTCTTGTAGAGGTTTTGTGTGAAGGCACTAACAAATTGGGGGCCATGGTCAGATATGACAGATTTGGGTATGCCATAATGTGGGTAGACATGTTTGAGCCAGAGGTCAGCCAGACCTTCTGAGTCTATGGTCTTGACCATTGGGATAAAGGTGACAGCCTTAGTAAGGCTGTGAGCAATGATGGTGAGGATAGAGTCATGGCCTTTGGAAGGCAGGAGGTTGGTGATAGAATCCATGGAAACTTGTTTAAATGGGTATGAGGAGGAGGATTTGATTGGCTGCAAGGGTGGCAGATGGTCACAGTGAGTGACCTTTGATGCTTGACATGTTGAACAGCCCTTGATGTACAGTAGTTGCAAATGTTCTTCCACATGCTGGGCCAAAAGCAGTGCTAATTGAGAGCAGATGTCATAGCTTTGACACATTGATGGCCAGCACTTGGATGGTCATGGAATTCTTGAAGGACCTTCTTTTCTTCCAGTGGTGGGACATAAATCCTACCATTTTTGGTCTTAATATGAGTTACTGGGTCTTCAGTAACTTCATCATCTAGGGATGACACATAAGATTGATTGATCTTTGAAGAAGACTTGATTGCATTATAGGTCTCTTGCAACACTCTGCAAATGCTGGGGTTTGCTTTTGTCTTGTCTTTGGGTTTTTGTTGCACCTTGGGAACTTTCAACTGTCAAGGGCAAGTTTGAAGGTGGCTTGAACACCAGTTTTGAAGCAGTTTCAATGGGAGTAGGGAGGTTTTGAACAGATTCACCCCCCCCCCCCTTTGAGCCAAATCAATGGTGGAAGGACCATATTTCTACTGGGGGACTTGCAGTAAAGGCAGGGTTGCAAGATAATGTGTCAGGGACTATCATCCATTTGCCAGGGCTGTGTTGGAACAACAATGGGAAACCTTGAATAAGAGCAAGCCAGTGGGCTTGCCTACCAGTGAGGTTTTGAGGCTCTTGGTAGTATGTCGGGTTCTTGTGATCAGTGTGGATGATGGTTGGGTTGACCAGAGACAGCAAGCAATGATGCCACACCTTCAAAGCTCATACAATGGCTAACATCTCCAGGTTGTAAACTTGATAATTTTGTTCAGCACCTTGCAGCAACTGGGAGAGATAGGCAACTGGATGAAGTTCATTGTCTTCATATTTCTAGCATGGGATGGCTCCTGTGCTGAGCTTTGATGTGTCAGTGTACACTTCAAATGGCTTCTCAAAGTTGGGAAGACAAAGGACAGGGGCTTGGCATAAGGTGGTCTTCAACTTGTTAAATGAATCTTCTTCATCTTTACTCCACCTCCAAGGCTGATCCTTTTTTGTCAGATTATGTAGGGGTCTTGTGAGCATCACAAAAGAAGGGATAAACTGCTGATAGAAGTTGCAGAAGCCAAGAAATTAACAGATGTCATGGACATTCCTGGGGGTCTCCCAGCTATGAACTGGTTCAACCTCTACAGGTGCAGTTTCATACTGTCCATGTTTAATGGTGTAGCTGAGGGAGTCTATTTCTTCTGCTTCAAAAACACATTTTGATAATTTGAGGTGTAAGTTCTTCTTGGTGATCTCCAAGAACTTGACTATGTTCTTCCTCAGGCCTTCACACATTTTGGAATGGATGGTCATGTCATTGAGATAGATGACAGCTTTCTTGTTGGTTTGGAGTTGTCCAAACTTTCCATCCATATATCATTGGAATGTTGGGGGCATGTTGCATTGGTGTCAAGTCCCAGCCTACCCTGACGATTCCTGATGCTCACAGAGGCTGCAGGAAGTGCACAGAGGTAGGCCAACATAGGCCGATGCTTGGCTGATGGGGCCGATGAATAGTGATGTTGGCCGAAGGTTGACCGATGGTCGCAACAGGGGTTCGGGAGAGGGCGTCAGGTTCAGCTCGTGTGCTGCCCCCTTGTACGAGCCTGGCCCTTGGATTTCAGACAGAGAGGGGAGTCAGGGAGAATCCGACAGACAACAGAAAAGGCCGGTCGAGGACCACAGAGGAGGGAGGACTAAGTTGATATTCGTACTGAGGGACCACCTCTGAGCGTGGCGGGCTTATATACATCGAGCACGCCATCAAGGCAGTATGGTATTGGAACATCAGAACTAACATATGGAGTACAGTAAATTTTCAAGGGGCGGAAATGTCAGAAAACTTCAACTGGAGAATGGTACATACGACGGAGGTAAAAGATGGGACAAAGGAAAAACACCTAAAAGGAATAGTACAGACAGAGGGGCTTCAGAGCGCCTGCTGATAACCAATCAGGACACAGGCTGAAAGCCTAAATGGGTAGCGACCCTGCGCCAAACCATGCGGTGTGGCAGATGTGCCATGCCTGGGCTGGCCTGTCGACCTAGAAGGAAGGTGACCCCTAAAAGGGTGGGAGGTGTTGCCTGACTGATAAACCACAGTCATGTGGTGGTCCCGACAAAGACCGACAGTGGCCAACAGAGAACCAGGCAGGAGCGCACCATACAGGTGCTAAAAGGGAGTGGGCAAGTGCGGAGCGGAGTGGGGGAGGGTCGGTAGTCCAGAACAGAGGAATGGGGCATGACAGTATCCCCCCCTTAGGGCCTGAGCCCCTGAAGGCCATAGGGCGGTGCGGCCAGAACACCACAAGCTTGATTTCGTAATTCGGCTGCAGGCCATGAGGCAGGGCTGATTGCTGCAGCAGGGTTGTATCTGAGACTGAATGTTCCTGCATAAGAGATGGCTCTTGACCACTGAAAAGTCCCCTCCCATCATTTCTGTGACCCTCTACCATGTCTCAACAACCCAGCTCAAGCTGGCAGAACCCCAACGCACCTGCCCATGACTGGACCCAGGCCTCTGACACAGACCTTGAGGTCCATACAAGTGACTCGGAGGGGACCGAGCAGGCCAAGGAGACTGAAAAAGGTAGGCGGGAGGCGCTTAGGAAAGAAAAGCAGGCTGAGGCCCATCGACAGAAGGTGGAGGAGGCCTGTTTGGAAAGAGAGCGACAGGAGCGTGAGGAGCGGGAGAAGCAGGAGCAGGAGGAATGTGAGGCACAAGAGAGGCAGGCCCGCGAGGAGCAAGAGAGGCGGGAGGCTCTGGAAACAGCCCATCAGGCTGCTGTGGCAGAGGTGGAGGCTGTGTGGCAAAGCGTTGCAAGGGAGAAAGGCCGAGTGGGGGAGCTGCAAAGTGAAAGTAGGGGGTCGTCGGTGGGCAGGTGAGTACCAGGCCCATTTCCCTCCTGCTAGGGGCTGACTCTTTACCCAGTGCCAGGCGGGTGACTGCATACAGCCTGACCACCAGAACAAGCCTCGGAGTCATAGTGGTGACACCTACGCCCTGACGGTCAGCCTGCGAGGGCTGCAGGCAGCAGGGGGAAGCAGGAGAGTGCCAGGTGGTGGCAGGTGGAAGGTTGTGCAGCCCCTGTCAGAAGAGGAAGAAGAAATGTAGCTGGGCAGCACAGGAGGAAGAGGAGGCAGTAGCAGGCGGCTCCAGGAAGTGGGCTGGGATGGGAGGTTCGAGGGGTAGTGGGAGGAAAAAGGGTCAGGCTGATGAGGAGGACAATGATGATGAGATCGAGGAGGTGCCAGGCCCAGCGACCTCTCGTCCCGAGGCCTCTGGGTCGGGCCCAGTTGGGGAGGGTTCAGAGTTCAGCAGGTCAGGTCAGGGAGTACCCGGGCCATTATATGATGAGTGTATGCTCGTCATCCAAGCAAGGCAGGCGGCAGCCATGGAGCATCAAGCGCTCGTGATGGAACAGATGGCGGGAGTGATGGAGGCACAGGTGGTTGCTGTGCACGTCTATGTGCAGAGGCAGCCTGTGTTCCTGCCATGGCCCCCAGGGGGTCTGGCAGGAGCAGTTCCAGGCGCAAGTCGGGCAGTGGTAGGGGAAAGCAGGTCGAGCTCCAGAGAGAGTGGGGCAGCCCCAGTGTGGGGTGAAGCAGCAGTGGGTGGAGGGGTTAGGGAAAGTGGAGAAGGGGGCAACCAGGACATGGAGGGTGATGTGGAGGGTATGCAGGAGTAGTGTGGATTTTTTTTTTTTTGTGAATCATGTACAGTAGGTAAAAGTCTTAGACATTTTTGCTTGAGAAAACATTAAGTGTAAGTGTTGGGGGTGACTTAGAATAGGGGCCAGAGGTGAGGTCGGAGCTGGCAGACGGGTAGTGGGGCCATTGAGCAGTCATGTTGGGGGTGTGTATGGGCCAGCCTTGTGGGGGTAGCGATCATGGAAAGCAGTGATGAGTTCAGGGGCATGTTCCAGCTCAGTGGCCAGGAGCCACAAAGTTTCTTCATTGGTGCCTTCATAACCGGCCCAGTGGACCTTATAACTTAACCAGCAGTGACAACGGCGATCTATCTTCGAGTCAAGGATCTCTGATATCTCATACTCAAGCTCACCATCGACATCGACTGGTGGGGGTGGCAGCTGATGCCTACTTGGGAAGGGGTTGGCCAAGGCAGGTTCCAGTTGTGATACGTGGAACACTGGGTGTACGGAGCGCATGCTGTCGGGTAGCTTCAAGGTGACGGAGTGCATACCAGGTCGGGCGATGATGTCAAAGGGGCCAAGGTATTTCTCAGAGAGTTTATTAGATGGTCTAGTGGAGCAGAAGTACTTGGCTTTGATGAAGGCTTGTTTGCCAACATTAAACTCCAGCGGAGGTAGGCACTTCGTGTCAGCGGGACCTTGGTAGTGCTGCTGTGTTGTGGCCATTTTGGAGCAGAGGAAGTCATGGAGGGTGGAGAGGTCTGCAACATAGTCGTGAGCCTTTGTGGAGGTGAAGTCATGGTTGGCAGTGACCGACAAGTTGGGATGGTAGCCCTTATTAGCGAAGAAGGGCGAGACTCCTGTGGTTGCACTAGGTGCATTGTTGAATGCAAACTCAGCCAGCGGTAGTAACTCAGCCCAATTGTCTTGCTGGTAGTTACAGTAAACATGAAGGTATTGCTCAAGTGTCTGGTTCGTGTGCTCGGTTTGGCCATCGCCTTTGGGGTGGTAGCCTGAGGTGAAGTGAAGGTGCATATCTAAGGCCTTACTGAGGGAGCAGAAGAAATGTGACATGAACTTGGGGCCTCAGTCAGAGGTAACATGAGCAGGGACCCCATGTTTGGAGAAGACATGGGTGAGGAAGAGCCTGGCAAGGTCAGCGGAGGTGATGGAGTCATGGGTCGGGATGAAGACCGCTTGCTTAGAGAGGCGGTCCACGACTACGAGAATGGTGGTGTAGCCATTGGAGGGTGGGAGGTGTTCAATGAAGTCCATAGAGATGGAGTTCCATGGCCTTTCGGGGACGGGGAGTTGCTTCAGTAGGCTATATGGGCAGTGACGTGGAGCTTTGCTGTGGCCACAGGCGGTACAAGAGCCAACATACCTCTTGACATCGGTACAGAGGTTGGGCCATACATAGTCACGGCAGACGAGCTCGAGGGTGCGATTCTGCCTGAAGTGGCCAGCGAGAGGGTGGTCATGCTTGAACTGAAGTACCCTAAGGTGGAGGTCACTGACGTCAGGGACGAAGATGTGACCATCAAGGCAGAGGAGGCCATTGGGGTCGATGGACCATCTTGGGGCAGACAGTGTTGGGAGGTGATGGGAGGTGAGTGGCACCGACAGTAGAAGTTTGCAAACCCCAGAAAGGATTGAATGTCCCTGATTTTGCGGGGCTCTGGCCAATCACGGATTGACTGAACCTTATCAGCAGACATGGTGAGCCCCGAAGGGGAGAGGATGTAGCCAAGGTACTCAACCGAGTCCCTATGGAACTTGCATTTTTCTGGCTTGGCAAATAGGCCATGGCAGCAGAGACGTCAGAGTACCTCCTTTACGTGTTGTCAGTGCGACTCCAGGTCATGGGAATAAATAAGGATGTCATCGAGGTAGACCACAATGCAGACATCAAGCATATCTGCAAAGATGCTATTGACAAACTGCTGGAAGGCAGCTGGCGCATTAGTAAGACCGAAGGGCATTACCCTCCACTCATAGGATCCATAGCGGGTGTGGAAGGCAGTTTTCCACTCATCACCTTCAGCAATGCGGATGAGGTGGTAGGCGTGTTGGAGGTCAATCTTAGTGTACAGCTTGGCATGGCTCGGTGAGTTGAGTAGGTCAGCAATAAGCAGTAGTGGGTAGCAGTCCTTTTTTGTGATCTTGTTAAGGCCTCGGTAATTGACACAAAGGTGGAGAGAGCCATCCTTCTTCTTAATGAAGAGGACAGGTGCACCATGGGTGGAGGTGGATTGCTTGATGAAGCCATAGCTGAGGTGTTTGTCAATGAAGGTGTGGAGAGCCTCAAGCTTGGGCAGTGAGAGGGAATAGATCGTGCCAATGGGTGGAGAGGCCCCTTCCTCGATGTTGATCTTCAGGTCAAAGCTGCAGTGCAGGGGAAGCTCGGTTGCTTTCACCTTGCTGAAGACATCAGCGAATTCGTGGTACTCGGAGTGGACCGAAGAGAGATCAGGAGGAGAGGGCAAAGTGGAGGATGCATGAAGCAGGATGTCATCAGGGTGTAAATGCAAACCAAACTGCACCAAACCTGGAAGGGTGCAAGCACGGAGGTAGGCTGTGGCCCCGATGAGGGAGATGTGCGGAGGGGGTGGCAAGTCAGCAGCCTTCGGAGAAGGCGGTGTAGTGTTGGACGATGGGTCAGAGGGTGTCAGTGTCGGTGCTGAAGGAGTGGTCAACAGTGACAGAGGTGCCAGGGGCATTGGCATTCCATGCAGTGGTGGTCGGAATGAGATACAGCCCAATACTGTCATGCCCCGTTCCACTGTTCTGGACTACCGACCCTCCCTGCTCTGCTCCACACTTGCCCGCTCCCTTTTAGCACCCATACGGTGCGCTCCCACCCGGTTCTCTGTCAGCCACTGTCAGTCTTTGTTGGGCCCACCACATGACTGTGGTTTATCAGTCAGGTGACACCTCCCACCCTTTTAGGGGTCACCTACCTTCTGGGTCGACGGGCCAGCCCAGGCACGGCACACCCACCACACTGCATGGTTTGGCACAGGGTTGCTACCCATTTAGGCTTTCGGCCTGCGTCCTGATTGGTTATTGGCAGGCACTCTGAAGCCCCTCTGTCTGTACTATTCCTTTTAGGCATTTTTCCTTTGTCCCGTCTTTTACCTCTGTTGTGTGTACCATTCTCCAATTGAAGTTTTCTGACATTTCTGCCCCTTGAAAATTTACTGTACTCCATATGTTAGTTCTGACATTCCAATACTGTACTGCCTTGATGGCATGCTCGATGTATATAAGCCCGCCGCACTCAGCGGTGGTCCCTCAGTACGAATATCAACTTAGTTTCCCCTCCTCTGCGGTCCTCGACTGGCCTCCTCTGTCTTCTGTTGGATTCCCCCTGACTCCCCTCTCTATCTGAAATCCAAGGGCCAGGCTCGTACAAGGGGGCAGCGCATGAGCTGAACCCGACGCCCTCTCCTGAACCCCTGTCACGACTGTTGGCCAACCTTTGGCCAACGTCGCTGTTTGTCGGCCCCTGTTGGCCAAGCATCGGCCTACGTCGGCCAACCTCCGTGTACTTCCTGCAGCCTCTGTGAGTGTCGGGAATCGTTGGAGTAGGCTGGGACTTGACATGAGGTATCATTGGAGAGATGGGTTGAACATGACAGATGGTTGACAGCCATTGCCAGGTTCTGCAAGACCACCAGTTGGGGGTCTAACTGTTCTGGGGCATTGACAAAAGGGTTGCCATCATTGTCATTGTCATCATCATTGTTGTTGTCATCTCCAGGACTGTCATCTCCCAGACTGTCATCTCCAGGGTCATCACCTCTGAAGAGGTCTGGGGTTGGTCACACCATGGATGAGGAACATCTACTGGAGGAGCCAGTTCTAGGGGTCAGGGTAGCAAGGGGTTCACCCCTGGCAGAGAAACTTCAAAATTGGCTAACTGATGGTGGAGGGCATTGGCAGCTTGCTAATGTGATACGTGCACTAGACTCATGCATATCATTAATTGCAGCTTGTTCTGAAGCTTCAACAGCCATGGAGCAAGAACAGAGTTGGGTAGTCATGGTCATTGGTATAGGGGTTAGGTGGACTTGTGCAGGGATTTGAGTTCGAATATACTGTCAAGACTGGTTCTCAATGGTCTCCAAGAGGGTCTGAGGGCAGAGGAAGGCTAGAGCGAAAGTCTGGGTAGTCAGAGTTTAGCATACAACTTAGTACACTAGTTTCCTGCCAAGTCCCAGAGGTCAGAGCTTATCCAGAGACTGTCTGGAGTCAAGTGAGATCAATGAGTATCTTATTTGATATTTGAACTGATGTGCTATGATGTATGTACAAGGCTTTTATAGTACAGAGGAAAGTCCAATGCAATGTCCAGGGTGTAGCAACTACCAGAATGCAGTACAGATGAATAACAATATTAGTGAGCTATTAGTAAGGTAAGTTGGTAGTTGCTGGATAGCCAGATAGTACAGGGATTAGTAAGGCATATGGGTATGGTAGTGTAGTGAGTCACTTAGAAGCATGAGAGAAACATACTAAATATGGAAACAGACACAGAAATAGATTGTAAGTCAAATTAGAGATGGAATGGAGTTTCACAATGGAAGCCTGTAGGGCTAGAGCAACACCTCAGATGGTTGGAACTTGGTCTGGACCTTACATGCACATCATGGATGTGACATTCAATCATCTTCCACAGCTCCTCTATGCCCTTAGGGGGTACTGGGTAGGTTCCCAACCTTTTCTTCAGGTCATGCCAGAGATGTTCAATGGGGTTGAGGTCTGGTGACTGTGCAGGCCAGTCAAGAAGCTCAACACCATGATCTTTGAACCATTTCTTGGCCAATTTGGAGGTATGCTTGGGATCTCCATCTTGTTGAAAGATGAAGTTGTTGACATCCATCCCATGTTCCTCCACAGATTGGAACAAATGGTCCTCCACAATTTTGGTGTAGAGTGTTGCATCCATCCTCCCATTGATCCTGCACATTTGGCCTACTCCATGCACTGTCATGCACCCCCAAATCATCAAACTCCCTCCACCAAACTTGACAGTGCCTTGGACATGTTGGTTTGTAAGGGGGGATCCTGGTTTCTTCCACACCCAAAGCCTCCCATCTGACCCCAGGTGATTAATTTTGGTCTCATCAGACCAAACAACCCTTGCCCAGTCTTCTTCAGTCCAGTGTTGGTACTTCTGGGCAAATGCATAGTGCTGTCATACATGTCAAGGTTGAAGCAGAGGGTTTATCTTCAAGTGATTCCTGATGGTTTGGGTGCTGACACCAAGCCCAGAGATTTTCTTGACCTGAGTGACAGTATCTGCTTGCCCAGAGGTGATTAGGTGAGCCATATGATGACAATCATGAGCTGTAAGCTTAGAGGGATGGCCTCCAGCATTGGTTGGAAGGGGTGAAAGGGCCTTGGAACATATTTCTGAGACAGTAGAATGACCAATATGAAGTTCAGAAGCAATTTGATGAGAAGACTGGCCATCCTGAAGCATGGACAGCACAGCCAGATGAGTATCAGAGGGGATGGCCTTCATGGGGAATGGGGAGCACAGTGGGCAGTAGTTGGACCTAATTTATGTATAATCATACTAAGGTTATATTAGTTTGTTGAAATTCAGCACAGCCACTGAACAATTCAGCATAGCCACAGCCATACCTAAAGTTATAATCACCTGCAAAAAAACTGTCTGGATGACTAGTGGTCAATGTTGAATTAATTGTACAGTATCAAGTCACATGACCACAACCATATTTTGCACACTTGATCATATGACCACCAGCTATCTACCCCTATTTCTTCATGATTTATAGCCATATGGGGACTAAGTTATAAGCAATTCTTTGAAAAAGTGGCAAACATCCAGACAGTTTTTTGAATCACTGTAGAGATATGGGTTTTCCTAGTGTACAGAGGGGTATGAGACAGTTTTGCTAATATCTCAGGAATGGGTGCACCCTTTCCCACAATTCCTCATTCTCCCAACTCTCCTCAAGCATTCCTATCACCTCCCAGAGTTTCATAGATTTCTACCTAGCTGTTCCTCACTGACACTATGCTGCCCTCTTAGCCCCTACCTTGCTTAGGCTGTAACTCATGCAATTCCACACCGAATCATTTGCTTCTTCCAGATGTGGATTCCCGAGATGACATCCACCAGAAGATATTCGATACATAGCAAGCACATTCGCTGTTGTGGTGTTATTTGGGTTTTCATGTCTGAGCAGGGTGATGAGGTCAGGATTGCACATCTCACTCATTTTGGTGTCGTGCCTCTCGCTTTTTGTCATGGTGCTACTAATTGCATATGAATACCTGGTGATACCTTTCTCATTCCTATGCACTTGGTGGTTGTGGAGATATGAGAGTGTCTGTGTATGGAGGAGGTATGAGGCAACCTGGCAGATATCTCAGGACTGGGCAGGTCAATCGGTCTGGTTCCTTTCTCAAAATCTCTTCCTAGGCGTCCTCTACTCTTACCTGCAGTTTCGTATTGATTGCCTCAGCGGTTGTTGTGCAGCAGCCTCCTCTTCCCACCCCTTATGCTGGGCTACACACTATCTACATCATATCTCCCTCAGTTCTTCGCCTCGCCTTTCGCCTTTTTGGGATTTAGTACTACTCGACCAGTGCTTTCGAATGGTATACTTTGTGTCACAGTTCGTGAAGCCCTTGTTGAGAAATATGGAATTTCATGTGCAGTGGTGTCTCAAGCCGGTTTTGCGGATATCTTGGGACGGGGTGTGCGTATTCATTCAGTTTCTTTTCCTACACATTCCCTACACTCCCCTTTGCCATCTCCTCGAATCTCGTGAAGTTTCGTGCAGCCATCGTCCTTCAGCAAGCCTGTCTGCTACCTTTCCCCATTGGCACCTTCAAGCTCATACTCTCAGTTTGCAACTGAGGAAGGTTAAATTCTCAAGTGACCTGTGGATGTAGGGAGTGAGTACTCCCCACTAAGATATTTCTTTTACTTTATAGTTTTTACTTTTACTTCTACTTTACTGCTTTTACTTTCTTTTACTTTTATTTTTGTTCATTTACTTTAGACTTTACTTAGCTTCGAGAGTAGACACATGATGTGGCTTAAGTAAGCCTGTGTGCACTTACTCTCCACTGTAACTACTTACACAAAATAATAGTGAAGTTCCAAGTTACAAATTTGAGTTCAAGTTAGAGAAGGCCTTGAGATGCCTTCCACCATGCTCAGACAGATCTCAGACTGCCTCAGATGTCCTTCCCCCAACAGTTCTCTCTTCTGGGCTATAGAGGCCCCTTTGGAAGACCTCACCCCTGCAGTTCTCTCACCCATCCTTAGCATTTCATTTTCAGATTCTTCACCATTGCACCTAACCCCCTGGTTTTCTACAAGGTGATTCTACTTGAATATACTTTCCAGCTGATATATTTTTTGTCACTATTGCACTGGCAAGTCCAGAGCTTTTTTCTGGTGAAATGTCCTGTATGATGAAATTTGGAATATATTGGGACTGGGTGTGCTGTTTTTTCTCTAACTCTTCATTAGTCCAACTCTCCTAGATGCTCTATATCATGCCCCAGAGTTTCTTATAGTTTTTCCCAGTGCACACTGAGTGCAACTTGTGTAGAAATATGTTGTATTAAATATCATTTTTGTACTGGTAAGCCATGCCCAAGCCAACAGCCCCAGCTTTTGGGTGAAGCCAATCCCTCATACTGGGCTTGTAGGGCTTCATAGCCTGGCCTGAGGCTTCCCTGGCCCCAAGCCCTCAGAAGCTGGGCTGGGAAAATACTATGTGCAGGTCACTTTTTGGATTGGACTGGGAAGTTGGTCAATTCAGCCTGGGGAATACCCAGAAAATGCAGGTAATATCTGGGAAAAAATCATATTTAGACACCATCCACTCCAATATATTGACACCCAAAATGTATTTATTTTGGAGAAATGGATTTCCCCCACTTTCTCCAGCATCTATTGCATGGCAGGTCTAGAGATTCCCCAGCCATGAGGTGGAGAATCTCCAGAGGTTGGGAATTCCCAACCAGTTGAGACCTATTAGGCCAATACATCTATAAGAATATATAGACCTAATAGGTCCCCATAGGTGGTTGACTGAAGTGTTCCCACCACCCTGGGGGAATTCCCAACCTTTCATTTGGGGAATTCCCAACCTTGCATTTGGGGAATTCCCAATCTTGCATGGGGGAATTCCCACCACCCTGGGGGAATTCCCAACCTTGCATGGAGGGAATTCCCACCACCCTGGGGGAATTCCCAATCTTGCATTTAGGGAATTCCCAATCTTGCATTTAAGGAATCCCCACCACCTTGGGAGAATCTCCACCACCATGGGGAATTCCCAATTTCACCTTTGGAGAATGTCTGATCTCAAATTTAGGGAATTCCCAACCTCTCATTTAGGGGATCCCACACCCTTGGAAGCAGTCTATTTACCCTGGACAATACCCAAAAATACCCATGGAAGTGGTCTATTTTACCCTGGGAAATCTCCAAATCCCCCTTGGAAGTGGTCCATTTTACCCTGGGAAATCCCCAAACCTTCCCTTGGCAGTGGTCTATTTTACACTGGGAAATCCCCAAACTTGCCTTGGCAGTGGTCTATTTTAACCTGGGAAGTCCCCAAACCCTCCTTTGGAAGTGGTTGATTTTACCCTGGTAAATCCCCAAGCTTCCCCTGGAAGTGGTCTATTTTCATTTGGGAATTCCCCAAACTTCCCTTGGAAGTGGTCCATTTTCACCTGGGAAATCCCCAAATTCTCCCTTGGAAGTGGGCTATTTTAACCTGGGAAATCCCCAAATTGTCAGGGTTGGTGGGGAAAGTCCCTTTGGGACCCCAGGCACCCTGTATGGTGATGGGGCAAATGGACTTTCCCCCCTTGGCATGTGGGAATACCCAAGAAGTTGATACCTATTAGGTAAAAACATCTGTAGAAATATGTCAACCTAATAGGTCCTCAAGAGGGGGGTGACTGAAGTGGTTGGGAAGTACCAAAGACTTTGACAATGTCACAACACATGCAAACAATACTAGTGGAACCAGCAGTAGTATGAAACCTTGGTGCTATCTCCTCATACAGAGTAGATATGCTTAAAGATAATAATTGGCACAGATGGCAAATTTGAATGCAGAAATTCCTATGTTTGCACAAGGTCTTTAAGTACACTGAGGGAAGTTGCCTGAAGCCAGAAGAGGACTTTGCTAGTAGTGCCAAAATAACAGTGTGGGAACAAGAAGACCTATGTAATCATGCAAACCCTCATATTAACCAATATCAATGACCAGCACATAGACCACATGATGCATGCCAAGACAGCAGCTCAGATGCAGGAAAATCTGAAAATGGCTCATCAGACATGCAGCATTCAGACTGCCCTCATAGCAAAGTGGGAATTACTGAATGCCAAATGTCCAGAGGGTGAAAGTATCATGGCACACATCAAGAAACTTAAGTGAATGCAGAATGATCTATCAGCTATGGGGAAACCAGTCCCCAATGACAAGTTCAAAGATACTCTATTATTAAATATGCCAGAGTCTTGAACTACATTTACCACATCATATATGGCAGGCCAGATAGCTGGCAAGGGAGTTGATTTGGTTATGGTTGAAGAACCTACTGTGGTATTAATAGACAATTGCAAGCACAGGCAAGGTGCTCCACAAGAACAGACATTATTTACTCAAAAGAAAGTAGATAATATACAAAAAGAGCCTACAAAATCCTGCAGTATCTGTGGACGCAACAACCATACTACTGATAAGTGCTGACATAAGGGGAAACCTAAATGTGGGTACTGTCAGAAGTTAGGCCATGTGGAAGATGACTGCTGGAAAAAGCACAGCAAGCTGCCTAAAAAGGCTAAAACTGGACAGGCTAACTTTGCCTTGATCACAGAACTGTTGACATGTGACACACATGATAATGAACAGGTACTACATGCAGATGGGAAATGGACATCTGACAGTAGTAGGACTAATATACAAGATAGTACATTCAATGTATCATGTGAAGGAATAGACAGGCATGTTGAATGGTACATGTGGGTAGCTGACTCAGGGAGCACAGCACACATAGCGAAAGATAAAACAATATTTAAAGGTATAGGAGATCACAAAATTACAGTGTGTAGAATCAGGACAGTCATGCTACAGGCACATGTAGGTAACAAAACTTCTGTCATAATGCTGTGGAATGTATTGTATACCCCTGACACTGTACATAATCTAATTTCATTAACATGCCTTGATAGAGAAGGCAGCTCCTCTGTTTAAGGGGGAGGACAAATGAAACTATTTGACCAAAGTAAAAATCTATTTGCTATAGCTAATTTACATGATGGGATCTACAAACTACATGTGCACAGGCATGAACCTGCAGAACATGTGTACCAGGCACATACCTGGGATGAATGGCACCAGCACTTTGGGCACATTGGAGTCAAAGGACTCCAGCACCCTCAGCCCAACTGGTTGGTTGATGAACTTACTGTGGTGCCATCACCAATCATTGATTTTCCTTCATGTATAGAGGCTACACAATCTAAATTACCATTTCCAAATAAGTCCATGCCAAGAACAACAATACCAGGGGAAATGATACATACCAAGGTATGGGGGCCAGCTCAAACTGAAGCCCTAACTGGGCACACACACTGGTATATATCTTTTATCAATGATGCAAGCCAACACTGCAAAGTCATATTTATGGTAAATAAGGGGGAAGCATCAAATAAATTAAGAGAATATATCACATACCTCAAATGCCAGTTGGGATGCCAGACAAAGGTTGTCTGTGCTGACAATGGAAAATAATATGTCAATAATGAACTACTCACCTGGTGTTGAGACACTGGTATTGACCTACAAGTCACTGCACCATACTCACCAGCACAGAATGGGGTCACCAAACATTTCAACTGAACATTGGGTGAACTTGCTTGTGCCATGAGGATTGCAGGAAATGTCCCTGCATTCCTATGGCCCAAGGCAATCACCCATGTGGTGAATGTCCAGAACTGTGCACACACCCAGGTGCTGGTTGGGACAACACCATACAAAAGGTGGACAGGATGCCACCCTGACATGTTGCATCTCAAAGAATTCAGGTGCCCTGTGTGGATCATGAACAAGGGCATCAGTACAAACAAACTCAATGCAAAGTCTATGCAACTCACCCTCATTGGGTTCCTTGACAGCCCACATGCTGTCTGCTTCTACAACACCTGCACATTGTTATGCCACTGGTAGTGAGGAGTGTCAAAGAATGGTGCAGCTACCAATGTCAGCAGTATGACAAGACCTCAAAGCATGAAGACTTTGAGCTTCCTTAGATCTGTACACTCATATTGCCAAAGTAATGGCAATAAATGTAGGATTGTGCAAGGTAGCAAAAAGTTTAAGAAAATACAGTGAGTACCATATGGTTTATATAGTATGAGCTGTATGGGCACGAAGCAAAGTAAAGATGGGCCTGGAGCAAAGTACAGTAAATATGGGCCTAAGGCACAAATGAGTCAGAAAGTAGGTAACCAATGAGCTGGCCTACAGAGTGGGCCAGGAGCAGAAAGGCAACAATGCACAGCAAAGTGCAGCTACATGTAGTACAATGGGCAAGAGACACAGACAAGTCAGAGAAAGGGCAATGGGACATGAATACAGCGAGATGGGCAGTGAGCATACTAGCCTGTTGGAGGCTATCTATAAACAGATGTGGGGTTACACCCACAGAAGTGGGACTTAATCAAAGATTGAGTCACCAAAGATAGAGGCCATTGGGTCAGTTCTTGAGAATTACCCAATGCCCAATTAGGCATGAGATGACAATACATGCAATTAAGATGAAGACAAGGGAGCCATAGGCACATGCCAACAGGGGAGGCCAGAAAGAGAAGGTCCTGGGTTGAGGCATAACACACATGATCCATCAAAGTTTCTCATAACTTTTGTTTTCTGAAAGACCCAGTTGGTATGTCACACACTTCACCCACCTTGTCAGACAGTATGCCATGTGAGGGGGAGTTGAAACTTGATGATATGATTGATGGGGATGCACTGGATACCAAGAATGATAAAGTAGAACCTAAAAGAGTTCAAGGACATGTCAGTAAATGAAAATAAATAGGTGACAATGGCAATTACCAGAGGAAAAGTAATAGGCCCAGGGTAGTAAAAGACTACCAGGCACTTAACCATCCTATGCCAGAATTGTGAGAAAATGAAAGCAACAACTCACCAGAATTATTATGAGACCCTGATGAGGGAGGACTCGAAGATAGCCCTATAGAACAGTCAGTATTATGTAGTATGTGTGGCACTAAATAAAAGTGGTGCCTTACCTGACAACCTGAGAACACTGAAAGAGGCATGTGACTCGCCCAAATGGCTGGGGTGGGAAACAGCTGTCAAGGCAGAAATAGATCAGCTATACTGAATGGGGACATGGGAACTAACAGACCTACCAAAGGGTAGGAGTGCAAGGACTAGAGGGCATGAACAGTGTGAAAACACCAGTGGATACAAAGGTTCAGATGTTCCTGGAACAGGAACAAGAAGAAGTGACTAACCAAAATAAGTATGCTTCTCTGATCAGATCTTTGATGTATGCTGCAGTTGCCACACACCCTGACATCACCTATGCCATAAATAGATTAGCCTCATTTACTGCAAACCCAGACCTAAGACATTGGGTAGTGGCCAAGCAAATATTGAGGTACCTACAAGGGACAAAGGACTATAGTATAATGTATAGCACAGGAAAGGCAGTACTACTACTCAGATATTCAAAGGGTACATAGACACAAGCTTTGCTACATAATACTGAGAACTGTGCATCTATCACAGGATATGTGTTCCTGGCTCAAGGGGGAGCCATTGTTTGGGGCTCAAAGAAACAAACCTTAATTGCACTGTCAACAACAGAAGTGGAATATGCTGCACTGTGTCACATCCATGATGTGTGCACAAGGTCTGGACTGAGTTCTGACCATCTGAGGTGTTATTCTAGCCCTATGGGCTTCCATCATGAAACTCCATTCCATCTCTGATTTGACTTATGATCTATTTCTATTTCTGTTTCCATATTTAGTATGTTTCTCTTGCACTTCTAAGTGAATCACTACACTACCATACCCATATGCCTTACTAATCCCTGTACTATCTGGCTATCCAGCAACTACCAACTTACCTTACTAATGGCTCACTAATATTGTTATTCATCTGTACTGCATTCTGGTAGTCACTACACCCCAGACATTGCATTGGACTTTCCTCTGTACTATAAAAGCCTTGTACATATGTCATAGCACATCAGTTCAAATATCGAATAAGATACTCATCAATCTCACTCGACTCCAGACAGTTTCTGGATAGTTCCAACCTCTGGGACTTGGCAGGAAACAGTGTACTAAGTTGTACACTAAACCCTGACTATCCAGACTTTTGCACTAGTCTTCCTCTGCCCTCGGACCCTTCCAGAGACCATTGAGAACCAGTCTTGACACACTGGCTAAATGTACCTGAGAATGCATGTGGCTACAAAAATTATATGCAGAACTAGGCTACAGACAAATAGAGCCTACTAAGATAATGACAGACAGTGAAGGAGCCCAAGCTCTAGCCTACAACCCATAATTCCATGCTAGGACAAAACACTTTGATATATCTCATCATTACATGCATGAGGAAATTGACCAAAAGAAGGTCAAAATCTGTCACTGTTTGGACAGGTACCAAACAGCTGACATATTTACTAAAGCACTACCTAGAGACAAGCATGAGAGACATACCAAGGAAATGGGTATGACCCAGCTTGAGGGGGAGTGTTGGTATTGCAGAGTAGATACTGGCATCTCATACAAAGAACTTAGAGGTAGCTGAACATCTGATATGGTAGTAGATTATTCTAGCATAATATTCTCACATAGTATAAATACCTGAGCTGATAGGGTGAGGGAGAATAATCATTATCTTATCAACTACTACACAATCAAGCCTCATATCTAATAACTACTACTGGAAGACAGCTATCAACTGGGGGGTGCTTACCAGTAGTAATAGGGTATGACCCAAGTACATGGATATGACAGTAAGGGTTATTTGCATGCATGCCTCTTGGTCCTTGATTAGCCACTCCTCATATTCATCTGTGTGTGAGGTGGCATTTGGAGCTTTCATCCCAGTGCTGGCAACTATGTTCCAGAGGTTTTGAACTGACAATACTTTTTTCACACAAAACTTCCACATTTGAAAATTTGATTGATTGTTTGCAAGTGCTTCTATATCATACAGTCTGCTGGATGCATGTGCTACCTTGGCACTTCCAGAGGCTGACACACTTGCACTTGCTGATGGTCCTGCCCTTATTGTAGACCCAGTAGGTCCAACTGCCAAGGCAGAGTGTGTGGGAGTCAATGACATTTCCTCTAACTAGTAGTGGTACCACTTTATTCAAGTTAGTAGAGCTTGGGGCTCATAACCTTTTGGAGTGAGGGCATTCTGGACCTGTAAAGAGGGAGACTCAGACATAAGGAAAGGAAGTCTGGATTGTAGTCATCTAACCTGTAAAGAGGGACTACAAGCAGTTAATAAAAAGACTGTACTGTAATGAGTGAAATGACACTTACCTCAGACCCAAGGCAAGGAAGTCTGAGGTATGAACAGAAAAAACATTCAACCTAAGTGATGGGCTAGATTATGTAAGGCTGTGTGATGACAGGTAAACATGCCAAGGTAAAAGCATCAAACTCCAACAGAATCCCCTACTTTCACCATACCAACATCAAGGTCTATTATAGGCTGGAGAAAGTCCCATGTGGTCCCCATTAAGATTTATTTTGTACTGGAGAAAGCTCTATATCAGTCACACTGAGGTCCATTTCAAGTCATTAGCAGTTTAACTAATTACTTAGCCTAACTTCTTCAGCTTAACTACACTAGAAACTAAAAGAAGACCCATTAAGTGTCTTAAAATTTCATACAAGTGCAGCAGTAGGCATACACTGATAAGCATAGCAAGCACAGTTCAGCCAACTACATAAGTGGAATATCTGAACATTGAGTAGCTGCTTTCACATCATCAGTAAATTTAAGAGCTCTTTTTTGAGCTTATTGTGGCTTATTTGTCTTCAATGACTAAAATCCAACTGTAGTTTGCCACCTACAACAGAACTGGTAAAATAATTACTTGAAAATGCATTACCTGCATGGTTCTGTTAGAACTGGGTATAGTAATAACCCTCATGTTGATGTTTGTGATGTGATGTAAGTTGAGTGAGCCAGATAAGGTCAAGTAAGCTCCAAACAGCTTATATAAGACTCATGTAAATTCACTGATGAATATGAGACACAAAAAGCAATAAAAATCAAAGCTTGTCCAAGGGGCACTGCATGAGCTGAACCCAGGGCCCTCCTCTGATCCTCCACTCCATTAGTTGGAGATCTGTCAGCCCCTTTTGGCACCTCCTTGTGCTTCTTCACTTGTTGGAGCTCTGTCAGTACCTTTGAGGACCATATCCTGCCATCTACCTGTTGGATTGCTGTTGAATTTTCAATCTCTGACATTTGCTGACCTACTAGTACCTGTTGTTGGAGTGAGAATCCACACTCTAGGCTAGTAAGGGATGGCTGGGTGGCCTAGTGGTAAGGCACCCCAGCACTAGTGGGAAGACCAAGGTTTGATCCCTGGTCTGGCCAGTATTTTAAGTCCAAAACCTTTTGCACCTTATTACCCCTAGGAGCCTCAAGGCTTGGACTGAACTTTGACACCTACTGACATAGTGCCCCCCTTTTTTATATGCTTTGACATATCCAAAGTACTGGATTGCTTCAAGCATGAAGACAAGAGTAATAGCAGCAGATGCATAACAGTAAGGGTACTGCAGGTCACCACTGTGTACATGAGAATCAAAACAACTGTTTACACTAAATCATTTGAGAATAACAAAATTTTCTGATATAATGTGAAACCACAAAATACAAGGCTAGCACCAAATTTTGCAAGATTTCCCAAGCCTATGAAGGATCCTACAGAGACAAGATGAATGACCACCTGGAAATCATCATGAAATACTATGCTGAGGGGAAACTGAAGGAATTACAGTGGCCTTTGTCAATCCTTCCTACTGATCATCATTGCTGGATGAAACAATGAGTTTTGCATTAGTGTGAGGGAAATAGTATCTTACACAACTGGTTCTCCTTTGTAATATGCACAAGGACAGGACATAAATTGTCCACATTGTCACCATACTTCTGAAAGGCTTTTTGGATAGATTCATTAACTTTGGCATGGATACCTGAACTTTGATATTCCTTCACAGCCAAATTCAGGCTTTCCTGCAAATTATCCCATCCACCTTGCACCTGCAACAAGAAATATAAGTATTCAAACACAAGTATGGCACCTGCAATGGTGAGCCATGTCACTCCATATAAACAATTAGAACATGAAATTCACCAAGACCCTGTTCAGCAATATACTGCCTGGAAGATTGCATTGTGGTGGACAACATAGGCATTTTAAGGGGTTGTAAACAAGAGTCAATGGTACCCTTTCATATGTGAAATGTATCAAGAGGTTCGGTCCATCACTGAAGAATTAAGATGGACCTGAAACTCACAAGCTAATGGGTAAAGCATGAAGGGCATGGAATTCATTACAGATAAGAAAAAAAAGACCACAAACCAGCTGCAAGGACATTCTAGAATGACTCCATGGGTAAACTTAGTTGACAACATACATTCTAAAAAAAATATATCAGTAATTAAAAGTAGTCCAGAGCAGTAATCAGTTCTAACATTCTGAGAAATGTGCAATGGGAAATAAGGTCTGAAGTAAACACAACAGAAGACAACCTACATCCTGAGAGATGCTGTTTGACAATAATTTGGACATGAAGATAATAATTATGCTTACCACCTATTTCATAATTAAAAGATGTTCAGGATTGGGACATCATAAATGACTCACTGTCTGTATTGCAAGGAGAAACAGAATGACAGCAACAATGGTCAGGAGCTTTCATGACCACCTGCCATGACACCACTCACAAACTACAAGTCCAAGTGCAACAGGGAGGCAGTTAACATGGTCAGCATCCATCCACCACCACCTGCCATGACTCCACTCACAAGCTATGAACCCAAGGGTGACAGGGCGCCAGGGAACATGGTCAGCATCCATCTAACACCACCTGCTGTGGCTGTACTCACTCCCTATGAACCCAAGTGCAACAGGAAGCCAATGAACATGGTCAGCATCAATCCACAATCACCTGCCATGACTCCACCCACAAGCTATGAACCCAAGTGCAACAAGGAGGCAGTGAAAATGCTGAGCATCCACCCACCACCACCACCCATGGCTCCACTCACAAGCTATGAACCCAAGTGCAGCAAGGATGCATTGAACAGGGTCAGCATCCACCCATCACCACCTGCCATGACATAACTCACTTGCTTTGAACCCAAGTGGAACAGGGGGGCAGGAACAGGGTCAGAATCCATCCACCACTACCTGACATGACTCCACTCACAAGCTATGAACCCAAATGCAACAAGGAGGCAGTGAACTTTGTCAGCATGCATCCACCACCACCTGCAATGACTCTACTCACTTCCTATGAACCCAAGGACAACAAAGATGCAGTAAACATGGTCAACATAGATTGCCCAACACCTGCCAGACTCAACTCACTTCCTATGAACCCAAGTGCAACAGGAAGGCAGTGGACATAGCAAGTGAAAATGCAATGAGGATGCAGTTAACATGGTCAGCATCCATCCACCACCACCTGCCATCACTCCACTCACAAGCTATGAGCCCAAGTGCAGCAAGGAGGCAGTGAACATGGTCAGCATTCTCCAACCACCACCTGCCATGACTCCACTCACAAGCTATAAACCAAAGTGCCACAGTGAGGGAGTGAACACAGTCAAAATCCATCCACCACAACCTTCCATGACTCCACTCACTCCCTATGAACCAAAGTGCAACAAAGATGCAGTAAACATGGTGAGCACCCATCCACCACCACCTGCCATGACTCCACTCACAAGCTTTGAATGCAAGTGCAACAAGGAGGCAGTGAACATGGTCAGGATCCCTCCACCACCACCTGCCATGACTCCACTCACTTCCTATGAACACAAGCACAACAAAGATGAAGTAAACATGGTCAGCATACATTGACCAACACCTGCCAGACTCAACTCACTTCCTATGAACCCAAGTGCAACAGGAAGGCAGTGAACATAGTCAGCCAAGTGCAACAAGGATGCAGTTAACATGGTCAGCACCCATCCACCACTATATGCCATGACTCCACTCACAAGCTATGAGCCCAAGTGCAACAAGGAGGCAGTGAACATGGTCAGCATTCACCAACCACCATCTGCCATGACTCCACTCACAAGCTATAAACCCAAGTGCCACAGGGAGGCAGTGAACACAGTCAACAGTCACCCACCACAACCTGCCATGACTTCACTCACTCCCTGCAAACCCAAGTGCAACAAAGATGCAGTAAACATGGTGAGCACCCATCCACCACCACCTGCCAGACTGCACTCACAAACTATGAACCCAAGTGCAACAGGGAGGCAGTCAACATGGTCAGTGAAGTGTAACAAGAATGCATTGCACATGGTCAGCATCCATCCACCACCACCTGCCATCACTCCACTCACAAGCTATGAATGCAAGTTCCACAGGGAGGTAGTAAACATGGTCAGCATTCATTCACCACCACCTGCCATGACTCTGCTCACAAGCTGGGAACCCAACTGCAACAGGGAGGAAGTGAACACAGTCACCATCCATCCACTACTACCTGCCAGGACTGCACTCACTCCCTATGAACCCAAGTGCAACAGAGGGGCAGTGAGCAAGGTAAGCAACCATCCACCACCACCTGCCATGACTCCACTCACTCCCTATAAACAGAAGTACAGCAGGGAGCCAGTGAACATGTTTAGCATCCATCCACCACCATCACCCATGAGTCCACTCACCCCCTATGAACCCAAGTGTGACAAAGAGGCAGTGAGAATGCTCAGCATCCACTGAACACCATATGCCATGACTCCACTCACTTGCTATGAATGAAAGCAAAACAGGGAGGCAGTGAACATGATGAGCATACAACCACCACCACCTGGGATGACTCCACTCACTTGCTATGAACACAAATGCAACAAGGAGGCATTGAACATAGTTGGCATTCATCCTCCACCACCTGCCATGGCTCCACTCACTTCCTAAGAATCCAAGTGGAACAGGGATGCAGTGAATAGTCAGCATCCATCCACCACCACCTGCAATGACTCCACTCACAACCTATAAAGCCAAGTGCAAGAAGGAGGCAGTGAACATGGTCAGCATCCATCCACCATGACCTGCCCTGACTCCACTCACTTGCTAACAACCCAAGTGCAACAAATATGCAGTGAACATGTTCAACATCCATCCTCCACCACCTCCAGTGACTCCACTCACTTCCTATGAACCCAAGTGCAAAAGGGAGCCAGTCAACATGATCAGCATCCATCCACCACCGCCTTCCATGATCCCACTCACAAGCTAGGAACCCAATGTGACAGGGAGGTGGTGAACATGGTCAGCATCCATCCACCACCACCTGCCACAACTCCACTCACTTTCTATCAATGCAAGTCAAACAAGGAGGCAGTAAATGTGGTCAGCATCCACCCACAACCACCTGCCATGACTCCACCCACTTTCTATGAACCCAAGTGGAACAGGGAGCCAGTGAACATGGTCAGCATCTATCCACTACCACCTGACATGTCTCCACTCACAAGCTATGAACCCAAGTGCAACAGGGAGCCAGTGAAGATGGTCAGCATCCATCCACCACCACCAGCCATGACTCCACTCACTTGCTATGAACCCAAGTGCAACAGGGAGACATTGAACATGGTCATCATCCATCCACCACCACCTGCCATGAGTCCACTGACTGGCTATGGACCCAAGTGCAACAGGGAGGGAGTGAAAATGGTCAGCATCCATTCACCACCACCTGCCATGACTCCACTCACTTGCTATGAATGAAAGAGCAACAGGGAGACAGGGAATGTGGTCAGCCTACAACCACCCCCACCTGCAATGACTCCACTCACAAGCTGTGAACCCATGTGCAACAAGGAGGCAGTGAACATGGTCAGCATGCATCCTCCACCACCTGCTACAGCTCCACTCACATCCTATGAATCCAAGTGCAACATGGAGGCAGTGACTGGGGTCAGCATCCATACACCACCACCTGCCAAGACTCCACTCACTGCCTATGAACCCAAGTGCAATATGGAGGCAGTCAACATGGTCAGCATCCATCTACCACCACCTGCCATCACTCCACTCACTTGCTATGGACCCAAGTGCAACAAGGATGCAGCAAACATGGTCAGCATCCATCCACCACAACCTGCCATGATGCTACTCACAAGCTATGAACCCAAGTGCAACAAGGAGGCAGTGAACATGGTCAGCATCCATCCACCACCACCTGCCATGACTCCACCCACAAGCTATGAATCCAAGTGCAACAAGGAGGCAGCGAACATGGTCAGCATCAGTCCACCACTGCCTGCCATGTCTCTACTCACTCCCTATGAACCCAAGTGCAACAGGGATGCAGTAACCATGGTCAGCATCCATCCACAACAACCTGCCATGACTTCACTGACTTCCTATGAACCCAAGTTGAACAGGAATGCAGTGAACATGTTCAGCATCCATCCACCACCAGTTGCCATGACTCCACTCACACCCTGTTGACCCAAGTGCAACAAAGAGGCAGTGAACATGGTCAGCATCCATCAACCATGCCCCACAATGACTCCACTCACTTGCTACAAACCCAAACACCACAGGGAGACAGTGAGCATGGTCAGTGGCCTTCCACCACCACAAGCCATGACTCCACTCACAAGCTACATATGAACACAAGTGCAACAGGGAGCCAGTGAACATGGTCAGCATCTGTCCTCCACCACCTGACATGGCTCCACTCACAAGCTATGCACCCAAGTGCAACAAGGAGGCAGTGAACATGGTCAGCATCTATCCACCACCAACCACACAACTCCACTCACTTCCTATAAATCCAAGTGCAACAAGGAAACAGCAAACATGATCAGCATCCATCCACTACCACTTTCCAAGACTCCACTCACAAACTATGAACCCATACAACAAGGTGGCAGTTAACATCATCAGCATCCATCCACCATCACCTGCCATGACTCCACTCACTCCCTAGGAAGCCAAGTGCAACAGGGAGCCAGTGAACATGGTCAGCATCCATCCACCAATACTGGCCATGACTCCACTCACAAACTATGAACCCAAGGGCAATGGGGAGGCAGTGAACTGAGTCAGCATCCATCCAGCACCCCCTGCCATGACTCCACTCACAAGCTATGAACCCAAGTGCAACAGGGAGGCAATAAACACATTCAGCATCCATCCACCACAACCTGCCATGACCCCACTCACTCCCTATGGAGCCAAGTGCAACATGGAGGCAGTGAACATGTTCAGCATCTATCCACCACCACCTACCACAGCTCCACTCACAAGCTATGACCCCAAGCACAACAATGAACCAGTGAACATGGTCAGCACACACCCACCACTGCTTGCCACAACTCCACTCACAAGCTATGAACCCAAGTGCAACAAGGAGGCAGTGAACATGGTCAGCATCCACCCACCACCACCCACCACAGCTCCACTCACAAGCTATGAACCCAAGTGGAACAAGGAGGCAGTGAACATGGTCAGCATCCATCCTCCACTACCTGCCATGACTCCACTCACTTGCTATGAACCAAAGTGCAACAGGGAGGCAGTGAACATGGTGAGCATGCATCCACCACACCCTTCCATGATTCCACTCACTTGCTATCAACCCAAGTGCAACAGAGAGCCAGTGAACATGGTCAGCATGCATCCAACACCACCTGCCATGACTCCACTCACTTGCTATCAAATCAAGTGCAACAGAGAGCCATTGAACATGGTCAGCATCCATCAACCACCATTTGCCAGACCTTTACTCACTCGCTATGACCCCAAGTACAACCAGGAGGCAGTGAACATCATCAGCACCCATCCACCACCATCTGCCATGACTCCACTCACTCCCTGGAAACCCAAGTGCAATGAGGAGGTGGTGAATATCATCAGCATCCATCCACTACTACCTGCCATGACACCACTGACTTCCTATGAACCCAGGTGCACCAGGCAGCCAGTGAACATGGTCAGCATCCATCCACCATGACCTGCCATGACTCCACTCACTTGCTGTGATCCCAAGTGCAACAAGGATGTAGCAAACATGGTCAGCATCCATCCACTGCCACCCATGATGTCTCCACTCACAAGCTATGAAGTCAAGTCCAATAGGGAGCCAGTAAACATGGTCAGCTTCCACCCACCACCACCTGCCATGACTCCACTCACAAGCTATACACCCAAGTGCAACAGGTAGCCAGTGAACATGGTCAACATCCATCCTCCACCACCTTCCATGTCTCCACTCACTTCCTATGAACCCAACCAGAATAAGGAGGTACATAGTTAACATTATCAGCAGCCATCCACAACCACCTGTCATGACTGCACCCACTTGCTATGAACCCAAGTGCAACAGGAAGGGTGCAACATGGTCAGCATCTATCTGCACCACCTGCCATGCCTCCACTCACAAGCTATGAACCCAAACACAACAGGGAGGCAGTGAACATGGTAATCATCCATCCACCACCACCTGCCATGACTCCACTCACTTGCTATGAACCCAAGTGCAACAGAGAGGCAATGAACATGGTCAGCATCCATCCATCCACCACCACCTTCCATGGCTTCACTCACAAGCTATGAACCCAAGTGGATCAATGAACCAGTCAACATAGTCAGCATCCATCCACCACCACCTGCCATGACTCCACCCACAAGCTATGAACCCAAATGCAACAAGGATGCATTGAACATTGTCAGCATCCATCTCCTACTACCTGCCATGACTCCACTCACTTGCTATGATCCCAAGTGCAACAGGGAGCCAGTGAACATGGTCAGCATCCATCCATCAACCACCCACCATGACTCCACTCACTTGCTATGGATACAAGTACAGCAAGGATGCAGTCAACATGGTAAGCATCCATCCACCACCACCACATGCCATGACTCCACTCACAAGCTATGAACCCAGGTGCAACATGGAGCCAGTGAACATGGTCAACATCCATCCTTCTCCATCTTCCATGTCTCCACTCACTTCCTATGAACCAAAGTGCATCAAGGAGGCAATGAGCATGGTCTGCATCCATCTATAGTACTTGCCATGCCTCTACTCACTTTCTACGAACCCAAGTGCAACAGGGAGGCAGTGAACATGGTCAGCATCCATCCACCACAACCTGCCATGCCTCCACTTACAAGCTATAAACCCAATTGCAACAGGGAGCCCATGAACATGGTCAGCATTCATCTGCCACTACCAGCCATGACTCCACTCACAAGCTATGAACCCAAGTGCAACAAGGAGGTAGTGAACATGGTCAGCATCCATCCACTGCCACCTGCCATGACTCCACTCACTTGCTATGAACCCACATGCAATAGGCAGCCAGCAAACATTGTTAGCCTCCATCCACCACCACCTGCCATGACTCCACTCACTTGCTATGAACCCAGGTGCAATAAGCAGGCAGTCAACATGGTCAGTACCTGTCCACCACCACCTGCCATGACTCCACTCACAAGCTATGAATCCAAGTGCAAGAGGAAGGCAGTGACCATGGTCAGTATCTGTCCACCACCATCCATGTCTCCACACACTTGCTATGAACCCAAGTGCAAGCAGGAGGAAGTGGACTCAGTCAGCATCCATCCACCACCACCTGTCATGCCTCCACTCACTTGCTATAAGCCCAAATGCAACAGAGAAGGAGTGAACATGGTCCACATCCATCTGCACCACCTGCCATGACTCCACTCACTTGCTATGAACCCAAGTGCAATAGAGAGGCAATGAACATGGTCAGCATCCATCCACCACTGCCTGTTATGACTCCACTTACTGGCTATGAACACAAGCACAACAAGGAGGCAGTGAACATGGTCAGCATCTGTCCACCACCACTTGCCATGACTCCACTCACAAGCTATGAACCCAAGTGCAACAGGGATGCAGTCAACATGGGAGCCAGTCAACATGGTTACCACCCATCCACCACCACCTGATATGACTCTACTCACAAGCTAGGAACCCAAGTGCACCAGGGAGACAGTGAACATGGTCAGCATCCATCCACCACCACCTGCCATGACTCCACTCACTTGCTACGAATGCAAGTACAACCAGGAGACAGTGCACACATTCACCATCCATCCACCTCCACCTGCCATGATTCCACTCACAAGCTATGAACCCAAGTGCAACAAGGAGGCAGTGAATCTGGTCAGCATCCATCCACCACCACCTGCCATGACTCCACTCACTTCCTATGCACCAAAGCACAACACAGATGCAGTAACCATGGTCAGCATACATCAACCAACACCTGCCAGACTCAACTCACTTCCTATAAACCCAAGTGCAACAGGGAGGCAGTGAACATAGTCAGCCAAGTGGAACAAGGAGGCCATGAACATGGTCAGTATCCATCTACCACTACCTGCCATGACTCCACTCACTTGCTATGAACCCAAGTGCAACAGGGAGGCAGTGAACATGGTCAGCATCCATCCACCACCACCTGCCATGACTCCACTCACAAACTATGGACCCAAGTGCAATAGGGAGGCAGTGAACATGGTCAGCATCCACCCACCCCCACCTGCCATGACACCACTCACTTCCTATGAACCCAAGTGCAACAGGGAGGCAGTGAACATGGTCAGCATCCACCCACCCCCACCTGCCATGCCCCCACTCACTTCCTATGAACCCAAGTGCAACAGGGAGGCAGTGAATATGGTCAGCATCCATCCACCACCACCTGCAATGACTCCACTCACAAACTATGGACCCAAGTGGAACAGGGATGCAGTGAACATGGTCAGCATCCACCCACCCCCACCTGCCATGCTCCCACTCACTCCCTATGAACCCAAGTGCAACAGGGAGGCAGTAAACATGGTCAGCATCCATCTACCATCCCAGGCCATGGATGCACTCACATGCTGTCAACCCAGGAAAAATTGAAATGGAGCAGCTACATTCAGTGTGAATGATCCAGGAATGCTTTCAATCCCACATACTCTCTATGAACTAATCAGCATCTTATTGGTACAATTACCCCATTCCTCACATATGGAAACCACATTGAAAGGTAGAATGCAAGCATGCCAGGTTGAATCTCATCTCCCTCAGTTTTCATGCACTCCTTCAAAGACCTGGCATGTATTAGTACACTTCAAATGTTCAACTTCATTACTTACTTCATTATAGCACACTCCATGCACAGCTGCAAGTTGGACTGTTGTGTTGATATGAGGAGCTGTTGCAGCCCTTCCTCCTTCAGTGCACATGCTGTGCATGTTAGCAAGGGTGCACACTCAGCACCCTCTCTTTGCATTCCTGCCATGATTTCTCATGCACTCTGCCATGCCATCAAATATTTTGCACTGACCAGTCAGTGAAAGATAGTCTTTAGGTGGAAACCTTTCCTTATTCAATGAATCCTTGACCTTTGTAAGGCAATCCTCCAGAATCCCCTTTGCTACCACTGCAGTTTCATTTACTGCATCATCTACACTCTTCCCTTTGTTCATCAATTCCTGGACAGCATCAAGTGCCAAGGTGTCTGCCTTTGTTAGCAGCACAATTACAGGAACTGTTCAGAGCAACACATTTACAACATGAATACCATCTGTATGAAACACACACCATGACCTGTATCACACTCCTCAAAAAACTTCTTTTCAGCAGCCATGACCATCCTGTGGGTCTCATTCAAAGGAATGCAAAACCTACACCAATAATAAGAACCAGACCAATACACTCATAAATCAATCATGACATTACCATATGGCATGGACCCTCTCATTCAACTTGGTCGTCTTAGTACGATCGCTCACAAATTTCTTCACCATATCAAACAGCTCTTCGCTTCCAGCCTCAATCCCACATGAATCATGGAACACGAATCCTGGATTACTCTGGAAGACCAGCTCATCCTCGATGTTGTGGTAACCACGCTAGATACTTTCAACATATATTACATAAACTCGTGGAGTAACCTCACCGTTAACGAACCCTGCACTACAGCAGCATCCACCTAAATATAGCAGAACATGCGATTAATCTCAAGAAAACACTGTACGACATACATACCTTCTCTCCTTTTCCATTGAAGACCTCTGGTTGATCTGTAGTGTTACAGACCCTCTGCAGGATCGTCGTTTTACCTGCATTTGCCCTTCCTATGACAAGAATACGAAAACGAGTGATACGATCCATGTATTTTTTAGCTTTCGCAGGATCTAAGCGATAGAGAAGGGGTGAAGAGGGTGACCCTAGTTGTTAATGCAGTTAAATCTATCTCATTGGCCATATGCAGCAACACTTGCCCGGGGTTACTTCTTCAGCATGTGCCTGTATGGGAACGTCCACATTCCCTTCGGGACGATGCGGACCCGTAGATTGAACATCGGTAAGTGCTGGAGTAAGAGTGCCTGTGCCGGCTGGCAGAGAACCCAGCCAAATAGTAGCTAAGTACACTAAAGCACATAAAAGCACGCATAACCACCTTGAGTAGGGCCGGGAATGGGAATGACCACTTGTCCAGGGTCGGGGGAAGTACCTGGGCGAGTGGTATCGATTGCTGTGGTATCGCGAATACCCCCATTTTCTGAGGGAGAACTAGACTCTTTAACTGTCACCTCAGTCGGTACAAATGTCAATGTCAGTACTGATGGGGGCATACTGGGTTGTGTAGCTCCAATGGGAACGAGAACTGGTGGAACAACTCTATCATCACTTGGGGAAGGCGGCTGCCGACAACACCAGAATCCGCTGAAACATCCAGGTGCCATGAGTAATGAGAAGACGAGTTGTTCGAGAGTTGTAGGAGACAGTAAGCGTGTGGTTCGAGTTAGAGATGGACGTGTGGAAAAGGCGTGGAGCTACGGAGTGGAGTTGATCGATATGAAGGCGCTTATTGATAAGCCAGTATAACATGCTGTTGGTGGCGTCTAGTTTTCTTCTAATAGTTAGAGTAAGTTATTTTATTTCCGATAAACAGCTCGTTCCCAAGCTAACACTACCGTTGTGCATTTGAGTCCTTGCTGTTCGCGCTCTGTGATCATGATCGAGTGAATCGTAAGGATAAGGATGATGCTGGTCGCACCAGGGTTTGTCATCTACGTAGCGACTTAGTGAGAGATCATCGATTAGATCTTCAGATGTGAAAATAGGCAAGGGCTGGAGCAATGAATAGAGAAGGAAAAGAGAGAAGAAAGAAAAGCAGTCTGCGTATTTAGAACCGTAAACTACACAGATGCTATGTAAGGTAATGCGAAAGAAGTAATAGTTAGTAGTGTCTAAGGAAATCACCAAATCAACTAAAGCAATGAGGGCATTTGAATAGAACCCACGTACGATGTATATGCAGTTATGCAAAGATATAGGACGGCTGTATATTACCAGAACAACCGAAAGAATATTGCGGGGAGGATCATACCACTCAGCACGGGGATTACAACGAAGCATCGCGAAACTAGACAAAACTTCTCCACTTCCATAAAGAATCAGCCTTTGGATCTGTGAAGATGTAGGGGAAACCACGACTCTACCGTACTCCAACACTTGCACCCGCGGGACGTGGAACTTGCATTCGTGGCTCTGGCAGCAGGAGGTCCAACAACGTTGCCCATGGACGATTATGACTAGCTGGGGTCCAGAGCGAAGCGACCAGAAGCGACTAACTCCCCACCGAGCGGAGGCCAACATTGAGCGGGATAGAAAAGGTGAGAAAGTCGTTTCCGGCTGCATTGATCATTATCCGGTCGAGACCGCTCTTGGTAACTCACGAAGAGACGCGAAGAATTGGGAACACCTTGCCCCTCCTCACCTTATCCTCGATGTCCCCTAACGACCCCCCGTCTTAACACACACGGTCAGCGCAAGCCACATCTCCTCACCCCCACGACAAACGACAATTGAGTCTTGTCCTTTGCTCTTGCATCTGCCCTCCTCGTCCTTGCTGTCGCGAATGCTCGTCCATCCTTCTCCGCATCCCGATCAACGAGGCAATACTCTCCGAGCGAGCAGGTGGAATCGTGCGAGGCTGGTGGTGAAGCTATGCGTGTCCACTCTACCACATGAGAGCGACGGTAAATCAAATGAGAGAGACGGCGGAGAGAATATTGTTACATCGTGTTCGACAAGTTGAAGTGGGAGGGGCGGGGATGTGAAGATCGAGGCGGACAAGATGACAACACCAGCATGTCGAGAGATGGTGTGTAGGAGGGTGTAGACAGTGCAAATGAAAAGTAGGGATGCGATTCCGAATGTTGTAGTTCTGCTGTGCGACATGATGATGGGCTCCATAGCGCCAACCCGTTCCTTTCCGAATTGGCGAGGGTGAAGGACGCAAGGATGGGGGTGGTTGCGGCTTTGCGCCCGGTTAGTTGCTCTGTGGCATAATCGCATCTGATGGCGAGGATGCAGCACGAGGGTCTGGAAGGGACGTCGATGGCATCGGACTGGCAGAGAATATATCTTGCAGTGACTCTTGCGAAGGTGACCGGGATGAGAATGGCACAGCAAGCTTCAAAGGGAGAGGGAGTCCAGGGGCGAATGCGATATGCCTGTCGCGTCGCCTCATGCAGAAGCACGTCAGCGCGCTTATGCAGTATGGATGAAGAAAACCTACGGCGATCGATCATGACGACGTGGAAGCTTGCCGTCTGTGTGAGGTCTGTTGCCGACTACCGTCTGTCTAACTCTGCTATGGATCTGACAGGATCCTTTGCTAGGCCGAGACGCAGGAATGGCTAGAACGACCGTGTCGCGTTCGCTTGTCCGCGGTAGTAGGCAGGCACGTCGTCGCTAACATCGCTGAGGTCGGGCTGGACGACGGTCCACAGAGACGTGTAAAAGACACCAAAGTAAAAGAGATACTCCAAGTGAAAGCGAACGCAAGGTCGCAGGATCGTTACGTTTCCGGCTGGCTTCGTGTAGTGCTTTTGCACAAGTTCGATGGTCGATAAAGCTACACCAGGGACCACTCCTTGAGGGGCACAGTGTTCTAATGCGTGTTTATATCGTGTCGACCCCAGAGACGTGCCACAAAAACGAACCTAAAATAACAAACTAGATGAAGAGCCGACTTCGTGCGGCAGGGACCCAGACCTTGCTTACAATTCCCCGGCAACGGTGTGCTGCTACTTTCCTTTGAGCCAGGCATCTGTGCATCCCGTAACTTTCCTGCGAAGCATATGTAGGCAAAAAAAAACTCTTGGGGGACATGAAAGGTGTAAGCGACGATTGACGCGATACAAATCGTGTCATTCACTTTGAGCCCGCCGAAGAAGATGGCAACCACATTTTACGCGTTCTGCCTGTTCAGTGCACTCCAACTCTGGCTCGCGCTCACTGTCCGCGGCGCGTCTGAAGATTCATGTTACTACTACCCCCTGCCAGACCTGCCCAGATCGTCGAACACCAGAACCATTCCATGGGGTGAACCGACTATCACGTATCCAAACGGTACGACATGCTGCTCGTCTCTCGATCAGGTGCGGAGCGAGTTGGACGCGATAAACTCACAGTTACTGCAGCTGTTGTCTACGAGGTACGTCGACTTAAAGATTGGGCTGCCCTTCGACGAGGTCTGACTCCTCCTTGCAGGTCTGCGTATGTCCGAGAGGCCACTCGCTTCAAGGCTACGGAAGAAAGCGTGAACGATCCCTCGCGAAATCAGGAAGTTATCCAAGGAGCCATTGACGCTGCCCCCTCTGTTTATTTGCCTCAAGTAGTGGCGAAGATGGTCTTCGAGGGCATCATCAACTCTAGCGTGCTATTTGAGGAGTGTATCGTGAGTCTTGGACTATTATCTACACACGTCTGCTTGGAACCTCAATTGATTTCCTGTGTTCAAAGTTCAACGCCTATGACGACGATTCGTGTTGAGTTCTATCGACTGACCAGTAAAGCAACATTGATGTTGTATTAGTAGCATGGTAAGGTCGTGTAATACAAAATCGGATGTGTCGGAAGTTTCATGCTACATGCTATGCCTCTACCCCACATACTGGTACTATGTGTGGGATGCCCTTCACTGTCGTGAAGAAGTTAGTCGGCGAGCGTGCGGGAGCTGCATATGTACGGACTACAACATGATCGAGTCACATCAGTGCCAGTGGGAAGTTTAAAAAACCTTCGCCGATTGTTCGCAGCCGCGAATTCTACCGGCTTTGCAGGAGGGTTCCAAACATGTTTTCGATCGAACTGCGGGTGCTAAGGCATGGCGACATTTTCCGGAGATCAGTGTCACGAGTAGAAGGGCCAAGGTGTGGCTTCGAGTCTCCGTCACAGTCTGGACAATGATTGACTAAACAACGTCGTGGACTCCAGCTCTTTCGGACTGACTCGGTGTCAGAGATGTTACTCTGATCAGCGACTGAAGGACGAAGCTGGCATCGTCATACGGATCCAAGGTTCAAATATATATCAGTTCGGTGACCCCAACGTTGCCGCCCCCGTATTCCGGGATGTCAACTGGACCGTCAGAGAAGGCGAATGCTGGGCCGTGATAGGAAGCGGATCTCACCAAAAAACCACTCTCTTACAGGTGCGTTAATACTAGCTCATCTCGACAGTAGTGAACGTTGGATACTAAAGTGTAATCCTAGACTCTACGAGGTCACTTAAGATTGGCACCTTCCCCTCCGCTTCCTGGTGGACTCTTCCCGTTCCTTTCTGACCCACCTCGAGGCGCGCATAACGCTGTTGCACTGGTTTCCTTTGCCCACAGGCCTCAATCCACCGGCAGCGCGTTCTACGATTACACTGCTCGCTATGGGGCTGTCAGGGACGAGGATAGAATCACGCTTCGGGAGAGCGTGTTTGGGGAGTACGACTTCTTGAACATCCGACCGAAAGCACAGGTGGAGACGAAAAAACCCGAAGAACTTGCTGCTGAAAGTGCCAAGAAGGCCATCTTCGAGGACCTTGCGGCCAAGTTGGGGTTAGTTCCGCTGTTGGACCTGCCATTCGTGGCATTGTCCAACGGGCAGACGCGCAGAGCCCGTATCGTCAAAGCCATCATGTCCCAGCCGGAGTTGCTACTCCTTGATGAGCCTCTAAGTGAGACCTTATAGGCGCCGTCATTTTGAGTCCACGTACTGAACAATTCGCATTTAGCTGGCTTGGACGTGAATAACAGACCAACTCTGTTGTATGTTCTGGAATCCCTCCATAAAACCCGCAGTCCCAGGATTATCATGGGTTTACGGAAGCAAGATCCCATTCCCGAGTGGATCACCCACATTGCGCTGGTGCAACAAGATAGACTTCTTACAGGCACGAAGGAAGATGTTTTAGCCCAACAGGCTAGCGATGCCGCACAGGCAGAAGCCAGCCGATCCTTCATCTCACACTCTAGCATGCCTACAGCGGGGAAAGAACTTGGAAAGCCTGTTGCCATACTTAAAAATGTGAATGTCACATACGATACACGCAAGGTACATAATCTCTCCCCCCAGTCTATGCCACGAGATGATGAATATCTTTCCAGGTTCTCAAGTCGATCAATTGGACTCTCCGTGAGGGTGAACGGTGGCATCTTCATGGAGCCAATGGTGGGATATCAACTTGCTTCTACAGCAGTCTAACAGAACTAAAAGGAAACTCGTGACACAGGATCAGGAAAGACTACCCTAATGTCTCTCATCACGGGCGATCACCCTCAGTCATATACACAACGTGGCGAATCTTACCTCGAGCTTTTTTCCAGGCCTCGCTCGAAGATATCCACTCCTCACCTTCGATCGTTGATTGGAGTCGTCTCCCCTGAACTAGCGAATGCATATCCTCGGCGCCCATCTACGACCGTATGGGAGGTCATTGGTACTGGATTTGACGGTGGATTCGTTCCAGGGGGTAAAAACGGCATTGGCATCGGTCTGGAGGGTGACCTACCAGATGACGTCGTTAGTTGGCGCGTCAACCGCGTTCGTGAAGTCCTCTCTGGACTCGGCCCAAGTTCGTGGGCGTTATGCACTCCAGGGTATCGGGGTTCGCGACGGGATATGGCCTCGACAGGTGGGCATCCACTCTCCAAATTAGACGAGGAGTTCTCGAATTGCAATTTCGTCGATCTGTCGGCTGGCGAACAGAGCGTGGTGCTACTGATGCGTGCCCTGGTTGGTCGTCCCCAACTCGTGCTTTTGGATGAGGTTTGGAGTGGTATGGATGACAGTATGGTACTTGCCGCAAGACGCTACCTTCGTGAGGGTGGTGTCGGCTCTGATCAGGCAGTCGTCGTGGTCAGCCACTGGGAGGAAGAAGTGCCGTGGGATGCGCGAGATGGACTGAAGAAGTTCAAGTTAGAAGACGGCTACGGAGCGGAATCTTGAATAGGGTACTCAAATCATTTCATGGACAGTAAAACATAGCTACATGTCATTTCAGTCTACATATCGAGTGGTGAGGGGAAGTGTACAGGCGATGGTATGGCACATCTTTTCGTGAAAGAGTCGGGGTTGTAATACAGCGTCCGTGGTAGAGGGAACGGAGTCTAGACATATCTGGGTATCTGGAACGATTGAATGAATTATCTCCTGCCCCGGCCTTTACCTTGACGGCGCCTGGCACGGGTGCCAGAACGACCTTCACCGTCGCTGCCAGCGGCACTGACAGCTTCCATTTCCTCCGCCCAGGACATTCCTTTCTTACCGGGCTGTGAAGGGGCCCAAGGGTCATAACTTGCTTCGGATATGTTCCAGCCATCGTTCGAAGCAGCATCAGAGGCTACCTCTGTATTCTCCGAAGTCGATTCGTCTGACCCCTTCGCTGCGCCATCATCATCATCATTGCCCCATCCATTGACATTTTCAACAGGTGGCGCAGCAGCCTCTCTCTGTTCCAAAGTATCGGGTGAGACGATAACACGAGGAGCACCGCGCCAGTTTTTCTTCACAGGAGCACCTGGCCCGCGGTATGGGTTGTTCTGATTGTTCGTAGTAGTAGCAGGTCCGCTATCTCTGCTTTTGGCACGTCCTTTGCCTTTCTTACCCCGGTTTTCTTGCTGTTTCTTTATGGCTTCCTCTCTCTTTTGCATTCTCTTGGCAGCGGCTTGTTTCTTCCCCTGGACCGCACAAATGCCTTTCTTGCAAATGACACCATGGACGCTGCACACCTCTTTCTCAAGTTGATTTTCGGCTCCCCGCCGAGATCCAGGAGTATCGTTCCAACCACCGGTTGCCTGCGAATCGACGGCGCCCCACGTGTTAGTGGCGGTGTCCCAGCTTCCGGGCGCAACGGCGTCGAGTTCGGCGAGGTCCTCATCCTCATCACTGTATATGCCTCCTTCTCTGATGCCCATTCCATGAAATTCTTCTTCAAAGCCCTCTCGTATCTGGACATGAATCATGCGTGGGTCCTCACATACGTCATTGCAACCGGGTTCGGTATCGGGAGTAGACACGGAGGAAGAGGAGCCGGTAGAGGAGCTGCTCGCATTACCCCAGCTGGTGGAACGATCAGGCACGAGCGGAGCATCACCCGGCGTAGACGCAGACCTTGTGGTTTTACCGCAATCATCCCATCCGCCGGATACGACCGGACCAGGCGGAGGAGCAGTGTTCCGGGTATGTGCTTTTGCAGGAGGACGCGGGGGAGGTTGGTCGGCAGATGTGGAGGAACTTAAAGTCCCAGACTGTCGTCGCTCTGGAGTGCTGCGTCTAGAACTTCCAGGAGAACATTCCCAGCTAACTGGGACAACCGCAGGAGGGCTCGCGCTGTGTCCTACGTCGGTCCGCCCTGAGTGGCAAACAAATTCATGGTACGATGAAGTGCAAAGCCTTGAGAACGTTCAAAACACCACTCACAAACATTGGCAGCCTTAACCACGAGGGGTCCACCGCCGACAGCGGGAACAGAAGTGTTGCGCGATTGAGTGCTGGCAGGTTGTTTTGTGTTGATGTTCGTAGGGGGGACGGCCGGCTTCGGAGCACCCTGCTTGGTTACACCTTTGGCAGGAGTGGTATTCCATGCGGTCGCAGTCTTTTTCCCCTTCGAATTAGCCCAGGCAGCGGATCCTACAACTGGGAGCCAGTGTCCGAGAAATTTCATTTAGCCCCAAGAACTCATAGTACGAAAACCAAGTCATAACACATACTGGGCTTGGGTGCTGCTATCACTTCCGGGGGAGCTGGCCCAGCTAACCCCGGAAGTGGCCTACACAAGGGATGGTTCGTTGCATCCTCGCGTGGTACGTCACAGAAGTGGGGAGCAGGATAAGGATAGACAACGAGGCTAGGTGGCGTGCACGGGCACAATGTGATGAGGTGAGTGCTCAACTAAAATCACGAGGCAGCACGAAAACGTTGCTCTTCCTCACCTGTTCTTTGGAGACCAGCCGTCGAACCACGCGTCTTCCACAAAAATGCGTTTCCAACCTGGGGTGTAGCACACACATCAGCTGATTATGCAAAACACGAGGAGCAATTGCGGCGAGGATGACAAGGAGTGATTTGGGCCTCAAAGGTCGTCATCGCGATAGATCGGCTCTGCGGCAGAATCCACCGCACCAAGTAATCCACGAGGTAAAGTGAACAGCCAGAAACTTACCGTTCTTTTCAACGATGCGACCGGTATGGTAGGTGCAATAGAATATCTGAGTTACGCGACTATCTTCTTCAGGAGAAGGTTTGCGGAGGAATTCAGACCAACGGTGTTCGCCCAAGAGCCGATCAAAATGCGGATAATCTCTATTGACTTCGATTATGACCATGTCGCGAGCCTAAGGGTAGTGCGATATCAATTATCGACGGCGATCATGTGCGATTGTGATTGTATGTGAGGATGGCAAGGATCGATTGCGAGATGGATTGATACCGGGGTACTTACGCTAGGTTTGTGAAATACGGCGAAGAAGGCATTCTTGTCGATGCAACATGCAACCCAGAAAGCGAAGTCTTTCCTGTCTTGCTGGAATTCCATGTTGCAGTAGCCTTCTCGCGCGTAAGGATGGACGACGGTGAGGTATTTAGGCTCGTCATCGCCCGGCGGGGGAGTGGGTATACGTTTGGGCATGGCGGTGTGGATGAGGAATCGGAGAGGGGTGGTGCGCGGGTGAGCGAGCGTGTTGGTTTATATAGGATGTGGGGGAAGGCGGGGCTGGAAAAATAAAAACGCGACCACAGTCGATCGTCACCTGATCCACCTCGGGAAGACTCGCGTTTCGAGCGTGTTCGCGATGCCAAACGGGCAAGCCTCTACACTCCCTTGCAAAAGGTTCGCGATTCTCCTATCTTTAATATCGAAGGCTAGTGTCCCATACTTGCATTCGCATGTTGCATAAATCGCAAATGTCGGCAACCCTGACAGTGTGAAGCCTCGTGTCCGCTCTGCTTATGTAAAGCAAAGCGTAGTAAATGGAAGACCTGCTGCGCAACTTTGATCGGGCAAACTAGCGGTTACTCCATTGTCGAGTGATCTGACGGCAACGTTTGTGTAATCACGCTCGAATTCGCGATAAGACCTCGTTGGCATCTGGCTCTGAAGTCCCCGTGCGTGTCTGGAGTGCAGGCAGACTTGCGTTGTCATCTCTTGTAAATGTGACATGGTTTGTGGTACCGCATCCGGCGGGTAAAGGGAAAAGTCCTTGTTCGCATAATCGAGTCACCGCCCATACGCCAACCTTCCGGGACCCTCTCAACTCATTCCACGCACACTTAGAGACGCTCATGAAATTTAAGGTTTGATTTGGCGAGAAAGGTTGTGAGAAATGACCTAACAGCAGCCTATAAGAAGGCGATCTTGAAACGAAATACCCTTTCCACCAAACCACCATGAACTTCAAGCTCCTTAGTCTCCTCGCTCTGAGCTCTTTGCCCGTCGCAATGGCAGGCCCCATCGCATATGGCATTTGCCAAACCGGTGAGTCCTTGCGACGACCACGGCACCGAGCCTTACGCTCTCTTTCTGTCGCCTGCTGTGTTTCCTTATCACAGGGTGCAACGTAGTGGCTGGCGCTTGTTACGCGGCCGCCGGCGTCACCTTTGGCACCGTCGCTGCCCCTGCGGCACCCCCCTTGGTAGTTGCTTGCAATGCGGCCCTGGGCACCTGTATGGCTGCGTGCGCTGCGACCGCATTGCTAGCACCGATCCCTTGAACGACACCACCGTTGGAGTCAGCGAGTATGTGGACCGTGCCTTCAGGCAGGCATTAACTGACCGTTCCGTAACAACCAGTAGAGCATTCTGGCACTCAGGCGTATATTTGTGTGCCCTCGTTACATTTACATTTGCTGTCCATATTTTCCTTCTCTGCTGTTCGTTGGAAAGCGAGTGTCGCTTCTGTCATCCTATGTACTAGGTACTTGTTGTGGTCCGTGTATGGCGTCCAAGTCGAGTCTATATTGTCAGTCTTGGGTCGGTTTTCAGCTGGAATGAAGTTTCAATGTGTTTTATTTACGAAGTCATGCGGAAACCTTACTGAGAGTTTTCAGACAGACTGCACAAGCTACGAAGAGGCGATGCCGTGGAAGCGAAAGAGAGATGTATGCGTATGGAAGTGATCGAAATGATCGGAATACGCTTACTAGCAAGACGCCGGAATAAGGATGATGACAAGAACAGGGCACGCGCAGAGCCAACCAGACTTCAACACAGCACTCGCCCCGATAGATTGAGGGAGGACAAAAAAATCTTTTTCGGAGAAAAATGCATCATGTTGAGGAAAGAACAACCAGGTTGGTGATCCCTCCTCCGGGTGGTGGTAGTGATTCTCTGAAACGAGGATCATGATGACGAGGGCGATTTCATGCAGCCAGCCCTCAACTTCACTTTGAATCTTCTTCATCAATTAAAGTCATGAAGGCACACTCGACTATGGAAAGCAGGCCAGATCCTCCCCTGGTGGAGTTCGCGACAAAAGGAAAGGCAAGATTAGCAGAACCTAGAACGTCCACGTACAAGGCTTAGCATTCCTCTCCAAATTCGTCGCCGCGACTAACCATCACAATTGCGCCAACGGGTATGAGCGCGTTGACACCGGAAGGGCTTTCTTCTTGGACGGGCAGGACAGACTCCTCCACCACCCGCCTGAGTTCCTCAAACACTTGAGTGTCAACATGTTCAAATACCTGTACGGTAATGGATGTCAGCCGTGAAAGCTCGCCAACATATTTAAATGGCCCTCGCCTGAACCTTGGCATTTGGGTCATCATCAACGCTTCGCAAACCAAAGTCTTTCAAAAAGTTATTGAATGATTCTTGACTGGGTTAAGTTCAACTCACTCTGAATTTCATGTAAATATACTGGGTGATGTAGCTTGCGAAATGGCAATCTGAGATTTACGGCTGGAAAAACACATGGGCAGAAACATCTTTGGGTGCAGCAAGCTCGGATCGTTTAACCCTCTTAACGGCAACATGCGGGCGAGGACGGGCGAAATGCCCAGTTCCTGGGGCCATCGCTGTCGAGAGCGGATCAGTGGTAGCACGCAGCGGAAACAAAGATGCGTGAGTCTCGATTCCATTCACACGCAAACAGGATAAGAACGTCACGGCGGGTTTCGAGTGGTGCGTGGTTATGTAAGGCACATACATGTAATTAGCCGGTGCCGCTCCATCTCAATGTTTGCCTCCTAACGCATCTCGCCAACGACCATGGTACGGACTTGTATCCACTTCTCATGTGTGTTCCGAATGCTAACCACGATTCCCACTTAAGTCTCGCCAGCAGCCTTGTCAGGCCGAAGGTAAGCGAACCACCTTATGAACCAAAGACATATGCGTTTATCGGGCTTGGTGTCTGCAGCATGTACATTGCACGATTGTCTGTCTGTGCACACGTATAACCCGGACAAATGCGACAAGTTTGTCAAGGCTTTGTATCTCTGTTGTGACGAGATGTACAAGAAAGATGGCAAAGATGCCTCGTCGACCGCTTGTCCCATGCGGAGCGCTGTGGAGCGTTGGTTGAAGAGGCACACTGACGTCGACCCTCGAGGGTGACGAGCATCCCCGAGCACGTTTCATCGTGCGCTATGCCTGGTACGATTTTAATTGCTCTGCATCCTCTGCCCTGAAGCCCGCCCAACGCTCGGACGTCCAGCCCCTTCGAATGCAAGACGCACCGCATGAGCACGTTTGGGCGTAGCATCGACACCTTATTCCTTCGACCACTAGCATACATCCCGTAATTTGGACCAATTCCCCTTCATCATCAAAGTCTTTTCTATAGTGTAATTGCTATCACCACCCTCTCCGTGCGACGACGACGACGACCCTGCCATGTTGGCATCGAGGGAGCCGACCCCGTCAGTTTCGTCGACCATGCGCGTATTCGAGGAGCGATACTTTGTATACCGTGGATGAGCAGCAAGGGGGTGCACCAGTTACACCGTTGCTCACGCGCTACCCTCAAGTATTGGCCGCCTCGCGTGTTTGCAAACTTAGTCGCTGAGCTCTCTGTTTCGGTCAAGTGAACAGGACGATACGCATATGTTCCATGCGTGCAGTCGTAACGTCGAAGAGAGTGACAGTAAATCTACGAAGTTATGGATTCATGTAACGTAGGAGTACTAAATACATAGGAAGTATACACGACTGTCCAGATGAAATGAATTAAGGACAAGGATCTGCAGCGCAGCACATGATATATGAGTGTAGCTAATATTCCATGCAATAAACGAAACCACGGTCAGTCATTAGACGATTGCGAGCATACTGATTCCCAAATTCGAGCCAAGGGGCCTGTCGACAAAGCATATAATAGTGTTGGCTATGCAGATAATCAACACGACAAATACGAAGAGTTGTTTGTAGTCATTTTGCGTTGCAAAGGAAGTCAAGCGACAATTGGTTGAACGAAAACGCACTATTTCCTTACTACTGAGAGCTTCGTCTACTTTTTGAATCACGGTTTCGTACAGCCGAGTGATCTCTGCTTGGTATCGCCTCACATATTGCATGCGCTTCTCCCGCGTGGCGACGGTGGCATCAGATAATCAGGGTTCTATGAAGATGTTAATCCAGCTACATCGGGAGGAAACGTAGGCGTGCGTCACTTACCAAACAGTCTGAGCACGCCATTTCGTCCACGAGTACCCCAATAGTGATGGGAGATAGGTAATCAGAGTGGGCTGATTTGAAGGCCATACGTCGGCATTGATCTCTTGGCTAAACCACAGCAACGACCATCAAATGAATCGTAGTTAATCGGAGAAGACGAGACTGACTACACATTCTCCAGATCCCACATCTTCTGTATGCGCAGGAGTGAGATGCAGCAGGTTGCCGAAAGACTCCTTGTCATCGCGTCCCTCTTGCTACTCAGTGAATAAATAGACGCGGACGTGCTTAAAAGGACGATAAGTTGTCCACTTTACAGACTGTCTGCACAAGTAAGAGGCTCACTGTTCAGGTGTGTGGTAGCCGACTATTTTTCTTCCATTAGCACTCTAAGTGTTCTTGCAAGGTGCGGCAGAATATCCAGAGAGTGTTTAGAGCATAATTCAGTGTTGGTTCGTAGCAAGATGTGGGGTAGTATTTGAAGGACTTCGCGGGGTTCAGAGGATACCACTCCGTCAAGAACAAGGGAACCGTGGGTTCCTTATCAACACCTCGCCGGACTCTGCATCCAAAAGAACAAGGTATCCAAGATTTCTAGACGGTTATCGATGAAGGCAAAGGTTCGCTGAGTCTGCAAAATGCGGTCAGTTTATTCCCGCGACCATGTAGCATCAGGGCTCCCGGAGTTATCGTCGCCTGTGGACAGCACCAACTAACTACACGTTATCTACTGAAATCTAATCTGAAGACATCTGTGTCTCTGTTCCCTCCAGGATGCCGCTCCAGCCAAAACTCTTGCTCCACTGGACACTGATCGATATGGTCAAGCACTGTATATAGTGGGTTTTTCCCCAGACAGCGTGATCGATAATCTTGTAATCTTATCCTTCCCCGTCTATCAGTTGCATCTAAACATATGCTCCTTGACATTGGACCAAATGCTTACATGAGCCGCATCATGAATCATTACCTTCTTCAGCCACTAGGCTCTCTGTGACATAGTAAAGCACATAACCAAAGACAAAGACAACAAAAAAGAACGCTCCGCAACCAACGGATGCTGCCAACTTCATCCAGACCTCGTCACCGAGCCAGATAGCCCCAATCCATCCGACGGCAGCAGCTAGTGCTGAAAAGACCAGAAAGAAGAGTGGCATCATCAGCGACATGACAAGGAACGTACGTCTAGACGCCTTCTTCTGCATCGCCTATGGTCGTCGGTTGTAGCCAGGGCAATAGGAATCAGCAGGAATACAGAATAACTGAGAATGGCACTTACTTCGAAGGATTTAAGATCCATGACATTCAAATTTATAAGTAGGCCCAGGCCACTGAGAACAGACAGCATAGCACTGTAGTTGGCAACTGCAACGAAAAAGTATGGGAATTGCCGGTTCCAATCAGCAATGTCCGTTGGGGCACGGGAGGTCAGAAATGTAGCAGAGGCCCTGTATTGGGACAGGGTAAGCACAAGGTATGTCAGAGCAACTCGATTTGTGACATACCCGAGTGCGAGACCACCGAGGATGTTGATATTTGTTGTCCGTTCGGCCAAATGACTTCTGAGTTCAGCCCATTCCTTCTCATTGTTCTGCTGAACCATATCGTTCTTCTGTTGAAGTGTTGTGCCAACAAAGATAAGGAGAACAACTGCACACATGGGATGACAGGACATGGATGGGCTGTTGGAAACGTCGCGAAACCATCACCCACATTGACGGAGCCGTTGGATAATCCTACTAGTAGTTTTTGCTGTTGCCATCAAGGACAAAAGTGTAGCAGTTGGGCTATGACGGGGGGAAAGCTAAGGGCGTAGGCTAAAAGAACGCCCTCAGCTCGCCCCTTTTATGTGTGAGCGTCTTGGTAAAGCAAATATAGCTTGAGTGAGGCGAAGATGCCAAGAAGGTGCTTGAGCGGTAGCATGAGGCAGTACTTTTGCAGCCCTGAGGTTATACAAATGAGCCAACCAGGCTGCCACTCAGGTAGAACCCGAGATGCATGCCCGCACTGCGGCGCCGATCAGCAAAACGACCAAATCACTGCGCGCTGCGCGTGCTTCCTACAGTTTTTGAATTCTTTGACAGCACGGCAAGCGCTTTTATTCACCATAGCATTGGACACATACCATACGAGGAAGAAGTGACAGTTAAGCGTCAAAATGGCTGGCTGGCATTCTGACAGGCAGGCTTAGCAAGCACAGATCCGAGAGGGACGCAGGCCCCTACAGTATTCTAAGTATCGTTGAATTTCGAGGCAATGTCCGGGCCTCGAAGTCTGCATAACACTTACTTTATTTCCCTCATACTCCCAGATGTAAATCCTGTGGATGAACAGCAAGAAGCTGCACCAGTCATACCGCTGCTCACTCGCTACCATCAAGCGTTGGCGGAATCGCTGAGCTCCCTGTTTCGATCAAGTTAACTGGGCGATACATATATGTTCCGTGTACAATCGTGACATCGACGAGTGGAGATGTCAGTAACTGCAAAACTACAAGGTCATAAATTTATGTAACATAGGATACTAAAACACATGGGAAGTATACACGACTGTTCAGATGAGATGAATAAGGACAAGGATCTGCAGCGCAGCATATGATATATGAGTGTAGCTAAGATTCCATGCAATAAGCGAAGCCACGGTCAGTCATTAGACGACTGCGGGCATACTCATTCTTGATTTCGAGCCAAGGCACCCATAAGCAGGTCCCCGACTGATTTGACCTGTCGATGAAGCATATAATAGCGTTGGCTATACAGATAACCAGCACGAGAAACACGAAGAACTGTTTATAGTTGTTTTGCATTGCAAGTCAGGCACTAATTGGTTCAAGGTTGAAGGAAGACGCACTATTTTCTTACTGCTGAGAGCTTCGTCTACTTTTTGAATCGCGGTTTCGTATAACCAGGTGGTCTCCGCTTGATATCGCCTCACATACTGCATGCGCTTCTCCCGCATGACAATAGTAGCATCAGATGGCTTGGGTTCTGGAAACGTTGGTAGAGATGTTGATTCAGCTACATTGGAAGGAAACGTAGGCGTGCGTCACCCACCAAACAACTTGAGCACGCCATTTTCATCTGCGAGTACCCCAATGGCAATGGGAGATAGGTAATCGGAGTGGGCCGATTTGAAGGCCATACGTCGGCATTGGTCTATTGGCTGAACCACAGCAATGACTATCAAATGAATGGTAGTTGATTGGAGAAGACGAGAGACTGACTACACATTTCTCCAGACCCCACATCTCTTGTATGCGCAGGAGTGAGAGCTTGCCCGTAGGTTCGAGAGGGACGTCTGCTTTCAAGTACAACAGGTTGTCAAGAAGTTCCTTGTCATCTTGTCCCTCTTGCCACTCAAGGAATAAATAGACGCGGACGTGTCTAAAAGGACGATAAGTTGTCCACTTTACAGACTGTCTGCACAATCAGGAGGGTCACCGCTCAGGAGGCGTACGTGGTAGCTGGATATTCTTCCTCCATTGGTACTCCAAGTGTTCTTGCGGGGTGCGGCAGAATATCGATGGACCAAAGAGAGCGTAGAGCATTATTCAGTGTTGGTTGGTTGCAAGACATGGGTAGTATTTGAAGGACTTCGTGGGGTTCAGAGGACGCCGCTTCACCGAAAACAAGGAAACCGTGTATTCCTTACGAACGCTGCGTCGGTTGCTTGGGCAACCTTGAGGAGTAGAGTTGGACTCTGCATCCGAATAACAAGGTATCCAAGATTCCTAGGTGGTTATTGATGAAGGCAAAAAGTTCGCTGAGTTGGCGAAATGCAAAAGTCGTTATGTAGGTTCATGACCATATACATATGACCATGTGGCTAGTGCAAGGCTCCCGGAGGTTGTCGTCCAACAACCGCCTGTGGACCGCACCAACTACACATTATTTACCGAAATCTAATCTGAAGATATCTGCAGCCGACTCTATTCCCTCCAAGATGCCACTCGAGCCAAAAGTCACCGCAGTTGCCCCACTGGACACCGATCAAGCAAAGTATACTGGGTTTTTCCACCGGCCAGCGCGATCAATAATTATAATCTCATCCTCCCCTATCTATCAGATGGATCGGATTGAAGAAGATACATTACACCGATCAAGACGGGAAAAAGGTGTGCGTTTCGTACTACCGCGATATGCAGCGTTCCAAATGACCTTCTCATCGCACTCGGTAACACCACGTTCAGCGTGTCTGGGAAAGTGCTGAACGCAAGACCCGTGGGGCGTCCGGTATAGACGGTGCGTGTACAGCTCAGTTTGCAGTCTGACGAATCGACAGTTTATGGGGCGTAATAATATACAGCGGTTGCTATTCTTGCGGTTCTGCGTTCCAAGACGAATGCATTTCCGCTGTCGACGGTTGTCATTGAACAGTACCGTCCTCCAATTGACAAGTTCGTCATAGGCAGGTCAAAGGCATTTAAATAGTATAGAACATCTTCCACTGACCAACACTGTAAAAAAGAGCTTCCTGCAGGTGCACGCCATGCACCTATCATCCTGGAGTCAGCTGAACTCTTGTTTGTGTCACAGGCTTAATCGACAAAGACGAGACAGCAGAACAAGCTGCGATCCGTGAACTGGAAGAAGAGACCGGCTACAAGGCTGAAAAGGTCGCAGAATCATCTCCTATTATCTATTCAGATCCAGGTAGGTCATCGTAATGTGGAGCACTGTAGGCATTTTGCCACTCACCCTTTGGGCTATAGGAATGTCAAACGCGAATATGAAGCTTGTAGTGGCCAGTGTGCCGATGGATGACCAACTTGAAATGCCGGATTCAAAACTAGATGTGGGCGAGCATATCGTGAAGAGGGTGATTCCACTCGACGAATTGAACGCTACATTGAAGGGTAAGTGTATATCCGCTAGTCGCAACTCTTCCATTCCCTTAATTGCATTTTTTCAGTCTACGACGAAAAGGTAAGAGGATGGTCTTTCCAGCGTAACGAACTATATTCTTCATTCTCGATAGGGCTACGTAGTAGATGCAAGGTTATCCCATCTAGCAACTGGGTACGACATCGCACAGCGTATTGGAAGTGGCGCCTTCCCTTGAATGACAGACACTCTTCTGTGTATGGTCTATGTCAAGCTTACTCTCCTTACGCCCAACTATGTAATACTGTTCTCTGATACAATATCCATAATCTTTCTAGACTGATACGGAGAGGGATCGCCACGTACATTATACAACTACTTCGAGTAGTTGTGCTGTGGTGATCACGCATCAGCACCTCAATATGCTATCCCATCATATAGATTACAATGACTGGCAGTCAGATATGTATACAAAACATTAGCACGGGGGAACTGCCGGGAAGCGTGTGGTCTTTGGCATTGCGCTAAGCCGTTGTCTAGGCATTGGCCTATTGGTTTGAAAAAACGATCGCGATCCAGCTGCCCGTGATCATAGATCTCCAGGGAGCATCAGCACAAACTTCGACTCATTGCTGGGCTCCGCGCCAGCCCTCGTCATCGAATCGTCCACATCGCACGGAAACAGATTTTCCATGATACCATCTTCGTCCGCGGTATCTATAATAAGGAACAGCTTGGCACTGCGTGCAGCGTCATTGAATATTGATTTATAGCACTCATCCCTTGACTGGACTTTCACTCACTCAGAAGCATCCAGTTTAAAAGACTTGCACACGCTCGAAATGACTTTTGACACCTTGGTCGAGCCTTTGACAGCAAACTTGGACTCTTGCTTTGAAGGGCGATGTGCAACTATAATATACATTCGTTCTGATCCATCTTGTTGCGTTGCTCGTGGTACTTGGGTGAACACTAGTCACTCAATCATGAACCTCCCGCAAACACTGCGTCATTGGGATTAAGAAGACACACCTGGTTCCGGTTCTGATACTTTGTGCGCAGGGGTAGACGGTGAATTCACGACTGTTTTCTCATCCTTTATCGACCTGCCTATCAAACACACTAAGTCAGATGTTCTCTGTAAGCTGCCCGAGACAACCTTACTTTGCGAGTGCGAAACCCCCCGTTTCTGGCTTTCAAATGTCATGTCATCCACAGGCTCATGTTCTTCAGCAGCTTCGCGACCTGGTCAGCGTGGTTGGCTTTCAGAACAATCAAAAAGAATGCGGAGGCGTACTTGGCTTGGTCGGGGACTTCGGCACGCGTTTTCTACTTCTAGTGCCGGGTCCTCTTATTCCGAGCTGGCCGCTACTCTCCTCTTGGTCAGCCTTGACGATCCTGCGTCGCCTTGCCACAGGTTCTTCTTCACTTTCTGGCAAATTTTCCAGCAACTGCCGCGCTCGACGCTTTCTCATAAAGATCCCAGTCCCTTGTGCCTCCTGATCGTCATCTGTCGTTCTTGAGTCCTCAACCGAGCTAGCTAAAGCGCTCTTTCCAGGACTGTCATTCCCGTTTTCGTCTCCTTTCTCGATATTGCCTCCATCGGTGGGTAGATCCACGCCTTCTGGTGCTCCTTCGCCGCCAGATTTGTCGGCGGTTGAATATGAACTATTGGGTCGTTCGTCCTCGTTCATAAGCAGCTCAGACTCGCCATCGTGCATAGAAGGCATAATAGACTGTTCCGGGGGTGGCGGGGTGAGGCGAGATGTCGCTTCTAAGTAGATCCGCGAGTCAATTAGTCGACTTATCAACACCTCCACCCGAGAGATGAGATAGGATATCGTACGAACCTGACTCCCTTGCATGTTTCACCGTGGGCGTCCGTGTGACAACAAAGAGGCACCCGATGAGCGAGCTGATGTATTCCCAGACGTGTTCGCCGATACGGGCGGGGACATCAACATTGCACAGCTTGATGCAGGAGGAGTAGAATTCGAGGTGTGCATCGCCCAGATTAAACTCCTCTCTGGCCAATCTGTCGAGGTCCTGCTGGGCGATGATGCGTGGCACGGTCAGCACGATCAGTACTACTTGGTTGAGTGGGAGGACATCTGCCTCGCCTTGAACAGTTTTGGGACGACCGCGTAGACGTGGGTGTCACCGTAGCTGAGGACGAGCACGTCTAGTTTTCTGGCTGGCGGGCTGCGCGACCAGTCAACGCATTGGTGTGCTGCCATGGAACGGTGAGGGAGACACGACTGAGCGTGACATGTTTCTCGTGACTGGCTGCCTGTGAAGACGGCGGTGGCCAACTACGCGCAGGCTCTGCCAATGCCGCCAGCCATGTCAAGTGGCCAGGAGCTTTTCATGAGTATCGGCGCGTCTCTCGTACGGACACCCGACATCAGCTTCGAGGTGAGGTTCTTCCATTTTCATGCATTTGTGTGAGCCTAGTCGTGACGATGAGACATAGGAACAACGAATGGAGGACTACGTCCACGCTTATATCACGACAAACCGTCCACCCGCGCCGTGCCCACAGACACCCACAGCACCTGCCGCCCGTACAGCTATGGGCCTCCCTCCTTTGTTCGTACCGTTATCTGTACCTGCCACGCACGACAACGGCGTCGCACGCCTACTCGTCGACCTTCCAACAATACACGCGTTCGAGCCCTTCAAATCTACAGACGAAGGCTTCCAATGTATATCTGCACAACCTCTCTACGGTCACTTTTCGCATGAGGTTGGTAATGCTAGGCTCATTGATTATTTCATTTCTCCCCCGGTATATGGGAGGGGGAAAACATGCATTCATTCTTTACCGCTCTCTCTAACTAACGATCGGTCCCTGTCGTGGGTGAACAGGAGCTACGATATCACGCTTATGCCGCGGGCAACAAGGTCGCCCCTCCCCCAACCCTAGCTGCCCCTTCTTCACGACCATCTGGTTTCTACGCAAACGATTCGCCAGCGACGGCATATTTGACGATCACCACCAACCCTGGCACCCCCGATTTTTTCATGAGCATAACCGCTGCGCCTGCATATGAGAAACGGTCTTTCGAGGTAAGGATATACACAGGCCCTCTAGTTTTCCATGACGCATCGATAAACTTTGGGATACACAGGAACTTCGAATAGAACAACTCCTAGGTCCCAAAGAGCAACCTCCAAGCACTAAAATCTATGAGCCGTCGTTTGGGCGTCATCGGGGAGATGCACTTTCCGTCCCACAGCCAAGCCCGTTACGTATGTTTTGAGTCAGTCCAGCAGTTATACCCCGCGTCCGCTGGCTTCCCCGCTTTTGTAGCTCGAAGAGAACAGTACTACATTGTTGTAGGGTAATATGTATCAACACTGCCGTCAAGCGCGCATTCTAGGCATCAATTGAGCTCACTCGAACTATGTATTTCTAGACACGCCTCCACGTCGACCTACTCGTTGCACACACTAAATCAGAGTACATTCGGCATCCTACTTCTGCATATATCAATAGTACATACACGGGTTCTCGACGGTCGTCTGGTCCGCAACACTACGGTACGATTTACACGCTCAGGGAAGACTGAGCACCGTGGACATGAATTGGTCATAATCAATCTGAATCCACCCATCATTATCGACGTCCAACCTCTGGAACGTCTCCGTAAGCTGCTTGACGACAACGCAAGCACGAACGAAGCGGTCGAACGAAATGCCAGTCGGAACAACGCCGCGATAGTCGGGGGTGTTGGCTTTTTTTTTTTTCATGTATATAAGAATGACGAGGAGAGACCAATCCGCGTCAGTCACGGCTTAAAAGGGCAATGAACCACGGGTCGACCGAATGTAAGACGCACCGTATTTCCTCTGCACGAGTTGCAGGAGACGTGGGCTAAGATTGTAGCTAATGGGGGGGTCAAGGTAATTAGACAGAATCTATACAAGGCTCCTCGCCACACGAAAAAAAAGGAGCGGCGACTAACCCGAACCGGGAGAGAGCGCTGCGCAGCTCCGAACCATCGATCGTACCAGAGCGATCCCGATCAAAGTGTCTGAACACATTCTGCCAGTCCTGTGTAGGGAATACCCGATGGGAAAATTTAGCTCCAAGAAGACATCGTCAGGAGGAGTAGTATCGTGCATGCCTTGATGTACCTCGAAAGGCGCTGGAACTGCGTACGAGACAGCAGGATTCAGGGGCGTCGTATCAGCAAATCGGTATACAGAAGACAGCAGCCGGTACGGTCTTACCTCTTCAAATCCGATCATGCCATCCCTGTCGTGATCCTATACCAAACATTAGTGTTCGAAGCCTTGTCATTTGACGCTGAGATCTCAACAAAAAAATCCATAAGAAGTTTGACGGTATCGATATCAAAAGCTGTATAAATGAGTAGTCAGATCTTCGAAACGAAAATATAACTGAAAGAAACAGGAGGGACACCTACGAGACCAGTCGGAATTAGCAAGTGCACTTTCTGAAAATCCAAGTCAGGCATTCCGAAGGATCGAACTAGGAGGGATGTGAGGGACTAGGGGATGGGATCGCAACGTACGAAGTTCTGTGGCCGTGATCGCGCCATCGCGGTCGATGTCTACAGAGCTGAATCGTGCCCACAAACTGTCGACCATCCCATTCGAAAAGCAATGAATACAATCGCCTTCTTTGGGAGAAATGGTAGACGTACGTAGGATCGGCGCCGGGCACAGGGGACTGAGGACCACCAGCGATATTATATCCGCTGCCACCGCCGTAGCCGGAGGGTGGGTAGCTGGGGGGATACTACATACGTGAGTTGATTGAGGAGTCATCGCGACCAGCTGTGAGATGTGAACGTACGTAGGACATAGTGTGATGCGTTAGAGTTGGTCCTGATGATTATCAGCCGCTCGACATAACCTGTGTTATATAAACTCTGTCCATTTCAGGAAGGCAAGGGCAGTGCTGCCGACCAACTCCACCCAGGATGCTTGAAGGAGGGAATATGAACATGAGTCAGCTGGCCAACGGTGACGCACCCCTAAGAGAGGGGACGGCTCCGGGCATACTCCACAAAGCGGTGACGAAGTTATCCTGAGGAAGTGTGCTTATTCTCTCTGTTTCCTTTATGGCTGCACCTGGCATGAGTTGAATATCACACTGTAAGAACTATATTAGGTCGAACTTGCAGATTGGCAAGTCTTTTCGCCGTGTGGTCCTACAACACCAATAACTACGTCCTCGCTGCCGGGTACACATGTTCACCAACCGTCATCGCAAAGTCTAATCTATCTCAACCTCTAGCTGCAATGACAGGAGGCATATCTACCATCCTCGCCTTCTTCTTCGGCGACGCACTTCCTCCGGCTGCATTCACATTCACACTTCCGCTTCCGCTCGTTACCTCGCTACCCCCACCCCCACCCCCACCTGCCACCACCCCAACATCCACCACAGCAACACCACCACCTCCGTCCACCGCCTCGGGCTGCAGTACTGTTGTCACCGGTATGCCGGTAGCACCACTCGTTCCGGCACCGGCACCCTCCTTCCCCTTTGCCTTCTTCTTGACAGTCGAAGCTGCCAGACTCGGCTTGGTGACAAACCCGGTCGGGCCCACCTTGGTCTGTGCAGGATTGGGCGGATCGTCGGGTAATGTGATGAATGGGTGTGGTAGTGGTTGCTGAGAATTTGACGGATCCATTCCCACTTGTGACACAGATGTTGATATGGCCCCTGTAACTCCACCAGGCAGAGGGAGAGGGGGAAAGGACGGCGGTGGGGGCGGAGGCGGGAGAGGTAGCACTCCCGGTAAAGACGCGTTTGGTATCTCTCCAGGCACGGGAGCGGTAACGGCAAGTGAAGAGAGACGTTGGTGGTAGTACGGACGAAGAAGGCCGATTTGGTCCTCGACATTCTTGGACGTGATGGGGAGAAACGGAGGTGGGGGTGGATACGGTAGTAGCACTTCCGTTGGCTTTGCTCTACAGTAGAGAAAACATCGATGAAAGAATAGAAGAACCATATTAGCAACCGCATTTTGCAAACGAAGAAACTAAAAAGAAAACCACGTACTTGACACCTCCAGTAGCATCTCTCTTTCCCTTGAGCAGTTTTCTCGGTACACTGAGACTCGAAAGTCCCAATTCCGCGGCAATACCCAACTCGCGCAGACCCAAGAAGTCTTCCCCCAACGTGTCTGCGAACGTACCCATCGCGAGAGCATCCTCTTCCTCCTGATCTGAATTGAAAAGTGCATCATCGTCCGGCACATCGGTACTCGTCTGTTCACGGATAACATCGGATTAGAGGATATGGAGAGTAGGAAAGAGCTTACAGCCTCGCGATATGCATTTTCCAACTTCTTCTCCAGCTCTGCAAGCCGCATCCCGTGTCTCACGATATCATCCTTGATATACCGTTCAAGATCTTGTATCCGAGTGATACCGCTCTCAAACAGCGCATGCAGAATAATTTCCTACGTCATATGCAGGAAGGATGTACCGGGCAGTGTCAGTTTTCCGTTTGTGTGCGTGCCAAAATGAAGACGAATACGTACCTCAGAAGTCATAGTGTGTGCATACTTGTCACAGAGGAATCGTAGCGTCCGCCCAAGGTTGAGAAAGAATTCGGACGCCACTCCAGTTAGAACGTCAAGCGCACCGCTCGAGGCTCCTAGACCCCCAAAAATGACAACGGCATCAGTACGCGACGAGATCAAATGAAAAGAAGTACGACGGTAGGACATGTTTATAAGCGGCCAAGCAAAACCGGAAACGGCCATTCACCTTGGAATCCCACATGCTCCAAAACCTTCCTGTTCATCCACTTTAAACAAGACCCCGCAGCGCGTTCCCCAATCTCGATCCCGCCTCTCCCCACGGTTTTGCCTCCTGCACATCGCAAGCGAGCCAGCCACGGTCGCTCGTCAACCACGTCCTCTGGCAGCTCCCCCTCTGGATCGGGGATATCCTCGCGTTCTGCCCCTGCGCCAACTCCACCTACACCAAAACCCACCCCCGGTGCACCAGTCCCTGCGCCGTCTTCCCCTGCGTTAAACCCGAGAGCTGTAAATTTAGTATGTGTCCTCCGTACCCGCTTGAGCGTCATGACATTGGCGTTCATGAGAGAGAGTAGAGTCCCTGACTGTGATTGCACATGCACTGGACGAACACGACGTTTCCGAGGCGTTGTAGGGGCTGATGAAATGCCAGCGACGGTAGCAGAGGGAATAGTGATTGGAGCCCTGCGAGGGGGTCGTTGGGGTAGTGGAGGTGGGAAGGACGCGATTGAGGGTAGACATGGTAATCCATTGGCGAGATGCGCGTCGCTCTGGACGGCATTCCACCATAAATCTATCAGTTCCCCCTCATTAGGGGGCCGAAGTGCCTCGGCGCTAGAGTCTACCTCGTCACCCGAGTCTGGCGGGGTTAAGCGCGGCCGCTTCGCTTGTCGTAAGTAAGGAGTAATGCTAGTGTCAAGTGGATGATGAGGCCTTAGCGATGGTGTTTGAAGGGGGAAAAACTTACAGCTTGCGCTTTTCACCTGTATCGCTCAGTGTCTCCATCTTAACGTCCGAGTCCGCATTGTCGCTATATGCGTCTTCGTCATCGACCTCGAGAGGCACGGTATAGTGCCTAAGGCGAGCTGCCATTTTCTGAGCATGTGAGAGGGTGGAAGGTCCAGGCTCTCCCCTTTGAAGATCGGTCGCATCGAGCAGCTGTGCTAGGCCAAGGTCTAGATCACGGAATGAAGACATGCCTTGCTGTGTGCGCATCAGTGCAGGCGAATCGGCAAATGAAACCTGTTTTCGAGGCTTTGCCTCCGTGATAGACGGAGGTCTGGTAGAATGACCATTGGTTGTATGTCTGGAAGATGTTGCCCCGGGTAGTGGAGGAAGAGTATGAGTAGGCGTAGTATCGCGGTCTCTATCGTGGAGTGTCAAACCGTTGAGCTTTGGTCTGGCAATAGGACGGTTGGCGTGGTGGGATGGGTCGCCAGGAACGGGAGGGTCCACGCGATCTCTTCTATCTGTAATGTTCATGAGGAGTCTCTCTGCCTTTTTCTTGAGACGCATGGCACAATGACGGAGAGGATGATCCTGGGGTAAGGGAGGCGGTGAAGTCGGTGTCGAGGACGAGGAGGGTGACGGTACCTCTGTGGAGTTGTAGATGAAACAATTTGACCACATGAGATCCAGATCATCCTTGAACTCGCGCTTTGATTTGTATTGCTTCGCCTTCACTTTCTTCAGCATGGTTTGGAGGTCCATGGGGTTGGAGATGACTGCAAGTGAGAGTGAGAGGAAAGAAGGACAGCGCATCGGGAAGAGTACCTTCGTAATAGTCTGGTACGTCTGACCTTGAAACAGGTTTGAGGAACGCTTCGGCGTCGTGATTGTCCTTGAAGATGTGAGGAGAGGCCAGGACGGATACACTAGGAACGAGGAACATACCATCGTGATTGTCCGAAGGTCATAGAGGAGACCCTCAAGTGACTCGTAGAACGGGTCTGCAGCTTTGCTGTCCAATGCGAGACGCTGTACATGCAAGATGATAGATAGTCAGAGGGGGTGAGGGACGTGAGATACTCACGCGGACATCTTTGACAGTGTTAAGAAGTAGTTTCAAGTCAGGCGATGGCCTGCGCTGGTTCTCAGTCAGCGTCCTGAGCAAATTCTGCAAACAAGACGGTCAGTCATGACTGAGTCGACGCTGAGCAGGACGGGGCCACTGACATTCATCACGCCGGCGGCAGTGGTGTGAGTGCCAGGTGAGCGGACCACAGATAGAGTGACGAAATAGGAAACCCTAACCAGAAGTTGCATTTTGCTTACCTCATCGACGCGTCGTTTCTCGTTCCCCCGTTCTCAGTGGAAGGCCAACGCCTATATCGTGATGACATGTCCGCCCTCAAAAACTCGCCATTTGGAAAGCGTCTGCGTGCTTTTCACAGCGAGACCGACGACGTCGGGGCACCGCGACGAATAAAGCCCAGAATATTCGGATTAAACACGCCCTCGCTCGACTCACGGCCTTCCGTGGCGACACCAGCCACGACGACGGCGACGACGGCGACGACGAGTGACAGCACCGGGCCGGACTCGCCGCTCGACAGTCGTCCGACAAACTATGGCGATCGGTTCGTGCCAACTCGCGACGCGGGCGACATGCGCACGTCGTATCATCTCATGGACGATTCGGGTCCATGCACGCCCTCAAAACGCATCATCCCGTCCGAGTCTGACGCGCTCAAAGGCACGTGCCAACTCCTGACCATGTCTCCGTGACTGTCTGACACCTCCAACAGAACAAGCCAATGCCATCTTCACCTCTATCCTGCACACGGAGGTCACGCCCCCGTCTCCCAACAGACCCACGTCCCCGTCTCGCCCACCACCCGTGCCCGCCTCTTCCATCCCTCCATCCACGCCAACAAGGCGCCGCATCTTTCACTACACTTCCCCCTCCTCAGGCCCACCAACACCCACCCGCCGTCTAGACACCCCTACGGACGAAGCATACTCTATGTCCCCCGTGCGTGCCTCTTCGCGTCAACTGCTCGAATCCCCTCGCCGTCAGCCACGTGCCGTTTGCAAAACACCATATCGTGTTCTCGACGCCCCCGATCTAGCAGACGACTTTTATCTCAATCTCGTAGACTGGAGCACAACAAACATCCTAGGTGTCGGTCTCGGCGCTTGTGTATATCTCTGGACTGCCCACAACGCCGCAGTTGCCAAACTGTGTGATCTTTCTAACGTAGGCGACACCGTGAGCTCCGTTGCCTGGGTACAAAAGGTATTTGTTATTGTTGCTCCTTCCATGTTGTCTATATCTCACATCTCGTATCTTGGCAGGGCACCATCCTCGCAGTGGGCACCCTCTCTGGAAGACTGCATATCTACGATGCTCCTTCTCTATCTCTCATACGATCTTATAATCCAGCCCACTCCCAGCGCATTGGTGCCTTATCATGGAATGCTCACGTACTCAGTTCGGGGTCACGTGATCGCATGGTCCACCACCGTGATGTTCGTGAAGGCGGCACCCGTCCCTTCCGTCGTTGTGCCGGCCATAAACAAGAAGTCTGCGGTCTACGTTGGAGCACTGGTTCTGGGAACACGGCCGGTGGTGGCATCGGCGCCGGTGCGAGTAGCAGCGACAGTGGCACCGGCGATGGAGGTGTGGGCCCGGGATTTGGTGTACATACGGCAGGGGCCATGCTCGCCAGCGGTGGGAACGACAACAAGGTATGCATATGGGATCTCAGGGGATCGAGACGGAGCAGCGCGAGTCCGGCGATCGGCGTCGGTGTCGGAACGACGCGTGCACGCTCCGGGAGTATATCTGCGTCCGAGGATGGTGGGGACGTGCCCCTGTGGAAGTTCCATGAGCATACAGCAGCTGTCAAGGCCTTAGCCTGGGATCCACACGTATCGGGAGTATTGGCATCAGGAGGAGGCACGCAGGACAAACACATACGGTTTTGGAACACATACAACGGGAGCATGCTGAACCAACTCGACACTGGCAGTCAGGTATGTGATATGCGTCATATTTCGTGCCCCGGTACTGATTTAACGACTCAAGGTGTGCAATTTGATCTGGTCACTGACTTCTCACGAACTCGTGAGTACGCACGGGTTCTCGAGTACGACGGCGCAGAATCAGATCTGCATCTGGCGGTATCCGTCCTTATCTATGGTTGCTGCATTGACAGGGCACACACATCGCGTGCTCTACCTTGCTATGAGCCCTGAGGGTGAGACGATCGTCACGGGGGCTGGCGACGAGACGCTTCGATTCTGGAATGCCTTCCCTCGGAAGGAGAATGGGGAACGGAAGGAGAGTCGCTTGGATTGGGCGCGCCTGATCCGGTAACAGGGAGATCAGGGTCACCCTTACGCGATCCCCGTCCCCCTGCCAGGACGTCCGAGCCCGGGTCGTTTCAATGCCACGGCCCGCGTGTGTCCGCCCGGCACTCCGCACCATCGTCGTCGTTGGAGATCTTCGCCTCGTTCTTTTACCGAGCTCCGTTGCATTTTTATTATTGGCCTCTGGCCCACTGTGCCATGGCTTATCACTGCTCCATCTTCATTAGAATTTGACTCATATTCATGATACACCTATGCATCGTGTCCAGGTCCACTAGCAACACCCGCATCGTTAACACGGAGCCAACCCCATAACACGCACATCCACTATACTCGAACTGGTCTTTCTCGTCCATGTCCTTTTCTTCCTTTCCTTTGTTTCTTTTTGTGTCTCGCTAAGTATACATATTTTTGTACTGCGACCAGGCTCATGCAGAGATGTCATTTCGTACATATACCATGGCCGCGCTACGCAGTTCCCTCTTCTTTTTTTACTCTGTTTCACCTACGATTCACCCATGCTCGTCATGTTGTTTTTGCTTTGAATGTCTCGGTTGTGTATGTAGTAATTTTGCTCCCTGTATATGATGATCATACCAAGATTTGTCGAGTCTACGTGGCATGCGCGTGTCTTGTTTGTTCTGCTTCCCGTTTCCGCAGCCCCGCTCTCTGCGCAGACATATTGGCCACGAAATGGCATCCAAGGCAAGACGACGAGCAGCGTGGCTCGCCTTCGGACTAGTCGCGTTGGCGGCGTTCTCGGCGTCAGCCAACCCAGACGATGCCCAACCAACCCAGGGCGTGCGTGCCAGTACCGGGCAGCTATCGACGCCCGACTCCGCTATCCATGGTGTCCAGCAGACCACCGTATGCCCTCGCGTTTGTGGATGCAACTGACCGACTGACCGTCGTTCTTTAGACCACGCCACACGATATCCAACCCGACGTTGACCATACTACAGAAGGTAGCGTTCGTGGCCAGGCGTCACTGGATAACATTGACTTCCCCACATCAGCTACCCGCGCCTTCAGAAGTGCCATCTTTACGCTACATAATCTCACCAGTTACTCACAACAGTACACCCATGACCCATTCTCGCAACAAAGTGCATCGCAGCAATCTTCGTTCCTCTCCTCGCTCCTACCCACTGCACAAGGCAAAGGTCCCATAGGAAGCGCCATCCGCATATCACAGAAACTATACCATCGCATCTTCTCGTCTGGCAAATTTGCTACATCCAGGAAGAAGGACGAAGAAATACAAAGAAAAGCTATTAAAGTTATCGATTTGCTTCAACTTTCCGCAGAATTAGGAAATATGGACGCACTCTTCACGTTAGCCCACCTATCACTGGTACGCTTCATGATGGATTTTACGTTTGCGACGTATAACTGAAGCCCTCTTTTTTGACGATCCGTCGGGCAGTTCCCACCTAATATCTATTTCCCTTCGGATCCCAAATTGGCGTATTCCTCTTTCGCAACGCATGCCTCGATAACTGGCAATGCTACTTCTCAGTCGTATCTCGCCTTCTTTCATTCCACGGGATATGCGGATGTGGTACCTATCGACCAAACAAAAGCTCTCCTTTACTACACCTTCGCAGCGCAAGGTGGTGACAAGGGTGCCCAGATGGCTCTTGGGTATCGCTACTGGAGTGGTATCAGCACTCTGGAGGATTGTTCTCGAGCTGCAGCATGGTATGAGGAAGCGGCTGATCAAGGTATTTCATTTCATACCACGGATGTGATGTATGTACGTCTGACCTGTCGTTTCTCCTAGCCATGCAAAAGTTTTTGTCGGGCCCACCCGGTGGCTTAACATTGCCATACACACCGACCAGCTTATCCGATTTAGACGGAGGTGTGTATGGGCCGGGCGCAAGCGTCGCATCCACAGGCTTCAACGTCATTAGACCAGCTGTCAAAGCAGGGTTCGCTCGGGCCGCAGGGGAAACTTGGGAGGATCTCCTCGAGTATTATATGGTGAATCAACTGCCTTATGCTCGTTGGAACGGTGAACTAACACTGTCCTGCATACAGTTCAATGCTGATCGAGGGGAAACGGACTTCGCATATAAACTAGGCAAGATTTTCTACCAAGGCAGTATATATGCGGCTGCAGGGGGAACGGCGTCGGGATCTGAAGGAGTTGGTCGTATTGCACAAGATTTCAAACAAGCGCAGTACTACTTCCTCCAGATCGCACGCCAGGTCTGGCCTCGGGACCCCCCGAACCCGTTGCACCATAAAGCTTCCGCCTATAAAGCCGAAGTTGTGACTCAACCAGGTTGGGCACCAAAGAGTGCCGCGTACATTGGTAGGATGTATATGCGTGGAGAAGGCGTAAAGCAGGACTACGAGACGGCAATGATGTGGTTTGAACGTGGAGCTGAGTATGCTGATCGAGAGTGCCATAACGGTCTGGGTATCATCTGGAGAGATGGATTGGTCAAGGGCAAGAAGGACATCCGGAAGGCACTGGAACATTTCGCGATTGCTGCTGGCCAGGAGCTGGCCGAGGCTCACGTCAACCTGGGCAAGCACTACTACGGTCGGTCGGTTCCTCTCTCCGGTTGGACAGGAAATCTCATCACACATGCAGCTCGTGGGGAGTTCAAACTTGCTGCGACATATTTTGAAACGGCTATTCGTTTCGGATCAACGTTTGAAGCGCATTTTTACCTCGCCAAGATCCACACTATGAACATGAGGGCGAGTGGCTTGCCTCAGGACTACGCCGCAGGCTCTTGTTCCAGTGCGGTATCTTTCTACAAGCTCGCAGCGGAACGCGGTGTGTGGGATGATGATCTCGTCAACGACGCTGAACAGGCATGGAATAGCGGCACTGAGCGTGGAAAGGAAATAGCGATTCTGAAGTGGTGGGTTGCAGCCGAGAGGGGATTTGAAGTTGCACAGAACAACCTGGCATATGTTCTCGATCAGGGTAGGGTTGACTGAGTCCTTTTATTATTGCTCTGCTGACCCTCATTTCCGATCATAGACAAAAGCATGCTTCGCTCCACTCGGTTCTCTCCCATCCAGATATCGAACGACACTGCTCGCCTCGCATTGACACAGTGGATTCGTTCTGCTGCCCAAAGGAATGTTGATTCGTTGGTGAAAGTTGGTGACTATTACTATCACGGCTTTGGCGTGCCCGATGAACCCGAATCTGTTCGTTGGGAAAAAGCGGCCAAGTTTTACCAGAGCGCAGCGGATACTCAATTAAGCGCTCTAGCTATGTGGAACCTTGGTTGGATGTATGAAAATGGAATCGGCGTACCGCAAGTGAGCTAGACTTTCCTTATTAAATATCATGTGGTGCGTTCTAAATGCGTGTTCTGATAGGACTTCCATCTCGCGAAGAGACATTACGACCAGGCACTAGAGATTAATTCGGAAGCTTATCTACCGGTTCTGCTATCGCTCATCAAGCTTCATGCAAGGAGTCTATGGCACACCCTCCAAGGTGGAGAGAATGGACTGAAATTATGGGGATACGACGAGGACAGAAGTAGGTCACTCTCCGTCTCGAGTAGTGGTTTGTCAAGTTGATTGGTGTTCCAGTGTCCGTTTCCGAACGTGCAAACTTGAAGCGGGAGATCGATCCGGCGTCTCGCTCGCAGCCAAACACGGAGACAAGATCACATACTCACGAAGAAACAGTGGACACCTTTGATGATGACGGACCGTGGTACATGGGCAAGGCACGAGAAGATTTTCAGCGCCGTCGCCAACAGAGCACGCGTCAGGTGCCTGAGGAAGAAGAAGATCCTGTCCAGGTCAGTCCGCTTCAACTCCAGTAAGTAAGACATGTCTGAGAATGAGGTTTTAGTGGGCGCGGGAAAGAAGGATTGCGGAGAACGAGCGCGACGGCGACTTCGGTCCAGAGGATTACTTTGACGCTGCTCTCCGCGGAGGGCACCGAGGTGAAGAGGGTGTGGATACGTTTTTGGAGACGATGTTGCTAGTGACCCTTTGCCTGGTCGTTGCCGCTCTTATCTACATACGGACTCGCCTAGTCCAGCGGGCGCGGAGGGAGGAGGAACGGAACCAAGGTCGACCACCGCCGCCGAACCTAGGCTTATTCCCTCCTCCAGATGACCCAGCACGCCAAGACTGGCAGATAGTACGGTGAATGGAATGTCATTGTGTTCCTGTGTCTCGTTTTTGTCGTACGTGTAACTCTACCATCGGAGACATCGCTGTTTGGGCGTGTTTGCCAGTTGGCTATACGGACGGCTCGAAACTTGGAAGTTGACGCGTATCACTGGAATACTTTACTGTCGTGTCTGAGACAGTTACAACGTCCTTTCTGCTACGCTAGCCTCTGTTTATCTGCGCGTCTGTAACCACAGATCCGTCTGCTAAACCACGCTCTCTGATTTGAAACTGAAACTAACCTATCGCACGATGACCATCGACCTGAATGCACTCAAGGAGCCCATCACTCGAATCTTGTCTGCTCCTGGTGTCGATCTCACGACTATCAGTGCAAGGAGTGTGCGAAAGGAATTAGCGACAGATCCCTCGCTTGGGCTCACTTCAGAAGAACTCAAAGCACGAAGACCTGAAGTCGACAAGCTCATTGCGGAAATTTACGCGACCGTGAGCCGGGCACCGACAAACGGAACTGGCGAATCGAAGCGAAAGCGGGACGATCAGGAGGAGGAAGAAGGCAGTACTGTTGCAGATGCGCAGGCAGAGGAGAGCGAGGCTGGAGGGGATACGGAGGAGGAACCGAAACCCGTCGTGAAAAAGGCAAGGAAAGCGGTGGAACGGAGTGATGCAGAGCTTGCAAGGAAGCTGTCCTCGGAAATTAATGGTCGCTCCCGAAGGACATCTGTTAGTCCCAGAAAGACGAAGCGGAAGACGATGAAGAGCTCCGAAACCGTGGATTCGGGAGATGACGGTGATGACGAGGAGAGGAAGAAGAAGAAGCGAAGCGGTGGAGCCAAGGGAGGGTTTGCAAAGCAATATACATTGAGGTAACGGTTTGTTCCGTATTCCACACTGCTACCTTTTCATCTGACCATGATCCTGACAGTCAGCCGTTGTCCGTAGTGATTAGAGAAGAGAAGCTATCGCGACCGCAGGTGGTTAAGAGGCTGTGGGAGTACATCCGTGAACACGGGCTTCAAAATCCCTCAAATAAAAAGGAAATTATGTGTAATGACGCTCTACGGGCGGTCTTTGCTGTCGACAAAATCGACATGTTTCGTATGAATAAAGTGCTTGGCCAGTGAGTCCCTCCATCAACTCCGATCACACTGTGGCAATGAGATTCTTCAGGCACCTTCATGAAGAATAGTAGTGGACGTATACTGTCCGTAACCGAGGAAGGTCGAGCATTTCTAGGTATCTGCTAGCCTGTATCACTTGACAGAGCTTTCCGAGCGAGTTGGGCACACCAACACTGCTATGTAGCAGTCAGACAGAATATCCGAAGCGGTTGTATGTATACCTACGGTGTCGAGAATAATTGAGTGTACCGGCATTCGTGAACGTGATGAACTAAGTAAAATATGTATAGCTACATAACCTTCGCACAGATGGCGTGCCAAGTCGTGATAAGTGTGAAAGTAGGGTCACGGAGTGGTTCCACTCAATTGAGGGTTTGAAATTTCATCCACTCCTTCTCGTCTGCATTGAAATCCACCCCCTTTTTCTTCCACCAATCTCTGGCTTTATCCCCACCCCCCATCGCTTCTTCGAGAGCTTCTTCGATGTCACACATCCGATACTGGATATGCAACCCGCTCTTGTCCCACCACTCCAGCACCTCACTACGGTTATGGCGTGTTGCTCCAATCAGAGCCTCGTGGTCAAAGATTAACTGAAGACCACTCCCTAGCCACCAGTCTAGTACTTGAATCTTTCCGAGTGTGCTTGCACGCTGCAAGATGTGACGATCGAGAGGGTACTCGAGTTGCGAGGACGCCCACCACTCAAGAACGTCCACATGTCCAGCGTTACTTGCCATTTCCATGACGCGTCCGATCTTGAGTGGCAAGCCATTTTGGGTATGCTGCCTTTTCCACCAATCAAGCACAGTAATTCTATTCTTTGCACTGGCTTGTTCGAGAGCAGCCTCCGTATATTCAAATGGAAGTCCTGACGAAATCCACCAATCGAGGGATGCTATTTTTCCATTCCGAGAAGCGCTGTCTACGGCTTCGGCAATAGAACCGGGCTTCGGAGGGTGTACAAGGTCTGGGTGTTGCTCAAAGCCGTGTTTCCACCAAGCGAGAACGGCAGTACGACCATGCTTTGAAGCAGTAATCGGTATCAAATCATCCTTGAAAATGGACAAGAAAAGGGACCGATGCTGCGTGAGGAAGAATTCGAGAACCTGAACATACTGGAATCGAATAGCAGTGACAGCGCCGAGCCTTGTGGGTGGATTTTTAGCAGGATCAGCGGCACGGATGACCGGGATCGATCCCGTTAGCACCGCTAGGTCCGTAGGACATGTGTTGGTCCAATCTACTGGCTTTGGGTGAGAGGTGGGCAAGCCTAATGCATGCGACAACGGCCAATCGTTCAGATAGTCCACGATGTAGGCCAAAATCTCAACCGGCAAGTCGGGCGTTCGTATCTGACAAGGGTTTGGCACGTTGGCTTCATCTGAACTCGATGGAGATTCGACCGGGGCAGCTGGAAAGTGATACGTGTGGAAATCGTGGTGCGCCAGTCGTGATGCCAGCTCAGAGTCCGTGCCTGCGGTGGGCAGTTTGCGGACTTTGAGGAATAGAATTAATTCATCATGTGAGAGCTTTGAATATGACTCGTAAACTGTTTTCAGTGGGCCGTCAAACCTCTGACAACACGACAGAAACACAGATGCGTCAACCATCTAGCGTGGGATATGAACAAACGTCAGAACTCACCACCATATGTAGACGAGGGTTGCTGAGCTGATTATCCGTCCGTGACGATGACGGTGGGAGGGATTTGGCGAGGGTGCACTTGGGCGACGTGATGGGCCGCCACGCTGACGTCACGTGGCCTACGCCGTACGTCAATCCTTCGATTCCCTAAAATGGGCAACGAAGCTTGGGTTGGGAGGCATTCACGATCGATGCCCAACACAACGCCACGACTCACAGCCGACCCTTAGCATGGGAATCCACGTGCATGGGTACCCGTCTCCTGTTAGTATTATTCCCAACTGTTTGCAGCTTGGAAAGGTAGGTTCTTGCATTCTGCCCGAATTGGAAAAGATAGTCGAAGCTCCTGACTACAGGCATCATGGCCCATTTCGTAGCGACGCCAGTAATATCTCTTAGATCACGAGGCTGCCAGTGCCTCAAGCGCTCGGTTTATTGCCCAAAACAGACATGGCATGTGAACTAAAGAATATTGAGTGGTAAGTGGTGATAACCCTTCGCTATTAGCTGGCGCAGCGCCCCTGGTTTTTCATTATAGCACACGTTCACCTCACAATCTCATTATCGTCTCTTCTCCAGGCTCTGCGCCCCCATCAGTTATACCGATTTGTCCCGTGAGGAGAGATGTGTGGTTAAGCATGACTTTCACCGCGCTGAAAACTCATCTGGAAAACTTCATGGGCGGAGAATCTGCATCGAAGCAGAGAAATGCTATTTCTATTATGGAGTATCGTGCCAGCACTGCTGCTTCCTATGCAGTCACAAGCCCCTTCACAGATGTCTGCTCGAAAATTCCTCCTCAAGTAGTGGTCTAGTCTCTGGAGCCGAATATCGAATGGTTTTATGGAATTTTAAACAGTCAGTTTAAAATACTTTTATTCCCACCTGCGCAGAACCGTATCAGAAGAAGACATTAACTATTGGTAATTGGTGCAGGGCCCAATATCTGTGCTTGTGGAGCACTTAAAAATCACCCGTCACCTATCTTCTCACGTCCACGATATGCTGGACGCGTGGTCTGCAGCGGAAATTGCTTATCACGGTTTTCCGCGCAAGGAACACGACGTAGCATGGTTTGCCTGTTGCTAGTTCACTCCCCCCCGTAAGTTGCTTGTTTCTGCTCTCCCCAAATTAGGCCAGCGGAAATCGGCATTAAGTCTCCACCTTGCCGACAAACGGCAAAGCAACCTATCCGTCAACGTAGACTGTGAAACTTACGAGTTAAGGCGACCAAGATTTGAGTTCACTTTTTCCTTTTGAAGGTCGAAGGCATACAACGAGCCACAGAAAGAAAAAATAAAATCGACCATGTGACAACGTTGTATGTCTTTCCCCGTTACCCACACCTGGGCTGTCATGCATGCAGGCTCTCTGCCGTTCGTGGAGGACCCAGCAACCTTCGCAGTTGAGCACGCCTAACGACACATCAAATCTGCTACAAACGCGGAACCAATAACGTGCCAGCTTGCGAGGTTGCGGTTAGCAGCAGGAATTCTGCGATCAGGGCTGACGGTCTGACCATGGGCGTTCTGTGATGGGCCTCCTTGCCTCCCACCCATGAGCTATCAAGAGGTATTCAATTCAGTCATTCTCGTATGCTTTCCAGCATTCTCGCCTCAAAGCCCGATCAGTCCGCTTTGAACTACTCCAGGGCTTCACTAGGCAGAGCCCCAAGGCATGCAGGTTGCATCAGCGGCATAGCATTGCACTTCGGATAAAGGGGCTCTGGGACAGACGACATCGAACCAAGTTTCCAGGAGCTATAGTCAAGCCGGACCTCCATGCAGTCATACGCTGGCACCCCACCTTCCCCCTGTATTTCCATCGACGATACCGTCCCCCGCAGGTGAAGAACACGACAAGTGACAAATTGCTATCACTGACTAGCGTTGCGTAGCGAGTACTACGACCTCACGGCTGATGGACGTCCGAGTGTAATCCAATGGCAAACAGAAACCTCCAACCCGCTCGCCGCAGGTGCTGGAGACCCAGCCGCTTCGTTCAGCTGCAGGCCTCAGGTAGTACTTTTGATCTTTGTTTCCGGCGCCTATTCCTGACAATGTTGCTCCCGAAGTTGGTCGACCCGACTGCTTACTATGACCAAATCATCGACGTTGACAAGCGGACATGGTATAAGGCTGAGCGGAACCCCCACACAGAAGTCATCGTATACCCGTGCCGATGGGACACGCGCGAAGGAGCCTGCCAACAATGGATTGAGGGGGACGAACGAGAAATACTCACGCATCTCCGCAACTACCACGACGTACAAGGACAAACGAAGGACCCGATCCTGTGCAAGTGGTCTGGATGCTCGGAAGAACTGAAAAATGGCAGTGTACCACGTCACATCATGACGCACGTTAAGGCTACACTGCGTTGCTCCCACTGTCGCATGAAGTTCCCGCGAAAAGACAGAATACAGAACCATCGCAGGATGGTAGAAGAATGCGCCAATGCGAATATCGAGACCGTTCCTGGGCCAGAGGCTCGGCTTATCCGGATAGGGCCTTGAGGTCTTGCGGTATGTAGCGGGTGAAGGGCCACCCGGGGAAAGCTTTGCCCCTACGTATGAATTCCTTTCTCGCCTCCTGCTCAGCGGAACATATAATCTTATTTCCCTTGGGCGGTCTACCGTTATTATTACCCGCTGTTGTTCCAAGTACTTCACAATTGCAAATCCATTTATGTATTTGCTTGCCCTCCTCCCTATCGCTGTTTGCGTCGCGAGTTCATCTGATGGAAGACGCCGTCGTTGCTGAAGTGGTATGAGACAGACTGCCGCGCATGACACTGCCCTTTTCTTAGACTGTGTTGAGTACCAGTGGGTGCCAACCAAGTCACCGGGCTATGGTACACTGGTAAGCGACATGTTTCAAATTTCACTCCCGTTATTACTTACGAGAATCCTCTCCACGATGGGTCCAAACTCCAAAAATTGCGATCTATGGTACAATGACGACGCTGCATATAAAATTTTCAAATCACCTGACAGTTGACAGGCACCCCAAGGTGGGGACATGAGGAGGAGATCGATCAGTTGTGCAAAAAGTATGGCAGTCATTGTAAGTCTATGAAAGCCGCTTTCCAGCAAGTACACTAGGCGACCATACGCTACGAACGCTTGTCTGTTCATTACACAACGCCCTTCCATCATCACTGAAATGTACCACAGACAGACGACCCATCAGATCGTACTGAACTTCTGGCCCGTTTTTGGGCAGGCAGGGAATATGAAGGCACTAGGAATTTTTAGACGGAATGTATCCGCTATTCGCATTGACATATTTGACATAGAGCTGATCGGTGGACTTCCTGAGGACGTGAAATTGATAGCACACGACGTATGACCTAGTTGACGTGCATGCGGGTAAAGGCAAAGGGCAAGCATCATGTTGAGCCTTCAAGCGCACCAAGATATGTACGTCTCACTTTCACCGCGTCTGTAGGTATTCAAGTATCTAATGCACCCGTCGCCGTCGACGATGCTACCGGCTACATACCACGGCTACCACAGCTCTCTACGTGATCATATCCTGCCTACGTCATTTTCCTTGGGAGGAACCCTCCCATCGCCCAGGGAACGTGGAAGACGCCCATCTCATCAGGCTTACCACATGACCTTACGGGACGTACACTCAGCCTCCTCGGGCTTTAGTGGGATTGGTGTCATTGGATACCGCCTCGTCCATCTCCTGCGCGCACCTCCGATTCAGATAGTTTACTAGTCTCATCATGGACATCTAAACGGTGAGTACGTCTGAAACATTAACGAGCCGTGTGTAATGTCAGAGGTTCTGAGCGTTCAAGTTCCTCGGAGAGAAGATTCCGTAAAGCTCGTGGGGGAGAAGCAATTTGGGCGATAGAGAGGGGCAGTGTAATAATCAACACCGCACTAGGTAGGGTTCTGGACGAGGAGGCGGTTATCCAGGCGTTGGAGGACGGACATGTAAGTGGCTCGTTCTCTGATGCCCCAAAAAGAATTCAGCCGCGATCTTCTAAGAACCACGAGGAATTCATATGACGCTTTATAGCTGCGACCGGTCGGACTGGACGTTTATCCGGACCAACCGCATGTGAGCCCTCGACTGCTGGAGTTCCCGCGAAATGTGTTGCTGCTGCACACGAGCAAGTCACTCATACGCAAGAGGCCGAGAAGAGAACGGAAATGCATGTGCTGATTTGAATTTGAGGGATTTCTTGACGACGGAAGGAGGAAAGATGCACTTAGTCCCTGAGCTAAGGTTGTGATGGTCTGTGCACTTCTGTGTCACGCATGCGGTGCGGTTTACTACATATTCTTACATACCAAGGTCAGATCCGAGCCTACCTGGACCTAGATAGTCACGTGAGCGAGTTCCGAAGCCGAATTACTTCGGAGGCAGTGTTGGGACCAGTCTAGTAGGAGACTTGTGGTTTTCGGGGTTGACAATTGGCATGGCATGTCGGCGTGAGGGGCTGCAGAAAATTTATGCCGCTAAAAGGCCGACCAAGCTGTGGCGTCATTTGTTAGCCTCTCACTCCTACAGTCCTCCCAGACGTTGAACGTCTCATAATATGACCGGCATGGCGAGATTGCCTCGAGTTATGCTATGCGGTGAGCGAGTTCCACTTCCGTTCCAGCCAAAGGCCAACACCGTCTTCCATCTCTCAGGAGACCTCGTCTGGGCTCGCGACGAGGTCAAACAAATGTTCTATGGCATTGCAGACGTCGTGGTGCGTTCTCTTTGTTGATGTTCGTGGACACCTCTGTCTCCCCGCTCACCGACGTCATACCCGACAGAACATGGACTCTCCGAACCGTGCAGATTTCCTTAAGGGGTTGAAGCCAGGGGGAAAGTACGACGGCACCGTAGGCATCTACCGCCACAATATTTCCGCGGATCGCATCGGTGTTTTTGACAAGGAAATCATTACTGCTCTCGCCGCGACGGGCACTGTCAAATGGATCGCACACAACGGCGCAGGCTACGATCAGATTGACGTCATGGAGTGTGCCAATAGAGGTTCGGATTCATCCTTTTTTCGCTAACATATACACCGACCTGTGCTTACTACCGTTGCACAACTTGCACCTGTATTGTAGGTATTCGCGTGTCGAACACGCCTGGAGCAGTGAACGATGCTACAGCAACGACCGCCCTGTACCTTCTCATCTCCTGCCTTCGCCACTTTTCCCTGGCAGAGCGTTCCCTTCGCGCAGGGACGTGGAAAGCGCCGATTTCTTCGGGTAGAACGCATGACCTCACGGGTCGCACCCTCGGTATCCTCGGCCTCGGCGGTATCGGCCTCCGGCTTGCACAGCTCGTTCATGCGTTCCCGATGCGTGTCATCTATTACTCTCGGCACAAGGTTCGGAATGCACCTGAGTGGTGCCAGTACGTCGGAAGCATGGAGAACCTGCTCAGACAGACAGACGTCCTCAGCGTTCATGCTCCCCTCCGCGCCGACACCGTTCACCTCGTGGGAGAGAAAGAGATTAGGACGATGAAAAGGGGGAGTATCATCATCAACACCGCGCGTGGCAAAGTGATCGATGAAGGGGCGCTCATTCGGGCCCTGGAGGACGGGCACGTAAGTGTGATCTGTTTAAGCGTATTGTCAGTCGTGTGACAGAACGCTTGCTTGTAGCTCTCTTCTGTTGGCCTCGACGTCTATCCAGATGAGCCAAACGTCAATCCTCGTTTACTTGCGTTTCCTCAGAACGCACTCCTGCCCCACATGGGAACGGAGACCCAAGATTCCCAGCGCGAAATGGAAGTTCGCGCACTTACGAATCTGAGAGACTTTCTCTTGGAGGGACGCGGTAAAGATCTGGTTCCCGAAATGAGAAGATGAGTTGAAGCGAATCACTGATAATTGGGCACCTTCACGATGGAGTAGTACTATCATGCGACAGGTAATGCACAATTCTTACAAAGTTTGGAATAACTATACAACAACAACATTTAATGTACTCGGTCTTCGTAGTTATGATAGAGGCAGGTCTTGGGCACAAGCCAGCGCAACAACCTTGACAAGTTATGCTGAAATGTGCATGTACCAGTGAGCCATAATAGTGACGTGTCTAAAAGTGTGAGTACTACCGTGCGACAAGCAATGCCCGATTTTTACAAAACTTCGTATAACTACACAACAACACCTACGGTACTCGTTCTTGGACAGTATGATGGGGGTAGGTCTCGGATACAAGATCCTGCAAAAAAAGTGGATAACTTACACTAAAATGCGTGAATGACTGAGCTCCGAAAATGCCATGTCTAAAAGTATAGATGCACAAACTAACCCCCGCAATGTTGCTAACCATACTCCGCTCTAATTGCTGTGCTATGCTTACTTGAGCGGAGTTTGGGTGTGGTAGCATTTGTGACACCCCTATACCAATATTCAAGCAGGATGTTGAACACTGCGGTTGACTCGGATTCATGAGCGCTGAGCCAGTAGCTTCATCTTGACATGATTCAGTTACTATAAAAAAATGTCCCAACAGGTCTTTTGTATTTGGGCTAAAAGGCTCCAAAAATAAGGTGTTTCACACTCCAAATTCTTCCACCAGCAATTATATTTCTGGTAAATAGAAGTACACTAGCTAGTAGAGTAAGCCTCTGGAAATGTGTCTCGCTACATTATGAATATCTTGGGGTGTTGTGGTCAGGGGACACGATTGTGCATTTGCTCGTTGCATGATACTTGGGCACCCAAGGTAAAGCCAGGACATATCGAACGTGGTCGTAAAATATGTTACGCGATACATATCGGGGAACTAATAAATACTGTCAACTCCAAGGGTAAAAAGCTAATACGTAGTTTCAACTCTTAAATTTATTACAACCTGGCGCGGGCCCGAACTTGACCAAACGCCACGTCATTCTTTGCCCGCTCGCGGAGTTCACGACGAAGAATCTTTCCAGAGGCGCTAGAAAAGGTGAGGGAACGCTAATATCAGACCGGATCAGAGCGTACCTCTTCGGAACTTGTTGAACCAATACGATTCCACCACGTAATTTCTTGTGTGGAGCGACCCTTGAAGCAACCCAATCTTGTACGCCTAATGCGAAGGACAGGGCGTCTTTCTCGGATATAGCTCTCGCGGGAACGACGTATGCCCTACCGGAGAAATGAGGGTGAATATAGCTCCCGCTGATAGGCCTGCCACGTACCTAGGTAGCTCAGTTGCTTCGTCCTCACTATGTACCCCGGTCACTGCCGCGTCTGCCACATCCGGATGCTGTAAGAGTATTGATTCGAGTTCCGCAGGTGGCACTACCAGACATCCAGGTGGCTTGAGCTGTGCAGAAAACAGCCGAGTGAGCGTTACTCGCCTTGATACCCCTGTGAATGGGATCAGGTCTAGGTGTAATTATGAGTCTGCATCCGCGAGCTAACGTACCTTATATTTAATAAGTTCCTTCCGTCTGTCCACGATTGCAAAGAATCCACCACTATCGCAGACTGCGATATCCCCAGTCTTAAGCCACCCATCCGGTGTGATGGTAGCCGCAGTAGCAGTTGGGTTATTAAGGTACCCCTGATCGTATCGAATGCAAATACAGACTCAGCAGGTCAATGAAGTGAACGTGTACCTGCACAGACCTTCATAACAATTGGTCCTCTCACCCACAATTCGCCAGCACCCTCGATATCGGTCAATACCTTTCAAGCAAGTCTCAGCTGGCCGAATCGGGGGTCGCTGTACGGAGTAACATACTTCTCCAGCGTCCTCTCGAACTAGACGGACCTCGAGATTAGGGAGTACGAGTCCCACAGAGCCGACATGATCGTTCGCATATTCAATGGGTAGTAGAAATACCGTTGGTGAAGTCTCCGTAAGCCCATAAGCTGTACAGCACCAAAACAACTCAGCCTCGCCGTCGGACAGTAGCGAGGTATGAACTCGAGTTTCTTACCTTGTGTAATGATGGCATTCGATCCAGCACTTTGGAAACGCTTCCTGACAACCGTTACGAGGTCTGGACTGAGTGGCGCAGCTCCGCAGAATATCATACGGACGGAAGTGAGGTCATATTTATGAAAGGCTGTTGAGCGTTTCAAGTCAGTTCCTGTCCCTTGGTGGAGTCTTATCTATGAAAGCCAATGGTTCCTTCGGGAATGACCGCGGCAGGATTCCTACCTTGGTGACGAGCGAATACCACCAACATTGGGGGAACAACTAATATATAAGTTGCTCGGTACTTGGCAATTGTCTCGAGGAACTTGTCGGGATCGAACCCTGCGACCACTACTGTGGGAGCGCATAGCGCAACGGAAAGAAGTAAGAGCTTTACGGCGCCATATATGTGGTAATAGGGAAGGGATCCGAAGAAGACGCCTGGCTGGTTGTCTTTGCATGGCCAAACCGGCTTGACGATGTCGATTACGGACGTGAGATTATAATGTGTCGTCTCCACACCCTTAGGCTTGCCAGTGGTTCCCGACGAGTAGCACAGACAGAACGTCTCATGAGACCGGTCGCCATCGAAGTTGACTTCTGAGGCAAGTTGCCCGCGACCAAGAAGGCCTTCGAGACGGGTCAAGCCCGAGAGCCCTTGGCTGATATCTGGGTCGGGCACGTTCGTGAGCCAAGCCGAGGTTGCTAAAACCACAGAGGCACGTATGTCCGACTCAGAATAGCCGATGGACGTGAGCATCTCCTGTACGACGCCAAAGAGAGATGGGTGAACGAAGATCAATTGTGCACCGGAGTCGAGGTACTGGTACTTGAGTTCGTTTGGGGTATACGCACTGTTGGCTAGGGTAGCGCGGAAACCAGCAGCAGCGGCACCGAACAGCAAGATTGGCCAGGCGATACTATTTGGAGAGAAGATGAGTACGGTCGGTGGGGTTTTGGCTGCATCGAGAAGGGCTTTGAGAGGCTTGGGCGGGGCTTGGAGGGAGTGAGCAAGCTGGAGGGCGAAAGACCGAAGTGTCCCGCGTGAGATGGTCGATCCAGTAGCCGAGTCGATAAAGGCTGGTGCAGAGGCGGGGAAACCACCAACAAGGTGCGGGGTGGTCGGACGAGTTCCGAGCAGATGAGTGAATATAGACCTGCGCTCGAGGGGCACGGAGGGCAGCGGGGACTTGAAAATCTGGTCTGCCATGTCGCCGTCGTCGTGTTGGTTTCAAAGTGACAGGATAAGTTTTTGTACGTACCATATATATGGGATCCGTCCGACGTGGGTAGGTGCTACCTGGCACTAGGCTTGTAAAGTGAAATTATGGACTTAGTTTGTCTGCCAGCTAGTAGCAGCGCTTGCCAGCATGATGACCGGGGCAACTCGTGATTTACGGATTTAATCATGCGCGAAACGCACTCGCACTAACTTTTATAGGACCCCCTCACCGACGCCCATGTGCACATATCCGATCACACCGCATGTTATCGTCGCACCCGCCCGAGCCCCTCTCAGAGATAACGACGACCACCCATGTCTCTCTTCCTCTGTGTAGACTGCGGCGGCTCAAAGACATCTGCCGTCGTATGTGACGCCAACGGAAACATCCTCGGTCGTGGCCTTGGCGGTCCTTCCAACTTCTCGTATATCCCCCTCGTCGCCTTCACCGAAGCTGTGCGCGTGGCCGTGTCCAGCGCCCTGAGTTCTTGCGTTGACACACCAATCACGCTACCACCACCCACCGAGCTTTTCGTCTCCGCGTGGTTCGGTATCGCAGGTGTGGACTCCCCATCGGTGGCTCAGAACGCATCAATCGCTCTCAGCGTCCTTCTTGGAATCCCTGCAGGTCCACGACTCACAGTCGCCAACGACACCCACCTCCTCGCAGCCCCTCTGCGTCTCCATCTAGACATACCCCATGCCATCACTGCCATAGCTGGTACGGGGTCGTGCGTCGTCTCCTTCACCAAGGAACCCTCTGGCAAACTCGTCGAGCTTGCTCGCGCAGGCGGATGGGGCTGGCTCCTTGGAGACGAAGGCAGCGGATACCACGTTGGCCGGGAAGCCATCCGGCAAATCATGTTAGACTTTTCACGTGCCTCTCTGGGAATGAGCCTTCCCTATAAGAGCACCCTCAAACGCAAAATCCTTTCTCATTTTGGCATCAAGAGCGAACAAGAAACTGCAGAAATACTCGCCATCGTACACACGCCAGAGAAAGCGGTTAATGACTCCGACAACATCCCAGGGTATCTACTCGTTCCACGGGAAAAGCGCCTTTCACAACTCACTCCCCTCGTGTTCGATGCTGCTTTTAACGACAACGATGAGTTTGCGCTGAGAGTACTCAGGAACGTTGCTGGTGGTCTGGCAGACCAGATTGCACAGCTGTGTATCGGACCAGGAGAAGACCTGGCCACCAAGCCTAGAGGGGTTGTGGCAACCGAAGCGATCCTGTGTTTTGGAGGGAGCCTTGTAGGTGTCGAAGGTTACCGGGCACTCGTACTCGATGAACTCAGGAAACGAGGGTGTGTTTTTCGACACGTCGAGTTCGTGCAAGATGCTGCCGCCGTTGGAGCGGCAGGTCTTGCAGCCATGACAGTGGCATAATGGACCCTGTACAGATGTAAAGTTTGGAGACGTCTTGCCGTGTCATATCCTTGAGCATTTGTGTTCAGCTTATTCTTAGGTGGACGACTGCTGGTTACAGCCCACCGTTCAACGAGTATACGTGGAGCCGTTTCTCAGATTACAACAGACGATCTACTGCGCTGCGCGGGTACTTATTTGATTTACTGATGATTGTAGAGTTGATTTACACGAAATATTTGAATATAAGGTTCAACGAGATTATACGCCATGATATGGCCTGTACGAAATGGAATCGCGGCGTTGTAAGGTGTGCACACCAGCGTGGAGCAAGGTGAAGGTGTGTCAGTCTCGGCACTAATCAGTTGATGGAAAAGTTAAATGAACATCCACGTCAAATGGCGTCAGGACTGACAGTGAGTGTTCCGCGGATGAGTACATCACTTCCTGAGCTGTCGTGGCTCTCGCTGATGCTAGTTGGATGGCTCGACAGTGATCCGACCTTTAACCCATTCATGATTTGTGATCGGGCTGACAACTATACAAGTCTTCGTGAATAGGGTATGATGAATACTTTACACTAACAATTAAAAACTACAGCGGACAGCCGACGAAGCTATTACATACCGCATGGATCGACTAATGAACGACACTGACTGCCAACCACTCAGATTTGACATGGCTCTCGGTCACTGGCGCACATGGCACATCCCTCTCTGGTTGACCTTCGAGTAACCACGCTTCGCCACGAACGAACATGTCCCTATCCGGGAACACCTCCAGAATCTCAGCGGAGAAGCCTTCCGTCTCCAGGGTATATGTCCGCCGAAGTTCCCGCTTCGTGCCAACGGTAAGCGTCTCCGCGTTGAGCAAGCTAAACCGCGGACTTTGTCCAAGTTTACGGATCGTCTGGCCGATGGGGAACTTCTCATCCAGAAGGAGGCGTTCGGCGACCGGTGAGGTGAGAGTGACAGTCGAGGTAGCAACGCAGACGACCTTCCCTGCACAGACGAGATGTACCCGCCGTGACTGTGTAATAGGGTAGTCGGGTGACGCAGAGCGGAGTCGTGGGGAGGCGTCGGCATAAACAGGCTCAACGAAGATGGGGCGCAGGAAGAACGTGCTAGTAGGTGCGTATTTCGCGGTCAGCCCAGAAGAAACGCGGTTAGAACCATAGAGATGCCTCACCTCAGTAGACGTTGGAGGTCACCCTGGGCAGCGAGCATTATTCGCTCGATACCTATCGTGTCGCTCGGTATGCATGATAGCTAGCGTGATGAAATTAAACGCGACGCGAAAGTATGACGTGCCAGAGACTCGTACTTACTTGCACACTGGTGGAGGCGGCACTATATGAATCGATGGCAGGCATGTTGGACAGTCGAGAGACAAGAGAAAGCGAGGCTATGGTGCAAGTTATTTGAGACTGCTAAAACCCCATAAAACCGATGGTCTTCTGGCGTACTACAGTTGGACTGGCAACCGTTAAGTACTAGATGTTTTTATGTGGAAGAAGCGTGGCTGTACCCACGGATGGTCCAGGGCACCACTGGGCTTCAGACAAGTCTCAGTGTTCCGTCAGCATGGCATGAACTAAACATATTGCCACAGAATATTGAGCATCAACGCATCATGATTCATAAACAAGTGGACTCTACCCACTTCGCATCCACGCCCAACTACGAAAATATTCAAATAAGTACCGGACGAACCATCAAGCGTACCGCAACAGCAACGTGCCACGGGGTCGGCGGACTATCACGTGACCTAATGCTTTGAACTGTTCGATCCGACGCCGCATCTTGTGCTGTCCACGCCTCCACTTATACGAATGGTATGTGTGAGTTTCTTATCTTTCCAAGCAAATACATATGACATCCTGCAGGGGAAAGCTAAGAGAACGCGCAAGTTCGCAGCCGTCAAGCGCCTTCTGAGCCCCAAAGACGCTAGGCTGTATGTCCTTGCATATTCTTCCGGGCCCACGGCGTCCTAAGTACTCATAGAAAAGAGAACCAGCTAAAACAAAAGAAAAAAGAAGAGGATGAGAAAGCAAAAGCCGTCCGCCGAGTGTATTTCTTTTTCTCTATGTCCTCTTCCCAGCAAAAACTAAGCATTCTCAGGCCCCAGATCGCTTCTTCCATGTTCCTCTCACATAACGCAGAATTGGTACCGCCTTACAGACTTCTTATCGACACAAATTTTATCAACTTTAGCTTACAAAACAAGTTGGAGCTTATCAGTGGGATGATGGATTGCCTCTTTGCCAAGTGTGCGTTCCCCAAGAAAGTCTGGCATGCGTGGCTTAGTTAACCTGTCGCTCAAGGCATACCATGTGTGACCGATTGTGTTATCGCGGAGCTCGAGAAACTGGGTCATCGTTACCGCGTGGCTCTTCGGTGTGCTTTCTTGTTCATTTCATTTCTCTTTATCATCCCAATAAGCTTTCTAGCATCGCACGCGATCCACGGTTCGAGCGTCTCAACTGCAGCCACCCTGGAACGTACGCCGATGACTGTTTAGTCCAACGCGTCACAGCACACAAGTGCTATATCGTTGCTACCTGCGACCGTGAACTGCGCCGCCGAATTCGTCAGATTCCAGGCGTACCTCTTATGTACATTGTTGCGCGACGCTATGCCATAGAGCGTCTCCCAGATCAAGGCGCCCCGGTATAGTGCAATCGGCCCCAATTACATCCGTGATTTCGCAAGGGTAGACTCCTCACGATGAAGCGTTTGTATCGGTAGCAATCGTACACGAATGTATCGCGCCTTACTGCGGATAGGACCCATCCGCACTCTGCTCTTGCAAGTGTTGAGGCTTTTTTTTCTTCCCCTCTTTTTCCGTCGTTCTCGACTACCTCTTTGAAGCTTAATGTATTAAAAGGAATCTTCGTCCCCAGATTAATTTATAGATCGAAGCCTATCCCGGACCGGAGCATCAGCTCCCCATATTAGCAGCGCAGCGTGTTTCCATCCAGTCCTTTGGATGCTACGTGACCCTCGTGTTAGGCGCGGATACGATCGGGACTCGTTGCCTGGCCTTGGAAGAAGCCAATTTGACAGCTTGACGTGCCAACACATCGCTAGATCTCATAGTTTTCACTGATTCACAGACCGTGCCGGACTTGCCGTCCAGAACGATGACGTTTTCTTCTGCCCAACAGCGATGGCAACGCAAGTTGATATGTTCCGGAAACTGATCCTCACGGTCACAATGAAACGTAGGGATCCTTTCAGCACACGGCTCTTATCATAACGCGCAGGTTTGCCTGCTTCTGGATGATGTCATCTTCAAAAATTCATGAGGTCTGTGTGTCTCACTGTGTGCCACGACCTTAAACGCATTTCACGGTGGTCAGACTCTGCCGCCCGCTAGAGAATGCATGCTGGATCTGTCCCCGTACTCTGGTCAATCTTGTCATGAGGGCGTTTATTTTTGAAGCTGTTGGGATACCAGCATTATGGATCAATGATCCTGACCCCGGTGTATCTCGTACGCGCCGGGGGATTTTGATTATTGCGCACGTTTTCTAAATTTCGTGCGATATACAGCTGTGGCAAGTCGTGATTGGACTGGAGTACGATTGACTCCTTCCCCAACGCATACCAGGTCGTTGGGTATATGTGTTATGAGGAAGCATGGAGGCACACGTTTGAACGTAGAACATATCCCACGAATATTTACATTTTTAGTGGGATACCGCCAGCGTTCGAATTGCAGGCGATTCCCTCCGAACGCATTATCCTTTTGGAGGAGGTATATGTTTCGAGGCCCGGCTGCAGTGGACAGCTAAGAACGACAAAATGAGTTCTGTGGCGCCCGTAGGACCGCAGTGCCTAATGTAATTACATGTGACTTAGTACATGTCGACCGAATTATTGGGAAAGCCACGCACGCCTTCAAAGGAGTATTTCCCCGCCGCTGGCCCAGATACATAGATATACCGTCCGATATTTATCAAAAGACCGCACGCGGTTTTTTGTTTGTTTTCCCCTAGTGCGTGCGCTCCACTCCATCATCCACGGCCCTGTAGGACACTCAAATAAGCATTCGATCGTGGTCCAATACATGTCTAGGATCGCATGCCATGCATATCGCAATTCAGGATGGATTACGTAATCGTCTAATATGCGGAGAAGAAGAGACAATGAACAGTCTGGGGAATTGTGGAGAATAAGAACCAACGTAAGGGATAGATCCCATCAGAATGAGGAAGAAAAATGAACCACCTTGCGCTAGGGTGATGTGCTAATTACTGTGGTGAGGGCCTTAGCGGTTCTGGTATCAAGGTCACAGTACGGTTTCCATAGAGAAATGACCCGACGCGCAAGGTTCGCAACTTACGCCTTCAGAGTTCTGTGCAAGTTGCCGCCCCATATGTTCGCCGAATCAGAGACCTACTGGAAACTAATGCCACACCGAGTACATGGACACCATACTATTGGAGACACGGCGACGTGCGTAATGAGTACGCTTCATAGCAAACAAAGAGTGAAACGTACGGCAAATAATATGATAGCTGCGCAGCTCTGGATAGCCAGTACAGTGGTAGCTTGCATGGGTTTGTCGAAGAGACGTTGAGCTGGGATCTTACGGTGAACAGGCGATATCCGTTTTGGTGAAAACCCACGACAGAAATACGCGAGGATAAATGGCTGTCTTACTTTATGTATTCACACTAGTGACAACGTGCGGGAGAAAGAACTCCATAACAAACCGAAGGGATAGCGAGGATGATCGAAGAGTGGTGGTCATCACATGGGGGTGTCTGCTTCCGGATTAACCGATTTCTGAGGCGGAAAGGATAGTTAGTGTAGGAGGTGGAGGTACATGCAGGGACTTACCATGGCGTAAATGACGGTTCGAGTATGTTGCTCTGAATAAACATCGACAACCCCCCTTCAAGGAGCTTTTTCTCTGCGGGGACCCGGTGCGCACCGGAGAAGAAAGAGATTGAATTTGGGAGGAAAGCAACTCCAACGGGGGTGCAGATGAGATCCGGGGCTTAGATGCGGTATCACATTGTTTTGTAGTAGCGGTAGTGTGCTCGCCTCTCGGAGAAGTAAAGTTGGCAAATGTCTACCAAGTTACGGAAACAATTCAAACTCGTATTAGCTGCACGCGTACCAGTAACCTTTCTCATTCGCGTATGCCAGCAGTGCAATCGATGCTCTTCAAATAATTGGCGGTTGTCGGCGCCACGCACACTGGAAACGAATCATAACGATGTATACAGATTGATTGCTCACCAAGCGCCCCGCCGCCAGCAAGCGAAGTACTCTCGAGAAAATTGATCTCGTCCTTCCTTGTAACTCGGCACCGCCATCCGAATCTGCGCAACACGCATTGCGCCGTGCAAATAAGTGGCCCCACTTGCCAGCTGCGAGGTAGAAAGTTTGGAGCCTCGTGAAATCACGTGGTAAATCGAGCGACTCCCAACATCGTGCAATGATAGCTCGCCACCGTCCCAGCGGCAGGGAAGCGTGGTGGGCACTCGGCCTGATAATTCGGGGTCGAGTACTGTGGCCGATGACAGTAGCTGATTGTATTGTTGATTGTTCCCAAAGTGTGATATCTGCACGAGCGCCGCCTCTGACACCAAGTTAGTCCAAACTGACGAAAACACCGTTACTAATAGGGAGAGGCATCCGGCAGTTGCAACAGTGTCAATCGCCGTCCGAGTCACACGAGCGCAAGACTGAGATAGCCAATCCATTGGTTTCCGGCAAAGCTTAGCTGTGGAATGCGAACGTTGAATGAAAAGAGTGCCATAGCATCATGCCCGGGGCTGAAACACAGGTAGCTACGTGGGGCGCAATGGGCCAAAAATGAAAAGTTAGACGCATCCATTGGGCGATTCAGGCCATGAGGCGGGAACGTTCGCTTATTACTCCGCCCGGTGAACAAAGGATGTGGTTCTTCACCACTGGGAACGATGTCGTGGTACTGGATGGGAACACAGCATGTACGATATGCGAATAAGACTGCTGCATTCACAAGCTGTACCTGTGAATGATAGTACTGGATGTACGAGAACGCCAAGGAGCGGCGGGACGGCCTTCGCAAAACACCAAAGTAAGCTCGTTTCCCTAAGATAGACCCAAGGTCAAACGGACGAATCGGAAGCTGGCTCCCCCACTAGGAAAGTAGTAGGTTCAACACGGTCCTGCTGCAAACACACTTTTCGCAACGTGCCGACAGTTTGCTTGGGGCCTCGTGGACAATGACGTCTTGCGCGTCTGCAGCCGAACGTTCCCTAACGCTCATAGTCTGAGTGTCTGCGGCGCTCATCACATGGAAGAATGTTCGACGAGAGGTTGCGCCGGTGACTCGCACCGCCTGTGAGTTTGCACTGCGGGAACGTTCGACTCTTAACTAGGCATGACGGCTACCACGATCACATCCACCTCCGGCTGAGGGTGACATTACCGTCGCCATAGCCGGGCAGAAGAATTATCAATTAGGGATTTTCGACGGAGGATAGAGAAGAGGGTGGGGGGGTCCCCAATGCCGTTCACGGTCGGCCCATCTCCGAGAACACGTGTGCCCGATTTGCCACCCAGGCAATGCCCCAGGCTTGGATTGTCCGTCGGTCGCCGTAGACCGTCGACGACTGAGCGGTATGTGATACCAGCTACAACTGAAATTTTGGAAAAGTTGGGCGAGTCAAGCGTCTTGCGCGTCATAAGTCAGGCTGGAATTGAACGTGGCACGACAGGCGGCCATAAGATGATGGTCATATGATCGTACTAGAGGAGGACGGTGAGCGCATCACTTTTTTTTTTTTTGGTCCCTCGCCGTATTTCGGTGTACCATCAACAACAACATCACCATCATCAGGCCTCAGGGGCCGTGCCTTCCAGGGTGCTATTCAACAGTGCGATGCATGGGACAGGGTCGCGTAAGGCCTTCCACATGGGACATAGCACGAGGCTCGGGATTCCGACCATTCCGTGTGTGTCGATCAGTCCAAAATTTTCTACCGTCAAAGGGTCTGCTTTGAGTTTACGAGCAGAGCACCCTGTATCATGACTGGGCTAAGCCGCTAGGTAAGTTTGCAATGACTCATATCTGTGTAGGAATCAATCTGCACCTGTACAGGCATCCCTACTGCTTTCCGGCCATCGGTCGAGGTTGAACCTGCAACGGACAATCCACCCCCGAAAACGTGCCGAGTGGACCCTGAGCGCTGAGTGGTTGAGTACCCAAACGCAGGAACAATGCCATCACTGAACTCATTATCGCGGCCACAGTGAGTGTAATAGTTGTTTATCCGGCCCTCGCCTCGACTTATGAGTACAAAGTATTAGAAGGCCTTTCTTGGTGTTCAACCTGTCGCTCACCCCCCGAGGGGTAAATGCCACTTGAAATCGGGATCTCACCGCCGGGCATTAATTGCATACTCTGTTACATCTCATCAACCTCTTTTCTTAGATGTTTCCGGTTCCAGCCCCGGTTACTTCAAACAAACAATATTCGCGCGACTTTCGCGGTGACCCGCGGAACCGGCCAGTTGATAATTGTGAAAACATCAAGTTCCCGGACATACATACTGGTAACCCCCCAGTGGCTTTCTAGTATCTTCTGCTTGAAACCGGGCATATTCAGAGCTGCTGCGACGTTTCACTATTGATATTACCTGGCTGACGTTTTTCCGGGTATCAATGCTCGTCCTCAGGCTCTGACGAAGAATAATCGTGTTTATAACGCCCTAATCTCATCCCTGAAAATACTGTTGTTTGGACATGCTTTCGTGTTGGAGTGGAGTGACGGCGTTCGTTGGGAAAGCTTGGCTGCGGTTTCAGCTTGTCTTCAACCCCTCGCAAAGTGTATTATATCTAGAATTCCGATCGTAGTTCAACTCGTTGCGGTTCAACACGTCTCACAGCTAGATCTTGGATCGTGTGAAAAACAAGCAGCAGGCCTGGCCGGAAACCCAGCGCATGCGTTGGCATACCCAAACAGCGCACTCGTCCACGGAGGCGTCCATCGTGCCATCCCAAGTGCGGTAAGTGTTGCGTGGACACTCGAGAAGCAGAGAAGAAATACCCCTAAATCGTAAGTTTCGCTTTTAGACTTCGTGCGACAGATACAGCCACCTGATTCATTTCCACCTTGGAAGTCACCTTGTTAGGACCTCGGTGCTGTACGGTTATATGACTTCATTGTTTGCCGGAGTGCCCGCGGACGCCCTGTGTTACTGATTAAGTCTAGCTGTGGAACTCACTTATGCTGTATGGCCAAACAGCAATCGGTTTCTGCTGTCGATTGTGGTCAGCGCACTTGGCAATTAGGCAACCATCATCGAGGGCGCAACAACAGCACAGAAAGCACGCCTATCGCTGAGCTGGCATACCTACAAGTCGCTGCATGCTGTACAGTGGATACCAAATCTACAAACTGTGCCCCGTATCTGTCCCGCTAGGAGCGGATCGGAATTTGATACTGGTATGGCATTCAGGTACGGTGCGGGCATGGCAGAGTACTAGCGCATTTGAATCTCATCGCAGCCAGCTTGGTTCGGCCCACATTACCAAGTCCTCGTGGGAACCAGTGGTGAGCCGTGGAGCGTTGAATAGCGTGAACCTGTGGGGTTGAAACAGAGCAAAGTACGATAAACGTTCGTAGCTATTAAAAACCCGGCCCGGGCTCAAAGGCTAGAATGGAAACTAGGGGTCAAAAGCGTGTGCGTGGGCTGTCAGTGGGAGATACTGCCCGAGGAAGGGAGTACTGGTGAAGAGCTGCTACAGCATGACCTGACGTGGAAAACGAGCAAATCGCGATGAGTTGGTGACTCAAAATGTGAAGTCTCGGTGAGAGTTGAGTGCCGTCTGAAGGAACGAATGCCCTACTGAGTACATTTGCTACTGACCAGTGAGAATTTGAAGCCATCCCACGTTCAATTGTCACCATAAGCACATGACCATCACTGGAGATGGGATCCGCAGAGTCCAGAGCACGCATGATGGGTTCCAGCGCAACAACATGAAATGACTTGAGATACAGGACGTGGCGTTGTGAGATTGCAAGCATGTGTGACATTGTGAATGAGAAAAAAGACTCACTCGGCTGCTCACTGTGCTCAAATGGCACAGTACTTAGTTTCTCAGCGAAAAGTCGTTAGCTGCCGACACGTAAACGTATGTCGGTGCAGCGGACGCACCTTACAGAGACGCTATCAGGGAATGGCAATAATGTAGCAGCTGTGTGGGTGGCTGCTGTATCTTGGCGACCAGGTCTGCTGACTGCTAGACATTCGCTGGCAATGATTGGCTAGCCGAAGACAGGAAAAGGCTACTCGGCAAGGAGGGCGGGGGGGTGGGCCGGGAGGGAAACACCACCCTGAACGGGGGTCGCGGCGCCGGCCGGAGATGGAAACTGCTTTCGATCTCAGATCGGCAGATCTGAAATCGGGCGGGGGGTGTTGGCCCTGCGTCATGGAAATTCAGATTACCATTAATCGAAAGTTTGTTGTGGTCGTGCATTGGGAGGGCAGCATTCAAATCTCGTCCGCACACTGGATGCTGGTAGACAAACCGGGCGGATCACGAGGCTGTCCGAGGCTCACTGCTGCTATAAAGATGGTCGATAGCCTCGTCTCCCTCAACCAAGCCCACAAGTGTCAGCCTCAGTCCACATCCATCACATGGCATCTTTCATCACACAATACATCGCTGATGTACACGAGCTCGACGGGTATCTGTGCGTACCACTACCGCTCGTCACCAGAACCATCTACTGACCCTCGTTCAGCGACGGGAAACCCATCGTCCTCGACGGCAGCTCCCTTTCTCTCCCCCAAATTGCTGCAATCGCCCTCTACCCCCCCTCGCCGCCGTCCTGTACTTCAACGCCACCCACCAGCACTTACGCACCGTCTGTGGAACTAACCTCCTCCCAGGATGTGCGTGCAAAGGTGGCTGCCTCTCGAGCAGTCATCGACACCAAGGTCGCCGCAGGCCTTTCCATCTACGGTGTTTCCACTGGGTTCGGGGGCTCAGCAGACACCCGTACTGATGACCCACTGGCTCTCGGTGCTGCACTATTGCAGCACCAACATGCAGGTGTTATCTTACCTTCGACAGCTAGCCCTCCCTCTCACTTCGTCGGTCCCATGCCTTTGACCGATCCCACTCAAGGAACGACCATGCCGGCACCATGGACACGCGCTGCCATGCTCGTCCGTGCCAACTCACTCATACGGGGACATTCTGGGGTACGTTGGACCCTGGTGGAGAAAATGGTCGAGTGTATCCGAAAGGGCCTCGTCCCAGTCGTTCCCCTACGTGGAAGTATCAGTGCTAGTGGAGGTAGGTCAAACAAGGCCACGGCACCAGTCACATTGGCAACTCGCTAACAATACATCATACAGACCTGTCCTCTCTTTCCTACGTAGCGGGGATGCTCATCGGTAACCCTGTCATCCGAGTCTGGGTTCTTACCCCTCCCACACCGTTACCCCCCCTATCGCCTGGTTGTTCCCATTCCAAGACGACGATGGCGACGGGCCTACCACCCAACCGCCTTGGGCTGGCAGTCCACCCCCCGAGTCCGGCGTACCTTAGTAGTCCCCTTAGCGACACTGCGCGTTCTACCTCCGGGACTGCCTCCCCCGCGACCTCTGAAATTTTCGAACCACTCCTCAGCCCCAGTACACCTGCAACGTCTGTCCGCGATGAGGAAGACTGCGCGAAGCCTTTCGCAACAGAAACGATGGCGAACATCGCATACGGGACAACGATAGAAGAGATGTCTGCTCCCCGTGCTCTACGAGCGACTGGAACCTCTCCGTTACCCCTTGTCAGTAAGGAACATCTAGGAATCCTCAATGGAACTGCGTTTAGCGCCGGCCTTGCCTCACTTGTGGTGCGGAATACAGAGACAATAGGTGTCCTTGGAGCGGTACGTCTTCCTCTCGAAGACAAGTGATAACGGGCCTGATATGATATGGATACTTGCGTAAAGGCCCTGACGGCACTTGCAGTCGAAGCTTTGAACGGCGCACGCGGCAGCTTCGACCCCTTCGTCGGCGAGGCACGTCCGCACGTCGGTCAAATCGAAGCAGCGCATTTAATATACGAGCTCCTCGCTGGCTCGCAGTTCGCCGTCGGCCACGAGGCAGAAGTAAAGATTGAAGAGGACGATGGGGTGCTCAGACAAGACCGGTGGGTTCCCACCAGCACCTCCATATCTCGTGCTCATCACGTGACCCCCAGCTACTCTCTCCGCACGGCCCCACAGTGGTTGGGACCTCAATTCGAGGAGCTGAAACACGCCAAGGAAACAGTTCGAGTTGAAATCAATTCGACTACTGACAACCCACTTGTCGAGCCTCCAAAGACGGAAGGCGCAGACGGCGTAATTCACCATGCAGGCAATTTCCAAGCCCTTGCCATGACCGTCGCAATGGACCATCTTCGGCTGGCACTCGCACAAATCGGACGGCTTATGTTTGTCCAGTTAACGGAGATATTGAATCCTCTGATGAACCGTGGTTTACCGGGGAATCTCGCTGGTGGCGAGGCGGCGCTGGATTTTGGTGGAAAGGTGGGGTTGAGTTATCTTTCCTAAGCGTCGCAATGCGCTAACGTGAGTCAACAGGGTCTCGATATTGCCGCGGCGGCATATGCAGGCGAGCTAAATGCCCTCGGAGGGATGAACGTTGGCGTAGGTGTTGTCAGTGCGGAGATGCACAACCAAAGCCTCAAGTAAGCGTTCTTCCACTTTCACCCTTTCGCCAAGGCATGAACCCTCGCTTCCAGTTCGCTAGCCCTTGTATCAGCGCGATATACCCTTACGGCCCTTGAAGTCTCTGAACTTCTTGCAGCTTCCCATATCTATATTCTGTGCCAAGCGGTCGATCTGCGAGCGGTTCGTACCGAGATGCACGCCCGCACGGGGGCTGTGGTGCGTTCGGCTCTCTCGGAAACCTTGGCGAACGCCTTCACGTCAGACTCATTGGATATCGCGACGCGCAAAGTCACACCAAAGATCTTGGATGAGCTTGATCAGACAACTAGCGTAGCCCTCGGATTGAGGATGACAAGGGTTGCTAGTGCAGGGGTTGCCCCCCTACTTGAGGTGTTGACCTCTGACCCGTCGTGTTGCACTTCGACACTTGACTTGGCCCAGATCGCGCAGTTCAAGCAGGTTTTGGCTCAAAGACTCGAGGCGCTCCTCACGGAGTTGCGCTGTGCGTTCATGTGTGTACCCCTAGAAGAGGCCAGTTTATCATCGTCATCGTCACGACTTCCCATGTTCAACATCCCACCGATGGGTCGTGCACCCGCATCCAAATACCTTGCTCCACGCACTCGGCTGCTGTACGAGTTTGTCAGGCTTGACCTGGGCATCTCGATGCACGGCAGTGACAATCTCCGCAAGACCGTGTACGGCATGCGCGCGCGCGACCAGGAGGTGCAGCAATCCTGGGATGCGGAAATGTTAGAGGAAGCAGGCTTGGGTAAGACTGTGGACACTACTCACGGAGACAAGGTCGCTATGATAGTGGAGGCAATCCGGGATGGGAGGATTGCTCGGGTCGTGGCAAGGATGTGCGAGGGGATAGACGCATGAACCTCGACCCCACGATGGCCAATGTACGATAACAACATGAATGGGTGACACGGAATGTTTGCCCTGGAGTGCGACGATGGACATGATTATGATATTCTTTTATCTATCCGCGAGTAGTAAATGGTATTCATAATCTACTACCAGTGTTACTACTATCCCTGTGCATAGATAGCGCTAGTACTTAATGATATTATATATGCCAGTTGACACTCAGTGCTATATTCAAGAATTTGAAGCGGATTTCATCGTCAACATGCCATAAGAACCAATCGTCCCGGATATCTTGGGCGCCTGCAGTCTGCGAAGGAGTAGCGGTGCTTTTCGGTGGGCTCTCCATCGATAACACTACAGTATAGTTACTGAAGCTCGAGAGTACAGCTGATTGCGGGCATGTCCTCCCAGTCAACCATCCCTGCCCCTGCGCCACCACCACTTCACCCTGCAACGTCCAAGATTCTCATCATCGGTGCAGGTACCTTTGGTCTCTCCACCGCATACCACCTCCAGGAGGAGGGATTCAAAGACATAACCATCCTCGACAAGGCTGCTGAGCTGCCCGCGCTGGATGCGGCCAGTACGGATATCAACAAAGGTGTGTATCATTTGATTCTTACTCGTTCACGACCACTGTGTGTGCGCGAACGTTCTCTGGAAATAATGAAAATACTGACAAGGACAATCGGATCTTCTTCATGCCTCTTTCGTTCCAGTCGTCCGATCGACCTACGCAAATAGCTTCTATACTCAACTCGCGAGGGATGCCGTTGCCAGGTGGAAGGATCCGATGTGGGAAGGGTGTTATCACGAGTATGTACCTGCCCACGTACTCCCAGTCCCCTATCGCCTTTTCTTTATGCTCGTATAGTCGCAAGCTTTTAAATACCTCTCTGGAATCACTGCAGGTCTGGCGTCATTTGTATTGGAGGCGCGTACGCGGACAAATCGTACGAGAACGATGTTGCAGAAGGTGCCCGAGTTTCTTTACTTCCGGACGCAGAGAGAATCCGATCGGTATTTCCTGCATCCTTACGGGTATCAGAACACGAGCACCCTCTCCAGAGTCGCCGCCTCCTAGGAGATTTCGTGGATTACTCTGGATACGTTAACTTCGACGGCGGTTGGGCAGAGGCAACTCGTGCCGTCAGGATCCTTCTTGATATCGTCATCGCCCGTGGAGCGAAGGTCGAAAGTGGGAAAGAGGTCCTGGCGTTGCTTAACAGCAGTGCGGACAAGTCTGGTTACACCTGCGGGGCCATGTGTGTAGATGGTTCAACGTATCCTGCCAATAGAGTCATTCTTGCGACTGGCTCGTGGACTGCGCCCTCTTTTCCAGGACTAGCACTCGATCAACGGTGTCTGGCATCTGGGTGGGAATCTGCTGGCTTTCCATGTCTCATCTTTCCTAACATATATCAGGCAAAGTCTGGCATCTCTGCAACTAACCCACGAAGAATCAGAACGGTACAGAGACATTCCCGTTGTCCTGGACTTCAGGAGTGGGCTCTATGTCCTCCCGGTAAGCAATCCGTGTGACCTTGATTTCTCACACCACTTCCGTGGTGTCATTTTCTACATATTCCCAGAAGTGATGGTCTCCATATGTAGGGGGACCACATGGGCTCTGACGTTGCATCCCACAACACTGAGTCGTAACAAATACGGAGGCTTAAAAACAGAACGCGGAGTAGATCCGTCCGGTGTGCTGTCTTTGTTTCGCATGTCTTTGTGACACCTTGGTATTCCCATTCCCAAGGCAGTGGCCATCGGATACTGGGGATCTGATTAGATCACCCATTTTCTCCAGCCATCATGACGTCCGTGGCGCCCTAGATATGTGCTGGCGCGGCTGAAGTCTGCGCGTGTCCTCTTTCGGCTTCCTTGGATTAACGTGCACACCTCTACGTTATCAGTGTTCGGTCTGCGCAGGCATGAACCCTCATGGTCGAACGGGATGATCCGTGCAGGTTATCGGAGCACACCCGCAAAGACTTTCACCCGTTTGGTTTTGGACGCGTTTTCTGTTGGGAAGTCTCTCTTACCCAAGTTTTCTTGTTACGCCACCCATTTCTCCATGGCGATTTGGCCTCACGGCGGGTTTACACGTTAACTTCTCTCGTGGTAGCATCGCCACCGAGGGCGACTATTCGTCAATTTCTTTAAGCTTCTTCCCATTCGATCGATCACTTGTCTGACGGTTTTCTGAACCAGCCCAACCGCGATAACGTTATCAAGATTGGTTTGCATGCCGCTGGACACACTCATATGGTGACACCATCCGCATTTGAGTTTTCTTCCGCCAACGCAACTAGGGTGCCTCGCAAGATCTCAACCCCTCGCACCATTCTCAGCCACCCAGAGGGCTCAGATGGGCTGCGTGTCCCACGATCTATACTGCGAACTATCAGGGATCGCTTGAGAGTTATCTACCCAGATCTAGCAGAGAAACCTTGGGCAGGAACAAGGATGTGTTGGTAAGTGCTTCTCACGGCTCCCTCCTCTCCACATTGTCTTTCGTTTCCCTCCATTCTTCTGCGGAGCAATGTCTTGCTCTGCCAGAAACTATACGGGGAAGAACATCTGAGGTCGTCTGCTCCCCCCTGCCAGTTTCGCAAGATCGCCGATTGAACTGTTGGCTCAGCCTAAGCTACCAAGGTGGGATTAGTTCCATGGGACTCTGCCACTCCTGCTCTTTGCAAGTACGTCATTCGTACCAGTTTATCGTGCCTCCGCCTACAAGGCACTAGGCCGTGAAACGACACTACATCGTACTTCTCGTTTAATGACCGCCTTTCACCTCATTATTTGGTTTGGTATTTGCAGTAAAAACCGAATTCGCCATTTGAACTTGCTTCGAGGAGTTTCGGCTCCGGCCGCTTGCCCTGTCCGGTAATATGGTACACGAGAACGCGAGTCCAAGTTTGCAAAGTCCGTTGTACGTCAATCATTATCGGAGAGTCTTGTAATAGAAGATACTGACAAGGTGCCTCAATTGTCGCCGATTGATTGGAATTACCGTGTAACGCTGGGTCTCGATCTCGGCGTTGTTAAGATCCTTCCGAGCGTATAGGGTGCCGCAATCGTGTCTTGGTTCCAGCCTCCACCGCTACTTTTGTTATCGCTGACGTATGATCGACTGTGACCAATCGCGGTCCGGCAGCGGAGTGCAGGTTTACATTTTGTCCTCTGCGGCCAGGTGGAACATGCGGGCATGTCGAACCTTGGGCTTGCCGTGAAGAGGGGCGTGGACCGAAGCAACGGTTGCGTGACGCTACGGTGCCAAAGCTTGTGTCATTGGGCACCGGCGCCGTCGAGCGCACCCCCCCATTTCTCAATTTCTTCCACTTTTTTTAAATTGCCATCTCCTTGTGTCACTTCTTTTGTGTTTTCTTTTCCTACTCCATCAGGGCTCTGCAGGTGGCATGCTAAGCCGTCATTCCCTTACAGGTACACCGACTCCCCGGATGGTGACTGGGTCATCGGTCATTTTCCCGGTGACCCCGGCTTGTTTCTGGCGACATCGGGGAGCGGACATGCATTCAAGGCGAGTTTTGTTTGTTTATTCTCCCACCCCTATGATGCTGCGCGGAGCACGGCGCTTAACAACCCCATTTTTTTCTTTCTTTTTCTGGTGGGGACTTGGCGCGCTGACACGTATCTGTAGTTCCTCCCCAATGTTGGTCGAGTAGTAGTGGATATCCTTCGGGGCAGAGCCGACTCAACCACTGTGGCTAGGTTTGCTGTGGATAGGGATATAAGTCAAGCGCTGAACGCTGAACGCGTAGATAACTGTCCACAGGAACTTCTTCCTGAAGAGCTCTGTGGACCGGAGGATATGTTACCATACGTTAATTGATCTTCTCGAAGTTGTAAAAGAATCGAGCAAAGTAATATCACTGGAATTTTAACTTCTGGAGATCGCGTTAGATGGTACATTGAAAAACTACTTTGGTACTACTTCGACATTCCGCAAGACAGCAGGCATAGTTTTATGCCCTCCTACCAACAAACTCTCTCCAAGAGCGCACTTCAGAGGGTATCCTTCCCTCCTCATACTTCCTCAATCCACCTTGTGGTATCTTCTTTTGAAGTGCCTCAACCCATAACTTGGCACACCGGGCATTGTTCAACAGCGGCAGCCCGAAGTCCACGGCGTTCCTCCTAGCGACATAATCTTCATCTGTGAAATCCTTTCCCCGAGTTTTAGCAAGGTTGATAACGCATTGGATATCATGTTCGTCGAAAACTTCCCGCAGGAGCCGTTTATCCTTGGTGGGGAAGAATATCCGTTTGGCACTGACATACGGAAGGTTGTTCAAGTAACTCTCCACATGGTGGGAAGAGCAATAAAGCTTGAAGCCGAGGTTAAGGAGGGTCTTTGCGACGAATGCCATCTCGGGCTTGGTCGTGTCTCCGCCAATAAGAACACCGGAGTTGGCCCGAGGAATTTTGAATCCGGTCGTGGAAAGCAAAGACGCCCAATATGCTTCGTGCACGTCGGCTCCGAAGCTTGCAACCTCACCAGTGCTCGCCATTTCTGAGAAGGCATAGGTCAGCATCAGCGGTTGGTGGATCATGTTGTATCAGCACTCACCAACGCCAAGGAACGGATCAGCACCACCCAGGCGAGTCCAAGAAAATTGAGCAACTTTGATAGAGGTGTAGTCTCTCTTCTGCGCCATGAGATCAACAAACTCAGGAACATCCTTGCCCACGATCGCACAAGTGGCAGTCTCGATGAAATTGTGACCAAGAACCTTTGAGACGAAGGGGAAGGAGCGAGATGCACGTAAGTTACACTCTATGACCTTGAGTTCGTCTTCTTGTTTACCGGCAACAGGCTTTTTTATGATCTGCATGTTGAAGGGCCCAGAGATTTCGAAAGCCTTCGCAACCTTTTGTGCGATAGTTTTAAGACGTTCCATGTCGGTGGCTGTAAGGGAGAAGGGTGGGAGAACGAGAGTAGCATCGCCAGAATGAACACCTGCGTTCTCAACATGTTCAGAAACGGCATGAACTAGAAGGTTGCCTTGGTACGCAACTGCGTCCACGTCAATCTCCAGGGCGTTATCAATGAATTTTGTGATGACGACCGGGTGGAGGGGGGAGACAGATGCAGCAGCAGAGAGATTGTGCTCCAGAGTAGACTCTTCATATACCACGTTCATGGCAGCACCGGATAGGACATAAGAAGGACGGATAAGAACTGGGTAACTGTGAAGACGATAATCAAATCTCGTATCAACGTCTTCGTGGACTGGTCACATACCCAACTTTCTCCGCAAAACGCTTGGCAGCATCAACGGAAGTAACCTCTGTCCACTCCGGTTGGTCAACGTTGATACTATCCAGCACGGAGGAAAACTTGTGACGATCCTCCGCGGCATCGATCTTCGCAGGGTCAGTGCCGAGGACGTTGACTCCGTTGTCCTTCAGCCGAAGGGCAATATTCTGGGGCAATTGTCCTGGGTCGACAGCGTCAGTTATTTAGTATTGAAGCCAATTTACACCCAGACTGCTCACCTCCAACACTAACAATCACGCCCTGGGCTTGCTCAAGTTCGTAGATGTCCATGACACGTTCATAGCCAAGCTCTTCGAAGTACAATCTGTCAGCTTCATCGAAGTCTGTGGAAACGGTCTCCGGGTTGTAGTTAACCATGATCGTGCGCTTGCCCATGTCGCGAAGTTTCCTGGCACAGGTGACAGCACACCAATCGAATTCCACAGAGGATCCAATGCGGTATACACCACTACCAAGTACCATGGTACCATGCTCGTTGAAGTCCACGTCATGTTCAGATGCGTTGTATGTGGTATAGAGATAGTTTGTGTGAGCGGGGTACTCGGCGGCAAGAGTGTCAATTCGCTTGACGAAGGGAGTGATACCAAGAGACTTGCGGTGTGACCTAACGGCGTCCTCCGTGGTAGAGAGGATATCGGCAATCTGCGCGTCTGAGAAACCCATACACTTTGCCTTCTTCATCAGTTCGTGGTTGATCATCTCGAGAGAACCCAGAGATTTGATGTGACGGTGTGTCTGAACTATGTTGTCAATCTTATACAAGTACCACTACAGGATATGTTAGCCAGATTTAACGAAAAAGACGTCAAAGACGTACCTGATCAATTTTTGTCAGCTCATGGACCTTATCGACTGAGTAATTCTTGTTGTACATGGCATGGGCAATCGCGAATAATCTCATATCCGTCGGCCTTGATAAAGCCGTGTCAAGATCCTCAGGCTGGTAGTACGGCTCAAAGCCCTTCCAACGAGGATCGACCTGACGGATGGCCTTTTGCAAGCTCTCCTCGAATGTGCGTCCGATAGCCATCACCTCGCCAACACTCTTCATGGCAGAACCAACTTCGCGGTTGACATGCGAGGAGAACTTGGCCAAGTCCCACTTGGGTATCTTGGTGACAATGTAGTCAAGAGAAGGTTCAAAGCAGGCAGTCGTTGTCTTAGTCACAGCATTAGGTAGTTCAGGGAGGGTATAGCCAAGGGCGATCTTCGCAGCAGTGTAAGCAAGTGGATATCCGGTAGCCTTTGAAGCAAGAGCACTCGAACGACTCAACCTAAACACAAATGAGATACAGTACGCCTAATGAATTAAATAAATTACCTGGCATTGACCTCGATGACGCAATACTCCTTGGAGTATGGATTGAGCGCGTATTGAATGTTGCATTCGCCGACGACACCAAGGTGTCTGATGACTTTGAGAGCAGCGCTCCGCAACATGTGGTATTCGTCATCCGGAAGAGTTTGAGAAGGCGCTACCACAATAGAATCGCCGGTATGAGTTCCAAGGGGATCAAAATTTTCCATGTTGCAACAAATGATGGTATTGTCTGCACCATCGCGAACGACCTCATATTCCAATTCCTTCCAGCCTTTCATACTGCGTTCGATGAGGACCTGAGGCGAAAGGGACAAACTCTTGGCGGACAGGTCACGCAGTTCTTCTGGATTGTTGGCAAAGCCTGAACCAAGACCACCCAGAGTGAACGCGGACCGGAGGATGACGGGGTAACCGATCCTTTCTGCTGCCTCGAGAGCAGCATTGACACTAGAGACTGCCGTAGATTGGGCAACAGGGATATCGATCTCTGGGTATGAAGGTCAGACAACGCACACTCTGCGATCGTTCGAAGCGAACCTTTCAATGCTTGGACAAAGAGGTCGCGATCCTCGGAAACCTCGAGTGTCCTGATGGGTGTACCAAGCACTTTGACGCCGAGACGATCAAGGATGCCCATTTTGTCAAGGGCAATGCCAACATTCAAGGCACTTTGCCCACCAAAAGTAAGGAGGATACCATCCGGACGTTCCTTTTCCAGGACGTAAGCGACATAATCCGCGGTGATTGGGAGGAAGTAGACTTCAGACGCGAGTTGATGGGAGGTTTGCCAAGTCGCGATATTTGGATTAATCAGGATAGCTTCGATACCCTCCTCGCTGAGAGCTTTGAGAGCTTGCGATCCAGAGTAGTCGAATTCACCAGCCTGACCAATACTGAGACCGCCACTGCCAACCATGACGACTCTTTTGACGTCAGGGCGAGGTAGTTTTGGAAGGACCTTGGCAGAGATTCTACGGGCGACTTCAGATGGAGAATTAAGGACATGCTCGCCGTCTTTGGGTGCGTATGAGCCCACCACAGGCTTAGCAATAGCGCGCAAACAATTTGTAGGAACGAAGGCTACCCGGTGATAAGGTGTGGTACGGAAGTAACGGAGGCTTTGATGGCGAGCCCATGGCAGCTTATTTAGAGAAAGAAGGTATTTGGTCGAAATGGGTAGCCGGACGGCCGAACTTGCAAGCATCGCGGAGGGCGGTCCCTCTACAGATCGACCAGAGAAAATACGAGGTCACTGAGGTAACTGCCCGCCGCGTTGAGACAGAATAAGAGTGAAGGATAACAACTCACTCGTCGCGAGTGCTGCCCGTGAAAATCATGTACGAGCTCACGAAAGCTCTTGCAAGTCAAACACGAGAACTTGGAATTTTCTTCAGTTGCAAGTCTCCACAGATTTGAAAATTTTTATTAGGCGGGGTCACGTGAGCATGGTACATACTAGCACGTCATTACGTAATAGTACGACGACGACGTCACAAACGCCGTCTTTTCGTCCGACTGCTGTCTGAATCACTGCCTGGGTCCTCCCTCGATCTCTTGGGACTTCCACTGCGACTGCTTCCCGGGGTGGTCTGCAAGCTCTCTATCACTTCCCCTTCTGATTCGGAGCTGAAGACCGTAATAATGACGCGTTCACGATCCGACTGGTGAAGAGAAACTCACGCGTAATTCTCGTAGGGCTCTGGACTGTGCCCACTCCGCGCAAACTCTTTATTTTCCTCCTCCCATTTCCTAATGCTCTCAGCTTTCCTCTCAGATCTCAGCCATTCTACCCTCAACTTCCTGTCCTTCTTCTCCATACGTGCGGTTCCGTCCCAGAGTTCGGGTTTCTTCTTCATCTTCGCCAATAGTAGCGCTTCAAGCTTCTCTCTCACTAGGCTGGTCTCCCGAATTTCTGGCATCATCTGTTCAATCAGGCCGGCCGTGTGGTCGAGGAGCTCTTTTGTTTCTCGTACGCTTTGCTTCATCCCGGGGGCATCGTTTACGAGGGTAGTGAATGCGCGTAGGGCGTCGACTACCATGTATTCATTCGGGACTTTTTCAACGCGAAGACGAGATATGTTGATCTGAGCATCATCAGCCTGAGCTTGATCTTGAGAGTTGGGTAACCCGCGTTTCGATGGTCCTGCCACTGCTTCCCCCGCAGCAAGTATCGGATTTCGTTCCTTCCTTTCAGTGCTTTCTCCTGCCACTGGCGTCGTTCCGCCTCGGCGACGATCGTCAATGCTCCTTGTCGACCTGAGCTTTGATTTTGACCCCTTCGTACTTAACTTTTCCTTCCCGGCTGTTGGGCTAGAGGTATCGTCTATGTCTCTGCCCTGCTGCATTAATACTGGTCACCTTCTGTGGCGGATAGAACGCACTTGGATACTGGAACCCCCTTGGGGTGCTTACTGAGAAGCCTGCGAATGATGTCCTCTGTCTTTCCGACAGCGCGAACTTGTTCTCTCTAGTTCCAAAATGTGCGTCTCAGCTGCACACGCATGTACGATGTCCTCACCTTGGCAATGGACTGTATCTCCGTACGACTGAGTTTTCGCAGCTTGACACTATCCATGACGCGGTCTCGGTAGGTAGAATACAACAACGGGTTATGGGAAACGATACATGGACGTTCTCTCCGATCCCTTAAAGAACTAGCGCGGTGGCCCAACCGTGACAACCACCGACAGGGGTGCTGTACTGTCAAACCCCGAAGAACAAAGGAATTCGGTGGACGGTGGCTCATCCGTATTGTTTCCGTGTGCCATGTCATGCTGTTGGACCACTCGGATTATCCCTTGTTGACGGTCGCTTTTTAGGATTGAGCTATCATACGAGCCCCATCCTAGCATCCTCTCGCCGCCCAGGTTCTCGGCTGCGCGCCTCTACATCGCCAGCTGGAGGAGTGACCGACTACAGCCAGCTCATATATGCTCATATATGTCTTACCAGCGATACGGTTGTGCTGGCAAGATGGCCGAGCGGTCTATGGCGTGTGACTCAAGCGGAAGCTTGCCTGATTCTTCAGGTCTTCTCATCCTCGTAAGAGGGCGTGGGTTCAAATCCCACTCTTGTCATCACCAGCTTTTTTTTTCCCTTGCCCTCGAGTCGTGACTGCAACTAAGTACAAATGTGGATCTAGGTACAGCTTGCTGAAGGACTCCAGTGATACCAATTCTAAGCTCGAAATTACCCGCTGAGTAAAATCCTGTGGACATGGTCGTCCAGAAGTGGTCGGGAGTCCAGGGGAGTTTGCCGAATTGCTTTGACCATCACTGGAAATTGAGTCCGATAAGACGTCACCGCTTTGACCTATGGGTCCACTATTGTTCTCCTAACTGACATGTGGGTGGTGGTACCATCACAATTTATCAATAGCTACGAGGATAAAAATGCCAAGATCCCTGCTGTCTCGCCTTGTTCTTCACTCTCACCCAGAAAATTTAACTCACTGTCCAAATCAATCTTACACCACCACCACCACCGAAACTTGAGAAATGGCAAAGCTTGCTTCCCAATCTACGCCAAAAGGTGAGGCATCCGGTACGGGCGCACAACGGATCACTAGGCGATTGAGTGAGACATCCCTCCGCAAATTACCGCGCACGGAACTCCAGAAGCTAGCAAAGGTGAGCGTCACCGGGATGAGGAGGTGCTCCGAGGAGCTCATGATTCGCATTAGGAACGCGGTATGAAAGCCAATGTCAAGAGCGAACAGATCATCCAGACTCTGCTCAAACCTGAGAGCACGAAGAAGAATGCAAGGTATGTCAGATCCTACGCCCGGTTTTCAGTGCCTTGACTGATAATAACCAGGCCTGCAGACAATGATCACGAACAAGGACCCCCAAAGAAGAAAACCAGACGCACCAAGGTTGCGCCAAAACAACTTTTGCCGACGCCAGAGTCGCAATTCGTTCCCCTCATCGATGAAACCGCGCACCGGCCACAGTTGCAACAGACTGTCGATTCAGGTAAGGTTACTTCCTCGTGCTGAGGAGTTGCCTGATCGCTCCCAGTGCCATTGATCACTCCAGTGGCCCAACCGCGTAATGAAAACAGCGCCTGCCTCCGACCAAAGCAGACCGTCCACCTGTGTACGCCCACCAACTAATTTCTAAAGTAGTCAGCTGATTCCCTCGCCTTAGCCTCTCAACCATTAGCAGCCACCGTGGAAGCGGTGACCCCGAACGATCCGGTGTTGGACCCTGATCTATTCAGCGACACCGATTCCGAGATGACAGACATCACACAACCATCCTATGCCACCCCACGGTCATCTCGGGCGTGTACGCCGCCACCCTCTGAAATCTATCAAGTCCAGCGCGCCGTGGAGATCATGCAGCACGTATCAAAAAACGATCAGACCATGATAGATGAGATTGCGAGGCTTCGAGAGACCGCTGCCAAATTACGTAAACAAACGCAAGATATTCGGGATGTGGTGCATTGCGAGCGAGGAAGGCGAGAACGTATGGAGGCGTATTTCACGTATTGGAGTAAGATCGAAGGGACGTGGCCTCGTAAGTGGCTGTATGGAGAAGCCATGATTCCGGCCAAATATCTCAGGCCTGAAGGCGGAGATGCGATGTAGGTGCCACACATCTGACAATGCTGTTTCCGTTTACTGATTTTTCTTTATCACGTTTAGTACGGGACCACCTACTGTGACGACCCAGAGGAGAGCGCAAAAGCCGAGTGCACAAGGGGATGCTGAGGTGTCGACGGCACAAAGAGTGGGACAAGCTGTCTCGAGAGAAGTACCACCGCTGCCCTCTGCAAGTACCACAGAGTCAACGACCTGTTAGCGGTATCAACGCAGTATGATGATGATTGGCACTTCGTTTCGAGTCTTAGTAATGTGACCCTTCCATGTTGATGTCCTGGAAGGTTGGATATTCCAGACCGTATCTTACCGTTGTATGAGCACCCACCTTGCCTGTTAATACGAGTTCTGTTCGATCACCTTTGTCTGCATCCAATGCAACGACTCGAGAAAGCCGTTTGGTCTGATGATAAATATAATAAATAAAGTCCGACTCCAAATATGTACGTATCGCTTAGTCAGAGGGACCTTTCGGTCTTCAACCAGTCAGGTTTCTCCTTCGTCGTCGACTGCATCGTCCAGAATGCCGTTTGGCCTCATCATTGGCACAGAGCGAGCCACTTCATTGCAAGTTCGTACAACAATTTATTCAGACTAAACATGTGCTAACAAAACACCCAGAATGCAATCCAGAACGAACTCACCAGGAGAGGTTACAGTGTCGACGCTGGTACGTGCTTCCTGTGCACCTCTTGCGAGTTCCCGTACCTACTACATGTCTAGATCCCGTCATGGCGGAATATATCACCATCATGATCATAAATAACAAGACACCTGGTAATTTTTTTTTTACTTGCTACCGGTTTTCCCTACTTATCTTCCTGTCAACAGCCCAAATCACTTCGGAGCTGGAAGACTGTGAGTTTGTTCTCTGAACTGTATTTTGTCCGTATCGCTCATGTCCTCTACAGTAATTGGATCAGATTTTGGTTCGTAGCATGGTGATATCTCTTCTTTGCCACGTTCTGACCGTGATTTTCAGACCCCAGTTTCACTGACTGGTTATTCACGGAGGCCGCAAAAGGAGTTCCCGAGGCCGAAGGGCCGTCGTCAATACCGATTCCGCCCGCTACGCCAGCCGTAGAAGCGAAAACGAACCGTGACCCCTCGCACGCTCCGGCCGACTCTGCTCGACGACCACCAAATGCTACCCGCCCAGGCGCTCCACCATATCAACAAGCTATTGCATCGGCTATTACTTCCACTTCCCCTTCATCCCAAAAACGTACTGCCTCGGCGCGCTCTCCTTCGCCAACAGGTCATGGACCTTCGAAGGCCCGTAAAACAGACCTTCCCACAGGGCCCCGTGCAATGCAGAGCAACTCGACCGGCCGCAGTTTACTAGATAGAGTGGGCGGTAGAAATGGGAACGCAAGCTTCGCTCGCAATGACGAGATTCAAGCCCGGATTGACGCTGTTACGAACGGCAGTGCTCCAGATCCAGCCATGATGATGCCATTCCAGAACGGCATGGAGATGGCCATGAACCCTGGTCCTTTAATGTTACAGGAAATGATGATGAACCAGATGGCGCTCATGGCTCAGATGGCAACGTCAATGGGAATGTTGAATCCAGCAACGGGGCAGATGATGAGCATGAATGGAGGTTTTCCGGTGCAACAAGGTGATATGAATATGTTTGCGGGAGGGATGAATGGACATACATTCGGACAGAATACTGGGGGCGGTCGTGGTCGCGGTGGTGCTACGAGGGGAGGGAGAGGGAGAAGTAGTGGACGAGGTGGTCATGTTGGATCTTCGCCGGCTCCACCTGCTATTAGTGAAGCGCAACTGGAGACTGGTACCCCTATTCACGAAACTCCTTCACCTGCACCCATTGCATCGCCTGTTCCTGTGCCAGCGCTGTCCACACCTTCTGTTCCCCCAACTCCAGCAACACCACAGTCTCAGCGAATACCATATGCTCTCCCAGAAAGACCTCTTTCCCCGACGCTTTGTAAATTCGGCACCAAATGCACCAATTCACAGTGTCGATTTTCGCACCCGTCACCAGTTGCCACAGCCGAGAGTGGAGTGGTACTCAGCACGGAAGCATGTGAAAAGGGAAAGCAGTGCAATGACAAGGACTGCATCAAGTCGCATGTTAGCCCGGCTGTAAATAATCCAGGTTTGTAACTTGCGAACTGCTCACTCTGATATAAATTGCTAACGTATCCTTAGCCGCAGAACCCCCAAAGCCGGTCGCGACGACTCCAGTGCACGCCAACCCTAGCCCATCACACCCACAACCATCCACCATCCCGTGTCGCTTTGGTTCTACGTGCACACGTCCTGGTTGTCTTTTTAGCCACCCGCGGCCCCAGCATGCACAGCAGTGTCGTTTCGGCGCTGCGTGCACACGAGTAACGTGTCCTTACCAGCACCCGGAGGGACGGGTACTCCCATCTACTTTCCATCGCGGCCTCGGTGCGCATGCACCAGTGGTCAACGTGACGACGCCGCCTGCAGGGAGCATAGGCGTACCCAGTCCTCACCGTAGTGTGACATTCAACAAGGGCACGGGGAATGTCAAGGAGAAGTTGGAAAAGCAAATCAAGGAAATTGAGGCGCAGAAAAAGGCCGTCGCTGATGCCGAGGCCGCCGCCGGGGGAAAGGGCGAGTCTTCAAAGTCGGTCCCTATCGCCGTCTGATTTGAGATTCAGCCCCCTTTCCTTGATTTGCGAATGCCCAGACATTGGGTTTTCCGTTAAGTGGTTCCCCCAACTCAATTCCAACCACCCTCAGTAGAAAGATTCTCTTACTTGTACGGACAAGAACCTGGTGTCAAGTTGCCCGCTCTTCACGCCGTATACCTCACGCTACTTTCGAGAGACGAGGTTGCTGGCTCGAGCTGGTTTTGTTGTATTACTCTATAAAATATTTGTGTGGTGCTTACTTACATATTCGCTACTGTGTCTTATCACCGGGTTGCCACTACACTGAGGTCGGATGAAATGGACACTTTAATCGGGTGCCCACTGTTTTGTGGGGCCTAGATGCGCAGCTCTCGTACATAGGGGTGAGGAGTGCGTACCAATGACCAGCATGCGTCGGGGAAGTGAACTACTGCGATCTAGGTGGACCCTTCTCCACTTGTAGTCTAATCTTATCTCCGGTATTCAAGTCTTTGAACTACACGAAGGCTTCAGCATGTTGGCAGTAAGAACACTTCTCTCGACGTACGGTTATTTCCCTCGTCCTATGTAGGCTTTCAATTTCGTCTATCCGATCGCGAACGTTCTGGAGGAGATCATCGAACCCTTCTTCCTCTACCACTTCGCGAGCAGCCTGCAAGATGAGCATCGAGTCAGGCCGTACGTCCAACTTGACCTATTTGTTTAGCGTCAGAGATGGTAGTGATGAGATATTAGCTCCTTTCGCTTACACCAATCGAGATGATATTTGTCCTATCAAGTTCTTTTCGGTCGTATGAGACATGGAGTCTGGAGAAGGTGAGCATAGTCACCTTCGATGAAGTCCGTTCTTGTCATGATCTGACGACAACGTCCCTATACGTCGATCAGCAAAACATAGGAAACTTCTCAGCAGTGAAACTGACGTAGGGTATAGAAGGCAGCTCCGTGGGATCCCAAGGCAGTCCGGCAGCCTGGCGTTCCCTCTGGCGCTCTTTGTGCAACCTCACAAACTCTCTGAGCAGCAACCACGAACAGGTGCTCCATTTTTGCTACGTGGATACACGTATTTCAGCTTTTATTCACGCAGTCGTCAAGGGGGCAAAACACACCTCATCCATGACGTCATCATCGCAGTCAGGAATCAGACCAATTTGGCTGAGGAGCCATTCCCTTTCCCAGTCCACGAGATCCCGGGCACCTCTGAGCATATCCTCCATCTGGGCCATGTGGCTCAAGTAAGATAGACGGCCCCCGACAAGAGTTACGGTCTGATCAATGGTACTCTGGTCAGCGTGAGGCTTGTTCCGAGCGAGGCGCATGTGACCAAGTGCATGACGGGCTGTTTCGAATGAAAGGTCACCAATAGTGAGGACCTTGGAAACGAGTCAGATGACAGAGACTATGAAGACAGATTATTAATAGGCATACATGCATCCTATTAGCAGCTTTGTCTAAGAGGACCGTTGGAGCACCGTCACAAGAAACACGAATATTCTCAATAGAACTCACGCATCAGTAAGCACGGCCAAAAGTCGTCCCTGCATATAGCGGATATTGAGCTGACAGTGTTGCAAGGGTCACTAAAGAACGCTGCGCCTTACGAACTGAAAACCGTTGTGACAATGCCTGTGGCGAAAGGGCTCATCTTAAGGATGGGGCACATGACTCTGGCAATGTGGTACATACCGCTGGCCGCCCATGCTTCGGCCTTCTGCTGGAGCAGCAACAGCATATTTCTGCCATTTTCATCATTGTTAAAGTGCTGGACGTTATTGAAGACGAGCACGAGGGGCCTGCCAGTTTTTTTCGCCTTCCGGAGGGCGACCTTCTCGAGCTTATTCAACGCTGCAGTTTTATCTGTCATCCAAAGAATGTGGCATGCACACGTCATCATGCATTACCTCGTTCAACATCTAATGCCGGGCCAGCTGCCACAATGTATGATATGAGCACAGCCCTCACGACATCCATGATACGTGAAAATCACGTGCCTTCCCTGGGATCACGTCTCTGGAACAAGAGAGTCTGCGAGTCCTCATGAAACTCGTAGTTAAGTGCCTTGCCCAAGCGCAGACGGAAAACTTCAAGGTCCGGATGAGCATCCAAAACCGACACGCCTTCTGCTTGTATGGCACGCATCGCTTCCAAAATCAAGGTGGACTTTCCTCCTCCCTTGAGAGATGCAGCCATCACCTCCACGCTCATCCCTAAATAAATGAGACAGGCACACCTTAGGCCCTATGAGAAAATAATAATGACCCCTCGTGTTGCCCTTGATAATATTATCGACACAGTCTTGTTCCTTCCGCCTGAGGTGCTTCATCGATTGGTCATTCTCGATGGGACGCTTGGAAGATGTTTCCTTCTCAAAGTCAGCCAGGGCGAGAACCGGGTCATAGCCCCCATCGAAGGCCTTCTCGATCTGGTGACGCAGCAGTGCACGATTTTCGCAGTAAGTGAGTTTCGAACTGACACCAACAGGAGTCCTCTGACCTTGTCCAGCACGTTCTTCTTGTACCACGCTATATACGCGACACCCCCGAGAAAAACTGAAATGAACGTGTGAGCTGCGCATGGAGGGAGCAAGTAGCAATAGCAATAACGAGGGTGATAGAAGTGGAAACGGGAGAAGCCTTGGTAGACACAAAATGTTGGCTGCAAAGTTATGCCTCGAAACAAACTTGACACAACATTCTTCGGGCACTGAGATAAACCTAGATGCCAGCCCGGCCCAAAAAGTATCTCGGAAGCCTTTCGGAGACTTGCACGAAGGGTCACGAATCAGGGATCTTCCTGCCCTTCAGCGAATCCAGAACTTTTTGCTCCACAGAAGGGCGCAGAACGGCCAGACGCAGAGTGATAACCACTCCCAAAGTACACTCTTCCCAAGATTGTATCGGGTAACAGAAGGGGTAGAGCAAAACGCGCTGCCTCAGCAAGCCAAGCAAAGAAAGGCAACTCACCTATTCCAAGGCCCACAATGGAAGTCAACGCGGCATCGAACAAGGTGCTGCTCGATATTGGAAATACACTGCCTGTATGAGTGTAGGGTGCTCGAGGCGGCTGTTCTCCACCATCAGTACAGTTGTCGTTGTCGCTGTTGTTCTTGGAAGTCGACGATTGTGCGGCGTTTCGCACACGCGTATCGCGGTGGTCTGAGCTGCGAGAATTCGTGGAGTGTGGGCGGCGTCTGGCCGCTTGCAAGGGAGATACCGAGGTTAAGGGTGTGCGTGTGCTTGAAGCCAGTGAAGGCCAGGATGACGCTCGAAAGGCTATTGTTGTCCTCCTTGCAGGTCGCAGTGAACACGGTCGCACTTGACCAAATGCCAGCGATTTTACCTTCATGTCGGGTATCAAACCAACGACAGGAGAAGCATGAAGAAGATAGACATATTGCTTGGTGACCCCCGAGAAAACCGGTTATCCGACCGAATTGAATTTACTTTCGTTGCGTATCTTAGTGTCGGTTACGGTCCGTTAGGGTTCGACTAGTTTTGCAGACGTATATCCTCGCCGCTTTGGTCCCTGGTGCGGCTTTATCGACTATCGGACTTACGCAAAAGCACTACACGAAACCAACCAGAAACATAACTCTCCTGTTTCGCTTTCACTTGGAATATCTCTTTGACTTTGGCGTCTTGTACGCATCCCCAGAAACCGTCGTCCAGCCCGACCTCAGCGGTGTTAGCGACGAAGTGCCTGCCTACTACCGCGGGCAGACGAACGCGACACGGTCGTTCTGGCCGTTCCTGCGTCTCGACCTAGCCAAGGATAGCAGAGTTAGACAGACGGTAGTCGGCAACAGACCTCACACGGATGGCAAACTTCCACGTTATCATGATCGATCACTGTAGGTTTTCTTCACCCATACTGTATACGCGCGCTGACGTGCTTCTGCAGGTGACGCGACGGGTATATCGCATTCGCCCCTGCACTCCCTCTCCCTTTGAAGCTTGTTGTGCCATTCTCGTTCCGGTCACCTTCGCGAGAGTCACTGCAAGATATATCTCTCCCAGTCCGGCGCCATCGATGGCACCTCCAGACCCTCGCGCTGCATCCTCGTCATCAGATGTGATTATGCCACCCAACAACTAACCGGTCGCAAAGTCGCAACCCACCCCCTTCCTTGTGTCCCTCACCCTCGCCAATTCGGAAAGGAACGGGGTTGGCACTATGGAGCCCATCGTTATGTCGCGCGGCGGAAATACGGCATATTCCTACCTTTCATTTGCACTGTCTACTCCCTCCTACACATCATCTCTCGATATGCTGGTGTTATCATCTTGTCCCCCTCGGTCTTCACATCGCCGCGCAGCCCTCCCACTCCAACTTGTCCGGTGCGATTTATCGATACCCTCTCCGCCGTCTCTCTTTTTTGATTTACCGTCGCTCCCAGGTAGTGGAGTGGACACGCATAGCTTCTCCACCAGCCTCGCACGATTCCACCTACTCGCTCAGAGAGTATTACCTCGTTGATCGGGGTGCGGAGAAGGATGGACGAGTATGTGCGACAGCAAGGACGAGGAAGACAGATGCAAGAGCAAACGACAAGACTTAATTGTCGTTTGTCGTGGGGGTGAGGAGATGTGGCTTGCGCTGACCGTGTGTGTTGAGATGGGGGATCGTTAGGGGACATCGAGGATAACGTGAGGAGGGGCAACGCGTTCCCAATTCTTCGCGTCTCTTCGTGAGTTACCAAGAGCGGTCTTGACCGGATAATGATTAATGCAACCGGAAACGACGTTCTCGCCTTTTCTATCCCGCTCAATGTTGGCTTCCGCTCGGTGGGGAGTTGGTCGCTTCTGGTCACTTCGCTCTGGACCCCAGCTAGTCACCATCATCCATGAGCAACGTTGCTGGACCTCCTGCTGCCAGGGCCACGAATGCAAGCTCCACGTCCCGCGGGAGCAAGTGTTGGAGTACGGTAGTGTTGCGGTTCCCCCTACATCTTCACAGATCCCGAAGGCTGATTCTCTGTGGAAGTGGAGAAATTTTGTCGAGTTTCGCGTTGCTTGATTGCAATCCCCGTGCTGCGCGGTAAGACCCTCCCAGCAATATTCTTTCTGTTGTTTCGGTGATATACAGCCGTCCTATTTCTTTGCATAAACTGCATATACATCGTACACGGGTTGTACTCAAACGCTCTTATCCCTTCGGTTGATTTGGTGATTTCCTTAGACACTACTAACTGTTACTTCTTACGCGTTACTTTACATTAGCATCTGTGTAGTTTACGGCCCTACAAACGCAGACTACTTTTCTTTCTTTCCCCTTTTCCTTCGCCATTCTCTGCTCCAGTTGCCCATTCTCACATCTGAAGAACTAGCCTCACTAAGTCACTACGTAGATGACAAACTCTAGTGCGACAGCGTCGTCCTTATCCTTACGATACATTCGATCATGGTCAGAACACGAACAGCACGGACTCAAATGCACAACGGTAGTGTTAGCTTGGAACGGGCTGTCTATCGGAAATAAAACAACTTACTCTTCCTATCAGAAGAAAACTAGACACCACCAACAGCATGTTAACTGGCTTATCAATAAGCGCCTTCATATCGATCAACTCCACTCCGCAGCTCCATGCCTTTTCCACACGTCCATCTCTAACTCGAACCGCACGCTTACTTTCTCTACAACTTTCGAACAACTCGTCTTCGCATTATTCATGGCCCCTGAGTGTTTCAGCGGATTCTGGTTTTGTCGGCAGCCGCCTTCCCCGAGTGATGATAGAGATGTTCCACCAGGACTCGTTCCCACTGGAGCCACACAACCCAGTATGACCCCATCAGTACTGACATTGACATTTGTACTGACTGAAGTGACCGTTTAAGACTCTAGTTCTCCCCCAGACGAGGGGGGTATTCGCGATACCACAGCAATCGATACCACTCGCCCAGGTACTTCCCCCGACCCTGGACACGTGGACATTCCCGTCCCCGGCCCTACTCAAGGTGCTTACGCGTGCTTTTATGTGCTTTAGTGTACTTAGCTACTATTTGGCTGGGCTCTCTGCCAGCCGGCACAGATACTCTTACTCCTGCACTTACCGACGTTCAACCTACAGGTCCACATTGTCCCGAAGGCAATGTGGACGTTCCCGTGCATCCAAAAGCTGAAGTAACCCAGGGCAAGTACTCTGCATATGGCCAATGATATGGGTTTAACTGCATCCTCAACTAGAGTCACCCTCTTCACGCCATCCCTATCGCTTACCTCCTGCGAAAGCTAAAGAACACATTGATCGTATCCCTCGTTTTCGTATTCTTGTCATGGGAAGGGCAAATGCGGGTAAAACTACAATCCTGCAGAGGGTCTGTAACACTACAGATCAACCAGAGATCTTCAACGGAAAAGGAGAGAAGGTATGTATGTCGTACAGTGTTTTCTTGAGATTAATCGCATGTTCTGCTATATTTAGGTGGATGCTGCTGTAGTGCAGGGTTCGTTAACGGTGAGGTTACTCCACGAGTTGATGTGATATATGTTGAAGGTATCTAGCGTGGTTACCACAACATCGAGGATGAGCTGGTGTTCCAGAGTAATCCAGGATTCGTGTTCCATGATTCACGTGGATTTGAGGCTGGAAGCGAAGAGCAGTTTGACATTATGAAGAAATTTGTGAGGGATCGTGCTAAGACGACCATGTTGAATGAGAGAATCCATGCCATATGGTAATGTCATGATTAATTTATGAGCGTATTGGTCTGGTTCTTATTATTGGTGTAGGTTTTGCATTCCTTTGAATGAGAGCCACAGGATGGTCATGGCTGCTGAAAAGAAGTTTTTTCAGGAGTGTGATACGGGTCATGGTGTGTATCTGACACAGATGGTATTCATCTTGTAAACGTGTTGTTTTGAACAGTTCCTGTAATTGTGCTGCTAACGAAGGCAGACACCTTGGCACTTGATGCTGTCCAGGAATTGATGAACAAAGGGAAGAGTGTAGGTGATGCAATGAATGAAGCTGCAGGGGTAGAAAAGGGGATTCTGGATGATTGCCTTAGAAGGGTCAAGGAGTGGTTGCATAACGAAAGGTTTCCACCTAAAGACTATCTTTCCCTCACTGGTCAGTGCAAAATATCTTATGGCATGGCAAAGTGCATGAGAAATCATGGCAGGAATGCAAACAGAGGGTGCTGAGTGTACACCCTTGCTAACATGCACAGCAAATGCGTTGAAGGAGGAAGGGCTGCAACAGCTCCTCATATCAACACAACAGTCCAACTTGGAGCTGTGCATGGAGTTTGCTATAATGCGGTAAGAATTGAAGTTGAAAATTTGAAGTGTACTAACACATGTCAGGTCTTTGAAGGAGTGCATGAAAACTGAGGGAGATGAGATTCAACCTGGCATGCTTGCATTCTATCTTTCAATATGGTTTCCATATGTGAGGAATGGGGTAATTGTACCAATGAGATGCTGATCAGATCATAGAGAGTATGTGGGATTGAAAGCATTGCTGGATCATTCACACTGAGTGTAGCTGCTACACTTCAATCTTTCCTGGGTTGGCAGTATGTGAGTGGATCCATGGCCTGGGATAGTGGATGGATGCTGACCATGTTCACTGCCTCCCTGTTGCACTTGGGTTCATAGCAAGTGAGTGGAGTCATGGCAGGTGGTGGTGGATGGATGCTGACCATGTTCACTGCCTCCATGTTGCACTTGGGTTCATAGCCAGTGAGTGGAGTCATGGCAGGTGGTGGTGGATGGATGCTGACCATGTTCACTGCCTCCCTGTTGCACTTGGGTTCATAGCAAGTGAGTGAAGTCATGGCAGGTGGTGGTGGATGGATGCTGACTGTGTTCACTGCCTCCCTGTTGCACTTGGGTTCATAGGTTGTGAGTGGAGTCATGGCAGGTGGTGGTGGATGGATGCTGACCATGTTCACTGCCTCCCTGTTGCACTTGGGTTCATAGCCAGTGAGTGGAGTCATGGCAGGTGGTGGTGGATGGATGCTGACCATGTTCACTGCCTCCCTCTTGCACTTGCACTTATAGTTTGTGAGTGGTGTCATGGCAGGTGGTCATGAAAGCTGCTGACCATTTTTGCTTTCATTCTGTTTCTCCTTGCAATACAGGTAGTGAGTTATTTCAAATGTCCAGATCCTCAACATCATTTTATTATGAAACAGGTGGTGAGATTAATTAGTATCTTCATGTCCGGGTTATTGTTCACCAGCATCTCTCAGGATGTAGGTTGTCTTGTGTTGTGTTTACTTCAGACCTTATTTCCCATTGCATATTTCTCAGAATGTTAGTACTGATTACTGCTCTGGAGTATTCTTAATTACTGATATATTTGTAGAATGTATGTTCTCAGCTGAGTTTATCCATGCAGTCGTTCTGAAAAGTCCTTGCAGTTGGTTTGTGCTCTTTTTTTCTTACACATAGTGAATTCTATGGCCTTCATGGTTTACCCTTTAGCTTGTGAGTTTCATGTCCATTTTGATTCTTCAGTGATGGACTGAATCTTTTGAACCATTTGACATATGAAAGGGTACCATTGACTCTTCTTTACAACCCCTCACAATCCCTATGTTGTCCATCTCAATGCAATCTTCCAGGCAGTATATTGCTGAACAGGGTCTTGGTGAATTTCATGTTCTGATTGTTTATATGGAGTGACATGGTTCATGATTGCAGGTGCCATACTTGTGTTTGAATACTTATATTTCTTGTTGCAGGTGCAAGGTGGATGGGATAATTTGCAGGATAGCCTGACTTTGGCTGTGAAGGAATATCAAAGTTCAGGTACCCATGCCAAAGTTAATGAATCTATCCAAAAAGCCTTTGAGAAGTATGGTGACAATGTGGACAATTTATGTCCTGTCCTTGTGCATATTGCAAAGGAGAACCAGTTGTGTAAGATGCTATTTCCCTCACACCATTGCAATACCCATTGTTTCATCCAGCAAAGATGATAAGTAGGAAGGATTGATAAAGGCCACTGTAATTCCTTCAGTTTCCCTTCATTATAATATTTAATGATAATTTCCAGGTTGTCATTCATGTTGTCTCTGTAGAATCCTTCATTGGCTTGGGAAATTTTGCAAATTTGGTGTTAGCTTTGTATTTTGTGGTTTCACATTATATCAGAGAATATTGTTATTCCCAAATTGATTTAGTGTAAATGGCTGTTTTCATTCTCATGTACACTGTGGTGACCTGCAGTACCCCTACTGTTTGTCATATCCATGGATTTGGGTCACACCCTAATACTACTAGTAGGCACTTCCCTGGTGGATAGCTGTCTTCCAGTAGTAGTGCATGTGAACTCCAGACTGGTGTCCAGTTTTGGATTCCCCAGTCTGAACCTTTGTTCTCTGTTTAAACTAGTAATACTCCATTCCTTAAAGACTTAGTTAGTACTTCATATTTGTCAGACCTGTGTCTGCCACCAGTAGACTGGTCTCCAGACTAGTCCTTAGTCACTCACTAATATTTGTACATAGCCCCTTCATTGTTACTAAGACTGCTGGAACTCTGGTAGTCTCCCTCCAGACTTGTAGTATAAATACTTGATTAGATCTGTACTGTAACCTCAGTCAGATAATCAACTTGACATCTGAGTGGCTGAGTTTGACTAAGTCTCCTGCCAACCAAGACTTAGGTCTGAAGTCTTGACCTCTACTCCTGGGGCTTAGACTCCCCCCTCTCAGCCCACCCAACCATACCCAGACTTGTCCAAGGGCATGGCACATGAGCTGAGGCCAATCAGGTAGTGGACCCCCCCCCCCCAAGCCTGACCCCTGACCCCCATGGAGCACATGCCCTCCTAACTCTGGCTTATGCAGCCCTGGCATGATAACCCCATCTGGACCTTCTAGAACTGCGAATCCCAGCTTGGCCTGACTTGGGGAAGATGTTTTTAACAGTATGATGTATCTACACCAGTCTGTAGATGTTGGCCAAATCCAGGTGTCAGTTGCCACTTAGCAATTTACACATTCACTGGTAATTACCACTGGCAAAATAAGGAAATACCCCTAACATATGCTCTCACAGCCAGCCTCTGTTGGAGTTCCAAAGCTGAATGTTATATAATATGGCACAGCCACACCAAGAATCAAAGTTGTAGGGCAGGTTGTGAGGGTCATGTGAGTATCATTACATCAGCAAAATTTTTATTTTTGGATGAGATATAAATAGAAACTAAAATTTTCTTGAGTCTTTTTGCTTTATGTGACACAGCTGGATAGACAAGGGGAGTGCACAGCCACACAGGAAAAGGTGATGCACTGCCACATAGACAGGGGAGTGCACAGCTACATGGGGAAAGGTGATGCACAGCCACATCAAAAACCAAAGTTGTAGCCCAGGTTGAGAGGATCATGGGAGTACACTTATGTCAGCAAGATCTTTATTTTTGGATGAGATATAAGTAGAACACTAAAATTTTTGTGAGTCTTTGCTTTTTTTCTGCACAGCCACTCCACTTTGAATGTGTGCTTATGTAATCAAGGAATTGGACCAGATGTCTGGTTTGTTGTTGCTGCCACCACTTGCCCTTTCCACTGAATGGTATTTCAATATATTGTAGGATAGTGTTGGCATGTAATCTGTTCATTCCACACATAATTAGGATTCCATGCAGTGTTGTCTATGATATGCATATAAATAGGGGTAAAATGTGAATTCTGTTCCCATTTGTGCACTTCTTGACATATGAATTTGAAAGTTTTATCCCTTGTTGTTCTGGCATATGCCTATGACATATCAAAATTCCAGATCAACAGCCTTTGTACCTGGGGAGGTAGAATCAGATCTCCTCCCCAATGTAAGTGCTGTAACTGTCAGGACTACCAGACCCTTCAGTCACCTGTGGTCCTGAAACTGGGACACTCAACATGTATGTACATTTTGGCCTAAACATAGGACTAGCTGATGTGACTGACCCTTGTGGCAGTGAGGCCTGGAGCAGGGTGGCAGCAGGGTGCATAGAGGGGTTAGTGGGGTGCCAGGGGTCCTATTCAAACACAGGGGATGTGTTGAACCACAAATGTAGATTAGTAATCAGACAGTTGTTCACCTCAGGCATCAGGCATTGAAGGCCACACTGGTGGGTCCATCTGGTGATGAGAGGGGAATAGAAACCCCAAGAATGACAGCTCAAACACAGTTACTAACATTACAAGAGGTAGCAAGGTTACAAGGGCTAGGCAAACAGGAAACAGACATAGAGTTGGGCTCAGGTGCAAACACCATGGAGAGTAGCTCCTCAGCACTGTTGACAGCAGACAAAAATGAAATAGATTTATTCACCCCTTGCAGACCAGCAACATCAGCATACTATCCTAGAGGCAAGGGAAGACAGCAGAGTACCAGCACCACAATGGGTTCACACAGCTACCAGTTATGACCAGCTGTATTCACCCTGGCAGTGGGAGAAAGCCAAGGGCCAATGAAAACAAGGGAAGATCTAGGAGCAAAGTCAGGCACAGACTCACACTTGGCACCATTTAGTGCATTCCCCTCAGCATTTCTTCCATCTGTAACAGCAAACAGGCAAACTCTGCCTGGACCAGGAACACAAGCCATGGCATACCAAATCATAAACATCAATGAAACTGCTAGAGTCATACCACAGTTTCAAGGTGACTACTCCAGCAAGGGAGAACCAGCAGACTGGTTTATGGAGTTTCAACTATTGCTACTGTCAACATGGTCAGAAGGGATGAAGATTGACAGGTTTGGCTTACAGCTAGCAGCAGGAAGCTATGCAGATGAGTGGTTCATGAACTTACCATCAGAGGAGAAAGCAGACATGGCAGCACTCAAAGCAGCATTCTTGAAAAGGCGGCTGCCTATTAAAAAGCCAAAGTGGATGAAAGCACAGCAGCAGGAGCACATCAAAGTGGTGGTGCTAGACAAAGAAGACATGGGGAAGTGGATGGGAATGGAAGGAGGAGGAGACTATGGGCATGTTGTGTGGGCATTAAAGGTGATGAGGCTGGTGATGAACATGGGGGATACAGAAGGTAGATTGATTGAGTGTGTGTTGGAGGGAGCACTGGTGGTCCTGTGGAACGAGTTAGAGGACAAATATGACAGCTGGGATGAGTTCCTTGAGGCAATAAGGAAAGTCAAGGTGAAGAAGGTCTTATGAAACAAAGAGACCAGGAAAGGAGAGCAAGCACTATGGAATGAGGTTGCTGAGTTGTGCCAACAGTTAGGCCAGCTGGTGATTCAGCATGTCCCACAAAGCTACCAACCAAGGGTGGAAGTACAAACAGTGGGGGAAGGCATGACACAAGCATACTGGAACCAATATGTGAGGTCAAGTGTGGTCCTAGTTGCAACCAACAGGGATATAATTGTACCAAGAGTCCTGCTAATGAGAGCTCAACTCCTTGAAAAAGTGACAGCACCACCTCAACAAGCAAACACTGAAGTGGGAAGGAAATTATATGAAGCCAATGTATCAGCATGGCACCAAGCATTTGGAGAAGGAACAATGCTGGCCCTGGAAAGACCATACCCATTAAAACCAGGAACAGCAGTGTTAGGGTCAGGCAAATGCTTTAATTGTGGGCTGGTCACAGATCCACCACACATAGGCAATATGTGCATGGCAAAAGAGGTACTACACCCACATGAAACTTGCTGGTGCCAACTGGTGGCAGGCATGCTAACACAAGCAGCACAACTCTGACCCAATCCTACACCAGTGCAGTATGTTTGGCCAGGCTCACAACAAGTTGAGACAGATGCAGAGGGTGATGCAGCATGTGTGTTCATGGTAATGACAGAGGAAGGTTGGCAGGGAGGGAGTGGAGAACAAGGCAACCAACCAGAGGATCAGTGGGAATGGATGGGCGAGGGAAAATACTAGGGACTGCAAAGGATGATAGACAGTTTACAGCCCAAAACAGTTATCTCTCAGTGAAGGTCCAAGGCACCAGAATGGGGGAGAGGTCTGAGAGAGAGGTGCCAATGTCAGACTCAGGGGATGCAGTGGCAGATGAGATAGACAGGGACTGAGAATCATTGCACATGAGTAACATACAGGGCTGCAAGAATACAGTGACTGACATATACATGTTGGATGCAATGGGAAAACTGATCAGGCAGCAAGTCAGCCACCCATTTCTGATGGTACCAAGCCTGGAAGGACCTAATGGGGAGAGGGTCAGGTTTCTTGCAGTGGTAGACAACAGAGCAATGATAAATGCACTGGACACAAAGGGATATGACAGGGTGAAGGGGAGGCTAGAGGAGTTAAGGCCATCAAAACAGGTACTGCAGATGGCAGATGGATTGCTGGTAGTATCCACTGGGATGTGGTCTGGCATCTTATGGTGGGGGTCATCAAGAATAGAAACAACCTTTGAGGTATTTCCAAGTGGAGGGTCTTGGAGAATGCTTATTGGGAAGCCACTGCTAGATCAAACAAAGGTGGTTCACAATTACAGCAAAGACACAATATGACTACTACAAGGAAAGGGCTACATAGAGATCACAAACCATGTTGGTCAGGAAATACCAGAACATGTATTGCCTATGGAAGTGCCTGCAGCACCAGTAAGGAAGGGGATAGAGGATGAAAAGAAAGATGAAGGGGAGATGAGAGAAGAGGTGGAGGTGAGGCAAGTGGAGGTAGGGGAAACAGAAGAGGCAATAGAGGGGAAGGAAGATGCCCTGGGAGACTGTGGTTGGGAGTCAGTGGATGAAGAAGAAGGGGCATGGGTACTCACATGACTCAAGGCAGAGGGCCCATTCCACCTGCCAAGAGTAGAGGTGATACTGAAGGCAGTCAGGTTTGGACCACTACCCCCAAACAAGTTGAAACAAGTGCAAGATCTGGTGGCTGAGTTCACAGATATTTTCGCACTGTCAGTGAAGGAAGTAAAGCTGGTGTTGTTCATAAAGTTCTGCCTGAACATCCCAAGAGATGCTAAATTCCAGTTAAAAGTCAATCAGAAACTGCTAACTCAAGCACCTAAGGAGTGGTACTTACCAGTGCTGGATGAGTTTAACAAAGCAGGAATCCTATGCAACATCAGATCAGATGAGGTGAGGGTGATCCACCCAACTGTGCTAGCACAGAAGGCACACAGCATGCTGGGACTCGTGATGGAGGAGATCAGAAGAATCATGGAAGATCAGAGCAGAGAGAGTGAAGGGCAACCTGAGCTGGAAGCAGTGGCACAGAAGGCTCCAAACCAGGTGAAGAAAACTGGCCCTGAGGGGAAATCAAAATGGTGGGTGTGTCAGAATTTCCATGAACTCAACAAGGTAACAGAAGTCACACCAATGCCACAAGGAGACATCAGAGCCAAACAGCAACACCTGGTGAGACACAAGTATGTCTGTGTCATGGACTTGGCATTGGGATTCTATGCAATCAAGGTAGAAGAAGAACACCTACCTTATGTGTGTATCTACACAGAAGGGCCAGGTTATCAGTGCTACAGACACATGCCCATGGGACTGCTGGGCTCACCTTCTTGCTTTGCAGACATGACAGCAATTGCATTCAAAAATCTAGTGATGCAAATCAGCCTTGAAACATTCATAGATGATGATGGCCTAGCAGGAGATGAGTTCCAGGAACTGTTAGGATGACTGTGCATATTCTTGATCTGGTGTCATGAGATGGGCATATCACTATCTCCTCAAAAGATGCTGTTGTTCTTCTTGGAGGTAGTTTTCAGGGGCACAAGGGTAGGACAAGATGGGATCAAACTGGATGTGGCCAAACTGGAGGCAATTGCTAAGTGGCCTGCACCTAAATTGCTGTTGGAGTTGATGAGGTTCTTAGGACTAACTGGATACTTTCACTTGCTGATCAAAGGCTATGCCAGGCTAGCAGCTCCACTTACAGACCTACAGAGAAACTTGGACTTGCTGGCTGCAGACACAAAAACAAGCCAGAGGAAGTATAGATAGTACCTAAGAGACAGGTTGCTTGAACAATACTGGATGGCAAGGCAAACAAAGGTGTTTCTACACCTAAAACAGGTACTAATGTAAGAGCTGGTCTTGTGGGCACCCAGGTTCAATGGCATGCCATTCATACTAACCACAGATGGGTGCAAGGATGGGTTTGGGGCAGTACTAGCTCAACAATTCGAGTTGATGCTAGCAAATGGAGAGAAGGTAATGGCAGTGCACCTGATCAGGTTTGCATCCAAATGCACCTTGAGTGTGGAAGAGCAGTACAAACCATACATTCTTGAGTTTGCAGCACTCAAGTTTGGAATTGACCATTTTAGTAACACAATTTGGGGCTTTCCAGTAGAGCTGGAGACAGACTGTGTGGCACTCAGAGATATGCTGTGCAATGACAAGCTGTCACTAGTACATGCAAGATGGTATGATGGCATCTTGGCCTACCAAATTGTGGATGTAAGGCACAAGCTGGGCAGGACCAATGTGGTGGCAGATGTGCTAAGCTGCATGCATGCAGATAAGCCAAGAACAGAAGGTGACAGTAGCAGATGGATGGTCAGTGAAGACTGGGAGGCATCATGAGGAATAGTTAATGATCTATTCACTATCAAAACAAACCCTGAGTTTACTGCCTTAAAATGTCGCTTTGCTAATGAGGCTTTGTTCCTAGAGGTAATAGAAGCAATTTACAACCTCAAGTCCAATGCAAATGACCAAGACTGATGAAGAGTGCAGCACTGAGCAGAGGGATACCATGTAGAAGATGGGTGCCTCTGGTGTGTACAGGTGACAAGGTCATTAAGAGCAATGCCAAGGGTGGAGTGCATAACCCAGGAAGAGGTGGTAACAATGGTGGAAAGGGAGCACAGGGAGAATGGACATTGGGGGCAAGACTTGGTGAAGCTGAAGCTGAAGGACATGGTGTGCAGCCTGCAGCTAGACCAGTCCATACAAAAGGCATTACTCAAATGTGTGCAGTGCAAGGATTTTGGATCAGTGCACCTGCATGCACTGCTGTACCCAATCACAAGGTGATGCCCATTTGAGCTTGTAGTAGTGGACTACCTGTCCATGCAAAAAGGAAAAGGGGGTTACCATTCAGTATTACTAATGCTCAACACATATTCACAGTACATTTGGGGGTTCAAGCTCAAGGTACACAGCACAGCAAAAACCACAATTGAGGGTCTAAAAATGGTGACATGCATGTTCAAGGCTCTGGAAACATTCATGATGGATGGAGGGTCACACTTCAAAAATGGAGAGGTATGAGCCTGGTGCAAGGCATGTGGAACAACACACCACATGGTAGCAGTGTATGTGCCATGGATCAACAGGTTGGTGGAGAATGTGAACAGCAAGTTGCTGGGTAGGCTGAGGAGGCTATGCAGGCTGGAGGTGGGAGAGGATGGAGAGGGAGGCAAGAACCCCAGTGAGGTCACAAAGCTATGGCCAGATCACTTTGAGGACATAATAGAACAGATGAATGAATGCATCATCCCAGCATTCCAACTCTCCCCAAAAGGGCTGCTGCTGGGGCTAGTGGTAAACATGAGTCAGATGCTGGTGGAGGAAATGGTGAGGGGGCCAGACCGAAGAGAGGTGGATGTGCAGCTGGCATATGTGGAGCAACAGTGGTTGGACAGAGCAGATCAGGCAGTACTACATGCAGTAAGGAGGAAAGCAGCATTTGACAAGTGGATAATGTGCTTGGTTACAGGAGAGGTGGTCTTTGAAGAGGGGCAACTGGTGCAAGTGCATGATGCAACCCTAGAAACAACTTACTCAAATGCAAGGAAACTACAACTGGGGTGGTCAGCACCCAGATGTGTAGCAGGCTGCATTGGCAATTTGTACAAGCTCACAATGCTAGAAGGGTTCCCAATGGGCATACTGGTGCATGTGAGGAGGCTATGGTTGTTTGTACCTAGGGATGGCATGGCACTAGTGGAGATACAAGAGGCACTAGAGGTGGACAGAGAGGATGAGGGGGCAGCAGACTTTCAGTTAGAGGTGGGGGACAAAGAGGAAGAGGAAGGACCAGAGACACACCAGTGGGCAGGAGAGAGCAACCCTGGAGGGTCACACTTGTGAAAGGGGGCACATGTGGTGGTGAGGCCTGGAGCAGGGTGGCAGCAGGGTGCATAGAGGGGTAAGTGGGGTGCCAGGGGACCTAGTCAAACACAGGGGATGTGTCAAACCATGAATGTAGATTAGTAATCAGACAGTTGTTCACCTCAGGCATCAGGCATTGAAGGCCACACTGGCAGGTCCACCCTGACTTGGTGTTGGCCAGTTGAACCAACTAATGGGGTTGGCCAACCTGGCTGAGGGATGGCATCCCTCCCTGAAAGTGGGGTCAGCCAACCTGGCTGGGGGAGGGATGGCATCCCCCCCCTGAAAGTGGGGTCAGCTAACCTGGCTGGGGGATGCCACCCCCCCTCAAAGTGGGGTCAGCTGGCCTGGCTGGGGGATGCCACCCCCCCTCAAAGTGGGGTTGGCTGGCCTGGCTGGGGGATGCCACCCTCCCCTTAAAGTGGGGTCAGCTGACCTGGCTGGGGGATGCCACCCTCCCTGAAACTGGGGTCAGCCAACCTGGTTCAGGGATGGCATCCCCCCCTGAAATTCAGACCCTTCAGTCATCTGTGGTCCTGAAACTGGGACACCTGACTTGTACAATTTGGCCTAAACATGGGACTAGCCAATGTTGGCCAATTGAATGAACTGGTGGTGTCAACTGACATGGCACCCCCTGAAAGTGGGGTCAGCCAGCCTGGCTGGGGGATGGCATCCCCCCCTGAAAGTGGGGTTGGCCAACCTGGCTGGGAGATACCCACCCCTGAAAGTGGGGTCAGCTGACCTGGCTGGGGGATGCCACCCCCCCTGAAAGTGGGTCAGCCAGCCTGGCTGGGGGATGTCACCCCCCCTGAAAGTGGGGTTGGCTGGCCTGGCTGGGGGATGGCATCCCCCCCTGAAAGTGGCTTGGCCAACCAGGCTGGGGGATGCCACCCCCCCTGAAAGTGGGGTTGGCTGGCCTGGCAGACCCTTCAGTCACCTCTAGTCCTGAAACTGGGACACCCAGCATGTACATTTTGGCCTAAACATGGGACTAGCCAATGTCAGCTGATGGACCCTGACTTGGTGTTGGTGTCAAGTTCAGGCCTACTCTGATGATCCCTGATGCTCACAGAGGCTGTGGGAAGTGTACAAGGGTAGACTGACATAGGCTGAGGCTTGGCTGATGAGGGCCAATGGAGAGTGACATTGGCTGAAGGGTGGCTGACAGTTGTGACAGAGGTTTGGGAGAGGGCATTGGGTTCAGCTCATGCACTGCCCCCTTGTACAAGCCCAGCCCTCAGATTTCAGATAAGGAGAGAAGTTGGGGGAAGTCTGACAGAAGACAGAGGAGGCCAGTTAAAGACTACAGAGAAGGGGGAACTAAGTTGATATTTGTACTGAGGAGACAGCACTGAGCACAGCAGGCTTATATACAGTTGATGCACCATCAAGGCAGTATAGTATTGGAGCATTGGAACTAACATGTGGAGTACAGTAAATTTTCAAGGGGTAAGAAGTGTCAGAAAACTTCAGTTGGGGAATGGTACATATGATGGAGGTCAAAGATGGGACAAAGAAGAATTACTAAAAAGGAATAGTACAGACAGGAAGACTTCAGAGCACCCACCAATAGCCAATCAGAAGGTAGGCTGAAAGCCTAAATGGGCAGCAACCCTGTGCCAAACCATGGGGTGTGGTAGCTGTGCCATGCCTAGACTGGCCTGTCATCCCAAAAGGAAGGTGACCCCTAAGAGGGTGGAAGGTGTCACCTGACCAAGAAGCAACAGTCATGTGGTGGGCCCAACAGTGGCCAACAGCAACTGACAGAGGACCAGGCAGTAACACACCATATGGGTACCAGCATAAGCAGATGGGTGCAGAGTGGAGTGGAGGAGGGCCAGCAACCCAGAATGAAGGCGTGGGCATGATGGTATCCCCCCCTTGGAGCCTGAACCCCTGAAGGCCATAGGCAACATGTTCTAGACAACATGAGGTTTTGATTTTGTAATCAGCAACAGGCCATGAGGTGCTCATTGATTGCCACAGTGGGGTTGTGTCAGAGTCTGAACAGGTTGCATAAGAAATATGTCTTCATTGCTAAGTCCTTTCCTCCCATCTTTTCCTTGCTCTATATCATGTCTAGTCAATAACAAGGCACAAGTCAGCAAGGCACTACCACCCCCACTCACGACTGGTCTCAAGTGACTGACAAGGACCTGGAGGTCCATACAAGCAACTCAGAGGGAACTGAGCACACAAAGGAGGCAGAGAAGAGTAGGCAGGAGGTGCTGAAAAAGGAATGGAGGGCAGAGTCACAGCAGCAGAAGGCCAAAGAAGTGCAGCACAAGGCTGCTGAGGAGAAAGTGGCACATGAACAGAAGGAGTGTGAGCAGCATGAGCAGCACAAGCAAGAGGAGTGAGAAGAAAAGGAGAGGAGGGAAGTGATAGAGGTGGTGAGGCATACAGCAGTGGTGGGGGCAGGGGTGGTGTGACAGAGTGTTGCAAAAGAGAAGGGTCAGGTGGGGAACTGCAGAGTGAGAGCAGAGGATTGTTGGCAGCCAGGTGAGCACCATTAACACATTGTGACAACACTAACAGAGGTTTTCAGTTCCAGGTGGGTTGCCACCTACAGCCCCACAACTGGGGATAGTATGGGAACCCTAAGGGTGGCACCAACACCTCAATGGGTGGCCTGTGAGGGCTGTCACCAACATGGGGAGGTGAGCAAGTGTTGGGCTGCAGTGGGTGGGTGGTTGTGTGGACCATGTAGGAAAAGGAAGAAGAAGTGCAGCTAGGCAGCAGTGGAGGAGGTTGAGTTGGTGGCCAGGTCTTCAAGGAAGAGAGCTGGGATAGGGAGTTCACAGGGTGAGGGCAGGAAAAAGGGGCACCTGACAAAGAAGACAATGATGATGATGATGACAATGAGGTTGTGGAGATCCCAGCACTGGTGGACCCCTGCTCCCAGACCACCTACTTGCATCTGGTCATGGAGTCCTCAGTGATGGGGGCATTGGTGGACAGGGTGCCCCAGCCCCTGTATGACAAGCATATGCTCATTGTACAGGGGAGGATAACAGCTGCAATGGAGCAGTTGGCCCTGGCAATGGAGGTGCAGGCCAGGGTCATACAGGCCTATGTCAGGCATGTGATGGTGTTCCCACTGTGGCCACCAGTGGTGCAGGGTGGGGCAGTGCCAGGCAGAGTCAGCTCAGTGGTTGAGGGGAGTAGGTTGGGGGTCAAGTGGAGTGAGGCAGCAGTAAGCAGGGTGGTGGAAGAGAGCAGGGAGCAGAATGAAGAGGATGTGGAGGGAGAAGCAGAGGACATGCAGGAGTAGGGTGGATTTTTTTTTTTTTGTGTATATAATTCATGTACAGTAAATAAAACTTAGATGTTTGGCTTTGAGGAAAAGTAAGTGTAAGTACTGGGAGTGGCTTAGAAATGAAAGTAGAGTAGAAGTGGAGGGAGGATTCAGACAAGGTGGATGAGTAGCAGTGGGTGTGTGAGAAGGTCAGAAAGTGGTCAGAACACATGGTGGAGTGAGTTGGGGCCATTGGGCAGTCATGTTGGGGGTGTGTATGGGCCAGCCTTGTGAGGGTAGCATTCATGAAAGGTGGTGATGAGTTCAGGGGCATGCTCTAGCTCAGTGGCCAGGAGCCACAAAGTCTCTTCATTGGTGCCCTCATAACCAGCCCAGCAGACCTTGTAACTTAGCCAGCAGTGGTGACAGCAGTCTATCATTGAGTCAAGGATCTCTGATATTTCATACTTGAGCTCATCATTGACATCAACTGGCAGGGGTGGTGGCCGATGCCAACTTGGGAAGGGGTTGGCTGGAGCAGGTTCCAATTGTGACACATAGAACACTGGGTGTACAGAGTGCATACTGTCAGGTAGTTTCAAGGTGATGGAGTGCATACTGGGTCAGGTGATAATGTCAAAGGGACCAAGGTATTTCTTGGAGAGTTTATTAGATGGTCTAGTAGAGCAGAAGTACTTGGCCTTGACAAAGGCTTGTTCACTGACATTAAACTCTGGCAGTGTAGGGAGTGAGTACTCCCCACTATGATATTTCTTTTGTTTTATAGCTTTTACTTTTACTTTTACTTTACTCTTTTATTTTATTTTCTTTTGTTTTTGTTCTTTTACCTTAGACTTTACTTAGCTTCGAGTTTAGGCATGTGAGGTAGCTTACATCAGCCCATGTGCACCTACACTCCTCTGTAACTACTTACAAAAAATAACAACAAAGTACCAAGTTATGAGTTTGAGTTTGAGTTAGAGAAGGCCATTGTGAGTTGCCTTCTGTGTTCAGACAGACCTCAGACAGACAAAGACATTCTCCTCAGACAGTACTCTCTTCCAGGCTATAGAAGCCCCTTTGGAAGACCTCACACCTTCAGTTCTCCTTGTCCATCCTCAGTGTCACTTCATCAGTCTCATCATCTGGAGCCCACCATGAGGGGCTTCTGTCTTAGCCTGGTGACTCTTTTCTCATCTTATTCAGTCTTGTTTTCATGTTTTTAGGTCTCATGTTCTCAGCCTCAGTCATGTTCCTGCAGTTTCCCACCTTGGTTTCACTCCTGTGCCCCCTTTCATATTTTTGCAGCTTCAAGTCACATTTTCCCCCAGTATTCTCAGATTTATATCATTTTCCTGCATTCAAGTTCCCTTGTGACATCATGCATGGCCCAAGTTCCCCATGTTCTGGACCTTCCAAAGCTTTGAACCCCCCTCAATACTCCTTCAAGGACCTTCAAAGCCTTCTTGAAGATGTAATCCAAGTCACAAATGTCACTAAGTCACTCCTTCGAGCCTGTGGAGGCCTTTGAGAGGCCAGTAGTTTGCATGCACAGCCACCTACCAATTTCATGAGTTGCTCACCTTGCTGTACATACTTGTTTTGCTTTTCCTGTGGCCAGAAAGGTCATATTCAAGCAAATTGTGATTTGTCCAAGGAGTATCTAGCTGCAGGAAAGTGTCTACTAGTGAAAGGTCATGTCATACTACCTATGGGATGAGAGATACTGCAAGAAGTACCCAGGTGCACTCTCAAGGACTGTCTGGATTGCTGGGATCTAGGGAATTGGTCTAATGACAATTGAAATCCTCCTTTGAGTCAATGCCAGCTACCCTTGGAGGATGTAGGTAGTCAAAAGCCACAGACCCAAAAGGTTCCACTAGGTGTGTCTCAGCCCTGCTTGCCAGTGCACCCTCACCCCCCCTTGGCACAACCATTGTGTGCACCACTCTCAGTGGAAGGGCTGAGTCATCACTTGGCCTTGGAGCAACCCCAGGCCCCCAGTTGAGGGCATAGTGAGTCCTCAAGTGCTCATGCACCCTCTCACACAGTACATACAACAGACTCTTGTGGTCAACCTCCCTCCTGCTCTCATGATCTTGATGACCCACATTTGTACTCTTATTTGAGTAGGCCATGCAGCCCTGAACCTCCCTCTTGCTCTTGTGATCTCAATGACCAGTGTTCATACCCATGTTTGAGTCAGCCTCCCTCCTGCTCTCATGATCTTGACAACCCACATTCATACTCATATTCAAGTAGGCTGCAGAGCCCTGATTCCTACAACTACCCCCATGACTACCAGTACTACATCTGCTTGCCACCACCTGCACTGTGGCTCACATACTCACATTTACCAGAAAGTTCAAGGGATGAGCCCACTCCAGTCTGGCCCACCAGCCAGCTAGTTGACAGAACAGTATCCTCTGCCTCTTATGATACTCAACAGTCTTGTAGTACTCATGTGTCAGCTCACTTGAGAAGGCTGTGCAGCCACACATCAGGAAAAAAAAACCTAACCACATAGGTCTACATAGTCTTTATAGTGTCAATAGTCTGGTAGTTAAGTCCCCAGTATGTAGTCACCATAGCTGAAGGGGAAGAATATGTAGTACATCAAAGTGTCAGTAGTTTGTGCTGAAAATGTGTCACTACTGTAGTTAGTGTGCTATGTAGGCTACCCAGACTATGTATTTACACTCCAGCACCCCACAGGTTTCATAGTGGGGTACTACTGCCAGTACATAGCAAGCCATAGACTTCAGTCATTGAAGCAATGCTATCAAGCACAATGTATATCTCCAAAGTACACATATTTCCATTCGTAGGGTATCAGCTTCAGTAGGCTGGCAGACACACACACATATTGTTTACTATGTGACCTGGAAAGAGTAGGTACTACAGCAATCTCCTCACCCATTCTAATCAGACTCATCCTTGGTAGTCATTCCCTCTTCATGTTCCTTGATAGCAGCCACAATGATGCATGTGGATAGAGTGATTTTGATTGGTGCTGAGACTGGCCCTGTTCCAGAATGAATCCTAAGATCCATGAGACCCTTAAGTGTGATCATTAATATGTGGAGTAGTATGTACACATACTGTCTGACCTCATAAAGCCTTGTGCAGATGCCTGGTAAAATGTTGTACAGTTTCATGGCATCCTCAAACACATGCAGGCACTTGAGATGCGACTCATACATGCTGCAATACTCTTGTATTGTAAAAGGGACATCTGTTCATGTACCCATCACCCACTCGTCTATACAGCATTTGATCTAGGTAGGTTGTCAGTATTTATTATCATGCCTGCTTGGAATAAAAGTACTGCTGTCAGGACTAATGCCAGAGCTGGGTAAGGAAATGGCTTGAAGTAGTCATGGAACATGACACTGTCATCATGCTTGTTTGTAAACCACATGGTATTGATGATCTTCTGTATGAGTGGCACTTTGAGAAAATTGTGTTGCCCATCTTCCTCAGGTGACATATACTATGTACCATGTAATGGGCCTTGCTATGACAAGAAAATAGCAAAACTCAAACCTTGAAGGCAAAGTTTGTGTCCTCTTTAAGGCCCTCTGCTAGAGCCCAGTTCTTCTTGATTGTGTTCTTGCTTTGGCTACTGTGGAAACCAAACATTGCCTCAACAAGTGGATGGAGTTTTGTCTTGAGCTGACCATGGACTTGTGATCCATGACTGGTGACCTATGATCCATGTAAGGTAAATCAACATATAGAAAAGAAAGAATGGCATACTAGTCTAGCCAACTGAGGGGTACATGACAGGTTTATCCCAGTGACTTTACAAGCTTGAGCCCAAGAAGCATCCAAGAGTGAAGTTTCCATAAGGTGGTTGGGCATAGGATCTTTGGTACACAGATGAGCATGATAATCACTGATTGCAGTCATCACAAATTCCTGTGTCATGTCATCGTAGTCTCTGGTATGGGGTCAGCCTTCATGTTCAATGAGTTTCTGTGCTTTCACCACAATGGGTTCAAGTGCACCTTCTTTTGAAGACTCATGGCACTGCTTTGTAGTACAGACCACACTATCCCTGCTGTAATCATGTATCAATGTCATAATTCACTTTAAAGTGGAGGGACTTCCCTGCTATCTGTGACTGGTGTTGTGTCCTCTACCTCTGGTGCAGTGTATCCTATGTGCCTCTCCTTTGCTTTCTTGTGTTGGCTTGACTTGTGATCACTTGGTGGCCACAGACTTACAAATGGGTCTTCGATGTCCTTGTTGTTGGGTAATGCGATCTCCCTCTATATCATCAGTTTACATTCTCATCATGTCTGAGTTGGTGACCTACATTGATATCCATAGTTGTGGGGGGCACCTTTGGTACCTTGTTTTTGCTAAACACAAGACACTTGTTAGTTATGCCATTAAGCTTCATGGTAACAACATGGCTGGTAAACTGACATGGAGTAAGTCAGTGTTGCTGAGTTAACACAAAACTACTAACCTGTGTTCCATTACCTCCATTGTTGTCATCTTCAATGCCAGATTGGTCATCACCAGCAGTTCCCTCAGGCTCATCATTCTCACTTCCTACTTCTGCCAGCTGATGACTCTGCAGGCATTGCATTCCTTTTGGGCTTTGATCTCATGACATTGAGCTTGCTCTTGTTGCTCTGATGTCAACTGCCATAGCTTCTCTGATGGTCAGCATGACCAACCACCTGGCCCCTCCAATCCATGATCAGCTCATTTCTATGTCAGTATGGATACTCATTGTGCAGGTCAACTTACCACTAAAATTTTCTTTGTCCAAGTAGGAACAGGCTTTAGTGTGGCTTGGCATGCAGCTGAAAAGAAGATGAGCAAGTGCCAAACATACAGTGACTCCAAAAACCCTTTCCATGTTTGACCTCACAGCAGTGTTTGAAGTATACCACCAGACACATCAAAAATCACACTAGGCTTTGTTGGAGTCATAAATAGTACATACTCTTGGCTACAGGATTGCCCTATAGGTCATGTGATTTCATTCACACAGTCCTGAGATATGGGAGTTTTAAAACAGCAAGTCCATGGAAAGGGTTTTTTCACTTTTGAATTTACAAGGGTATTAGGGTATTATCTGTACTTGGTATAGCCACCTTTTGCTCTAATCACTGCCTCAACCCTTCTAGGCGTACTCTCGATCAGTTTCTGACACTCCTCCACTGGTATACCCTCCCACTCCACCTGAACTCTCTCCCATAGCTCATGAATCCCACTAGGGGGGTATTCATGGCTTGCAAGCCTCCTTTTCAGGCAACCCCAGAGATGTTCAATAAGGTTAAGGTCAGGAGACTGTGCAGGCCATACCATGGTCCCAAAATCCTGCTCTTCTAGCCAATCTCTAACCTTTTTGCAAGTATGCTTGGGATCATTGTCTTGCTGAAAGATTGTTTCAGATGGATTGAGACCATAATACTCCAATGTTTGTTGAAGCTCATCCTTCAAAATCTGAAGGTAAAGGTCCCCATCCATCCTACCATCAATCTTTGCAGCATAGCCAACTCCTTCCCAAGTCATACAACCCCACATCATCAAGGAACCCCCTCCAAACTTGAGAGTTCCCTGTACCAGCCTATCACTGAGCCCCTCACCTGCCTTTTTCCAAGCCCACTTGCATCCATCTGACCCCAGGCAATTGATTTTGGTCTCATCAGACCATACAACCCTCTTCCAGTCCTCTATAGTCCAGTCCTTGTGGGTATAGGCAAAATCCAAGTGGGCCTTGTGATGTTTAGCAGAAAGAATAGGGCATTTGGTCTTGACTACAGCCTTCATACCAGACTTCTTCAAGTGAAGATGGACAGTATTGGAAGAGAGAGGCTTGTTAATGATATTGGAAAGGGATTTGGTGACTTGAACTGCATTTCCAGCCTTGCCAGAAGTGATAAGGTGCTGAGCATGGTGAACATTGGCAGGAGAAAGTTTGGAAGGATGGCCTCCAATGGCCTTAGGGAGTGTGGAATGCCTCTTAGAATGAAGTTTGGATACAGCAGAGGGGCTAACACCAATTTTCTTGGCAATAGCTTCACCAGAATGGCCAGAATCCAGCAAGGAGAGAATGGTGTTTTGTTGGGTAAGAGAGAGGGATCTGACCATAATGGTGGTTGAAAGCAATGAAGGGTGTGAACTTTTTTAAACTCAGACATATTGTTTAAATGTGTGTCTTTGTTTGTATCAACAAACAATAGCAATTATAGCATGTTTTCCATGAGATCCTAGGTACCAATTCAAAAGTGAAAAAACCCTTTCCATGGACTTGCTGTTTCAAAATGCCCATATCTCAGGACTGTGTGAATGAAGTCACATGACCTATAGGGCAATCTTGTAGCCAAGAGTATGTACTATTTATGACTCCATGTCAAGACCAGTTCTCAATGGTCTCCGAGGGGGTCTGAGGGCAGAGGAAAGCTAGGGCGAGAGTCCAGGTAGTTGGAGTTTAGTGTACAACTTAGTACACTACTTCCTGCCAAGTCCCAGAGGTCGGAACTATCCAGAGACTGTCTGGAGTCAAGTGAGATCGATGAGTATCTTATTTGATATTCGAACTGATGTGCTACGATGTATGTACAAAGCTTTTATAGTACAGAGGAAAGTCTAATGCAATGTCTGGGGTGTAGTGACTACCAGAACACAGTATGGATGAGTAACAATATTAGTGAGCTATTAGTAAGGTAAGTCAGTAGTCGCTGGATAGCTGGATGGTACAGGGATTAGTAAGACATACAGGTACGATGGTGTAGTGAGTCACTTAGAAGCATGAGAGAAACATACTAAATATGGAAACAGAAACAGAAACAGATTGTAAGTCAAATCAGAGATGGAACAGAGTTTCATGACGGAAGCCTGTAGGGCTAGAATGACACCTCAGATGGTCAGACTGCAGTCCAGACCTTACGCGCGAGCCATGGATGTGACAACACCATGCAAAGGTTCTTTGATCCAGAATCCAGTAACAGCAAAGTATCTGTTGACATTCAAAGCCTGCCAGGCATCTCAGGTAAGACTTACATTGCCTGTGATGGCTTCGCTCTGCAGAGATAATGTTCATGGGAGAACAAGACTGTTAAATTCAACAACATACCTGAAGTCATTTGTGAAGCTCACGAAGGTTGGACTTGAAAAGATTGATGATTGATTGCCATGTCTGTTTGAGGGTCAGGATTTTGACACTGTGATTTGCATGTGAAGCAAAGTTGATCATCTTTTGAAACACAGGGTTCTGCAAAATACAGATGGGCTGATAACAGCATGTTAGTGATGGAGTGTGAAAAAATGATCTGCTATGCACCTGATTGGTTTTGATAAGCCATTGGATAGAGACATCCCAAAAGGCAGACTCAGAGTAGAGAGGAACTTGGTCTCTGGGAACAAGATGGTCATCCAGGCTACACTGGGTACTTGAGGCTGCTTCCACTCAGTGTCATTTGGTATCTTCTGGCAACATCAAGAGAAAATTTTTAGAAGTGGCCCACTTGAGGTATTCAGCCTACAGTTTAGTCAGTCACCAGCAAAAGAAGAACTACAGAAAATCATGCATACCTTATGGACTGCTTGCATGTGGTGGCATAAGGTGGACACTTTGTTGATGAACAAAACTTGTTTGCACTCTGCCTGTCTGTAGAACATTCAATAAGGATTCAGTGACAAGTGAGAATGACAGGAGGACATACAAGCAAGCCATACAATGTCTATACTTTTTCCCCTCCCTCATAAACACAGGAGAGAAAAAGCTGTCAATGTCTTGGCTATGTTCAATGCACCATTGCTTTTGTGGGCCCTCAGTCTCATCCAAATCAATGACCCTGATGTCTTGAAGAAGTCCATCTGGGCCAGTGCAAGTAGGTTTGTGAGAGATGTCATCTGGCACACTGGAATGGCCATATGATGGTGTGAGAGCATCGTCCTGAAGGCAGAAGTCAGACATGTCATGATCATTCCCTAAGTTAGTAAGTGACAGATAGGGTATGTTATTTAACCACATTATCTGAGATAAACTGTATATGCACCTCTTACCAGTTGTTTCTTGGGTGGAGGTGTTCCTCTATTGGAGTCTGCATCAGTTAAACAGTCTTCATATGCACCAGCACTTGTAGCCACCTTCCATTTTGTAATTATTTGAATTGTCCTTGTTGCTGCCTGAGCCTGCCAGTGGGAAGGAAGTGCCAGCTCAGCTGCATTGTCAGCACAAGTGATTTGGGATGAAGGAGCAGGCACATGCCAAGGATGTGATTGTCCAACCCCATTGACTATGTATCTCTTCCAGCATTTCACAATGGTTTATGCGACTGGAAATAAAGTTTGGGGCACACTGTATTCATACCAAATAGTTATGTAAGAACTATTACAGGTCCTGGGATTTGCCATGTCCAGCACCAACCAAAGCCCACTTTGGTGGCCCAGCCCAGCCTTGGAAGGCTCAGCTCCAGCTTTGCAAAATCTCAGGCTGGGCCCAAAGCCCCCACAGGCTGTGTAGAGGGCTCAGCTTGGGCCTGGCCTTAGAGGGCTTGGCTGGGCCCTGTTGGATATTCAGGTTTACCTTAATAGATACTGCGCATTCTCGCTTACCTAATCATCCTAGTAAATTTTTGAGCACACCCCTTTGCACCTCAGTGACTTCCTTTATCACTGAGGTGAGCCATACCCTTGCTACTATCTTTACTACCTACTGATATGCTGTAGACTCATAGCTCATTAGGTTATGAGCCCCACTCCCATGCTCTAATACTGGAAGAATTCTCAGACAGAAGCATTACCTACTATGGTGAAAGAAGACTACCTACAAGTTCCTACTCTTAATGTGGACAGTAGTAATTGGCTCTACTACAAAGCTTGAGTTGAGTGGGCTGTTGGCTCAGAAGGCCTAACAGATCACCTAAGTGGCTTGGATGCAAAACCAGAAGATCCCTTGAAAGGGAAAGATTCTACCTGGAAGCCCACAGCTGCTGAGAAAAAACTTGTCAGCAAGTATCCCACCAAAATTAAGGAATGGTCCAAAGATGATGGCACTGTCAAACAAGTCATTGCAGGGTCACTCCTGGAATCTCTGTTCCTTCTTGTCCAGAAAGAAGAGACTGTGAGGAATGTATGGTATACACTCACAAACCTCTTCCAGAATTGCTCTCATGTTGTTGCAATAGACCTTTGTCACAAGCTACATGAAATTTGCTGTGCTGAGAAAGGTGACCTCCATGCTCACTTTGACAAGCTGTACTCAACACATGAAGAGCTTGCTGCACTGGGACAGTCAATCAGTGATGAAGACTTCACTGCCATCATTCTTAACTCCCTTCCAACTTTGTATGACTCCAACATTGCTGCCATGACATCCTCTGCTCTTGTCTCTCAGAAGGACCTTGAATCTGACTTTATTATGAAGATCCTACTCAATGAGTATGATCAATGCAAGATCCACTGGAAGAAAACTACCTCTACCACAACTGAGGATGCATCCTACTCAGCAAAAGACAAGAAGTCAATCACCTGTGAGAACTGCAGAAAGAAAGGTCATAACAAGGACCAATGTTGGCAAGAGGGTGGCAGAAGGGCTGGAAAAGCCCCAAAGTGGTTCAAAGGGAAGAAAAAAGGCAGTGAGAAGGCTGCCACTGCTGCCACCACAGCAAGCACAACTACACAGTCCAGCACAGATGCCGAACTGGAAGGTGTCTGGCTCACATGGGTAGATGACAGCTGGCTATCAGAAGTTGCTGAGGAGGATACTGCCATCCTCACAGATCTCAACCTCAACAAAGAAGCATTTACCAAGACCTATGATCATGCCCTTCTTGCTGGCACAAGTCTCAGCAACCATGAAGAAATGATCCTCTTCAATTCTGGAGCCTCCAGGCACATGTCCTCCTACCACAGCCAATTCCTCAACTACAAGCCCATCATACCTAAGTCAATCACAGCCACTGACAACCACACTTTCCTTGCAATTGGAAAAGGAGATCTCATGATTTCCCTACCATCTGAAAAGGGTCAGACTCACATCTGCTTCAAGGATGTGCTCTACACACCAAGATGGGCATCACTCTTGTGTCCATCAGCAAGCTGGACGTCACAGGATATGCAGCACTCTTCCATGACAAATTCTGCCAAATTTTCGATGCTCAGAAGAAGAAACTCAGTGAAATTCCCCTAAATAAAGGTCTATACTGCCTCAAACACTTGCATCATGTTTTTGCTGGTCTCACAAAAAATGCTCCTGACCCACTCACAATGGAAGAAATTCATGTATGACTTGGCCATATTTCCCCTACTGCCATTCAAGCCATGCTCAAGGATGGCACCATCACTGGCATCACAATCAATGAGGCACACCCTACCATGGGTGCTTGTGACTCCTGTGAATATGCCAAGACTACCTGCAAACCAATTGGAAAGGAATGTGACCCACCACAACATGAAAACCTGGGTGATGAAGTCCACACAGACCTCTGGGGACCTTCCCCTGTCCAGACACTGGGTCATAGTCTGTACTTTACTGTGTTTCATTCACAGATGATCACACATGGTACACCACCTTGTACCTACAGAAATCCAAAGCCAACACTTTCTCATCCTACAAAGCATATGAAGCATGGTTGTCAACTCAGTTCAACATGAAAATCAAACATTTGCATTCTGATCATGGTGGCATGTACCTGAACAAGGAGTTTAATCAATATCTCCAATTGGAAGGCACAGAAAGGCATGTTACCATGCATGACACACCTGAACACAATGGTGTGGCTGAACAACTCAATCACATGCTTGTCAAACATGTCCAAGCCATGATACATGCATCTGGACTGCTGAAAAACCTCTGGGGTGAGGTGGTAATGCATGTGACCTGGCTGAAAAATAGATTGTCAACATGATGCCTTGGAACCAAGACACCATATGAAATGCTCTACAAAAAGGCACCAGATCTATTAAACTTACCTATCTGGGGCTGCTGAGTCAAAGTCCATGACCCCAGTGGCTCAAAACTCAATGCAAGGGCCCAGGATGGATACTGGCTAGGTTTTGATGCTGAAAGCGATGGCCACAGGGTGTATTGGGCTGACTCAAAGACAGTAGGAGTCGAGAGAAGCATTTTATTTCCCAAACGAGACATCACTGTGTCACTTCAATGCATTCCACATGAGGGGGAGAGTGTGGACTCACAGAACATGCAGAATGGTCATGCCCGACTGCAAACCATTTGGAACGACCAGAATCACTCCCACTGGCTCAAATGACTCCAGACCAACCTGTACTCACAGTCCTGCAGCCAACAGACCCAGAAATGACTGATCACACACCCAGAACTGACCATTTGGGTCCAACCTTCAAGACACTGCCTCCACTTTGTCACTCTGCTTGCCAGTGCTTTGAATCTGACTATATGAGACATCTGAGGGCAGGAGAGGGCACACATGACAGTCACATCACACTGGATTACATGAGACAACTATGTGACAGTGACAGTAATCACAACAGTCCCAAATCACCTGAGAATGCAACCCTTGTGTAAGAGTGCCCTAGACCCCTACACTTAAATAGGTAGGGAGTTCATTAATGGTTGAACTCCAGTATCATTTATAGATATATTACATAAACAAGAGCGCCCATATATAAAACAGGCACCTGTTACATAAGGGAAAACTTCTTTTTTACCATACTACACACTCCAATATAACACCAGTCATATTTATATTCAAGTGACTAAGTATACAAGTGAATGACAAGCTAGAAGCTTTACATTTTTTAAACACCCAAATGTGTTATGGGCCCCAAGTCTAACAAGAATACCACACTGCAGAAGAAATTTTCTCATGGCACATCAGAACCTCTCAAACCTGATAAAATTCAAGAGGATGGTGATGGTGACAATCTGCCACCATCAGAGAGTCATGAGAACTACCCTCAAGCATGATTGTCTGAGACAATTGCACAAGGAATTACTGATGATGGCAATCATGTGATAATCATAGACAAAGGGCCAAGTGCACTAACCAACTTGACCACCAAAACTGCTCTCATAGAAACTACAAGAGCAGAAGGGTCAGGAAAAGGAAAAGAAAAATCTGACAATAAATGAAAACCACCCACATTCCCTGAATTTATCTGGGAACTGAAAGACATAGTGGCTGAATGCACCACTCAATGGGAAAACTTCAGTGACCAGGATGAATGTGGCCACCAAGTACATACCTTTAAAAAACTATATGATCTAGTGGACATGCCCAACATCCAGAGTGCACACAATGGGACCAGAGAAGAAGGACAAAGCCCAGCATGCAATGTAAGAAGGGAAGTCCACTATGACAAAACATCTGCAAGGAATGAATGCAGGCAGGAAGACACTCTACAAGGAGATAACACTCATAGAGTGGGAACAGGCAGAATCACCCAATACCCAGTGATGTATGACCTGGCAGATTGGCCAGACCAGGAAATCCTGCCTCACATGGAGAGAGACTTTAAGGAAGAAGAGACATTCAGCTGGAGGACAGGCACCAGACACCCAGGTGGTGACCCTGACAATGACCCAGATGATGATCTGGATGACAATTATTGTTGCAGAAATAACTGTGACAATTGTGATGACGATGTAGCAGGAGAGTGGGGGGAGAGAGACAGAACAGGGGATGGGTGGTGTCAGGGGGTGCCAGGGGTCCAGGGTGGTGGCCGCAGGTAGTGGGGTGCATGTAGGGCTTAGTCAGAACATTGCAGACTCTACATTGACATTGGCATTGGGCACTGGACAGTGATTCTAGCTCTGGCAGATCCATCTGGTGATGAGAGGGGAAGTAGAACCCCAATAACCCAAGTGTGGGTGGCATCATTAACACTGCAGGAAGTAGCAAGACTATGAGGTATAAACAGACAGGAAACAGATGCAGAGCCAGGCACTGGTACAGTCACCATGGAGAGTAGTCTATCTGCACTATTGACAGCAGAAGAAAACAACCTGGATGCATACATGCCACACAGGCCAACTATGGAGACCCAGCTCACATGGGGCACAGAAAAACCGAGGAGTACCAGCATGTCAGCAGGCTTGCACAGCTATCATTTACATCCAGCCTTGTTTTCTCCAGCACCAGGAGAAGGACTGGTTTATACTACCAGGGCAAAAGCAGAAAGGGGTACAACACCTAACCTGATCCCAATGGCAATGAACCCACACACTTCTTCGACCTATAGGCAGATGTCCCCACAGACAGGGAACCCAACAATGTTGTACCAAATTGTAAACATAAATGAGGTAGCAAAGGTTGTACCACTCTTCAAAGGAGACTACTCAAACAAGGAGGATCCAGCAGACTGGTTCTTGGTGTTTTGGCTCTCACTTCCCTCAACATGGTCGGAAGCAATGAAAGTTGACCGGTTTGGACTGCAGTTAGCAGCAGGAAGTTATGCAGAGGAATGGTTTGTGAGCTTACCATCACAAGAGAAGGTGGACATGGCGACACTGAAAGCAGCATTTGAGAAATGATGGCCCCCAATCAAAAGGCCAAGGTGGACGAAGCTACAGCAATAGGAATGGATCAGATCCCTTACATTAAAAGAGGAGTACATAGGGAGATGGGTAGAAATGGAAGAGGGAGGGGAGTATGGGCATGTAACCTGGGCAATGAAGGTCATGCAGATGGCACTTAGCATGGGTGATGTGGAGGGTAAACTGATCAAGTACATGGTTGAAGAAGAACCTGTAAACCTGCAAAATGAACTGGAGGATGAGTATGACAGCTGGGAGGAATTCATGGAGGCCATGAGGAAGGTCAACATAAAAAAGCTGCTGAGGAACCAGGAGGCGAGAAGGGGAGAACAAGAGCTCAGGAACAAGGTCACAGAGCTGCAGCAGCAAATCAGTCAACTCACAGTACAACAGGTCATGCAGACCTACCCTGTAAGGTTGATGATATGTACACAGGGAGAAGGACCTCAACCAAGCTACTCTGGACAGTACCCAAGGCCAAATCCACTGCCAGTGCCAAGCAGTGGAGGCATCACCACACTAAGGCCTCCACTCACCAGGATGCAGATACTGGAGACGGGGGCAGCAGTACCACACAATACGAACACAGATGGTGGTAGGCAAGCATACGAAGCAGACATGCAAGCATGGCATTGAGCATTTGGGGAGGAAATGATGCTGTCACTTGAGCAGCCCTACCCCTTGAAGCCAGGCACAGGAGAGCATTTTAGTTGTGGCTTGGTCACAGATCCACCACATGTAGGAAGCACCTGTACAACCACAGAGAAACTGTGACTCCACAAAACCTGATGGCACCAGTTGGTAGCAGGCATGATCAGGAGAGCAACACCACCCAGGATCAATCCCACACCAGTACAGTATGTGTGGCCAGTGACACAACAAATGGAGACAAGAAATGGAGTGGAGGAGTCACAGGTGTATACTGTGTCAGCAGGAGAAGGATGGCAGTGGGACGGCGCAGATCAGGGGGACCAGCAAGGGGATCAGTGGGCTTGGACAGTAGAGGGAAACTGTTAGGGGTTGCAGAAGAGGATGGATTGATGTCAACCCCTAGTAACCATCCATCCAGGCTAAAAGCAGAGCAGAGAAAGGCAGAAGGTGGATCAGTGGAAGCACTGGAGGGTGGGGAAAGAGGGATGGGTGAGAGCAAGGTGCTGGAGGAGGCAGGGAGGGACCTGTGTGATGAACACCCACATACCATACAAAATGCTGAGAATACAATCACTGACATCTATGCATTGGATGCAACAGGTCAGCCAATTAGAACCTGGGTGGGACAACCCTTCATGACCATACTGGCATTGATGGGACTGAAGGGCAAGAGGGTCAGATTCCTCACCATTGTGGACAGTGGAGCAATGATAAATGTGATCAACACAGGGATGTACCACAGGGTGCAGAGCAGGCTAAGCGCTCTGGACCCATCCATGCAAATGTTGAGGATGGGAGATGGGTTGCTAGTACCATCCACAGGCACATGGGCACCCTACAGTGGGGAACACTGAGCATGCAGACATCATTTGAGGTTTTTCCTAGCAAAGGGTCATGGAAAATGCTTATAGGAAAGCTGCTGTTGGATCAGCTGAAAGCAGTGCATGACTACAGGGAAGACTTAATATGGCTACCAGACAGGGAGGGTTATGTCAAGATTGCAAACTATACAGGCAAAAGGATACAAAGCAACATACTGCCTATGGAAGTGGGACAAAGGGTTTGGATGAGGAGGGAGAACAAAAGGGGTAAAAGAGGGATGGTGGAAGAAGAAGAGGCAGTGGATAAGGATGGTCAAGGGGAAGCAAAGGTTGGATGGGTAGAGTCAGAAGGGTGTGAGGTAGAGGTGGAGGGTGATGAAGATATGGTGGAGGGTTGTGGGGTTGGAGAGGCAGCAAGCAAGCAAGAACCAGAGGATGTGTTCATGAGGCTGATGGAAAAAGGACTGTTCTATCCACCAAGGGTAGAGGCAGTGTGGAAAGTGGTCAGGTGCAGACCACTACCACCAGACAAGCTAGAGTGGGTATGGTGCAAGATAGCCAAGTTTGCAGACACCTTTGTGCTGTCAGTCAAGGAGGTGAAACCAATAATGTTCATGAAGTTCAGACTGAACATACCAAAGGAGATGAAGTTCCCACTGAAAGTAAACCAGAAACTGCTAACACAGGCTCAAAGAGACTGGTACCTGCCAGTACTGGATGACTTCAATGAAGCAGGGATCTTGCAAGACATAAGATCGGATGAGGTGAAGGTGGTCCACCCAATGGTGTTGGCACAAAAGACACACAGCTCACCAGGGCTCACAATGGAGGAGATCAGATGGCTGGTTGAGGAGCAAAGCGAAAGGGATGTGGTGCATGAGACCCCACAAACACCTACCAGACTAGAGGGGGAGTGCATGGGTCAAAAGGAGAAGCCAAAGTGGAGGGTGTGCCAAAATTTCCACATCCTAAACAAGATTGCAGAAGTTGCACCCATGCCACAAGGGGACATAAGAGCAAAACAACAGTGGCTAGCAGGGCACAAATATGTATGTGTCATGGACTTAGCATCAGGGTTCTATGCAATAGAGGTTGAGGAGGAGCATCAACTGTACCTATGCATCTACACAGAAGGCAGGGGCTACCAGTGCTACAGGTGCATGCTGATGGGTCTGCTGGGATCGCCATCATGCTTTGCAGATATGACAGCAGTCGCATTCAAAGGGCTAGCCACACAGATTGGACTGGAAACATTCATAGATGACAATGGACTAGCCGACGACAAGTTCAACAACTTACTTGACAAGTTGCATATATTCCTCACAAGGTGCCACAAGCAGGGCATCTCGCTGTCACCACAAAAGATGCAGCTCTTCATGAAGGAGGTGGTGTTCAGGGGCACTCAAATAGGACAAGATGGAATCAGGCCAGACATAGCAAAGCTGGAGGCAGTAGCTAAGTGGCAAATGCCAACATCACTGCTGGATCTAATGAGGTTCCTGGGGTTAACAGGATACTTCCAATCATTAGTCAAAGACTATGCATGCATAGTGGCACCTTTAACAGACCTGCAATGGAACCTAGACCTGACAGGACCAGATGTCAAAACAAGCAAAAAGAAGTACTGCCAGTTCCTCAGGGACCATCTGCTAGAATGGTACTGGACACTGAGGCAAACAAGAGTGGTCATGAGGTTGAAACAGATACTAACCTCAGAACCTGTGCTGAGAGCACTCAAGTTCAATGGAACACTGTTCATACTCACAACAGATGGGTGTAAGGATGGGTTTGGAGCAGTGTTGTCCCAGAGACACACCACAACTCTGGCAAATGGGGAGCAGGTCACAAGAGTTCACCCAATCAGGTTCATGTCAAAAAGAACATCAAGTACAGAGGAACAGTACAAGCCCTACATACTGGAGTTTGCAGCACTGAAGTTTGGGGTTGATCACTTCAGTGACATGATTTGGGGGTTCCCAGTGGAAGTCAAGATGGACTGCATAGCCTTACAAGATATGCTGTGCAATGACAAACTGTCATTAGTGCACACAAGGTGGCAGGATGGAATCTCAGCATACCAGATAATAGATGTACAGCACAAACCAGGAAAGACCAACAGGGCAGCAGATGCCTTAAGTTGGATGTATAGCAGCAAGCCAAGGGCAAAGGATGATGGTAGCAACTGGACAATCAATGAAGATTGGGAGGCGTCCAAGGGTATAGTAAATGACCTGTTTGCAGTCAACCTGGACCCAAATCTTGTTGCTTTGAAAGAGTGGTTTGCTGATGAACCTTTGTTCCTAGATGTTGTAGAGGCAATATACAACCTTAAGTCCAGCACAGATGAGAGGGATCAATGGAGAGCTCAGCATTGGGCAGAAGAATATCATGTTGAGGATGGATGTCTATGGCAGGTGTATGGAGCAAGATCTGTATGAGCAAGGCCAAGGGTTGAGTGTGTAACACAAGCTGAAGCAGTGACAATGGCAGAAGAGGAACACAGGTCCAATGGGCACTGGGGATGAGACTTGGTAAAGATGAAGCTAATGGACAAGATCTACAGCCTGAGGCTAGACCAATCCATATGCCAGGCATTGTTATGGTGCCCACAATGCAAAAACTTCAGGTCAACACACCTGCATGCACTGCTATACCCCATCACACAACAACACCCCTTTGAGCTCATGGTAGCTGACTACCTGTCTATGCTGAAAGGAAAGGGAGGATATCATACTGTACTCCTGGTGATGGACACATACTCACAGTATGTCTGGGGGTTCAAGCTGAAGGTACATGGGATGGCAAAAATGACATTTGACAGCCTGAAGGCAATCACACACATGTTTAGAGCCCTGGAAACATTCATGACAGATGGTGGCTCACACTTCAAGAATGGAGAGGTGAAAGCATGGTGCAAAGCAAATGGAACAACTCAGCATGTTGTAGCAGCATATGCACCATGGATAAACAGGTTGGTGGAGAATGTGAATGGAAAGTTTCTGGGGAGGTTGTGGAGGTTGTGCAGCCTGGAACTGGGGGAGGACAATGGAGGTGGGGAGAATGCCATGAACATAGGCAAAAATTGGCCAGATCACTTCAACAAAGTGGTCAGACAAATGAATGAATGCATTGTTCTGGCATTCCAACTATCACCAAAGGAGCTGTTGCTGGGCCTGGTGGTCAATACAACAAGAACTCCCTCAGAAGAGATGGTGGGGGAACGAAGTGCAGCAGTGGTAGATGTCCAACTAGCATACATGGAACAGCAAAGGCTAGATGGGGCAGCTCAGGTGATGTTGCACATGGTAAGAAGAAAAGCTGTATTTGACAAATGGGTGCTGCACTCTACTACAGGTGAGGTGGTGTTCAAAGAGAAGCAGCTAGTGCAGGTATATGACACCACCCAGGACACAACACTTGCCAGCACAAGAAAGCTGTCACCGAGGTGGTCAGCACCCAGGTGGGTTGTGGGGCAAGTGGGTAACTCATACAAACTAATGACACTGGAGGGGTTCCCAGTTGGTGGGCTGGTGCATGCACAGAGGCTAAGGTTGTTTGTGCCAAGGGATGGAACAGCGCTGGCTGAGGTACAGCGAGTGATGGACAAAGAGGATGGAGAGGAGGGAGAGGCAGGATGGGTGCTTGGAGGGGTGGACAACAATGAAGATGGCAGTGGTGCAAGTGGTGGTGTTGAGCAGGAGGCAGGAGGTGACCCCAGAGGTTCGCATGGTTTAGAGGGGGCACATGTAGCAGGAGAGTGGGGAGAGAGAGACAGAACAGGGGATGGGTGGTGTCAGGGGGTGCCAGGGGTCCAGGGTGGTGGCCACAGGTAGTGGGGTGCATGTGGGGCTTAGTCAGAACATTGCAGACTCTATGTTGACATTGGCATTGGGCACTGGACAGTGATTCTAGCTCTGGCAGATCCAACAATTGCAGGAGAAGAAAACCTCCAGCTACAGCCCCCCCTTGTCATAACCATAGGGACAATGAAGAGGAGGAATGCTGTGATTGGCACACCCATGAATGATCACTAGGAATACACTCCCACCAAGGGTTAACCCCTGGTATGAGTGGATATACAGAATCCCTACTAGAAAAATACTGTCAGAGGATATATGAAGCAGTAGGCTGAAATACAGCTCCCACAGGTCCCAAGGTCAAAGCCATAAAAATCACTCAACCTAAGTACTACAAAGGTCAAGATGACATTGACACCTTCAATGAATGGGTCAACCAGATAGTGCACTGGTTGAAGATCTATAAAGTGACAGGACCAGCCTGTGAGGCAGATTGCATAACATATGCTGGAACCTGCCTGGAAGGAATGATGGCACAATGGTTTGACCAAGAAGTAGATGGCCCAGATCACATGATCCATGACTGGACATTCGAAGAATTCATATGCTGCATGTTCACTCAATTCATCCATGAGGCTTCAGCTCAAAATGCCACCAAATGATACAATAACACCAAGTACTCTGCCACAAAGGGAGTACTTGCATTCTACAATGACCTGAAGTGCTGAGCATCCAGGATGGTCCAACCCCCTGACAAATATTCCATGAAGAGGAAATTCATCAATGGACTCCCCCTACCGATCACAGAGGGAGTCCCCAAATCGAGAGGAGTATCAGCAGAACATATGCCAATGGACCAGATCCTAATCAAAGTGCAAAAGATGGAAAGCACTCTCAAACTGATCAGCAACCACACATGAGCCCAACAAACGAAACAGACTGGGCTTTGCCCCACCAATCCAGACAACAGGATTGGCAATAGGCAATACTCCAATGGAGTATACAGGTACACCCAGAAAGGGAATGTACTGTACAGGAAGGCACTGGACAACACACATTCCCAGAGAGAGGAATTAGCCAGACTGCAGGGACAATGTGTGACTGGAGCCAGTCACAAGAAAAAGAACAGACCAGTAGGCCAGAGTCTGAAAGAAGACTCTGGCCTGCCACACCAAAATATCAAATGCTACCACTGTGGAAAAGAAGGGCACTACACCAATGAGTGCAACCAGAAGAATGTCCCTTCAAAGGACAATAAGACTGGCAAGGCCAGGCTATTTGCTGCTGAGGTGATCAAGGACAATGGTGCTGATGAGACTCCAGAACCTCAAGAAACCACAGCAGCTTCTTATAATGAAGGAGACCAGGAAGTGCTCCTAGAAGAAGAAGCAGATGCCAATGATGACATCATCGACATCTATGGTGATTACTATGACTGTGATGAGGATGGAGAGCCTGTTGCATATCTCAGGTTGATAGACATCCAGTGATACTGAGGGCCAGTAAATTTACTATGCCTGAATGGATGTCAAGGAATCTACCATGGAAGGTGACCTGACTGAAGAGGCCAAGCCAGATGATGAGGAGGCATCACCTGGCAAGAATGAAGTCAAAGAAGTCATGGCCAATCCATGGGGAACAGTGAATGCAGTGGAGAATGAGGCCATGCCACCTAGTACAGATGACCACACATGGCATTACTCAGAAAGATTCAGCCTAACTCATATAGACAACTGCCAGATGTGCTGAATCCACAGAACTCATACTGTATCATAGAAGATGAGCTTGCAGAGGTACCATCCCTGATAGCAGCCTGAGCAGTACCACAACAACTGAGACAAAGGGCATACAATGAGGGGTGGGATGCACAAGAAGAAGTGGCAGGCAAAACCCTAGCCCCCCACATAGGGTATGTCCTGGCAGAAATGAATGCTGCCAAGAACATAATAGACCTTGCCCTTGAACATGTGGAGGGCACAATGGACAGAAGATGGCTGACAATCAGTGTCAATGGGATACATCAGACCCTGCTCAGTCTGGGGCACCTGGGCAGTGAGAATGCACCAGGCAATGTGTCCTAGGGAGAATGATGCCTCAATGAGTGCATTACCCTTGCTGAGGTAAATGAGGATGGCAAGAGCAGACATCAACAGGATGGGAGAACTCATCCAGGGGATCTGGGGAGTGATGACCCAGAACAAATGGCAAATGCAGCAGGCACTGCAGGAAAGCAATCAACTTCGAGGAGACCTGTGAAGGTTGGCCAACAGGCTCTCACATGCCCATGAGAGCCTTGTTGGGGAACCATGCTCATACATTGAAGTGGAGACCCCAGCCATCCCAGACCAAATGACTGTCAGTGGGCCATCACATCCTAACTCAAACAAAGCCCAACGACTAATGGTGCTCCATCCAACAGCAGAGACTAACTGTGCATTCTGATATGGAATGTGCACCAACAATACTGTCACTCCCAGACCAACAGTCCCACCACAAGCACATGCTTGTGTAGTAGTAAGAGCCCAGGTCAATGACTGTGAAGCATTGAACATGATAGACACAGGGAGCATGACCAACTTCATAAGCCCTGCATTCACTACTGTCACCAAGTTACCTATGTTCACCCTGGCCTCCCAGCTAACCTTACAGCTGGGATGCATCAGAAGTCATTCCAAGATCACACATGACTCCCAGACAAAGTTGTGTCTAGGAGCCTTCACATGCAATGCCTACTTCAATGTCATGAACATCAACCGCTATGACTGCATACTCAGAATCCCCTTCCTCTGATCACATGGTGTGCAATTAAAATTTGATATGAATACAATAGAGGTTGGGGGAATATCCATGCTGGCATATACAGAACTGGACCTGTCCAGTTCTGTGGAAAATCAAACATGAGAAAAGGGATGACACAAGGATGCATCATCCTCAACTCCAATGAATACATGACTAGCAGGTGGGGCCACACTGACAAGGAATCCTCCTGGCCCCACAACACCTCAACAAAGTGTTGAGATACCAACATTGGTAACTGAAGGCAAAGTGCAAGTCATGCTTGCACAAATGAAAACCCAAAAATACTCAGATGAGGATATTCCTTGTCTGAGGGAAGAACTGTATAAGAAATATGAGCATCATATGAAGGGAGTGGTGCCAAAGATGCCACCACTCTGAGAAGTAAACCATCGCATACCCTTGATTGATGAGGGTATGCATTACACCTACCATTTGCTGCATTGCCCAGACTCACTGAAACCTCAGCTGGCAGAGAAGATCCAGCTATATACCAGAGCTGGATGGTGGGAGAGAGCAAGCATGTCACAAGTGGCACCAATGCTCTGTATCCCAAAGAAAAATGGGAAGCTTAGAATGGTTGTTGACTGTCAAAAGCACAATGACAATATGATCAAGGATGTAACCCCATTCCCTGACCAAGACCAGATTTGAATGGATGTTGCCTGAGCAAAGTATGACTCGAAGATCAACTTGTCAAATGCATATGAACAAGTCAGAATAGACCCCAGTGATGTACCAAAAACAGCCTTCTCGACCATCTTCAGCACATTCCTGAGTCATGTTATGCAGCAGGGAGACTGCAATGCACCAGCCACCTTCCAGTGGCTGATAACAGTGACATTGCAGGAATATATAGCTAGGATAGTACACATGTACTTAGACAATGCATTCATGTACAGTGATACAATAGAGGACCACATAGAACATGTGTCCCTTGTGCTCAATGCACTCATAAAAGCCAATTTTTATCTCAAGAGGGATAAAGTCGACCTATTTGCTGAGAAGCTTGATTTCCTTGGCCACATCATCGATGACAGAGGAGTCCATGCAGATGAGGACAAGATGGCCCATATCTGCAACTGGAGGAAGCCCACAAACCTGAACAAGATACAATGGTTCATGGGCCTAGTTGAATACCTCACAGCATTCATGCCAGACATGTCAGCATACATGACACCTCTGACAGGAATCCAGAGGAATGGCCACACCTTCCTCTGGCACAAAATTCATGACAGATGCTTCCAGGCAATAAAGGACCTCACTTGTAAGTACCCAATATTATGACCAGTAGACCCAAGGTCAGATGAGCCAATCTGGCTTGTCTGTGATGCATCCCTATATGGTATAGGAGCACTATATGGCCAGGGACTGACCTGGCAAGGGTGCTGACCAGTGGGATTCATGTCAAAAAAGCTCACAGACACCCAACACAGCCATAGGATGTCCAAGACAGAAACCCTCACCATACTCAAGGCATTACTGAAGTGGGAGGACAAGCTTTTGGGGTTCCATTTCAAGATTATCACAGACCACAAAGCACTTCAGTTCCTTTGCATGCAACAACACCTATCCAGCTGCCAGATGCACTGGATGGACTATTTATCATGCTTCAACACTGAGATCATATATGTCAAGGGATTGGAGAACAAAGTGGCCAATTGCCTGTCTTGGTACTATGAGACAGATGGGGGAGATGAAGCACAAAAAGAGACCATCAAATGGGCAACAGCCAACATTTGACTTGACCCAGAGGGGGACAACCTTCCAATCAATAGGCTGAGGGAATTGCATCTTGCAGCAATGTGAGACGAAACACCAAAGATTAGGGAACCAACAGAGGAGTGTCATGCAGAGGCCAATGTGCTAAAACAACATGCAGAGCAGAGAAGAGAAGTACCCACTCATGTACCCATGAGTGAGGATCCCACTCTTCTTGACTCTGCAGGGGACCCACAGATGCTCATCACCCACTTCCAGGGGGAGCATGGCTTCCTCGATCATGTCAGACAAGGGTACCTGACAGACCCTATCCTGGCAAAGGTACTCCTACACCTGGATCACCACAAAGGATTCAACATAAATGATGGACTGATCCACTTGAAAGTCACAGCAGGAGACAGAGTACTCCGTCTCCCTCAGGTGGACTGGAAGAACAACCAACTGACAGCACAAGTGATCAAGCATGCACACAAGATGCTCAGTCACTTTGGAACACTGTGCATGGGAGACTACATCCATAGGTGCTTCTGGTGGCCTGGGATGGGCAAGGACATTGACCAATTCTGCAGATCATGCCCAGTGTGCCAGACCACCAAGACCAACAATGCATGCCCAGCAGGTCTACTTCACTCCCTGCCAGTGCCCAAGAGACCTTGGAACTCCATTGCAATGGACTTCATTGGCCCATTCCCCAAAAGCAATGGCACCAACTACCTATGAGTCATCCTGTGCTGACTGATGTCTCTAGTTCACCTCATACCAGTCAACACCACCATATGAGCATCTGAACTTGCATGGGTTTTCATTTGGGAGATCACAAGGCTACATGGTCTCCCTGAACAATTGTGTCTGATTGCGATGCTAAGTTCACCTCACAATTTTGGTGTGAGGTACATCGACTCCTGGACATGAAGCTACTGACATCCACAGCCTTCCATCCTCAGACAGATGGAGCTTCAGAACAAGTGATATGAAATGTATTGCAAATTCTATGGGGCCTAGTCTCTCCAGATCAAAGAGACTGGGCTGAGAAACTACCAATGGTACCATCAACTCAAGCATCAGCAGCTCGATGGGATTTGCACCATTTGAGCTCACATATGGATATCTGCCCTGATCACTGCCTAATGTCGAGGAGCAGTTGGCTACAACTGCTCCTGGAGTGACGTCCTTCATCTGTCGAGCAAAGGAAAACCTAGCAATGGCTCACAACACCATCATCGAGGTCCACGTGGTGCAGACACACCATGCTAACAAATGGAGGGAAGGAGGAAAATACAATGAGGGAGATCTAGTATACCTGTCAATGAAGAATCTCACCTTGCCCAAAGGCATGCTCAGAAACTACTCCCCAAATACATTGGCCCCATGAAGATCCTTTGAGAAAACCAGCCCACAGACACATACACTCTGGAACTGCCTAAGCAGCTCCAGGAATGATGAATCCACCCCACATTCCATGCCAACCTCCTGCATCATCATGAACCCAATGACAACGTGATGTTCCCCAAACATGATGCCCACATCTTCTATGATGTGGGCATACCAGATGATGTGGAATGGCTGGTCAATGAAATACATGCCCACCAATGGGTGGGCCATCAGCTGGAATTTTTGGTCAAGTGGAGTCTGGGTGACTCCACTTGGGAACCTTACCAACACTGTAAAGACCTCAAGGCCCTAGACAGGTACCTCGAGCTACAAAACATTAAGGATCCCCACCAACCGCCTAGATGCAGTTGGTGTACTACAGAAGCTAATGTGTAGTAGAGAGGCCTCGCAATTCACACAAGTCCTATGCACATGACATGCCACCCCCCACACTTCCCTTTCTGGACTTTCCACCAGCTCTATGTTTAAGCTTTAAGAATATGTACCACTTATCACCAAGATTATGCAATCATTCCCTTTACAAAATTTTTCACATCACCTCTCTCTTCCTTCCTTACCACACCTCCCCTTAACCTTCATCATTATGTCCCACTGCTTCCCCACATCCAATACCCCAGCAGCACCCTCTCATGAGGACACTGCTGCCTCTTCCAACATGCCCATGTCTCCTGATGACTGGGCATGTTGTCATGAGTCCAAACAACATGTGAGGGATGACCCCCTTGTTGTGTGCCCTCATACTCTTGGTCCCCATCTCATCCCTGTTCATGCTCATGCAACAACAAACATTGCCATGAGCATTCAGCCTCTCCCCCATGTTGACACTGGCATGCCAGTGAGTTCAGCATGGTCGTGCATGACAACTGTGGCCAGCCCAATGGCTGCAGTGTGTGCTCTGCATATGCAGTGCACATGGCACATGACCTGGTCCTTGGGTCCCCTGACCTCATACATGCATGCATGGACTGTGTGCATGTACTATCATGTCTTCTCCACCTTGACAACACCTCAGCCACCTGCAAGGAGGTCAACCATCTTCAAGCCAACTGTGACTACTGGCACACCCAGGCTCACCACTACCAAGATGAGTGTGAGCGACTTGACAACAATCATGAGTTTGAATGTGCCTGCCTTGCATCCCTCAAAGGCTGTCCCTGCCATGACTACCCCCCCCAACCAGTGGGAGCTGGCCCCTCTTCTTCGAGCCTGGCAGCCCACCTACCAGGGGGAGGGGACAGGGGACCCCCTATGCAGCCACCTTGCTCTCCACCTTGTGCCCCCATTCTCGCCTCTGACCCCACATCCCATGTGGAACACCACAAGATGCCAACCAGCACCCCTGATGAGTCTGGTCAGACTCAGCCTCACCAAAAACAACCCCTCCTGACCGACCTCCTCAGGGAGGCTACCACCATGTTCCCCATCGATCATAGGGAACACCCCCACTGGGCCTTTGTTCTGCTGAGTGGCAGGAAGTTCCTGCATGTCTGGGCTCAGCAGAGCCTGTACCAGTTCAAAGCCCCTCAGTGTTATGATGTTGAGAGGGCAATAGCTGCAGGATATGCTCCAGCTCTCTTTGGAGCCATCCCCCCAGGCACAGTGTGCCTGCTGAACACACCCTACAAGATAGATGACATCTATGCTCACACAGCAAGGGAGAGCAATGAGGACAATGCTCCATATGCCAGGACAGCCCAACATCTCATCACCTGGATCAATCAATATCTGGCTGATGTCAACAAGCATACAGGAAAGAAACCAGCCAAGCATCCAGTTGGCCTATGCACTTTCGCAGTGGCACCCCCTGGCATGGTTGGCTGTCAAGAGTAAGGTCAAATGGGACAACTACAAACCATCTGTCACTGGACTTGCCCCACAACAACCCCCAGTATATGAGGAGCCCCATGCCAACCCTCCCAAGGCTCATGAGGAGCCCACCATCCCTCATGAGCCAGTACCCATTCCACAGGTAGAGAGACCCCCACCAGTGGAAGCCCCCCTCCCAGTCATGATCCCAGCACCCCAGGCCCTGACTGTCACCAGCCCAACAGTCCCACCCATCATTGACTGTTGAGACCCAAGGAAAAGGTCCCACCAGGATAGGATCCCAAAGAATGCACCTGCCTGGGGTGAACCTTTACAATGGTGGAGGGCAGAAATTGAGAAGTATCAGGACACAGAAGAGATGTCAAGCTTCCCAGGGGTAGCAGGTCCTATCAAAGAGTATGCTGAGGATAAGGAAGCGACTCTGATTCAAAGAATCAGAGGTTTTGTCCTGGAAGGGTACTTCACACCCTGGTTCCAATATGATTCCAATCGACATGGGTGGCATTGTAACTTTGCTTGCCTGTTCACTGTTGCTGGCCAGTACTGAGCCATAGTGGAGAATGAGGGACTGTCCATCATCCTGGGTGCCCAAAGCAATTGGGACCTTTGTAAGGATGTTGCCCCATCCCCTGCTGACATAGCCCATTTCCTTGCCAGGAATGGGCTGAGTTTCCAGGAAGCTGATGACCTGTACTCCTGGAGTGTCTGCTTCCTGCAAGATGAGAGTGACATGCTCCATGAAAAGGGGTGTCAGGTCCATGATGGTCTGACATGAGGTGACTATGAACAGGGTGGTGACATGGATCACCTGGCTGAGCAGCAACCTCTTGAGTATTATCTGGATCATGCTTGGGAACTAGGGCTCCCAGACTTCCATACCATCAAACCTGTCCCCACTACTCCACACTTGCTGAGTGGTGTTGAGGTAGTGGGAGGGGTGATGGCTGCCTCTGATTTCAATGACTGGGAATCTGATGTCCCAAGCATGGGTACCACCAGGAGGCAAGGCATGGATGTCAATGACAAGGGTCCTGCCCCCATGTAGGGGCCCAGTATTATATAAAATCCTGTCTCAACCACATACTTCCATATATCATTGCAGACTGGCTAATCTCTGCTCAGTCATCTCACTGTAGCTCTCTTATGTCTCACACTTGTGCACTGTACATGTGTGATCATATAATAGAAATGTCAGTGTGTTCATGGTTGTGCTTAGTTTGGAAGAACCTGGTTGGGGTTCTTCAGGGGGAGGGTGTAAGTGTTATGCCTCGACCTGGCTCCTTCTGTTTCTGGGCTGGAGCTGTGGATATGCACCTTCAGTCCTGCCATCTTTGTTGTCGTTGGCTGCAGTGTGGTGGCTGTTCTTATCAGTGTCCAGGTTATACTCAAACATTGGCCTGCTGGACTCTATCTTTGGTGACCAATCTTCGATTGGTCACCTGTTGTCTTCTTCCTGTTGGGCATAACCCCAACACCATATCCAGATGTGTCATGTGCCCTTCAACAGGCCTATGTCTCCTCTTTATATTTGTGTCCCTCTTCATTTCTCTGACTCATCTTTGTGCTTGGATGCCCTTTGTACTATAGCTGCACACTACTGCACATTGTTGCCCTTCCATTGCAAGCCCACTTGGTGTGCTCACTCTCATTGGCTACATGATCCATACATACCTTAGGATTCATCTCCATTTACCTTAATTGTATGTGCCCATGTCCCGTTCTTACTGTATGTGTTATGTGCCCATTCTTAGTGGGCCATGGACACGTTTCCTTTATGGCTACGTTGCCAATACAGCTACAGTATATATAGAGTTACTGTACTGCTGTATTTCCTTAACTTTTCACTACCTTGCAAACTCCCACATTTATCACCATTCTTTGGGGATACAAGTGTGCGGGCCAAGGGTGCTCAAAGTCTTTATGCACCGAGGTACCCAGCTATTTCGCTCTAAAAGCTCACTACACCGTTCTTCAGTGCTTCAAGTGACTAGTGACTTAGTTTTATTATTCTGCTCTTAAGTTGCTACACCTTTATTAGGTGCTTTGAGCAACCCACAGCATAACAAAAGCAAAAAGTTTAACTTGCAGCTGTGACTGTTTTTTGGACATGATGCCTGCTATTCCCTCTCCATCTCAGAACTGTGTCTTCACTAGTCTGGCTATTGTTTAGCCTGCAGAACTAGTGTCTTACATCATTCCATTTATAATGAACTAACCTTTTTTAGGTTTGCTGACTTGTTGGAACTTGTAGCTCCTCATGCTTCTGTGGTGTTGCTTGACTATCCATTGTTTGGATTGATGAACCAGCAACCCTAACTTCAATCATCAACTGACCATTTTTTGGCATTGTAAACTTATCCCTCTACTTTTTCTAGCTTGCCTTACTGTTTGCCCAAGGTGTCTTCAAGACCACCTCCACCACCTCCTCCAGAGTTGTCAAGTGCTTTCTCTTTAAGCAGAGGCAAATGTCACATTCCCCCACAACCCTTACCTCACAAGTACACTCCACATAAACCTACCAGAAGTCCATACAAACACTACTACCCAGATCAACCTCATCTGGCAACTCCTCCATCCTCCCTTCGCAACCCAGCTATTCTGGGAGCTTACCAAGAAAACGAGCTGGAGTCAGAAACAGATGTTGAACCGCTAACCTTTGACGATAAGTCTGATTTAGGATCTATTGTTGGAGACACTCATGTTCCAGACATTGACAAAGAGAACCTAATCCATGTCATGTCTCACACTACCAAAGGATTGAATCTCAGATCAGGATCCAGATCTGGGCAGGAAGCCATGAAGCCCTCTTCCAATCAAACTCTGCTGTTTAATCACAAACCGACCACTAGAGAAATCAAAGAACTTCATGTCAAGTTTGCCTCAATAATGATCATTGATGTCCACATGTCCAAACCAAATGGAGGATGCAAGTTTAATCTTAACAAGCCTTGTGTATACAATGGCAATCACAATCTGTTCTTTACCTGGATCATGCAGGTTAAGGGGTATCTTCAAATTAATCAGCACATGTACACTTCTGATCACCTTCAGATTGGATTAACTCTGTCATTTATGACAGAAGGATCTGCTGCAGCATTCGCTGAGGTCTATATTAATGAACATGACCAAAGCAGCCAGCTCAAATATAAGGATGACTGGGACCAGTTTGAAGCTTGTCTTTGTGCAACTTTTGTTTCCGGAAATCCAGAACACAAGGCCCAGATCCAACTCATAATGTTGACTCAAGGCAATGATCCCTTCGAAACCTACGTTTCCTGCTTCCTTTCCATTTTTAATCACACTGGTTACAATGATGACAATTTCAACAGTGCTATATTTTTTGGACAAGGGTTGAAAAAGGAAATCTGCGACTGGGTTCTAGACCATAAGGAACCCCGTACTGTTTTGGACTGGATCACATATGCCGGCCAAGCCATAAGCAAGATTGAACAGAAGAAGACCCTCGACAAGAAGAAAGCCAGAGAAACTCACCCATCTCCACAGTATCATTATCCCTCCCATCCTGCTAGGGATCCTAATGCTATGGATGTTGACAAAAGACATCAGAACAACAAGGAAAGGGGCAGGAGCCATGTTTGATTGGTGTGCTGTTTTAATTGTGCCAAAGAAGGGCATTTCAGCAAGGACTGTCTGAAACCAAAGAAGAAAAGCATCAAGGAAGTGGATGTGGAAGAAGAAGAAGGCAAAAAAGGGTCTAAACCTTCCAAAGAGAAGGGTTTTTAAAGGGGTGTTCTGAATCTTCCTCATACAGTTCACCCAGGTCTAAAAACATTTTGAGTGCCCATGTTTCCTGTAATAGTATCACTGATGAATCAGAAATGTGTGCCTGGTCAATCTATGGAACACTTGAGCTTCTCAATTACAAAAATGCGAGGATACCCACCACTATCAATAGTGGTGCCAAAGTAAACCTTATAGGAGCCTGGCTAGTCTCTAAGTTAAAACTTTGCACATACCTGGTGAAGAAAACTTGGGATATCACTGCCTTCGATGGGCATGTCCATTATATGGTACAGAAAAAGGTCTTCCTTAAATGCTGAAATCTGGTAAAACTGGTCCACAAGTTCCAAATACTTTGTTATGTGGGACTGATGGAGAAGGACCACCTAATCCTAGGAATGCCATGGCTCAAGAAGGAAATGCCAATTGTGAATTGGCAAACTCATAGGGTGGTTGGATGGGGTGGTTCCCCAAGCAAGCAACCACCGAAGAAAACAAAAGCCGATGTGCATGAGGACAAGAACACCTCTGTAAATTGCACTACGATCTCGACTCAGCTTGAGGTAAATGCCAGACTGCAAGAGGTCCCAGATCTCCCCAAGGAATATACCGACTTTGCCAAGGTCTTTTCTGAAACTGACATTCCATTACCCCACTTTCATAAAGGGTTAGATCATGAAATCAAGATGAAAGAAGAATTTCGGAAAGACAATAAGAAGTTGATGAAGAAGGCCACACTGTATCTGATGTTGCCAGAGGAACTCAAAATTCTTGACAAGTTCATTGACAAAAACTTACAATGCAGCAAAATCGTGCCTTTGGATTCTCCTGTATTGGCCCCAGTTTTCTTCATAGCAAAAAAGGATGGAAAGAAACATTTGGTTCAGGACTACTGATACCTAAATTCCCATACCATTCATGACTCCTACCCTCTGCCAAATATTCCTCAGATGGTAGACAAGTTATGCAAGTCTAAATATTTCGCTAAATTTGACATCAGATGGGGTTTCACCAATGTTAGGGTAAAACTGGAGGATCAATGGAAGGCAGCCTTTCTAACCCCTAGGGGGCTGTTTGAGCCCATGGTGATGTTTTTTGGGCAGTGCAACTCGCTGCCTACCTTCCAACATTTCATGGATACCACATTTGCTGATCAACTACACAAAAGACAGCAGTGTGGCTATATGGACGACGTCATAGTCCATGCAAAGACCATCCCAGAGCTATGAAAGTATGTTAGGGAGTTTCTAGAAGTTTGCAAGAAGGAACGACTATGCCTGAAGATTTCCAAGTGTGTCTTCGAAGCCAAAGAAATTGAGTTCCTGGGGATGAAAATCTCTAAGGGGAATGTTCAAACTGTGTCGGTTAAAACCGATGCAGTTGAAAGTTGGCCTACTCTGCATAACCTGAAGGATGTGTGTTCCTTTTTGGGCTTTTGTAACTTTTATTGCAGGTTTATCCTGTCTTTCTCACAAATCGTGAGACCCCTTCATAACCTGTCAAAAAAGGATACCAAGTGGCGGTGGAATGATGAAGAAAATGGTGCTTTTGAGAAAATCAAGTCCCTGCTATGTTTGGCACCAGTACTCCAAATTCCAGACCACCACAAGCCCTTTGCTCTGTTCACAGACACCTCCAAGGTTGGAACCAGAGCTGTACTTGTGCAAAAGGGACCCGATGACAAATGGCACCCCTGCCATTTCCTCTCCGAGTTGCTAAAAGGAGCCAAACAGCGATACCAGGTTTTTGACTTGGAGATGCTTGCAGTTATTCATGCATTAGATGCCTTCTGGCATTATCTAATTTCGCTGGTAGAACCCACTGTGATCTTCACAGATCACAAGAACCTTATGTACTGGCACCACCCACAGAAGCTCACCCCATGGCAAGCATGATGGCTTGACATGCTTCAAGGATACCCAGTCCTTTTCTCACATAAACCTGGTAAACTTATGGGAGTCCCTGATGCCCTTTCTCACCAGCCTGACTATGGTGAAGAACCCGCTGTCACAGCTGCTGCCCTTCCTGATGCCATGTGGCTTGAGGGGGGGGTGAATTCTGATACTTCTGATAAACCCCACAGTTTTGTTTCCAAACCAGCCAAAGTTGCTGACATGGTCTTGGATCAATGCCACATGACAGATGTGAAAAAGGTAGACTGTTGTCAAAAAGGGATATATGTCATCTCAAGAGAGGTATATGATCGTGCCACAAGCGAAATGCCAAAGGACATTACACTCTCTGATGAAAATCCCAAAGTCCAAACAGCTTCAGATGGAATGAAACGATACAAGCAGCAGCTCTATATACCACCCAAAATGCATAAGCAATGCCTAAACGACTACCACGACCACCCCACTGCCAGACATCCAGGAGTAAAGGCAATGTCGAAAAAGATGGTAAAGGAAGTCTGGTGGCCTGGAATGTGGAAGTCAATATGTGACTATGTCAAAGGCTGTCCTGTCTGTCAGGCCAACAAAGTAATCACACACCCGATCATGCCACCTGTCATGCCCAAAGATATGCCCAAGAATCCACTCCTGTTTCAGCAAATATCAATGGACCTCATTACCAATCTCCCTGAATCAGAGGGCTATGACTCAGTCCTGATGGTAGTGGATCAAGGGCTTACCAAGGCAGCAGTGTTTGTACTGACAAGGAAAACCGTTGACTCAGTGGGCCTCACCTGCTTGTTCCAACAATATATCTATCAACAGTACAGACTTCCCAAGTCAGTCATATCTGATCGTGGTCTGCAGTTTGTGTCGGCCTTTATGAAAGAACTTTACAAGTCCCTCGGAATTAAGACCAAGCTGTCATCCACATACCATCCCCAGACTAATGGAGAAAGTGAACGTGTTAATCAAGAACTTGAAATGTATCTACACTGCTACTGTGCCAAGCTGCTCAATTCATGGGCTAGAAAGCTTCCAGATGCCAAGTTCACCCATAACTCTTGTATTCACTCAGTACATGGACAAACCCCATTTTCGCTGCTCTATGGATTTGATCCCTCCCCCTATCCAGTCGCTCATGCTACAGCTGCCCTGTCTGTTGATGATCGGCTCCAATCCCTTGCAATCAATCGCGACATCACCCAGCTTAGCCACCAACAAGCACAAGAGGTGATGTGATCAAGATTGAAAGGAATGTACACGGAGCCCAAAGAAGGTGACCAAGTATGGTTAGATTCGGGAAACCTTCGCACTCAAGGCCAGTCATCAAAAATAGAACCCAGGCAATTGGGCCCATTTCCTGTCATTGGGGTAATATCACCAGTGGCCATCAAGTTGGGACTACTGCCCACTTGGAAGGTACACCTGGTCTTCTATACTTCCCAGATCTATCTGTTCACCAAAACCGTCAAGTATGGCAACACGCCCCTGCCTCCCCTTCCAGATTTGGTAGATGACAAAGTTGAATGGGAAGTGGAGATGATACTCAACCACTGCAGCAAGAGATGGAGAAAGGGCTGTGAGTACCTTGTGAAGTGGGTTGGGTTCCCACACTCATCCAACACATGGGAGCCCATTCCATGCCAGCACATACTGTACCAGCCAGTGCAGGGCCTTCCAGCTCTTCCATTGAGTCAGCAGCCCCCATCATTGTCATGGAACCCACGATGGCACAGTTCTTTGACTGTTGTTGGTTGCTTATGAAGTACAACCCAGGGGACCCACTTGTCAGGGTCACACAAGAACAAGAGCAACATCTATGGCTGCTGTGTCAGATCTTCCAAGGATCAGACATAGTTGCCTCTTATGTTCTGAAGTTCCTGGACATAACCATTAAAACCCCTGACTCGACAGGTGACACCAGCTTCTTGGAGAACACCCTATGTGCCACTATCTCCACTATGGGTGAAGTTCAATATGACCTCATTCAGATCCTTCATTAGGACCTTGGCCCTGCAGTTGCCAATTCCTTTCATTGCTCTACATCCGATCGACCCAGAGGAACCAGCTTGGATGTCCTATGCCAGGTGGCTGCTGCAGCAGAGAGAGGAGGATCAGGATTTCATAAGGTACAGTTGGCATCGACGGACAAGTGGAGGTCCTTCCAGGCATTGCCATGGAACACTAAACCAACAGGAGAGCCTTCAGCTGGCAGAGTTGACCCAACAAGGTTATCCATCCCTGAGGTTAAGGTCGAAATGCCTCCTCCAGCCTCAGAATCAGAAGGATGAACAAAATAGAGGATCTTCCAGCAAGCTGCCATGATCTTAGCCAAGAACTCAACCACTAATGCCGCCATCTTCGACTGGGAAGCTTTCCTCAACAAAGCATGTGAAAGTGCCTGGGGAATCGCCAATCAAAAGCCTTACAATGCGATTCACATGCTTAACATTTTCCCACCCTTGCCATTTATAGTTCTTGAAGTCGAAGACAAGTTGCGTTTCTACCTCAGAGGTCATGTTCAAGTCCCCTCTGACCACCCCCTTCGTGTCTATACCTGTTATGACTGTGGTTATATTGGCCACTGGTCTTGTGGTCATGGGGCAGGTTCTTGCTGGCTGGATCCTCAACATGCAGCCACTGTTTGCCCATTTGGACCACCCATCTCCCAGCCATCCTCCCCTTCCTTGTCTCCCAACATGTCCTCCACCTCACCGCATACCCTCCAAACTCATCGACCAGGAGCTCGCTGCCCTTGAGGGGGGGGTGATGTTACACCTCGACCTGGCTCCTTCTGTTTCCAGGCTGGAGCTGTGGATATGCACTGTAGGGAGTGAGTACTCCCCACTATGATATTCTTTTGGTTTTATAGCTTTTACTTTTACTTTTTACTTTGCTCTTTATTTTCTTTTCTTTTGTTTTTGTTCTTTTACCTTAGTCTTCACTTAGCTTCAAGTTTAGGCATGTGAGGTAGCTTACATAAGCCTGCATGCACCTACACTCCTCTGTAACTACTTACAGAATAGAACATCGAAGTACCAAGTTATGAGTTCAAGTTCGAGTTTGAGAAGGCCATTGCGAGTGCCTTCAGTCTTCAGACAGATCTCAGACTGCTCCAGACATCTTCTCCTCAGACAGCACTCTCTCACAGGCTATAGAAGCCCCTTAGGAAGATCTCCCCCTTCAGTATCCTCAGTCCACCCTTAGTCTCACTTCATCAGTCTTGTCATCTGGAGCCCACCATGAGGGGCTTCTGTCTTAGCCTGGTGACATTTTTCTTATCTTGTTCATCCTCATTTTTGTGTTTTTAGGTCTCATGTTCTTGGCCTCAGTTGTGTTCCTCTTTGAGTCACACTTTCCCCCAGTATTCTCAGTTTATATCATTTTCCTGCCTTCAAGTTCCCTCGTGACATCATGCAAGGCCCGAGTTCCCCTCATTCTGGACCTTCCGAAGCTTCAAAACCCCCTCAGTACTCCTCAAAAGACCTTCAAAGCTTTCTCGAGCATGTAATCCAAGTTGCGAATGTTGCCAAGTCACTCCTTCGAGCCTATGGAGACCTTCGAGAGGCCAGTGGTTCGCATGCACAGCCACCTACCGATTCCGCGAGTTGCTCACCCCACCATACATACTTGTTTTGCTTTTTCTGTGGCCAGAAAGGCCATATTCAAGCAAATTGCGACTTGTGCAAGAAGTATCTAGCCGCAGGAAAGTGCCTATTAGTGAAAGGTCGTGTCATACTACCTACAGGACAAGAGATACCATGAGAAGTACCTGGGCACACTCTCAAGGACTGCCTGGATTGCTGGGATCTAGGGAATCGGTCTAATGACAATCGAAATCCTCCTTCAAGTCAAGGCTGGCTACCCTTGGAGGATGTGGGTAGTCAAAAGCCACAGACCCAAATGGTTCCACCAGGTGTGTCTCAGCCCTGCTTGTCAGTGCACCCTCACCCCCCCTCAGCACAACCGTTGCGTGTGCCACTCTCAGCGGAAAGGCTGAGTCATCACTCAGCCTCAGAGCAACCTCAGGCCCCCAGTCGAGGGCATAGTGAGTCCTCGAGCACACATGCACCCTCTCAAACAGTACCTACATCAGACTCTCACAGTCAACCTCCCTCCCACTCTGGCAATCTCAATGACCCACATTCATGCTCTTATTCAAGTAGGCCACTGTAGGGAGCCTAGGCTCCCTGAGTCTGCAAGGCGCCCTCAGTGGCAATCCCGACTCCCCCTACCTGCCAAATCACATGCCCGTCACGGTCACGGGATTGTGTCGCCGTCTACACTATGCTTCCTCTCGGTCACGTGTGCCTGTTACCGCCAGCAACATCGTCCCCTGTCACATGTCACTGTGCCTCCCCGCAGACCCTCCTTTACCTATACCGCTCCCTTCACCCCCTGTCAGCTTCCAGGGTGTGATCCCATGGCTCAGACGTGTAGTTATGCCACCTTGCCTTGGTTCGTGTTTATCTTCTCCACTTTTTTTGTTTTCCTTTCACTGCTGTCACTGCCGCACATGTGCCTGTACCAGCATCGGACTTTGCTTTGTCTGTTATTACTTTTGACATATGACAGATCCGAAATATGCTGGATTTTACCTTAGATACCACTGTCCTTACGATACAAAAGCCTGGTCTACTTAGAAAAATATACCACCCACCTTTTGGCATCACAGAGCGAGAACCTAAGAGTCCCCTTCGAGTCTAGAGAGCCTTCCCGAGCCATCTCTGAGTTTACAAGAGTACCCTGAGTCCCAGAATTCCCTTTGCTGCCACTTTGCTGCCATCGAGTCCCTAACATCCTGAAAACCGTCCTACAAAGCCTACTATTGCCGTGTACTGAGCTCCAATGAGCTCTCGAGTCCTCTCTTCATATATTTCCTGCTTTACTGCCTAGCATCCTCCTTCTGCCTCCTTCCGACTCATGACCCCTTGGGACGAGCCTAGGACCTACCTACAGCTTTCCCCACTTATTTCCCTTAGCACTCTTGCAAGAAGAGTAGCCCACATTGTTTTGGAGCCCACCACGAGGGGTCTGTAGATCTGGAAAGGAGATCCCTACGACCTACCCGCCACAGAACAGAACTCGAAGAGCTCTTAGAGCCCTTCTGCCATCTTTCTATATCTTCCTCTGATATTTTCATACCCGCTACTAACCCTCGTGATATCCCAGAGCCTAGTTCTCCAGACATAGAGCTTTCTGCCATCAGATCCCCTCATCGTCCAGAATCTCCCTCTCTTTCGATAGTCAATATACCCAGTGCCTTCGAGCTCGACAAGTCCTTTGCACCACCACCTCATCGTCAAGAATTATCACCGCTTACCAACCTATCCCCTCCAGTTTCTCCATCAGCTTCGACCTTTGCCGCAGAACAACTTCTCCTCCCATCGACGTCCTTCACCGCCTCACAGAATCTCATTTTACCGCTAGCCCATACTTCCCTGCCGATACTTCAGTACCCCCTTCCACTCTCATCGTTGTTTCCCACAGCCATGTCTGCTACTACAAATCATCGCAAAATGCCTCTTAGAGGTTCTAACAAAGCCCCCAAGTTTTCGGGAAAAACAGAAGACATTTGCGCCTACTTTGAAGACATCGACCAGATCTGCACTGACACAGGAATCACCAACGACAGAGTTAAGATCAAATGGGCTATTCACTATGCCGACAGAAACAAGCCAGAGCTATGGTCCTCCCTAGACTCTGCTACGGGTGATGACTGGGATGACTTTACTAGAGAAGTTACCAGTTTCTACCCTGGTGCTGATGTCAAAGGGTGGCAGTATACTAAAGCCGACCTCGAGACCCTTCTCCACCACCAAGTCCAGAAACCCATGTCATCCCTAGAAGACCTTGGCAAATATGTGTGGGAATTCCACCGAGTCATAGCCCTAATTAACAAGAAGAAGAGACTAACCAACGACTATGTTAATGAGAAGTTCCTCAAAGGATTTCCCCCAAAATTCCATAGCAGCCTCGCCACTCGCCTCCAACTCAAAGATCTAGACCATGACATCGATGACCCATGGCTGTTCAACGAAGTCTACAAGCACACGACCTACCTCCTTAGTGGGGCCCGCCGAAATGCTGTTCAAATCAATAGTTCAGCCTTATTCCCAGAATCCTACTCCCAACTGACTTCACCACCCACCATTCTTAAAAGGGAATATGTCCAAGCCACTGACCCTGCCTTGGGCAGTCACCAGACTCAACCCGCAGATCAGCAGTTTCACCGCTCTTTCAACCCCTGCTGCTTCTTCTGTGGAGGAACCAATGGACATAGAACAGCCGAGTGTGAGCTCTGCAAAGAGTATGTTTGCCAAGGGAAACGTGTGCTTATAGGTGGTAAAGTCTTTATGAAAGACGGTTCTGACATTCCTAGGTCTGCAGCAGGGCAGAACTTCAAAGAGAAAATCAATAACTTCCTGGCTCTCAGAGAGTCTATTATGGCGTCAGCTAATCTCATCTCTATTCAGTCTCCAGGTACTTCCTCTTCAGCTAGAGGGCGTGATACCCCACCCCACCTCGTCAATACCATGTTCTTTGGCTCGGAAGACACTGCTGAGTTTCAGGTCGAGGTCCACCCCTCGTCTTACCTCGTTGACCAAGAAATAGAAGATAACACCGACGAAGAAGATAAGCGTGCACTCGCCAGAGCCTATGCTCAGGTAGAGGAGCTTAAGAATGCTATCAAAAGGAAGAAACCAGCCCGCTTTGATGGCATGGAAATCCCCGCTCGTCACCCTCAAAATGCCACTATGGCCAACCCTCCCCCTTCCAACAACCCTGTACCTACCACGTCTTCAAACACCCAGCCAGCACGTATCGAGACACAAGCTAAATCTAATGCCACTGAGCCTTCGACCTCTAGACCTTTGTCCAACCCTGCCCCTCAGCTTCATTACCAGAGTGGCTTTGACAAAGCTGCTGCCACTAAATGACTCATGTCCCAAGTTTTAGAGGCCAAGATTGAAATCTCGACCCAAGATCTTTTGGCAGTCAGCCTGGAAATTCGCAAACAGATAAAAGAGATGGCTATGACAAAGAAAGTAGCAATCAGTAGCCTCGAGACCATGTTGGAATCGTCCTCGTCATCTACCTGGGCCTCATATGAACAATACCTTGTTAAGGATACCGATGGCAAGTGTGTCGGTCTCACCACCGCCCCTCTCTGTGCAGTAGATGGTGTCCTTATGGACAAGCTTCAGGTCGAGTGTATCCTAGACAGTGGCTGTCAGGTAGTTGCCCTCAGGCGCAAATTGTGGGAGGCTTTAGGGGCCCCCCTCCATTCAGACATGTGTATGATGTTAGAAGCCGCTAACCAGTCTAAAGAGAGCACCCTAGGTGTCATAGAGAATGCCTCTCTTCAAATTGGACCAGTTGAAGCTCACCTACAGATTCAAGTCGTCGATAAAGCCCCATTCGACCTCTTATTAGGCCACCCGTTCTTCTGCCTTCTCAGCAGCATCCTTCGAGACTTCCCCGATGGGGAACAATCTCTAGAAATCTGTGACCCCAATTCAGGCCACCAGTTACTTATCCCCACCCACCCTCAACATCGTCCATACCCAAATCCCCAATTTGTGAACCCAGATGACGAGGCAGAATACTTTGCCCACCAGAGTCACCGCCACCAACTCCAAGAGAGTGAACAGGGTTTTTAACAATGGTCGATGACTCGATAGGGTTACGAGGAGACCAAGATAATATAGTATCCGTGTGTTCCCTTTATGTTTCAGATTCGCTTTCTGCCTCGAGAAATTCTACTTTCCCTCTTTCTACTGACTTTAAAGAAAATGCCACAGAAGCGCTGTTGTTCAGTTATACCCCAGATATTGCGCCCCCTGACCCATTTGATTCTAGTTTCATTTTGCCTGAGGACCCCTTCCTGTTTACCACTAGTACTACGATTTCTCCACTGACACTTTCTGCCCTACAGTCTACCTTTCACTACGACCAGGTTTTCCACATGTTAAAATACAAGCCTGTAGCGAAGAAGGTGAAGCCTATCCCGACTGCAATCCTGTTGAATTCAGGGTGGAGCATCGGGAGGTCGGCAATCCTCTCGCAGATTTACCTGTATTACCGTACCACCCTCCTTTATTCATTCCAGGATCCAGATTTACCACTCAGAGGGCAGAAGAGCTCGACCTCAATCCTACCAAGTTCCTTTGGCCAGTGGAGTTGGATCTCGTTTGTTGGCTCATTTGAACACACGAAGCTGCTTTTGCTTGGGAGACCTCAGAAAGGGGAACCTTTTGCGAAGACATGTTTCCCCCCCTAAAAATCCCAACTTTACCTCACAAACCTTGGGTTGAATGTAACATCCCTATCCCACCTGCCATCTTTCGAGACGTCGTCCAAATAATTAAAGAAAAAATCACCACTGGTGTTTACAAGCCCTCGACCTCGTCGTACCAGTCCAAGTGGTTCTGCGTTGTCAAGAAGGATGGGAAGTCTCTGTGCCTCGTTCATGACCTACAGCCCTTAAATGCTGTCTCTATCCAAGATTCAGCCATCCCTCCTTTCGTCGACTCAATTGCCGAAGCTTTCACCTGTCACTTGGTGTATGGGATCTTGGACCTAATGGTTGGCTATGACCACTGAGCCATCCACAACGATTACCATGACCTGACTACCTTCCAAACCCCCATCGGTACCCTTAGGCTGACGAAGTTACCTATGGGGTACACTAATGCCATTCAAATATTCCATGGTGACGTCTGTTGGATCCTAAAGGACGAAATCCCCGAGGTCTCCATCCCATTCATCGACAACTGCCCAATCAAAGGCCCTAAGTCTTGCTATCTAAATGCCAACAGGTCTTATGAAATGATACCACAGAACCCCAGCATTCGGCACTTCATCTGGGAACACCTTGAAAATACCAATCGTGTACTTCACCGGCTTCACCATGCAGGAGCTACTGTCTCTGCCAAGAAATGTGTCATAGCCGCCCCATCTATTGTAGTGGTGGGGCATAAGGTTTCATACGATGGGAGGATCCCTGACGAAACTAAAGTCCAAAAAATTAGAGACTGGCCTTACTGCGCTAATGTCACTGAAGTTAGGGGCTTTCTAGGTCTATGCTCGTATTGCTGCATCTTCATTAAAGACTTTGCCAAGCATGCACGTCCTCTCGTCAAGCTCACAAAGAAAGATGTTTTATTCGAGTTTCGTGACAAACACCATGCGGCAATGGACTATCTCAAAGCTGCTATAGTCACCTCCCCAGCGTTGCGTCCTATTGACTACAGCTCCTCCTTTCCAGTCATCCTCACTGTCGACACTTCCAACATTGCCATCGGTTATATCCTCATGCAGGAGGGAGAAGATTCCAAGAGGTACCCTGCCCACTTCAGCTCCATCACCCTTAACAACCGAGAGAGGCGGTATAGTCAAGCCAAACTCGAACTATTCGGTCTGTTTCGAGCGCTGCATGACATGTGGCTTTATGTTTTTGGAGTGCGGAACCTGGTTGTAGAGGTCGACGCAAGATATATCAAAGGCATGATTAACAATCCAGACTTACAGCCTAATGCCACCATCAACCAGTGGATTGCCAGTATTCTACTCTTCGATTTCAAACTGGTCCACATACCCGCTGCTAAGCATGCTGCCCCTGATGGGTTGTCAAGAAGACCGAGAGCCAAAGAAGACTCCGAGGTAGACGAAGAAGAGTATGAAGACTGGGTAGATGAGTGTGGAGCCTTTGCTGTGGAACTCGTGAATCGCCGAGAGCCAAGAACTTGGATGCTACATCCTCCAGAAATTCCACCGTCCATATACTACTCATCTAAAATCTTGCCTCAGGATGACAGAATATTTATGGCAACTGGTTCACCACCAGAAGACACCGAGACTGAAATCCTGTGAACTGAGAAGGCAAAACAGAGGGATGAGAGACTGGAGGTTGTGAGGGGGTTCTTGGAAACGAAGAAGGCGCCAGACGAGTTGGGAGAAAAGGAGCTGGAGAGTCTCATGCAGCTAGCAACCCGGTACTTCGTAAAGGGTGGGGAGCTTTGGAGGAAAGAACCCCAAGGTCACCACCAACTCGTGGTTCACCGCCACAAGCGGCTTGAAATTATTCGTCAGGCCCACAATGAGCTAGGCCACAAGGGTATCTTCTCCACCCATATGCACCTGCTGACATGATTTTGGTGGCCCATGCTTGAGCAGGATGTTCGCTGGTACATCAAGACGTGTCACGAATGCCAGATTTGCTGCCTCAATCGAATTCACATTCCCCCTGTCATGGCAATACCTGAGCCTCTGTTCTACAAAGCCTATGTCGATACTTTCGGAATGCCAAAGTCCAATGGATACTGCTATGTTACTCAAGCCCGATGCTCCCTCACCAGCTACCCAGAGTGGGCCATGCTTCGATCCAAAACTGGAAAGTCGATCAGCAAATTCTTATTCGAGCAGATATTGTGCAGATGGGGAGCTGTGGCAGAAGTCATCACTGACAATGGCGGTCCTTATGTTCTAGAACTTGACTGGCTATCGAAGACGTATGGCATTCAGCATATCCATATCTCACCTTATAATTCACAGGCAAATAGTGTTGTGGAGCAGTGGCATTTCGATGTCAGAGAAGCGATGGTTAAGAGTTGTGAGGGCAAAGCCTCAAGATGGTCAGAAGTGGCCCCATCTGTATTCTGGGCAGAGAGGGTTATGGTTCACAAAGCTATGGGATTTTCCCCTTACTATATGGCTCACGGTGTCCATCCCAGACTCCCTTTTGACCTCGCTGAAGCAACCTTTCTTGCTCCTTTCGAAGCACAGTCGTACTCTACTACTGCTCTCATTGCCAATCGTGCTCGGCAATTGCAGAAGTGCCCAGAAGACCTAGTGCTAATACACGATCGAGTCCTCAATTCCCGCTTCGCTTTGGCAAAGGACTTTATGGCTCAATTCAAGAAGACTATCCATGACTTTGACTTCAAACCAGGTACCCTCATCCTTGTCAGAAATTCCCACATTGAGAAAGAGCTGGACCGAAAGACCAAGCCTCGTTACCTAGGTCCTATGGTGGTCGTACGCCGCACCAAAGGTGGCTCTTATCTCCTTGCAGAGCTCGATGGCGCTGTTTCGAGGTTTTGCTTTGCTGCGTTTCGCTTGTACCCCTATTTCCCAAGAAACAGGTCCCATACCGAGGTCACTCATCTAGTCGGCCTCGACAGATCCACAATAGATCAGCTTGAAGACGACTCCCTTCCTGACCCAGAACTGGCTGGTGTCCTTGGGGACGAGTCAGATGAATAACCTACATCCTACATTCCTTTGTTTTCTTTTCTTTTTCTTTTCTTTTTTTGTCCTTTGTCTGTTTCCTACAGATGCTTTACCTATACAAGTTACCGACACAAAAAGCCAAACACAAAACCATAAAACGATATAAAAAACCAAAAGCCAAATTTCTTTGTCTCCTCCTTTTCCTCGACTCGTAGTTTTACTCACCGTTTACCACCTATAGACTTCAGCCAAAACTAAAGCAACAATTGCTGCTACCTGCTCAGTCAGGATGACAGTACTATACTGCTCGTTCTTCCTTCTTTTCACTTATGTTCTTATATTATTCTGACCTCTTAGTCCTACCACTGAGGTCTGTTCTTAGGCAACGTGCACACAAGATAATATTACTGCCAATCTACGGTATGACAGCAGACTCAAAGTAAAAAGGGGAGTTGAGAAACTACCACTTCTACACTAAGACGACTCAGAGGGACTGGGGATGAAGTGCTCCTCCTGCCAAGCCTTCAGGGAACATAGCTGGCACTGAGACTGACGAAGCGCCTTGCAAACTTGGGTCGCCGTTGTACTAACCTGAGCCATCTGCGAAAATAAGTCCATCAAGGCATCCTCTCCCCATTCGATCAACAACTCCACGTTGGCAATTTGTTTGTCCAACTCTTCGATAGGGTGGATATGACTACTTCATGTGTGGCACTTACCTTTCACACGAGTTGGCCCCATAGGCATGGCAGCCTCCTCGGACTCGGTCAGGTCAATTTCCACCTTCTCAGGAGCCAAGCCTTCGCTGCCTGTGACCTTGGAGGCCTCTTCACCCTGGCCTGTCCCAACTTGTGTGCTCACAAACTCGCTTGAGCCTCTTGAGGACTCGGTGGGTTTGTCGACGGGTTTGTTAGCAGCACGGGGAACGAGGGGAACTGGGGGTCTAGGAGTGGGAGTGGACAGGCCACTGGGGAGAAAGAGCGGAAGGGGAGGTGGCGGTGGAGGGTCCTGGGGTTCTGTCTCAGCTGCGACAGATGTAGAGGCAGCGGGCTGGGAAGCCACTGAACGACTGACCAGCCGAGGTCGCGGTCGTCCTGTCATAGGAGTCGGTGCTGACAAAGGAGGGGGAGCAGGGTGTGGCTTGGCCTTTTTGCTTGTAGATGCTGACTCAGGCACCAGACCCTCTGGGATCTTGCGCTACATCTTGTGGTCACCAGCTGAATGCACCAGTCAAGGTTCCCTACTCACCTTCCTACCCAGTCTCCCGGCCTTGTCGCATTTCTTTTTGCCATCGTGGCAAGCCTCGCATGCAGTCCATTCCTTCCACACACAGATTATGCCTCACTTGACACACCGCTCGCAAGGTCCGTTACTCCCTGGTGTGGGGTCGACCTCCATCACGTCTTCATCTGCCGTAGGGCCCCCCAGGCCGGTCGATGTCATGCCTTCAGTGACCCTTGCCAACGACCCACCTTCCATAGTCTGACCAACTCCAGGCGTTAGCATACTACTCATTGGCCAAAGGTCATGTACGTACCATTGCTCCCTCCTTCCCTTTGTTGGCCGATTTCTCTAACTGCCGTTGCGACCAATGGACTACCTCACTCCCTGGTTGAGGAGCGCTGGGGCTGGGGGCAGTTGGCTTTGTCTTGGGTTTTGCTGTGTGCAGCAGGAATCGAGCTTGCAGCGCCATTAATGCCATGAAGGCATTGCTAATCGTGATCTCGGTTTCGTCGGGGTAGTCAGGAACCCCCGAGCTCACATCTGAGGCGAACTTGCAAAGTTGTTCAATGCGCCCCTGCACTCGAGAGTTAGAAGGATGGAGGCGCCAGTACCACATGGGCAACTCACCGATAGTTCCTCATACCAACCCAACCACACTCGTGCCATCTCCTCATCTGCAGACTCACCCGGAATCTCCTTCATCAACAATTCCAGCTTCTTCATATGTGACACCCACATTCCCAGGATGAGATCTCGCATGGCGCTAGGCATAACAAAGGGAGGTGCGGTCTTGGAGGCGCTCTGGGAGGAAGACATTGTGTAGGAGACAGGAGAGACTTGGTAACAACGAGTGGGTAGGAGTGAGGTTGATGGACTTAGCAGAAAAAGAACAAACACGGCGATTACACTTGGTGCATTAAGCGAACTTTACACCATGGAAGCATTTTCCCACAGCATGTGCTCGAGAACCCCGTCGCTTGTGCTTTGATCTGTGCACAGCCACTTTGATCACAATGGCGTTCCATCTCTGTCCCATTCCTAATCACGTGCACCTGACCAAGGATGGTCAAAGTCTAAAGACCCTGGGAGGTGTAGGGAGCCTAGGCTCCCTGAGTCTGTGAGGCACCCTCGGCAGCAATCCCGACTCCCCCTACCTGCCAAATCACACACCTGTCACGGTCACGGGATTGTGTCACCGTCTACACTACACTTCCTCTCGGTCATGTGTGCCTGTTACCGCCAGCAACATTGTCACCTGTCACGTGTCACTGTGCCTCCCCACAGACCCTCCTTTACCTATACCACTCCCTTCACCCCCTGTCAGCTTCCAGGGTGTGATCCCGTGGCTCAGATGTGTAGTTATGCCGCCTTGCCTTGGTTCGTGTTTATCTTCTCCACTTTTTTTGTTTTCCTTTTGCCGCTGTCACTGCCGTGCATGTGCCTGTACCAGCATCGGACTTTGCTTTGTCTGTTATTACTTTTGACATATGACAGATCCGAAATATGCTGGATTTTACCTTAGATACCACTGTCCTTACGATACAAAAGCCTGGTCTACTTAGAAAAATATACCACCCACCTTTTGGCATCACAGAGCGAGAACCTAAGAGTCCCCTTCGAGTCTAGAGAGCCTTCCCGAGCCATCTCCAAGTTTACAAGAGTACCCCGAGTCCCAGAATTCCCTTTGCTGCCACTTTGCCGCCATCGAGTCCCTAACATCCCGAAAACTGTCCTACAAAGCCTACTATTGCCGCGTACCAAGCTCCAACGAGCTCTCGAGTCCTCTCTTCATATATTTCCCGCTTTACCACCTAGCATCCTCCTTCTGCCTCCTTCCGACTCACGACCCCTTGGGACGAGCCTAGGACCTACCTACAGCTTTCCCCACTTATTTCCCTTAGCACTCTTGCAAGAAGAGTAGCCCACACTGTGCAGCCCCAAACCTCCTTCCTGCTCTCACGATCTTGACAACCCATGCTCATACTTGTATTCAAGTAGGCTGCGCAGCCCTGATTCCCATGACTACCCTCGAGACTACCCTCGAGACTACCAGTACTATGTCTGCTCGCCACCACCTGCACCACGACTTGCATACTCACATCTACCAGAGAGTTCGAGGGATGAGCCCAGTCCGGTCCAGCCCACCAGCCAGCTAGTCGAGAGGACGGTAGCCGCAGCCTCCTATGACACTTGGTCATCTTGCAGTACTCAGGTGTCAGCCTACTCAAGAAGGTCATGCAGCCACAGCCACACGCCTCAACCTTCATACCAGTTCTAGTGAGTTGACAGGGGGCTGCCGTAGCCCATTGGGATCTTTTTATTGTGTTTTATTTGTTTTTTTTATGAATATATGGTTCTCTGAATCCCTCCCTCACCGAGTATCAGGCAGCCGCATGCCTTTGTCATCCCCCACCTCGCCGACTCAATATCTCGACGACCACTCATCCGTCCCTCTCGCAAACCGGGATTCTGGATGTACTCGACGATACCTCTCGAGTGGTATACCTTTCGTTGTGATGGCCCCAGCGCATGTGAAGATATCACGGTTCTTAGGCAGGCAGGCAGTATCACACCGTTTGGCGAATATCTCAGGATTGGGTGGGCTGTTTCTCCTCTTTTTACATTCTCCCAACTCTCCTCGCACGTCGCTATCACCTCCCGAAGTTTCATAGAATTCCACCTGGCAGTTCCTCTTCGACGCGATGCCGTCCTCCCTCCTCCTACCCCGTTTAGGTCCTAACTCGCGCAGTTCCCGCCCGGATCACTCGCTTTTCTCAGACGTGAACCTACTAGACGATACCTACCAGACGATATACAAGACGTTGCGCGTGCATTTGTGGTTCCAAACTTATTTGGGTTTTCGTATTTGGACGGGGTAGCGAGGTCGGGTTCGCGTATCTCGCTCATTTTCGCGTCGAGCCTCTCGCTTTCTTACATGGTGGTTCTACTGGCTCACAGCTACCTGGTGATACCTTTTTCTTGAGGATGCGCTCATCCGTTGTGGAGATATGGGTTTTCTCAGTGTACAATGGGGTATGAGACAGTTTAGCGGATATCTCGGGAACAGGTGCGCGTTTTTCCCCGATTCCTCGTTCTATCTACAGAAGCTGTACACATGAAAAACATCCCCTATTGCACTGCTGTTGGATTGCTGATGCACCTGGCAGTTGGAACCTGTCCTGACATTGCATTTGCTGCTCCACAGTTGCACAATTCAACAATGCACTCAGACTAGCTCACTGGGAGGCCATAAAACAGATATATAGGTATCTAGCCAGTACCAAGTCCTCAGCTCTGACATTTGGAGTCACCAAGAGTGGTCTCAAAGGCTATACTGATGCCAATGGAGCTACACAGGAACATTGCTGTGCCATCAGTGGCTATGTATACTTACTTGATGGTGGTGCAGTCAGCTGGGCTTCATGCAAACAAGAGCTTGTCACACTTTCAACTGCTGAGGCCAAGTATGTGGCTGCTATCCATGCAGCAAAAGAAGGCCTATGGCCCTGTTGAAAATATCACCAGCTATTATTGTTTACATGTGATTGTTATACTAAGAATAGTTGTTCCATACTATTCTACAGTGTTCTCTTCTACTGGATGACTGGATAACACATTCCTAGTGGAAAGACAGAGTAGTACCTATATGGAAGGTCCTCTTACTTACAATTATGGTAGTTCTTATTGTGGTGCTAGTCTACCTGGTCCATGTGCACCACTCACATATATATACCCTGTAGGATAGACCACAGGATGAAACAAGCTCAATTCATATATTCATTCTCACCTCAGAACTACTCTCCAAGTACTATCAAGTCCAAGTCCAACTGAACCACTAAGGCAAGTGCTCAGCCCTTGCCCTTCTTTAACCCCAGATCCTCTGCACAATAGGTTATGAGCCCTGAGTAAACAGGTGCTTATCGTCTAACAGACAATAGATCATTAAGGAAGACGTTCATCATTGACTATGCCATTGAATGGACCTGAAGTGCTAGGTTGGGCTTTGGCCACCTTGATGCTTTCATTCATTCTAGGTGTTTGTCAAGCAGTATATGTTGTTAATGCAGTTGGCAGTCCTTTTAATCTTGCGTTGGTTCTATCTACTGTGATGTGGGGTACTTTTTTAGGTCTCCCTACTTGGCATGGCATATATTCCTCTTATCAGGAATATTGTATTCTCTTGGGGTGCTATTGTCAATTGTGCATTCGTGTAGGTGTCCTTGTTGAGGCCAGAGATCTGGAACCTCCTCAGATTTCTCCACCTTCTTATGAGGCACACAAGTTTCAGGATTTGGATTACCAACCTGACCTAGACCCAGTCCCTTGATACCCTTTATCTCTGCCACCTTATGTTGTAGAACTTCCAGTTCATCAGCAAGAAGTTCTTGATGATCCAAGTTTTTATTGGAGATGGCCTCAGCATTTTGCTGGCCCTGGTGCTTTCTTGGAAAATCTGGTTGACCCTGATTTGCTCAGAGGTCGTCCTAATGACCTCCTTGAGCTTTCCCCTTCGACTCCTGATGAGGATGATGAGGATCCAAACCAGTTAGCCAAGTTCAATCTCTTGTAGTCATGTCCTTTCATTGTCTCCTCTGGAGTTCATTTGCTGACACACATTCTGGTATCCAGATGTCCACTGTCATTATCAACTGGAACACTCTTATTACCAAGCCTGCCCTGCCTTCCTGACCCTTCCCAGTTGCAGTTGAGCATGAGACCACCATTGCCCTGGAGAAGGTGAGTATGATGGAAGAGCATTTGCATGCTAGGTATATCAAGCACATAATTGGGTATATTGAAGAACTGTACCATGAGAAAGCTAGCCATTGGAGACAAGCAGCTTGTGGAGATCACAAATGTGCCTTCTTTTTACATACACCATCCCAACACTTGGTAGTCCCCGCCATATCCATGGAATTTTCCTGGTCCTACCTTAAACATCCTGATGACATCAATTTCTCCTCACCTTTTTATGACCCATGCACTCACATGTCATTCCATTCCTATTTTGTTGATTGCCTTCCAAAACTCTCACCCACATCAACTCCACATGCTATAGCTAATTTTAATGGTGTAGATATTCCATCATTTACTTATGAAGATCCAGCCATCCATACAATTCCCATGTTCACCCTTACAAATGACATCTTCTTCTACTTTAAAGGAAGAGCCCATCCTTCCTACAACTTCATCAAGTTTGCTGGATTCATCCCCTCTCTTTGGGTTTGGCACCACCATCTGGAAAGCATTTTCCAAGGGATTTGGAACTCCGACAAGACCAGCCTCAGATGTACACCAGGATATCTCTGGAGTAGAATGAAGTCAGGTGAACAGTGAAGAGATCCTAAAGTCATATTATCACTGCAGGATCTCAAATACAGTATCAATCTGGAGCAGAGAGTGTGGTATGAAGAAGAATTGCAACATCTCTGTTGGCAATCTATTGGGAGAGTTACACAATGGGTCCTATGGCCTAGCAAGTTGACGATTTTACTCAACTTACAGTGTGAAATGGACAAAGGTGATGGAAAAGATATCTTCTCTTGGCCCTCCAGAGGAATCTATTCCAGATGTCATCAAAGAGCACATGCTAACCAAGCTGCCAGGGAATTATCCACTTCCCAGAAATTTTCCTGAGCCTTATGCCAGTTATGGACATGAAGGATATTATGGGAACATTAGTTATGCTGATAGGATAAATGTTTTTCAACTTATGTGCCATAAATCTCAGTGATATACTCAGTTCATACTCCCATACTCCATTGGTATCCATGGAGGGATAACTCTTCAAGATGAACATCAAACTTATTCACTGACTGAGATTGGCTATCCACATCTGTTGGCATATCATTATTTCGAAGATCTGGATTTCCATGAATTCGAAAAACTACATTTAGGATGGTGACATTATTCTGCAAAAGGAAATTCTACTCTGCTGCAAAAGTATCAACCACAAGCTTCAGGAATCCTGAAAACCTGCAAGAAAAGACCCTCACAACAACAACAACGTTCCTTCCATCACACAGTTTGGAAATCCACTGATTGCAATCAGGTTCTAGATGACATGCTAATTCTAGAACATTTCTAGTTTTACCATGGTTGATCAAAAGGAAACTTCTGCCTCAAAGAACATCCCACACCTTAATGGCTCCAATTATGCCTCCTGGAAAGCTATGATAAAAGGATATTTTATGACTCTTGATGTTTGGAGCATTGTAAATGAAACAGAAACCTGCCCTAATCATGTGGATGCACGAAACACTGCCACAGTTAAAGAATGGGAACCATCCTCTTGTATTGTGACCCAGTTATTGCCATTTCTTTGGAATCCAAAGATACTGCACATGAAATGTGGACCACACTCCAGGCTTCTTATGGAGCTCCCATGGCTGTTTCAGCCTACACAGACTTTTTGAGACTTCTCAAAATTCAAATCAATCCTTCTGATGATTTGGGATCCAAACTTGCAGAAGTTAATATGATTCTTGGGTCGCTTGTGACTCAAAATATTACTTTATCTGAACCAGTCCAGTGTATGATGTTGTGCAGAGCTTTTACTGACAAATGGGGAGCTGGTCCCACAAATATTTTATCTTCAGTTAAGACTGAAGATCTCAATGGCAGATGTTGTTCCATGCTTAAAAGAGTTAGCATCACACCATACTGGGCAGTCAAATTTGCCCAAGTTAGAAACCAACAATGCAGAAGCTGGACCCTCTTGGGTTGTGGCACAACCTTTAATTAATTGTCTCTCAAAACCACTGCATTGCTGTAAATGCCACAGAAATCATCCTACCGAACAGCATATTGACAGGACACAGTCAAACCAAGGAAGAGGAGCGTTTAGAGGTCAAGGTGGTCCTTCCCGAGGGGGAGCACCTTATCCTCCCTCACATCAACAGCAACAACAGGGACAAAGTAAGGGAAAGCAACATGCACATCAGTCTCATGGTTGTGGTCACAGATGGTTTTCCACTGTTGACTATAATGATGAAAATCCTGAGGGATCCCAGGATTACAAAAATGAATCTTATGACCAGTATAATGAGGAATATGATCAAGGCTATGAGTCTTATCATATTAATTTGCAGACAGCATCAGCAACAATGCTTCACATTTTGAGGAGTTTAATGATGAGATCACTCCAGTCCCAGTTCTGTCTAAGGACAAACCAAAAACAGTTGAGTATGTTGATGAAGCTCTTCCTGGGTCATCTGTTGATATTCCCTGTCAATGCTCAATGTGCCTTTGAACAGTATCCTGACTACATCTATGGATACTACTGGATCTGGCCGAATCATGTGGTATTCCAGCTCTGGAGAGGAGGAGATGGATGTCTGCTGATGTTGAGAACTCAACACATGACCCATCCAACTCTGATCCACATATTGATTGATCTGGAGGTAGAGTGGAGGATGCCCCCACATACAGCACTAGTAATGAGAGAGAGGAATGCATACCATGCATTCATAAAAAGGTTAAAGGATCTAGGCATAACTGTCCTTGAGTAACAGTATCCTTACAAGAGTTTCATGCTTCGGTATCCAAGCATAAATATCCTAAACCTGTTAAATATGTACACTTACCTGACGATTATGATCCTGACCCTGCTATAGAGGGTGCATCTGGTTTCTCGTACAGTATCTCCAATGATTATGATTATGATGCTTATCCTTGTGATCTGGAAACCAATCACACATTTAACCAGGAAGGTAAAAAATGCATGTGGATGTTAGACTTGGGATGCACAAACCATGTGACCCCTTGTCGAACTGACTTTATGTCCTACAGAAAGTTCCCTAAACTAGCTTTCAGACACACTGCTGGTCATGAACCTGTTAAATTATATGGAAAAGGAACTGTCATATTAAAGTTGGAATCCAACAACTACTTGACTTTATGTGATGTTATTCATGGAGACTTCTCCAAATGCCTATGTTCATGAAATCAACTCTTGAAAGATGGTTCCAAGAGTTATGCAATGAAATTGCATGAGGTGATTCATACTCCTGATGGTCATGAAGTCCTCAAGGTGACATGCTTGTCTACTTCACAATTGCACTGGTTCTATGGAGTTCCTATCCATTCCTCCAGTGCCATTAAAACCATAGACCTAGGGACTATTGAATTGGATCAATATATTCTTTGGCATAATCACCTTGGACATCCAGGCATTTCTGTTATCAAAAACTGTTCTTGCCATGTTTCCAGATTTTCTGCTGAGCTAATCACAAAATCCTTACCCACATGTTGTGGATGTGCCTCCAACAAAATGGCATCTAATCCTTTCCATGCTTTGTCCAAGCAAGCTTCTGCTCCACTTGTGTTGATTCATGCAGACCTCCTTGAACTCCCTGTTGAGTCATATTATCGAGCCAAATATGTCTTTACTCTACTTGATGACTACTCCTCTTTTGGGTTTTGTCTTTACCTCTGACTTAAGTCTGATACCTTGTCTTGTTTCTCTGATTGGTTATCCATCGTTGAATGACAGACTGGTTGTCTTTTGAAGACTTTCCATTCAGATTGAGGGGGAGAGTTTATGGGTACAGAATTTAAAGCACTCCTCAACTCCAAGGGAATAATTCATGAGTTATCTATTGCTGATCAACCTCAACAAAATGGACAAGCTGAATGTTTTAATTGCACTATTCTTGAAAAGGCTGGCTCTATCTGCCATCATGCTTGTGTACTGAAATGTTTCTGGAATTTTGCCTTTGATGCCACTCTACATGTCTATAATCACACTCCATTGTGGAGATCCCTTTGGAAAATGCCCTGCAAATTGTTTTTAGGCAAGAAACCCGACATATCATACTTCCAAGTCTTTGGATGTCTAGCCTATGTCTGGATTCCAAAAGATCAACAGAAAGACAAATTGGAACCACATGCTGTTGAAATGGTTTTCTTGGGGTATGAACCCAATACCAAAGGATATCAGTTCCTGAATGGCCAGAAGGTTGTTATAGCAAGAACTTCAAAGTTTGCCAAAGAAATTTTTCCTTTTTATAGTACAATTTTAGGAAAGGAGAACAAATCTGATGACTCAGACCTTATCCCTGTGACAGACCAATGACCAAAAGAAACAAACATACCTACCAACAATGATTGGATGGATAATGGGCCTGATCAGCCAATGGACAAGAGACCCCAATCTTGACCACAAAGTCCACAACAATAAGATGACCCACCACAGGATTATGGTGATGATGACCAGGATGCAGGACCTCCACATATACCACCTAGGGATATCCCACCAAGGGCAAACCCACATACTGATCGAAATGCACCACAAATATGGGAAGAATGGTTGCAACATCCTCATAAACCTTTTAATATTCCTGCTGAACCTGGATGACCAGTTCTTATTGCTAGGGATCATCCCAAATGACCTCGAATGAGGTTTCCTCCTCTACAACCTGGCAATGTTTATGGAGAAAGAAGAGATCCAGTCGAAATAGAGAAAGAAATTCAAGAGAAAAGGGATGTAATCCATAAAATGGTTGAACAATCTATCTGTGCTATTCATGAAAAACATCCTGAGCAGAATCCACAACCATCACAAGATAAGGGTAAACAAAAGGAAGCACAGGAGGAACAACCAGAACAACAACCTGAAGCAGGACCTTTGTGTTTTCCAGGAGCTCAAACCGATGAGAGCACAGATGCCTCATTCATGACATTATTAGCTGCACATATTGAACAAGCACTGGAACAGTTTAGGGACATACTTAGACTCCCAAAAACTGAACAAACTGTTTGGTTTGACACAATGAAGGATGAACTAAAATCGATTGAAGAAAGAAAAGTTTGGACACTTGTGGATCCTCCTCCAGGACATAAATTGGTCAAATCAAGATGGGTCTATGCTATTAAAAGTGATGGTCATCACAAAGCCAGACTAGTAGCTAAAGGCTTTACTCAAGAGTATGGGATAGACTTCGAAGACATGTTTTCCCTGGTCACATGCTTCAAAACAGTGCAAATCCTCCTAGCTCATGCAGTGCAGCACAATTGGGATATGGAAGCATTAGACATGAAGACTGCCTTTTTGTATGGCAAACTAGATGAGGAAATTTATATGGAACAACCAGATGGATTTAAAGTCAAAGGTCAAGAGCACAAAGTCTATCAGTTGCTGCAAGCACTATATGGTTTAAAGCAAGCAGCACTCTCATGGAACAAAGAGTTACACCAATCACTCCTTCAGATGGGTTTCCTCTGATCAAAAGTTGATGCCAGAGTCTATTATTATCAATCAAAAGCCAGAACTGTCATATTCTTGGTTTATGTTGATGATGGACTTTTCCTCACTTCACACAAGAATTTACTTAAGAAGAAGAAAGACAAGTTTATGAAGAAATGGGAATCAAGAGACCTAGGTGAAGTGAAAGAGTATCTTGGTATCCAGATAACTTGTAATCACCGAACCAACAAACTTTGGTTAAACCCAATTCCCTATGTTCAAAAGGTCATCAAACAATTCAGAATGGAGCATGTGACTTCTGTTTGCACACCTTTACCTGCTGGCTATATTCCAGAAAAAGCTCCAGAAAACTATCAATCAAATTCTCAGCTTCATTCAAGATATCAATTGGTTATAGGATCACTTCTTTATATGGCTCTGGGAACCAGACCAGATATAGCATATTCAGTTATCCGAATGTCACAATATATGTTGAATCCCACCAATCTTCATCTTAAACAGGCACTTCATATTGTTCATTATGTGGCATCCACACTGAACCTTTGCCTCCATTATCATGGGAATGAAGCTAGAATCTATGGTTTTGCCAATTCCAATTGGGCCTCAAATAAAGATACTCATCATTCAACCACCAGCTATGCAATGTATTATGGCAACTCCCTTATTTGGTGGAGATCCCAAAAACAGAAAACAATCGCTCTCTCTTCTACTGAAGCAGAATATATGGTGATGTGCAATTCAGCCAGGCAAATTAAATGGCTTGATATGCTCTTCAAGGAATTGTTGTTCAAAATGGATAAGACCATTCTCTACTGTGATAATATGGGTGCACATTTTATTGCAGAGAACCCAGTCTCAGATGGTCATTCCAAGCATATCAACATTCAATGGCACTTTGTTCATGAATGTGTCGAAGAAGGGTTGTTTGCCATAGAATACATTAACACAACAAGACAAAGGGCTGATGGATTGACCAAGTCCTTAACCTGGCAAAAGTTTGAAGAAAATCGCTCATCATTAGGTCTGGTTAACCAACCAAATTAGAGCAAGGGGGAGTGTTGAAAATATCACCAGCTATTATTGTTTACATGTGATTGTTATACTAAGAATAGTTGTTCCATACTATTCTATGGTGTTCTCTTCTACCAGATGACTGGATAACACATTCCTAGTGGAAAGACAGAGTAGTACCTATATGGAAGGTCCTCTTACTTACAATTATGGTAGTTCTTATCGTGGTGCTAGTCTACCTGGTCTGTGTGCACCACTCACATATACATACCCTGTAGGATAGACCACAGGATGAAACAAGCTCAATTCATATATTCATTCTCACCTCAGAACTACTCTCCAAGTACTATCAAGTCCAAGTCCAACTGAACCACTAAGGCAAGTGCTCAGCCCTTGCCCTTCTTTAACCCCAGATCCTCTGCACAATAGGCCCTGCTGTCTCATTGGAGAAATCTTCCACCCACTCAAACATCCACTCCCACTCCACTCAGACAGTCAAGCTGCAATTGCTCTCACAAAGGATGGTAGTTATCATGCTCATACAAAACACATTGACATAAGATACCATTTCATTTGTTTTGCTGTCAAAAACCATTCCTTTTGCCTCATTTATTGTCCTACCTCTGAAATGATTGCTGATACCTTTACCAAGGCCTTACCCTCTATTAAAGCTAAACAGTTTGTTTCAGCTCTTGGACTCCATCCTAAGTGAGGGGGAGTGTTGGATATTCAGGTTTACCTTAATAGATACTGTGCATTCTTGCTTACCTAATCATCCTAGTAAATTTTCAAGCACATCCCTTTGCACCTCAGTGACTTCCTTTATCACTGAGGTGAGCCATACCCTTGCTACTATCTTTACTACCTACTGATAAGCTGTAGACTCATAGCTCATTAGGCCCAGCCTGGGGCTCAAGGCCAGGCCTAGCAATACACCAACCATTCTTTCAACAACACTCAGCTTACTCCCTTCCAGGGTCCTTGCTGGCAATGCCTGAAAGCAATTTTTGATTTTTTGATTTTCCCAAACAAATGAAAACAGCTGTAATAGCAAAAAAAGTGAGGGAAGATTTTGTAGCACCTCCTTGTCAGCTAAAAAAGAATTGCACAGCACTTTTTTCAATGTTCATGCTACAAAACACCACAGCAAAAAGACAATGTCAGATAATTACTCTACAGGTGGTCAGTAAATGTGAGGCTAAATATGAAAGAGTGACTTACTCCTCAGTAACAACAAGCTACTGAGGAGACTAGCAGAAAATTTACTCTACTGTAGTCCGCTTTTCTGCTTATGTAAGCAACTGATCTTCACACCTAAGGAATGACTACTCAGGGAGCAGGTTATATTCCAACAGATAATGCAAAAAAAAAAAAAAAAAAAAAATAGCTTCCAGCTGATTGAACAGACTCTGGGGAACATACTGGAGTAGTTATATGGGTATATAATGTAGTGTTACAGGATCCATTGGCAGAGTGCAGGAAATGGAGTGGGTGTGCATTACCTTTTTAGATACTGTACTTACATATTTGCTACTTTGTCTTATCATTGGGTTGCTACTACACTGAGGTCAGATGAAATGGACACTTTAATCAGGTGCCCACTGTTTTGTGGGGCCCAGATGCACAGCTCTTGTACATCGGGGTGAAGAGTATGTACCAATGACCACCATGCATCAGAAGTGAACTACTACAATCTAGGTGGACCCTTCTCCACTTGTAGTCTAATCTTATCACTGGTATTCAAGTCTTTGAACTACACAAAGCCTTCAGCATATTGTCAGAAAGAACACCTCTCCCGATGCATGCTTATTCCCCTCGTCCGATGCAGGCTTTCAATCCTGTCTATCCAATCACAAACGTTCTGGAGGAGATCATCGAACCCCTCTTCCTCTACAACTTCGCAAGCGGCCTGCAAGATGAGCATCGAGTCAGGGCGTACGTCCAACTTGACCTATACATTTAGCGTCAGAGATGGTAGCGATGGCATATTAGCCCCTTTCGCTTACACCAATCGAGATGATGTTTATCCTATCAAGTTCTGTTCGGCTGTGTGAGACATGGAGTCTGGAGAAGGTGAGCATAATCACCTTCGATGAAGTCCGTTCTTGTCATGATCTGACGACAACATCCCTATACAGTACGTCGATCAGCAAAACACACAGGACGTTTCTCAGCAGTGTAACTGACGTAGGGTATAGAAGGCAGCTCCGTGGGATCCCAAGGCAGTCCAGCGGCCTGGCGTTCCCTCTGGCGCTCCTTGTGTAATCTCATGAATTCCCTGAGCAACAACCACGAACAGGTGCTCCATTTTTGCTACGTGGATATACGTATTTCAGCTTCTATTCACGCAGTCGTCATGGGAGCAAACCACACCTCATCCATGACGTCGTCATCGCAGTCAGGAGTCAGACCAATTGGCTGAGGAGCCATTCCTTTTCCCAGTCCACGAGGTCCCGGGCACCTCCGAGCATATCCTCCATCTGAGCCATGTGACTCAAGTAAGATAGACGACCCCCGACAAGAGTTACAGTCTGATCAATGGTACTCTGGTCAGCGTGAGGCTTGTTCCGAGCGAGGCGCATGTGACCAAGTGCATGACGGGCTGTTTCGAATGAAAGGTCACCAATAGTGAGGACCTTGGAAACAAGTCAGATGACAGAGACTATGAAGACAGGTTATTAATAGGCATACACGCACCCTACTAGCAGCCTTGTCTAAAAGGACCGTTGGAGCACCGTCACACGAAACACGAATATTCCCAATAGAACTCACGCATCAGCAAGCACGGCCAAAAGTCGTCCCTGCATATAGCGGATATTGAGCTGACAATGTTGCAGGGGTCACTAAAGAACGCCGCGCCTTACGAGCTGAAAACTGTCGTGACAACGCCTGTGGCGAAAGGGCTCATCTTAGGGATGGGGCACATGACTCTGGCAATGTGGTACGTACCACTGGCCGCCCATGCTTCGGCCTTCTGCTGGAGCAGTAACAGCACATTTCTGCCATTTTCATCGTTGTTAAAGTGCTGAACGTTATTGAAGACGAGCACGAGGGGCCTGCCAGTCTTTTTTGCCTTTCGGAGGGTGACCTTCTCGAGCTTATTCAACGCTGCAGTTTTATCTGTCATCCAAAGAATGTGGCATGCACACGTCATCATTACCTCGCCCAACTTCTAATGCCAGGCCAGCTGCCACAATGTATGATATGAGCACAGCCCTCACGACAGCTATGATACATGAAAATCACGTGCCTTCCCTGGGATCACGTCTCTGGAACAAGAGAGTCTGCGAGTCCTCATGAAGCTCATAGTTAAGTGCCTTGCCCAAGCGCGGACGGAAAACTTCAAGGTCTGGATGACCACCCAAAACCGACACGCCTGTTCCTTGTATGGCACGCATCGCTTGCAAAATCAAGGTTGACTTTCCTCCTCCCTTGAGAGGTGTAACCACAATGTCACCTCCACGCTCATCCCTAAATAAATGAGACAGGCACACCTTAGGTCCTATGAGAAAATAATAATGACTCCTCGTGTTACCCTTGATAATATTATCGACACAGTCTTGTTCCTTCCGCATGAGGCGCTCCATCGATTGGTCATTCTCGATGAGACGTTCGGAAGATGTTTCCTTCTCAAAGTCAGCCGGGGCGAGAACTGGGTCACAGCCCCCATCGAAGGCCTTCTCGACCTGGTGACGCAGCAGTGCACATATTGATTTTCGCAGTAAATGATCCGTTCCGAACTGACACCAGCAGGAATCCTCTGACCTTGTCCAGCACGTTCTCCTTATACCACGCTATATACGCGACACCCCCAAGAAAAACTGAAATGAACGTGTGAGCTGCGCGCTGAGGGAGCAAGTGGCAATAGCAATAAGGAGGGTCATAGAAGTGGAACCGGGAGAAGCCTTGGTAGACACAAAACGTTGGCTGCAAAGTTATGCCCCGAAACGAACTTTACACGACATTCTTTGGGCACTGGGATAAACCTAGATGCCAGCCCAACCCAAAAAGTATCTCGGAAGCCTTTCGGAGACTTGCACGAAGGGTCACGAATCAGGGATCTTCCAGCCCTTCAGCGAATCCAGAACTTCTTGCTCCACAGAAGGGCGCAGAACGGCCAGGCGCAGAGTGATAACCACTCCCAAAGCACATTCTTCCCAAGATTGTATCGGGTAACAGAAGGGGGTAGAGCAAAACGTGCTGTCTCACCAAGCTATGCAAGGCAACTCACCTATTCCAAGGCCCACAATGGAAGTCAACGCGGCATCGAACAAGGTGCTGCTCGATGTTGGAAATACACTGCCTGTACGAGGGTAGGGTGTTCGAGGCGGCTGTTCTCCACCATCAGTACAGTTGTCGTTGTCGTTGTCGTTCTTGGAAGTCGACCATCGTGTGGCGTTTTGCACACGCGCATCATGGCGGTCTGAGCTGCGAGAGTTCGTGGAGTGTGGGCGGCGTCTGGCCGCTTGCAAGCAAGATACCGAGGTTAAGGGTGTGCGTGTGCTTAGGGCCAGTGAAGGCCAGAAGGACGTTCGAAAGGCTATTGTTGGCCTCCTTGCAGGTCGCACTTGACCAAATGCCAGCGAGTTTACCTTCATGTCGGGCATCAAACTAACGACAGGAGAAGCCTGAAGAAGACAGACATATTGTTTGGTGACCTCCGAGAAAACCGGCTAGGCCTCGGCGGTCGATGCTGTGTTTCCTGGCCAGCTCTGCTGTATTATACGCAAAGTAGGGCCGCCGCAAGCCTAACAGTACCTTGTAACCCGTCGCCCAACTTGTCTATCGTATGCGGCCAGAGGACACTTGTCCGAGATCGGCATATCCACCATGATCACAGGACTAGGACTGGGGAGGTCAAGAGTCCAGCACCTTCCACGGCCATCCATCGTGGAATGAAATCCCCATGTTTTATTACACTCGACTATCTCTCTCACTGAACACCTTGACAACTGCATAGCCATCCAATGCGGCGAACATCATTGTAATCACGCGGATTGAACGTTGATGATGATAGCAGAGCGTGCGTCCATATCTTGCATGGATCATTCCCAGTAATTGCTGATTAGGAGAGGTCCCTGCAAGAACAGTCTGGAGCCCTCGAGGCCTCATGCCTTCTTATATTCGTATTCGTCGTTTGAACTTAACTATGAGCCAAACCTCGCGATCGAATGGATGGATGCCTTGCAATCCTTACTCGACACTACTCCGTCGCGGATCAAAGTTGGCGCGCATAGCGGTGTCAAGTCCCAACGACACCCGCCTCCACGGGTTCGATTACTTGAACGTCGTACCCGTCTACTATATAGCCGTCGTGCGTAGCAGGATGGCACGTTGCCGCATCGCGGGGCCGTAAATCCCCTTGTGCCCTGGAACGTGTCCGGGGTAAGCAGGCAAATATATATAGGCATCGTTAGCCGGGCTCGTGACCCCCCTCCTAGTTTTTTCCGGCTACGATAGTCTGAGTGTCAGAGGGAGACAGGGCCTAACTCCTTCAACGCATTCTCCATCAGATCTCACCCTCGGAACACATGATTACGGCACATATCCGAGCAGCGAGAGATACAGGATGTATCACTTTCACCTCCTGGCCATAAAATGATTCGTCGTGTGACTTCGAGACCCGTGAGAGAGGTCAGCTAGAAGTATCGACTCGAGACCCTTTCGAACTCACCAGCATGAGCAAGCGCAAGCTAGTCTGCACAGCTGCCGAGGGTCACATATGTAAGTATGATTCCGGCGGTCCTTGGGTGGACCGGAGCTTCTGAAAACGTGGGAGATCAAGAGAGTCATGTCCAGTAAGAAGTAAATTTTCCTCAAGTCAAGGAATCCTGGCTAGTAATGAAATACCACTCCGCGACGACTCCCGTGAGTAACAGTTGTCGCCTATTGAGTGGAGTACCTCCCAGGTGACCGTACAAGGAGGTGCATATGAAACATCGATCACGGCTCACCGGTACGAGATATGGCCCTGACTACTCAAGCATCTTCTGTCAAACGTCAATGCCGCCGCACCCGCGGTTGTGGAGAGCGGACAAGTCTTCAGCGCAAAGAGCCTCCGAGATAATACGCGAAATTCACGCCGTTGGCGACTCGTTGAGACTCGCCCGCTAATGTATCTATCTCCTTCGAGAGTAGCAGGACGTGATATGTCGGCGGAAAAGACTGATATGAAGAACAACACGTGTTCATCAAGGATCTAAGAACTTTATTGACATGGAAGTCTCTTTTGACGGGTCTGATAAGTATCGGCTGCAACAGATTGACGGAGTACGTCACATTAGCGTGCAATGCACGAGGCTCACTTATATCATTCCGCCCATGGTCCAAATATCAAACCCAAACACTAACCCAGTCCGCTGGTCCAGTGCAAAAGAAGGAAAGAATGAGAACAAGGATTGTTCAAGCTCTGTTTAATTAGCACCTGGATGAACGTGTCTGTTTGTTAGTCCGCCAGCGCCGCGGCTGTGCCGAAACATTGTACTCCCCCACCCTCGGGGTCGCAGATGACACGAGGCCTGCCGAAATATCTCTACCATGGCGGACTTCTCGGACAGTGGTTGTAATCAACTTTGAGGAACTTACTGCCAGTTCAAACAGGCATCAGCGCCAAACCTCAACTTCTACACTGGTTGGTAGTTTCATTTGCCTTGTCAGCTGTTTTTAGGCGTCTTCCCTGTGCTGTAGACACATCCAGTTTCACTGTAACCAAAAAGTCCACCCATAGATGATATCCCGGTGACACTAGTCGCTCGTGTACGTTTCAGTGACCCCATACGTAGCCACAGTACCTGTTTGAACTTCCAGTACTTGCTGTATGTGTGACGGACCCTGAAACATGGCAGGCAAAGCGCAATGGATGTTATGGTCGTCCATTTCGCGGAAATGAGGACATGAACTTCATCCACCCGTCCCCCCCCCCTCCCCCACTCGGACCGCCCCGGAAAACTTCACAGTGAAAGGTTAGTATGCAATACCAGTTTGTGCAAGTGTGGATTTTGAGGGGACGAACAAGGACAAAGTAGAATTGAGACGTCGGGCCATCAGAATTTAATTTAAAATAGTCAAGCCCGCAGCACGCGTTAATGGCGTCACCAACCCTCGTCGGTTGGACAATGTTATCCCGTCTACTGCGGAAACTTTACATCCTCGGGGCGTACATACCATCTCGGCGAGATTCCTGTCAGATGTGCGACTCTTTGTTTTGTATCTAGGGAACGTTTCTCAGCGTCAGTGGGGGTGGGAACGAGCATCGTAAAGAACGTGTGGCTCAAGTTTTTGACCGCTTCTGTGTGGTTGAACGTTTTCATTTGAATATTCATTGTATGGACTATGACTTGCTGTAGGGTCTTTCGCACACCATCATTGCGGAAACGCGGGACGCCGATGGATTGACTAACACCCTCATATCGAGCCAAAAAAAAAAACTGCCTTGTTTTCGTTCCATTCTTGGGTCCTGTCAACTTCATTGGGAAACGGGGAAATAAGACAGTGTCACCAATGTCGTCACGCGGCGGAGCATTACGTAATCTCACCCCAAGCCGACGCTCGTTGCCTTGTAAATAGGAAGGCAGTCGGTGTCTCCACCCCCCCAAAAAAATTGCTGTGGTACCCATCAGAAAAACGGTCGGGCAGGGATAGTTAGCGCCCCCCCTTTCCACGGTCACCGTGGAGTTGCCAATGCTGAGCGCCGAACGGGATTGTAAAGTTGTCTCATCCGCGCGGAGAGTTACGCCCGAGACTTTACCGTTATTATTGCAAAGAATGAGTAAGTACGTGCTTGGGGAGTACATGCTGAGCGGACGTGCGAACAAGAGACTCAAATTAAGATGGGTCGTCCCTTTTCTGACTTGATGTCATGTCCTTTGAAAGGTGGTCGCACGACCCGTCAGGCCATCATTGACATCTGATTCAACACTTGGACAGATGTACAATGCATACAGCACCTCCGGGACATGCCAGTCACCACCTGGAAGAGTGACGTGGAAACCCCAATACGATACCTATCTCTCAAGAAGTCAGGGGTCTCGCTGTCGCACGACCAACCCACGACATCGTGTGTCAATTACCCGAGCTGATAGTGGTCCCATGTATCAGGCATGTGGTTCCCCACATCCCACCCGATTTGATTCCGGAATGATAATACCTGTGCAGATTGGCAAGCATGTATTCCATACCCCTTTACTCCGTCCTGCCGCATCAGCGGCTGCGATATTACATACATCCACTCGCAAGCTTGCGACGACGTGTTGTTCTCATGTCCGGAAATGGACCGGCGGGCGCAGGTTAGTTATGCATGAGTTTCATACACACGTATACTCGTGACGCAACCACACCTCTCACCATCACCGCTTCATGCATGCCTACGTACTCGACCATCTAGTCAGCTGCGCGATTCGCTCCGCAACCCTTCGAGATCCTAGGAGGGGAAACAGCATAATGGGATATATCGTAGCCGCAAAGCAATGCAGGAACTGGTGAATGCCTTCGAGTCGTTTTCCCCTGCCCACTGGGTACTACTCCGGGAAGCTCTGCTCAAGTTTGGAAAACGCATCTGATTATCCGAACCTGTACCTCGGCTGAGGACTTGTGGCACTCCCACCCTACTTACGTACGAAGTCGAGGGGCCAGCATGCTCTACAGGTCCTCCACGGCCATGCCAACCACTGGGTGGCTGGGAAATCTGCTGGCACCATCGAATGAATGTCGAGAGAATGGGTGCGAAACCCAAGGAATGCTCTTCGGGGCCCAGACTGCGGGAAAAAGTGGATGCGATGCCAGCTGTCGGGATCAAAAAACCAGAACATCCAGCGGAATCGACACACTGCGATGCATCAGAATTATGCCCACACGATCGCTTGGGGGTGCAGTGGGCAGGGTACGATCCCCAGGAGAAGTCACCGCCATATGTGAAGCGTGTATTCCTTGGTGTTCCAAGCTTGGACTGCATACATACATACGCGGTTGCTGATGATTGGGGCACGGTACAGTCGTTGACGCTTTTTATGGTGTGTTCATACCCACGCGTTCCCTACCCAACCCTGCGTGTAGGGTTAACAAACACACCCCTATCCCATGATCCTTGATCGAACAGGATCGAACTGATATATGAACTGCGTTCATCTCCATCACCGACACTAAAACTCGTGCACGATCTCTTTAAGCACAGCACAACACATTAAGTGTGAAAACCCAGACAGTGATTCGATGAGTAGCATCTAGACTATACAGACACTCCACGGATGTTCTGGAGCATGCCAGCGCGATCTCCACCCGGACACTTGAGCGCCTGTCTTGATGATCATGATAATCCTAGGAACGTCGGAGCTCGAGGCTGTGTATACACACTATTCGTCTTCGAAGACGTCATTAGTGAATCATTTACATCTGGGATACTTCATTTACTTACCAGTGAGATAGGTGTCGTGGAGATGAACACATTCGAGTGCGAATCACCTGGAAACGTCTCTCTCTGACGTAGGGGTGGTCTCTGCGGTCACCGAATATAAGTGGATACATGCTCCTCAACTCCAAGGTTGACGTTTTCCTTTCGTATAGTCTGCCTCGATGTCTAAACTAGTCAGGCTGCGGACCGTGAAGGGGCGAATGAGCGGCTAGTCCATTAGTAGAACTCTTCTTGGCATGTATTTCCCCCTGAGAAGAACGTACTGTTTTATCGTCTCGTCCACGCGCTTTCGTCTGATACGGTCCAAACAACCCGGGGTCCCTTTAAGGGGAGAGGAATTACAGCATATGCAAGTACCGTGCAGAAGGCAAGAGACGAAACGGCTGTTACGACCCCTCTACCCGATGTGGACGGAAGGTATCTTCAACAGGCAAAACAAGGAGAAATTGAGGAGAGCGGGTATGCGCCGTAGAGCCCGAATCCGGTGAAACTGACGCGCAAGCACGAAACCTCGGAAGCGTTATCCCTCGACTAGCAGTGACACTCGTTCGCACTTACTCGGCACTGGTCATATGTGTGTATTGAACGCCCGCGATAACGTATGCGTCAACACTAGCGGATCATCTGCTCCGGTTATTTCTAAGGCCATCGGGATGGAACGGGGTGCGTGGAAAGTACTAATGAGGATTTGGGTTTTGACCAGTACAGTGATAGAACGAGGAGTTCAGTCAGTCATTTGGGCCGTGTCAGAGCGCCGGGTGCTGAAACACAAATTCTAAATTTTTTAGTCCGACTGGGACCGTGGAGGCACGGCATCCATAGTAACCGAAGTTTTCACGGGTCAACGAGTTTGCGCCGTTCTGCTCAACAAAAGACAGAAAATTTCACTGGGCTGACTCCCTCGCGATTCGCATCTATAACACAGACCGGTACGAAAACGTCCGCGGGATTATATAGTATGTACGTCAACAACAATGGTTGGTGAGGAGTATACTTGTACAGTACGGGCGACATGCACAATGATTGGTGTCAACGGAATGTTGGATTATGTACTCGTCCTGATCGTTCCTCACGGGTCTTGGTGATGAGAGTTTGTTCGGAAGGGCGACTCCGACGGACGGAGGCTCTGCAGAGTACGAGATACACGGGAGATCAGCATCCGTGGGGCTATGAGGGCGTAAAATTTGAGTCGATACGGGGAATGCAGGACGGCGGCTTCACTGAATTTATGTCAAAGAAGCTGGTACTCGCTGCCAGTAACTTGCTGCGCGAAATCTAAAGAATGAGTGAGCCGAAGCGAGAATCCGAAGTGGTGTGTTGGTTAGTTTAGTGGGGCGCGCTGTGACAAAGAGCACCGCTTTGGAACCAAATTGGGATGCGGTTGACGTGAAGTGTGATTACAAAAACGAGCTCAGCAACGTTTGCAGTGGATAATTGCTCCTAAGATCTTCCGGAAAGAATTACTCCAAGCTTAGAGCCGGCTGAATCATCGGCCCTGCGAGATGAACTGCGCTGTGCACGGGCACCCATATAAAAGAAACAGCTTGGAGGGGCCTTGGATGGGTCCTCCAAGGAGTTTATTTTTTGCTAATCGCCGCTCACCTCAAGTTTGCTGGCTCTCGATCGTCACTCGAATCTCATCTTATATCCACGCCGCTTTGCACCCTATCCACCTGTAATTTTCTCACGGTGAGTTGCATCCCCCCATTGTGTACTCCTGTTTTTGTCTCTTCCCTGGCATGGGGTGACCCGGGTCCTCGGATCCCCTGACATAGGTCCCAACATGCAACGGGGTGAATGCAGCCTCGTGCTGGGGGGTCACGAAAAGAAATTATGTAATATGAAAAAATTTCATATTGTGGTTACATAATGCATATCGTGCCAAAGGAATGTGTCAGGGCAGATCTGGGTCCCATCTTTATATATACTTTTGCTTCGAGTCTCGCTTTCCCCGTTACAAGTGTTCTGACCTCGTTCCCTCCTCGTCCAGCTGCATCCTCGTCGCATCTTATTCCCTCGACAAATGGCATCGGTACATGGGCCTATTCAAGCGGCGCATCCTTCGCCTTTTCGTGCCGTCCACAACGTATCGCACCCGCGGATACCCTACCCTCAGCCCGTAAGTTCAACCCACCCCTCCATATCCGACCACCCCTTCAACCACTCCTTGACCCTCAGGTGCCGTCGACCAAACCACCGTCTACGCATCCCGTCGCTCGTCAAGACGAGTACTACGGGCACGAGCAGACGTCTCTGCTCTGCACGAGGTTCATCACCCACTTGTTCGCTTGCCCGGAATTACCACCCTCATCGTCGGGTTCAAAGGTGAAGCTGCAAAAATTCATCGCTTACGCCCTCCACCGCACGAAGCTCCACCCTTCCGTCACTTTCGCCGCACTAGTCTTGCTGCAGAGACTGAAGGCTCGGTTCCCCACTGCCCGTGGCTCGTCCGGCCATCGTTTGTTCATATCCGCTTTTATGCTCGCCAGCAAGGTAATTTGCGACGACACATATTCGAACAAGTCGTGGAGCATCGTCGCACAAGGGATGTTTCAATTGCGGGAGATTAATCAGATGGAGAGAGAGATGTGTCAATATTTGGAGTGGGAGTTGAACGTGGACCCGACGACGTTAAGTGAGTTCGAAGCTATGGTACGAAAGGATTTCGCAGGGATAGGACCGTTCCCCACTTACATACTACCGTCGACCAAAAAGTCGACGCCCCCTCCCTCTGCCAATCCCTTCGCCCATCCCAGTTCGAACTTTACGCCATCACCCCCTCACGCTCATCGCCATCCCTCTCCCCCGCGGACCGCCCAAGCCCTCTCGATGTATTCTCCCCCTTCAGACACCCCAGAGGCTTCTCCATCATATTCATCTACATCTACATCACCGGCTTCCTCTGCGTCTCCGCCCACGCCCGTTGGCGTCGAAGACCTATCAGCGAAAATCGTCTCCGCCTCGTCTTCGCCAGGGTATTCTTCGGTGGAGCATGTACCTGTTCCCCCGTCAAAGGGGAAGATGTTTGCCTTTGCATCACCCGCCGTGTGGTAACCGATCCTTGTCTCCATTTCCTCACACTCGTTTTGTTCATAGTAGAACCGTTTTCGGCTGTCTCGATGATGGTCCGAAACGTATATATACGACGACGTTCCCTCTCCGGCCGTGCAGCGGTACACTATTTAACGGACAAGGTATCCTCGTATCTATACCCTCCACTCCCTTCCTCTGTACATTTCTGGGATGGCGGCCGCGAGCGGTGGTATGTGTTAGTAACTCTTTCTTCTCTTTTGTCCTTTTGCGCGGTTTTGCTTCCTGTTGCGCTTTCTTATCCTCTCTGCTTCATTTGCACTTGCTTCGAACCTCTCAGCATTAATCCATACAATCATTGTTGTTTCTATACCTCATGCATTAGTTTTGTCATTGGGCATTGTGTACTATACAAAGAAACAAAAGATGCTCGTCAACAAATATTTGCGACCACTCGAGCGAATGTTAAAGGTGAGTAACCGCCCTCCTCGATGTACCGCTTAACCCGCGCAGGAGGAACTCGAAGGTCGGTCGCCGTTGCAACGCCTGATCTGGATACGATCAGAAAAAAAAAAATATCCACCGCTTGCCGGCTGAGAAGCGCGCTTATCTGATGCCATGTTTTTGTTTGACCGGGTCCGCTCTACCGTACGTACATACGTGTTTTTCACAAGTCGCCGCTGCAGCCCACAGACGATCGTGGCGGAGTGATACATATTTTGACACAGCCTAACGGAGAGCGCAATCGCAGTCGCTGTAACCTACTGTGAGTGATGGGGCTTGATGGTGATTGGCGCACGATTTCAATGATTTTGTAAATTATGAGACAATGCCGGCCTCCCGACCCTATTGTACTACGTGCATATACACTGCCCCGAGCGCGCTGGTCGCTGGCGGCTGGCTAGATATGGCTCCGCCGATACATGTTCTGGCAACCTGACATCCAAAGGGTGTTTCTCAGGTGTCGTGTCGTGTGGGGAGATCACGCAAATACGAGAAGGGGGTGTCACTTGTCATCATCAAATTTTTCCGATTTCCGAGAGGAGGGTCCCTTGCATCAGAACATTCTACGTAGAAACATTGCCACGGATGCACATTGCTCGTTTTAGGAACAGTGTAACTTCCCGATATGGACATGCCGTGCACGTGCTTCATGCATCTACACCGAAGACGAACTCGGGCTCTGCTGCACGATAAGTAGTCCAGTCCTCCTTCGATGGGAGAGTTGCTTATCTTGGGAGCTATGAGCTATTATCCTAAGTGTCGGGCCCACCTCCTCGTCGTAGGAGCAGCCTATCCCGTGACTGCCTCTGCTCCACCGTTGCGGTGCATGCCTCGATGCAGGGGTGCGCCGTAAAACGCGATCGTCGTCCATTCAATGCATTTTGCTATTCGGACATTGTTACCTGAGGGTGTTCTCAGAGTCTGGACTACTCACGAACGTGCTAGTCCCCCCTCCTCCACACACCACGTCCATGTTTCGTATACCCCCAAATTTCACCGTATCATCAACACCATTCCGGTGTTGGCAGTGCTGTCCCTCTCTCTCCTTCTCCACATCGTGCAATGCTTTTTTGATCATCGACTGGAACGGTTCGGCGTCCTACACATCCACTGCACACTTGACTTACCCGAGATGTATCAATAAGGTAAGATTAATGAGGGCATACACTGCATCCCTACCTGCCACCAAGGCGTCCTTGGAGCCACAGCTAGGCCTTCCCCATGACCAGGCGTACTCGTCGAGTGGTCCCATAGTGGCCCCCAAAGACTCGAAATGAATTTCGTTTTGTCGTGTTATTGCGCCCAGTTGCACCTTCGGACCTCCAGTAGGGCTCTAACCGCCCTCCGTTGCTTCCATGCCATACCATATAGAGTTGGAATTGAGGAAGGGATCATGAGTCGAACGCTCTTGCCATCCAATGTCACATATTCACGTTTAATTCCGATGTAGCTCTATGAAATCGCCAACCATCCATATCACACACGTCTCATAATCTACGCGAACTTTTCCAGAATCATGTCTTATCCGACTTCTCGCACTCCCCTCCATCCTGATACCGCGATAACCGTCTGTCGGCATGGATTTTTAGCACCCATCACGCGAGCTTTTTTGCTATTCATACCACTACTGCGTGGTCCTCGCACACGGCATACACACACACGGGGTTAGGTTCGCCCGTGGATGTTCTGGCGGTATCGTTTTCCCTGACATGCTGGCACGACCAAAGTCAGGTTTGCAATGAGTCAGGGGTTCGTTCCCATCACCCGTGATTCATTTGGTTATATGCTAGGAGACCTCCAGTGTGTGACAAGCCAAAATACCGTCTCGTTCAGTGCAAACTCTCTTTCATATTGGGCGTCACTTGGAGGTGTCCCTTGGCGCTAGGCCATTCATTGAGTTCCTCGATCAGCGCATCAACGATAGGTTTTCAGCCCTCCAGTGCTAAACACTGAATAGTGAGGTTCCCGTGACATGAGCGAGGCGACGAGGCCAAGTCGGCTATCACTGGCCCCTGACCAACTGGGCCTATCGAAACGGAAAAAAGAGCGCTTGGAGGCGTGTATCATAGTACCCTAGGTCCTGGTATGTGGCGTGTGGTTCGTACAGGAAGCTTTACTCCGTCCTGGATCTCGTATGATGGGGAAGGTAAAATGTCATTCATAATCTACACAGCAACTCGTTTCTATCGTAACTTGCAAGAAGAAGGAAGGCATTAATGACCACCTTCAGGTAGACAAGACGCCACCGGTCGAGAATCCGGAACTGACGTTTACACCGCCTTGAACTCCAACACTGACTGCGGTGGGGGGGAACAGAGAAAGGGGCACTGGGGGAAGCATGAGAAGGTGGTTTGAGGTGGACACGCGATAACCTCATGCCAGACTCTCCACTTAACAAGCACTCGAAAAATGCTTCCGCCGTGAGAATCCATTGGTCTTGTGATCACAATCACGTCGATCCGGGCCACTTGCCCGGTGATTGGGAAAGTTACGAGCAAACATGTCCCTCCATTCTCCACGTGTAGAACTGACATTATAGATACGAAACAATGTAACGAATGTATTTGGAAATCATATCAATCAAGTATTATGAGCACTCCGGATGCCCTCCTTTGTACGAGTGCGACGGTCTCTCCTTTGTCCTTCTTCATTATTTGGCTTGTTCGCTCCCCTGGGATTGGGCAAAGCAAGGCCATGCGGCGGCGGCATACGCTCTAAAGCCCCTTATTCTGAGCATGGAATCGTGAAAACGCCCATGGCCGTGCAGCACATTATGAAAGACGGAGCTTCGATGACGACTGTTGCAACGTGTAACAATGATTCACGCGTTTCTCGCGATATCTTGTTTGTCTACCTTGCCAGTGGCGACGTGATTCATGCGGATATGCTGTTGGTGGCGTGAATATGATACAGCATGATAACGGAGACTCGAGCATTAAGAGAAGAAAGGACGCGTGCGTCGATGTCAGTTTCTGTCTTCCAGACCCCCTGGGTTGTGTTACGTGCAATCCAGCCCGCATACTCCAGCGGCACGGCCTAAATGTTGATATCTAATCAGAGAAGGAACCTTCCGCTTGTTGTGATTTCGCGGCGATGATTCGGCACGTACCCCTAACCACCGATTGTCTCATCAGTGGTATGCGTTCATAACGCATATTCCACTGAGACGTTTTGGCCAGGTGCAACGACTTTGTGGCAGTAGAAGTTTCCATCGTGCGGTTTTGCGGTGGTTTTGTACAGCCTTTGCTAACGATACGTATCATGTCGTACTGCTGGCACGATATGAGAATGAGAGGAATACCTACGTTTCAGCCTGCTGCCTCATTGTTACTTATTTCAGTGTTATCAACAATTCTGAATCTGAATTCCAGTTCTCTGTGGTGCGGTACTCGGAAGCATTCGAAACATTATCGTTTTTGCGCGAATGGTTCATGCGGGTTTTACTCCGAGGCCCTGTGTCAAGTTTTCTATTGGAATGAGGGAGTACGGTGCTCGTTCTCAATAGATCCACTGTTGGACCGACTATAGGTAGCGACCATAGGCAAGCGAGTTATCGCGTATACTGCTTCGAGCTTCGCAGAATCGCAAGGCGAACGAACGAGATAACGACCACTTCGACCACGGTTGCGTCAAGTTGCGCAAAACGACCGTGCGCGTTTTACACTAAAGTTGGCTGGCAGTAAATGACTTGTTTGCATTTTTTTTCCTCCGACGAAGTCCACCGTGAATGTTGTCGGAGCCTGTAATCGCAATGTTTCCGATGGATTGGAAGGTTTAAGATTGAAGAACATCTTATCCATCTTACTTCCACGGAGATTGAGTGCTTTGCTTTTGTTTTCTTCTGCTTCCAACAAGCCCCGTCGAAACGTTCGACGTGTTTATCGCTCACACTCTATTGCATGTGGCCAAGCTCGAATCACACACCGGGTCTTTGGGGGGACGCGTCACGATCTTGCTGTGTTCTATCTGGAGCATATCCACGCGCAGACGACGATGGAAGTGAGCGCGCGCACTATTGGGTCTGTGATCATTCTAATGACGTTGACAGCCCGCTCATCACCATAGCTGCGCAGCGGGACCGCTGTGTTCACCATGATGCGGCTGTGCCACCGCTGCCCCAACATTCAACGATTCAAAAGGACCCGCGTCGTGGGTGTGTTCGGCATTCAAAGAGCATTCCACTCAGCTTTTTTGATTCGCATCCAGAGTCTCTGACGCCGCACGTCACAGTCCAACCTATCAAGTGTCTACAATCCGGTCCGATGCACGACGCTAAGCTTTATTCGATGTAGGCGTACCTTCCCTACATCTGCCCGTGACCTGTTTGTCTCCGTTCCAGTACATCCCGCCCATAACTTCCCCATGGGTGCTCCTTTGCCCATCCTGAGGTACTTGTGCACACCCACGATCATCGCATCAGGGCAACCACCTAACAATGGCTACTATTCTACTTGTAACTGGTTTGCATAGCCTTCGATTTCCGCCCTGGGTCAAACCAGACAGTGTAGGCACGAAGGCTCAGCAAGTAAGTCTCCGCCCTGGGATAGGAAGACCACCTTCCTCATCGCCACTCTCTAACATCTCTCCATTTCCGTTCGTTGACTCAGGTCCACGGGTTTTTGGACTTGGTCTCTCCCAAGATAGGAGAGCCCTGGTTCCACAGATTGGCATGGAACGCACCCTAACCCTGTGGTTACTGCGCATCTGCCGTTAAGAGTATGGAAGATGAAGGCGATCGACTCCGTGCCGCTGCGCGACGAGTTTGATTTAGCACCATTGCGACGTTTCGCAAGTAGGCTGCGATCTTCCGATACCCCTTCGTCTGCATGCAGGGTCCTCTGAACGTGGAAGCACAAGAACAGCATCATAGAGCGGACTTACTGCTGTCGATAATAAATATCAGGTGCTCGATTTATCATAGTAGAGGTCACGGCGCTGCCGACTCGAGTCATTTCGCTGGCAAGTGTCAGTGCGAAACGCAACCCCTAACGGCACTACAGGTGATCACTGCCTTCTTCTAGTTTGTCCTTTTGTAGGAAAAAGCCAGGGTTGGCTACGGGTCGTCGCCATAAGGTCATCCTCTAGCCCGTGGTGGCTGCCAAGGTGATCATGTGCCGCAGTTGTTCCCTAGTGTCATGCGGCGATCGTGCATGTATGTTCCGACAGGTATATCGGCCCGTGTGGGACTCCTAATTTTCCCCTTTGAAGTTCGCGCATCTGATCCCTTCCCTTTGCCCTAACAGTACGGCGCAGTGCGCCCCTGACCACTTCGGATGGGTCCGAAGTGCCGACCGCCATCATATCTACATTTGTCCTGGTTCGCGCTCGTACTATCCTCCTGGGTGATAAGTCATGTTCTTTGGGACATATGTGGTTGCCATGGCATTGGATTTAACGTGTACGACTCAACTGACGAATCATTAGAGACTTTACGGGAGGCGTCGGGATCCAAGTATAACCATGCGCACTCTATATAGTGCTGTTTTCCAGTACGGTGCGTGCTTATGGAATCGCTTCTTTCGTAAACCCGGTCGGGTCGAGAGACCTTATTGTCATGTTCTTCTGAAATTTTCTATTTTTCATACCGCTCGCTATCTCGGATGCCCTCTCTCCATGTTGCGTATAGTCTGACACGGATCGAACGTGTTCGGGCCGTTATCGGCGTTCTCACATATAACTCGGATCTATCCCTTCGTTTTGTTTGCGAGTACTTCATATGGGCTCCTTGGAGCTGGTTGTCCGACACCGATTGCCTTGATCACGCACTTGAGAACGAGAGAAGCCCTACTGCCAATCTTGTCTAATCGATAATCAGGATCAACAGCGTCTTGGCTGAGGACCAGCAGACGAGTGTCCTTCACATCAATCAATTTCGGAGCAGTACGGCCCAACTTCCAACTGCCTCCACCAAGATTGGCAACAAGTGATCAGGCATTTGACAGGTGTACGGAGTGACCTATATCGAGTTTTGTTCGACGTTTATGCTAACCCAGGAACGTCCGAACAATAGTACCCCACCTCGACGTATGATCAGTCAGGTGCTCCTCAGAAACATCCTTAAGGCAACTGGAACATTCCATCTCCAACGCCACTCCACTCACTCGTCCGAGTTTAATGTCACGCCATCTAGGCGCGAGAGGTCTGGCCATAAAACATCATCAAAGCTGCTAAGATAATCAGGCACTGTGGCCTAGATATCAGCATGTGAAGCGAATATCAACGTATATGACGTGCTTTACGCATTGGAACATTGACTCTGAATCCATGGCGTTACTCTTTCACCATCCAGGTCATTTGAAACTCCCGTAAAACACAGAGGCATATTACAGTATATCCATACTCTTCCCCAACCCCTATCCGAGCACTTGAGTCGCCCTACGTCCGGAATACGACTAGCCATCATGAAAGCAGGCTTCTCCCGCAGTCTGTCGTCCAGAAGCCAAAACTAACGTGTGATATGTTGATGTCAGTGTCGGAGATATTCGTGGAAGGTAATAGACAGTGCGAAAGAAATCGACTGCTGATAAGAAATAGAAGGATAACGGTTAAACTGACCTGATACGATGAGCTTGACAGTCATCTTGCACCCGAGTCTTGCTGAAGGGCGTAATGGAGATAGGACTTCTCGAGAACGCTTTCATAGCTGCGTCTTCGCTGTGACAGGGAACGATGAAACCCGCATTGCATATCAGAGACATGGTGGAGTTAGTAAGGCTTTCCGTACCCATCGTGCCGGATCAGGATGCAAGCCTGGGACATAAAGAGCCGGTTAACACCACCAGAGTTTCGGACGATGATAAAGGCGTGTGTATGTAGGGGTGATGGGGGGCGGCACCCTCACACGACGAAACCACCTGGGTAGGAGGAGGGTTTTTCCATTTCGCCCAGCATCGTTCCCTCCTGCACACCTCGAGATTTGGGCCCACCTTTACACGGCTTTGTTCACTTCCGGGACCGGCGATTTGGTATCCGCGATGACGATGATGACATCTGCAGCGAGAAAGTGGCTCCGCAAACGTAGCGGGATCACGCATGTCCTCTTAAATGTACGTCGTGCCAACAGGCAGGACGTGCAGGCATTCGAATATGCCCTCGTGTTCTTGTTTGATTATGGATTGTAGCTGGATGGGATGAAACGTGTATGGTATTGGATTTGTCCTTCCGTTGATTTGGGTTAGGAGGCTGGTGCTGGATGAGGTCACATCGTAGAGAGGGAACACCAGGTATTTTGCCCCACAAGCCGACACGTGCTCGGTGACCCCTATGATACAAACTTCGTACGTAGTTTAAATGAAGAGCTCTGCAAGGTTAAGGAAACAAGCTGTCAGCCATGCGCCGTGCCGGGTGGCGGAGGATAATTTGCTTCGCACTTCGAGATAAGCAATCGAGTTGATTTAGACTGCTGCAATCCCCGCCGTATGTGCATACGATCGCAGTACAGACAGGAACAAACTCGGACGGTGACTTCCACTTTAGACGTGCGACGAGTCCGAACCACTTCTTCATGAACGAGTCAAACGGGGAGATCCCATTTCTGTCTACTCTTTGAAACTGATGCGATAAGATTATCTCGCACGTTCGAAGTCAGTTATGTTATTCGCTCTCGGGACACAAAGACTGCCGTGCTCGAGGATCGGCAAGGCGATATACTTGTCTGCCATCACGCCATCACCCAAAGGGGTGTCTGATGAAATATTCGCGTACTGTGCTCAGAATTTAGATGTTTCGATAAGCTCCCTGTCTTGTCCGATAGTGACTACTAGACCACTTCCGATCCACCTCGGTGGCTTGCCCTCCGTGTCCAGAAGACCATTGTTGACGCCATCTCCGAAGAAGACGTACCCTGGTATGTACCGGTCGACAAAACTTACGGCGTCATGTAAGAGAAGGAAGACCAAACGGGGGAGAGACACCAACGCTTTTACTTGCTCGTCTGTCATTCCCTTGCCGCCATTTCTAGCCTTCATGTAGTGCTCTTGTTCCAATCGCCACTTGTAAATTATTTTGTAGGGGCATGAAGAGGGACCCTTTATCTGCCAACATTTCCTCGTCCTGTTCAAATGCAGATTTTGGCACAATCGTCGCTTACCTGAATAAAAGCGTCTAGGGTATCCCACCACTTCACATAGGCTTTCAGCTGATTGTTGATGGTGAGTACGTCTTCCATCCTCACGAACGATTTCAAGTCAAAACGGTCCTCCAACCCCTGCACCGGTTTATCCCAACGCTCCTTTATGAGAGATACACTCGTCGGGTGGAATCCAACACACCATCCCTCCAGTATGAAAACATCAATAGGCGGACGTATGACTTTACCGTGGGGAAGTCGATCACCCTCTCCTCCAAACAAACTCTTGTCAAATATTGGTAGTTCTAATTCATCAGGTTTTCCATTGATTTTCTTAATCTTCTCCAAGAGAGTGTTTCCAAGCTCGATGTCATGTGTGCCGGGTTGTCCACGTCCCTGAAGTAGCCTGTTTTGGGGATGATCCCTTGCAAGAGATGCCAAGCCGTCATGAGTAAGATAAAGGTCGTCGATCGAAAGGACAGCAACCGAAAGTAAGTGAGGTGAGGTTGAAAGCTGTTTCTGAAGGTGCGACGTAAGGAACGTCTTGCCGCTGCCCTGGGGCCCTTGAACGCCCACAAAGAGAGGCGGACAAGGGGGACCGACAAATCTGGAACGATGGTTCTTTAAGCAACACAGGACGTGTTCTGTCATGGGTCGTACCGCGGGCGGACGCAGAGAAGTGGACATGGTTAACATGATAATAATGGACAGCACGGCCGAAGCGCCTGCCTGGTGGTGGCCACATCATGTGACATTAAGCCAGACGCCTCTTGGTATTCTCAACGTGGTCTACAGTATCAGATAGAAATGTACTAAATAGCCGTGCAAGATTCCCTGCATGGTACGCGTCCCTAATACCACCAGCCTACAGGGTATGGACGAAAATGTCTATTAGTCCCAACAACTTGGGTTCCGCACGTAACGAAGGTCTAGACGCCCAAAAAGAAGTTAATGGCTTCCACCATACCGCGCTTTGCGGCCGATGTCGAATGGTATGTACTTGTACTTCAGCATGTGTCTAACAAGCCAATTCAGCAACAGAGAAGGGGGGGAAAAAAGAACTAAACATACTGTATTTGTCGTCTCATAGTTAGCGCAAACAGCACGCAGAAATAGACGACAAGTATCGGCCAGTACACGGGAACATCGAAGACTTCGGAAAGGGTGCAGAACAAGGCAACAACGACCGCCCGGGTGGAACTCAACCTAAGGTTTCAAGTCACGACACAGGTACGCAGCCGAGACCGATGCATATGCTTACCAGAACTGCCACTCTGGCAATCTCCTGACAAAGGGCCGGAATTCATCATCCCGCTGGGACGGGAGAGTGGGGCCCTCATCGCCGGTACCTTCCTCAATTTCATCGGCCACTAGGTCGTCCTGAAGGGAAGGGTCAAATCTCGGTTGCAAGAACGCCAACAAGAGGTTGAGAAGATAAATGGCGAGCGCATCTATATCTATGATCAGCTTCTGGTGAAACAACGATGACCCAAGGTACTCACAGCATACTGTTCAGAGGGTGAAGTTACTGGGTCAGACTGAAGGATACGTTCATATTTGCATGTACTAACCGATGTACCACTAGACGACCGTCAGCCAAACGCACACGATGATAGCGAGACACGTCTCACCCCCTGGGATAGCACAATCCTTAGCATGAAAAGGGTAAGCAGTCCGAGGGTTCCCAACCACCGCTGGAGGACGTGTGGTGTCCACCTGTCCAGCGTTTGTTGGTACTGACGCTGAAGCTTTGCAAGGTGGAGCTGAGCGGCTGCGAGCGGTGGAGGAGCCGCGGGTTCATCTGAGGACATCATCTTGAGTCGTAAAAGAGGAAAGGGATCGGTAAAGCAACGTCGACGTTGTAACGCGTTTCTGTTCGGGATTTTTCTGATCAAACTTGAGCCAATTGAGCTGTTGACGACGGTGACCTCAGTAGGGGCGGAGTCAGTCGGAGTTTCAAATCTCTTACTGCAGACGTCGGCACACTGGAACCACAACGTACACGAGAGGTGGACCGGTGACCGGCGGCGACCAGTGAAGCTTGAAGTCGCATCAGAGGGCCTGAAATTCTAACATGGGGTTCTTGTTCGGGTGCACACTTGATTCCATCTTCAAGTCCAAGCGATACTTATTCGAGGAAAGCTTAATTTCGGGTAATTTCTGATATGCTCGAGTATCGATGTCCTCGTTTCAGTCAGCATACTTGCTCATACTGTTCCCTGAACTCGCAAATGAGGGCTCGCAAATATATATATATATATGCAATGCTGCAGCTTTGGACGGCTTGCTCTCGGCGACGACACCAGGACCAAGATCAAGTAAAAGTCTGTCACCGTTGTATCTCTCCATTCAGGGGCTGGCGGATTTTTTGCTCAATCATCGCTGCCACCTCCGTTGAGCTCCTGAATGATCAATGATCGGGTCTCATCGAATTTCCTCGGTTCCATGAATAACTTGACCAACACTAGCCTCAGGATCGCGACACTACAAACGATTGACTACATCCGCGGGTCTATGGTACATATCTTATCTGCTCTACTCCCTTTTTCTGTGTCTCCTTATACCTTGCCCACCACAGAAGCCTGAGATTCTGAGCCTCAGATCAAATGCGATGTTAACTACCGCGATATGTGGCGCTCGTCAAGACGAGCCTTCATCTGGTGTTCAGTTGGCCGCGCACATGCACTTTGCAACTCCCTCGAACTCGACTGCAAAGACTTCGAGCGGGAGGTTCGTTGTCTCCACCTATGGGTCGCTCATCGTCTCATCCTACAGGGAGAGCACAATTACATAATGCGAGTTGTCTGCGAAGCAATCTAAAACTCTTCGGTTGCTGTTCAAATTGGAAGCCTTCTACGTAGCGCTCCGCCAAGACTACGGCCCCCTATTACGATAAGACGACGCCCTACGTAGAGCAAGCCCTTTCGAGGGTATGTGCTTCGGTTTTCGGGTGATATCAGCGAATTGATCCGCCATCTTAACTCACTGTGATGGGCATGAAACACAGTGACAAACGTGTGCCTTTGCAGGCTGTCGGGTTTTGGTCCACTGTTTATGAAGAGGAAATCGAGTTTACTCACGAGGCACGTGAAATGCGTCTCCGGGGTTTGTTGTTCCTGTTGTCCAGATAGAGACTGGCCATTTATTTCTTATCGTTCAGACTGCTGATCATGGCGAACCACCCGAAGTCGTATATCCGAATTCTTTGCCAAAACTGTGTTGCCCGACGCCGTTATCTTTCTTCTCACCCCTCACTCGTCAGGAAGAAGATGCCGACGAAGACGTATGAAATGCATTCATGTCTGCCAGCACATGCGTCAACTTTATGGCCCCGCCATTGCTGACCCAATAGCTGACGCTGTCATACTTTTCATCGGAGCCTTCATGAAGTCTTCCAGTTGGCATTGGCGGGAAGCAGCGGTAATGACCTTTGGGTCTACCCTCAATGGTCCCGGTTCAAGCATCCTGACGCATCTCGTAAAGTAGGCGCTCCTACTGCTGATAGGGATGATGAGCGATTCTAACTTACACAGTGTACAGTTGTATAGACGCTATGGAGGATATGTGGTTTGCTCGTTGTCACCTTCAAGCCAGATGTAGACTATCGTCGTGGTGGTCGAGATAACCAAATGAAAATCATACCAAATCCGAACATTGTGTAATCGGTGAAAATCACGATGCGAGTGTCGTTATTTACCCAAATAATTGTAACAGTCCTTGCGGTGAAGGCCCCAGCAGTCAAAACTGTTTGAACACGTTGGATGTGTCAACATTATGCTTGCCGGCGTCGAAATACTGCCAGCAGCAGTAGTAATTTGGTGTGCTGTAGCAACGTGAGTTCGCATCCTATCGCACTTGAACATAATGAATCCATGTTTGGCAAAGCATGCTAGGCTATGAGCAAGTTGATATCCTCGAGCTGACACGACTTGACCTTGGAGACGGGTATCCGTTTAAGTAGTGTCTGAAATCTCGGTGGCCTGTTCACCAACCATGCCTGTAAACCTCGGGTTGAACCCATCCAGGTATGAAGGATGTACACGACGCGTGATTGACTTAGTTTTCTGGATGGTTCCATATATCAGCCTCACGAAGACTGTTCTCTGGACAAGCTAGGCGGATTCTCGTTTTTCGGATGCATTTCAACTGCTGACTTGCAGCGCAACAGCAAATATCTCGAGACGCTCCCATAGTAAAGGCCTGTGCGACGAAACCTGCGGCAGTATCGTGAATTCCGCCTGGCATGCTCGGTGACGCACTGCAAAAATGTCACCATTTGTGCCGGTACGAACCACAGGGCCGGAAAGGCAGTGTACCCAGAGATTGGTCCGTGACCGACCGGCTACGTAGACCCAGCCGAGAAATAGCAGTCGTAAAAGAGTGTGGTCAGATGCATTACTGTTCTGTGCCGGCTGTTGGTGGACCGAATGCTCTCTGGCACTCACAGATGATCGCCTTTACCTCCAAACAAAAACGGCATGTCGGATCGCTATGCGTGAATATGCAGTGAGGGCAACGTGTAGAGTATTGTAAAGTTTACACCTAATACCATGGAAGTACTCATGTATAAATACCAGAGAATGTTTAGATCAAGAAGGGCACAACAGCCCTGCGTTCCTTCGGATACTCTGCAAATTTATTAAGGTACCACTGGTGCCCTTTATAAGCCCTTGGAAGCATCAAGAGAATCTCGGCAGACGGGAAGACCCAAGGTGCGTGGAAATGCTGCATGAACGCAGTGAGCGATGTTAGAGGAGGCAAAGGAGCGGCAGCAATCGCAAAACCAATCCACTCTACCCATTCGCAAAAGTAGTTCGGGTATGAGATGTATGTATATAGATAGCCGTGCGGAATCGCGTAGTACTCTGCTCTTTTCTTCGCTGGATTGTCTTCGTACTTGGCTTTACCTTTTGCCTTGGCATTGCGACGGATGTTGAGAAGTATTTCATCGTGCAAAATGTTCCCGATAAATCCAGAAAGCCAAATGAGGACCCCGCCCCAATACAAAGGACGCCGGAATGCGACCGAGAGAAATGCATGGGCAGTGTCGGAGCGGAGGTACGTGCCCATCATCAGACCATTAAAAAGGTTGAAGCATATCCCGGAAAGAACCACAGAGAGATGAGACTTGGACCGAGAGGGAGTCCGTAGCGGAGAGATCAAACTACGGTTTAAGTAGTGAGTAAGAAAAAGGCCCGCGAGGAGACCTTGAGGAGCCGATATAGGGGGTACGTGATCGAGAAGCGGCGCTTGTGTGAAGGCGTGAATGAAGGCTATTGGCGCGAATAGTTCCATAAAGATCCATGATCGTATCCCATCAACGCTTAGGGCGGTTAAGACGTGGTCCTTGGAGAGAGAGAACCTCCCAAAGGGGGCGTTAACGAAAAACAGCAGCGGGCACGCTGCAGTCGAGACGACGACAAATCCCGTCCTTATATCTGTGGCAGAAATTGTCAGTCGAGAACGAGCGGGCGAGCCGATCTGGGTGTGCTCACTGTCGTATGTTAAGAACATTGTAGTGGTAGTAGTAGTGGACAGGCGAAGGCGCCAGATTGGGCTCGCGCGTGTCATGGCCTCACTGACTAAGCAGAGGGGTTACTGCACCACACCTTTACCTGCACTTTGCTCATGTATGGCCGACAGCCATTTATCATCGTCGAAACTGCGTCTGAAGCGAACCCCTGCGGAAAAGGCAGAACGGGCTCGTCGCAAGGCCTTCAAGGAAGCGCGAAAGGCCGCCAAGCGACTGAGGAGGGCTACTGCTGACGGATACCTCACTTCGGACGGTAGCGGTTCTAAAGAGAAACCCACGAACAAGAGACGCAAACATCGGCGAGCTAGTGACCCAGATGGTGCAACGCGACGACCCTCTCCATTTCGAGAAACAGACTCGGATGGCGTTCGAGCCGAGTTAGAAGAAAATGCATTTGCGGAGAAGATGTGGGGGGCCCTTGAAGACGATGAGCGTTTAGATGGAATACACTCAAGATTTGACAGCTACATTCGTATCCCTGATCGGTGGGCCGACGATCGCACAGGACAGGATAGTCATTTGGCGAAGGATCCCCAGTATATGAATGATGACGAATATGCAGAATGGATCAGGGAAGGAATGTGGAGGTATGTCAGTCCTGATCCATTAACCTTTGGACTCATCTTGCCCATTTAGGCGGAAGCATGCACATGAATATGAAGAACTAGCTAGAAAAGAGTCTGAAAGAGCAGCTCGTCGGGACCGCGAAGCCCAAGCCAGAGCAGAAACTTCTCGCCTTGAGAAGGCAGCCTCTGAGCGGAGAGAACGGAAGAGAAGGGAAAAGGAAGAGCTACGCGAACACGAATACCAACTTTCATACGAGACTCGCTGGCAGGAACTTCTGAACCCGGGAGACACAAACATGGATCCACTGGCGTTCATGGACATCCCATGGCCGCATTTCCCGAGTTTCTCCTCAGCCGTTGGTGGAAGCACAACCCATCTCACACACAGGATCGAGGATTTCACAGAAGAATCCATCTCCAAGTTTTTGACGGTGCTTACGAGCAAGTCAATGCGCCTTGTCGCTGACGCAGACAAAAGTGAGGATAAGGTTAGGAAAGAGAAGTTGAGGGAAACGATGTTACGCTTTCATCCGGACAAGTTTGAAGGTCGTGTTATGCAGCGAGTATTAGTCGCCGATAGAGATCGAGTCAGGGAGGCTGTTGGTCAGATTGTCAGGGTGCTCAACGTACTCATGGGCGCACGATCCTAGTGGTGTCAGACACGCATATTTTGGCGTAGGTGGTTTGCTTCAGTGAAGAGCGGGGGATGTTTACTAACTAGCTTTCACAGTTAATGTCATAGTTCACCGTTGTCACCGCCAGGCAGCAGAACGGAAATTAGGAGGGAGCACAGTCGTTCATTCACAGTTCGCTTGTCGGTGTGTGTGTTATCGCTGCTACCGTTCTAAGCACCAGTTCGCGGCTGTCGAATACTAACGTCACTCAACACTCCTTTATTTTTTTCATTCCGATCGTTATTCTGGCCCAAAATTCAAAGCTGCCCTTTGGAGCTTACCAGTTACGGACGGCTGCGTTAGGTGTTCAAAGAGGTGTCGCACGATTGGGAGGTCCGCTGGCGAGCGATGGTAGTTCCACATCTCATCGCTTGATTGGTAGCATGGACTGGGGTCGGGCGACATTCCGCATTGCTCTCCACACGTCGAGATATCCCGAAATCCAGTATGGAGTCATTTCAGGAGAATTTAATTGCCTGGTGCCGATCGTGGTAATGTCGATCCGTTGTCTCCCGCAGTGGCGTTCACGTCTTCTCCTGTGGTTATGCTACAGAGGTGTCTGTCACGGCGTAAGTGGAGGGGATAAATTTTCTGTTTTCTGTTGGTCGGTAGACGGGCCGAACTGAGGCATTCCCACTCTGGCACCTAAGAACCATTTGTTCGTTAAAACCCCCGGCTGCCAACCGTCTTCCTTACATCTGACTAGACTTCCACGTAGACTCACTCAGACTCCTCTCCATTATGCTGATCGGTTCTTAACTTTTGCCTCGATCCTTCGCTTTGAAATTCGCATCTCCTTGCCGCCCACATCGGTGTGTTCAATCCGTGGATCTGTATTTTCTCGTCGGTGTGTCTTCACATGTGCGATACGTCCATCGACTGGCTGCTTGTATGGATGTCCGTAACTTCCAGGGGAGTACTTAACACCCTGATGTACGTCCTGTTCGAGTCTAGTGGCAAACTTCTCGCTGCACATTGGTCACCACCGATTCCAGGCTGAAGTAGATTCCCAACCACCTCTCACCAGTCGTTGGCCATCACTACGATGTACTGACATAGACTTTTCCCGGTGCATACGTCAGCCTTCCATCATCTGGAGCGTGCGGAGCTGGGAATCGCCGTGTGGTTTGTTCTGCGGGTGCCAAATGTACCTGCATCGGGGCCATCAAACTTGCTACGCAACGAGCTTCCGATTGGGCCGTTCCCCCATGTTCATGCGGTTGACTTTCCAAACAAGTTACCTCCGCCTACACACGAAGGCTGGCGGTGCAAGCTTCACATTTCCGAGGCTTCATTCCTGCCTTCTAAGGTTGAGCCACCTCTTATGATGTCTATTTCCGTCACTGGCCACGGGGTGCCTGTTTTGCCTTCTCATTTATCTCGGCACCCCCATGTTCCATCTTAGTTTTTTTGCTGTACTGTCTCCTGCATTCTGCTCTACTCGAGCTATCGAGGTAGACATACTTGACCTGCTAGCTAGCGTACTGTGAAGCCTGTGTCAGGGTGCGGGGATTGTTGCTTACGTAAGTTCTCCGGTGGAGTTCCGAGCCCGGACATCGGCATCTCCAAGTCGAAAAATAGGGACCACAATGTGATACCCAACGGCCAAGCACGCGAAGCACGTACGAAAAGTGTCAGACCTGCTCGCAGTAGATTTCTGGGTTCTGTAATTAAACGCGTTTTAAGGGATACCTAGCAGCGGCGCGTGAAGTATCTCATTGCATTCTTGACAGCCCGCGACTTCGGGGTGTGCCTAAGTTTGAAACTGAGGGACGGTGAAGAGAAGCCGTACGCGTGTTGTATGCCTTTCTCCCCCGTTTCTCGCGTTCGTGGAGCTTCCCTCAACTACGGCGAGACCAGACAGAAGAGGTCCTATACGAAAAAGCGAAAACAAAGGTGGACTTGACCATTGTTTTAGCAAATCGGGGGCGTATAGTAATAATTAGAACAATACTTGCCGTTCACGGTGCCGTCTCCTTGGGACCCAACTCCCAATACCCTCCGACACTCTCCGCCCCACAACCCACCGTTTGCTGACCACTTTCTCTCTTTTTCGACGTCTGGGAGTAGCTGGACTCTCTTCTTATACCTAAGCCATGACCAGTATCGGGCAGATAATCGATGAAAACTCTTCAAGGACGCTGGCGCCCGCCGCAGTCGCCTCCCAGGTGGCCCTTATGTCGGTGATTTCGGTAAGTTGGCCAAACATATCCTGGTTCAAGCGTGAACACCTCCTAGGTCGCGGCAGTGATAACATTTAATGTCCTTCGGCCTAAGAACAAGGTATTTGCTCGTCTACTCCGTTCCAGTCGCGTCACCAAAAACTCATGGTTGTGACAGGCAATCTATGAGCCAAAGGTCAAGTACCATGTCGGAGACAAGAAGCCACCACCAATATCTGATTCGCTGTTCGGATGGTTACCGCCTCTCTATCGAACGACGGAGCCCGAACTCCTCGAGAAATTCGGTCTCGATGCTGTCACTTTCCTTCGTTTTACTCGTATGATGCGATCGATATTCTCTGCTGTGGCATTCATATGTTGCGCCATCCTCCTACCCATCGACGCCGTCTACAACCTCAAGCACGTTCCTTCTTCGGGGCGTAACATACTGTCTATGCTCACCATCCGCGATGTCGAAGGGTCATACCTCTTCGCTCACGTGGCCATCACGTACATGATATCTGTTGTCGTGATGTTCTTCGTTTGGCGACATTGGAAAGTTATGTTGCATCTCCGCCAGCAGTGGTTTCGTTCGCCAGAGTATATGGAATCCTTTTATGCCCGGACCCTTGCTATTATGCACGTCCCCAAAAAGTACCAATCTGATGCCGGTATACGTGCCATTTTCGACAGCGTGCAAGTTCCATATCCAACCACGTCGGTCCATATTGGTCGAAAAGTTGGACGCCTACCGGAACTTATTGACTACCATAACGACATCGTGCGGCAGCTTGAACAAGTACTTGTTACGTACCTTAAGGATGGCAAAATTGCGAAAGAACGCCCCACAATTCGCATCGGAGGGTTTCTGGGGATGGGCGGGGTCAAAAAGGACGCCATTGATTTTTACACGTAAGAAAACCCGCGGTCCTGTGGCCTTGTGGCGTACTTTAACCACTCCTTGTACAGTGCCAAACTTCAACGCGTAAACAAGGCAATAGAGGACTACCGCCAGGAGATTGATACTCGACAAGCAGAGAATTATGGCTTTGCATCAATGGCTGCTGTGCCTTACGCCCATACAGTGGCCAATATGCTTCGAAAGAAACATCCCAAAGGAACCGACGTGACTTTAGCTCCCAATCCCAAAGATATAGTCAGTTGTCGTGAGTTTACGTTATGTCTAGCATATTGACACGTTTCTCGGTAGATATGGGCGAACATGAACAAATCTCCCGCCGATTTATTCCAAAAGAAAGTCGTCGGTTTCCTGCTATTGGTCCTGGTGTGTTTCTTCAATACTATTCCATTGTTCATTATCTCCATTCTTGCCAACTTGTCCTCGGTAAGTACTTTGGGGATCGTGAATATGATCATGCGTTGACTCGAGGCCAGATATCAGCATATGTTGGTTTCCTCGGTGCATGGTCTAATGCTTCCCCCGGTTCTTTTGCATTCGTATCCGGTGTCCTTCCACCCAGCATTTCCGCACTCTTCGGCGTTGCTCTACCAATCGTAATGCGTTACTTGAGTCGCTTCCAAGGCGCCCTCACTCACAGTCGGTAAGACTGGTCCAGTCTTTGAACTAATGGAGTTCAGCTTATCCGTACCGAAGGCTGGATCGAGCTGTAGTTGCACGTTATTTCGCTTTCCTGGTCATCTCTCAATTGGTTATCTTTACTCTCATCGGTGTGGGGTTCAGTGCGTCATGACCTATTCTCGTATGTGGTGCCGCGTCTGACAGACTTGACAGTTGCCGCTGAGCAAGTCGTGAGCGAAATTGGCGAACACGTCAGTTTTGCAGATATCATCAATAGTTTGCATAGTAATGAGTCATTCCACGTGTTCGAATTCGTCGAGTTGACGGAATCCACAGGTCTACCAGCAACCATTAACTCAACCTACATTAACCAGTCCTCCTATTGGCTTACATTCTTCCCGTTAAGTCCCACAGATGTCAGGCGGGAGATTATAACTGACGTCCCGTGTTAGCCTTCGTGGGTTTCTCACTGTTTTTGACCTGGCTCAGATCGTGAACCTCGTATGGGTCTTCATCAAGAAGAAGTATGTTCAGTTCTTAATCAATTGCACGGTGCGCTGAGGTTGTTACTAGGATCTTTGGTCGAACCCCTCGTGACATACGGGAATGGACACAACCGGCGGAGTTCGAGTATGCCATTTACTAGTAAGCATTTTTCGTGACCTAAGTTGGTTTCAGTGGTTAAAACTGTTTACTAGCTCTATCTTGGTGCGTGATATCAGGCGATAGCGACCCAAGTCTTAATCTATTTTCTTAGCTGTTTATGGGGACCGTCGCGTTCGTATTCGCACCGCTGGCGCCACTAGTAGCATTGGCTGGCGCAGTAGTATTCTGGGCAAGTTCTTGGGTATACAAATATCAGTTGATGTTCGTGTTCGTCACGAAGGTTGAAAGTGGCGGTGTAAGCAGTCCGAGTTCTTATATTGTTCGCTAAGACCGACATTTCCACAGCGCTTGTGGAACATGATCGTCAATCGATTACTCGTCTCTGTGGTCCTGATGCAGCTGCTTATGGTCCTCAGTACGTATCAGTGCAGGAATAAATACATGCCGCTAAACATTTATTCCAGCGATCGGTCTCCAATATGGCTTTAAGTCGTTCTTGTGGCTTACTACTGTTCCACCGATCCTGTTCATTGTTGCCTTCAAGGTCTGGATAGACAAAACGTTTTATCACGAATTCCTATATTACATTCCTTCTCGAGAAGAGCTTGAACATGCACAAATCCACTCCTCCCGTGCTGATGCATCCGGGAACCGTATCGAGAGGCGCTTCGGCCATCCTGCCCTTCATATGGAGCTCTTTACCCCAATGCTGCATGCCAACATGATGCCTCTCCTCGGGGAAGTATACAAAGGTCCAATCGGTAGTGATAAGGCAAAACTGGGCGAGTATGGCGGCAAGAAGCTAAGTGCACAAGTTATCGACTGTGGAATCAAATTTGCGAGTGTCGAACAGGTAGGTGACAGAACTATCGTGTGTTTCGACTTGGTAAACACCTGGTTTTCAGCGAGACTTGGAGTATGACCCGGCATTGTATAAACGCGATCGCGGAGAAGTTGACTGGGACGCACGTTCGATGGCTTCTGCTGCAATTTTCGGACATCGCCCCAGCGAAAGTGCTTCCGCCTACCACCAGAAGGCTAACTTCTACGCAACAGGGGGTGAAAGTGGTCGCTCGTCCCCAGCACATATGAATTATAGCCGTTCAAACACTCAAACCGAAATCGAACTTTCCCGCCTTGGGCAGAGTGCCGATAATCTACCCCTCCTACATGACCGAGGGTACGACTACCCGATGAATCGGCAGACACCGCCACCAGTACCCAATCCACCGCGTTTCACGTCACCGTCCCCTCCGTATGTACCTGGGGGTGGTGTACACCTGTCACCTGCAGAGGATTTCAGGGAAGCCCCTCTACATCGCCCCTACACACCTTCGCGAGAAGGATTAAATTACGCGACCGACCCACCCCAATATAACATAGCTAGTCGCGGCGCACGTTATCCAGTTTAAACGCTGCAGGCCGCTTAATTGAACCTACACGACGTTTGCTATGAGGGCCCTTGCAGCCATACGTTTCCTTAGACCTCATATTGTCATCATTCTCTTTCACTCTTTTTTGCACTTGTAGGGGGTACATATATAACATTTTCTGCAAGCGGACTTCCATACACTACACTCATTTGTGCTCGACGTTTAGGATAAACGGGCTGACAACAATACTCCATTGGCGGAATAGCTACAGCAGGCGTACGGAAACCAGAAGTACTGCTGGATGGTGTTCCAGTGTTTCTAGCCATAGCCTTGTACTATTTTCCAGATTTGCCTTAGGCCCTCCGATTCTGTGTATTCATAATGGACAATAAAAATTTCGGGTTGGTTGTTGTTCATCACTGGAACGATTTCTTGTAAGCACTTGGTTGGTACGCTCAACCTTGCAACCCGTAGGTGTCTCAGAACGTTCTCGACGATTGAAATCAACGATGTACCGCAAGTTATCCATGTATCCGAAACATCGGTTGCAACGAGTACTGAGTCCAGGGAGGTAGCCCAACGGCACGCCCAGAGCCGGCAAATGAGTTCCAAGCGGCCCAGTAGTGCTTGGCATAGTCTCCGTCGCTACAGCGTAATCGCAGATAACACGTATGCAAGGCCATTTTGCCACCCCGAGGCGAAAATAACCTTTGGGAGTCGGCAAAAACCTGTGCGGAACTTGAGCGAAAGTCAAATCGGTACCAGTCAGTTACCTTGGTGGAGCAACAACATTCGGTTTTGCCGCGGACGAATGGTGGTGTTATGAGTTTAACTTTACTCTTCTCCCAAATAATTGCAAAGCAGTCGTTTCCGCGACAACTGCCGGTGGCGTGTTCTGGCTGGGGCGACGGCGCCAAGGCAACACTGTGCAACTTTGTGGCGTTGAGGACCCTTTATCTCATTCGTGAAATACATGTGGTTTCGTCCGCGTGGTCGAAGCTGCGGAAAAACCACGGAAAGGGGCACTATGTGGTCTGTTAACGTGCGGTTACCGGCTTCAATGAATCTTATTCTCGAGACCAGTCACCGGAAGCGCATCTGCATATTGTCGTCGCCCTGGAAGGAGATGGTGGGCGTGTGCCGTTCAGATTAGCCTATACCGTGGAGCTGCAAGTATTGCGAGTGTTGAGAGAATCACGATGTGCTCCTCGTCGTGTGGCGTCGCTAGCAGTAGTACTTGCGCAGTAAATGACCGATGGCTATGTCCAACCTGGATACGTTCGTCCAGTCGTCCCGACCTGCTCCATCGGTCGTTGCCACGTCGCAAGAAATTCGGGACCGTGGATCGATCTTCGTCGGAAGTGTCTACCGTGCAACCAGCCCAGAAGAGGCCAAAGCAGCGCTGCACTACCACAAGCACGTCGTGCATGCGGGGAAAGACGTCTATGAAATCTCTGCATGGAGGTGCATGGTCCTTAAGTCAGGTCGCACTGGCCTATCGGGCCCGGACGATTTTGAGCTACGAACGGGGTTTGACGATGGGGGAGAGCAATGGGCTGGGAGCAAAATACTCAAGATTATGCAGACAGAGGGTGTCATCGATGCCATCGTCATCGTCAGTCGATGGTTTGTCGACGCAAACTCAGGTCTGGTTCATTTTGCTGATTCGATTGACCGGTGTGCAGGTTCGGGGGTACATTGCTGGGGCCAACACGGTTCAGACACGTCGAGACGTGCGCAGGAGAAGTGTGCCGCAAATTCAACAAGGTAGTTGAGATGGAGGAATCCATCCAAACATTATCCACACTAGATGACCTCCTGGCTACCCTCAGGGAAGAGCTTAACATTCTCAGGTCGGGCTCCAGCACCTCAGAAACAGGCACCGATACAAGCGGGACTCCACCGATAAAGAAAGCCCACGACTACAGTGCTGTGCGGGATACTTTGGATCTGTCCAAAGCGAAGCGGCTCATTCACGCACGAGAGAGTGCAATTCAGGTTGTGAAGTCACTGATTGCTAAACACAAAAGCGAGGATAAGTGAACAAGGCACGCAACCGTATATACAGCTAGATACAATTTGAATCGTACTGCCTTACGATTGCATGGATATGAACTCGAACCCAGGTAGACTTAAGATGGTCCATCCTGCGACAAAAGCCTGGAAAATTTTTAGCTTAACTGTTACATCTCAAACACAGAAGAAGTATTCAGAAGTGCAAAATTGGCTGGATGCTCTGCCGTTCGTCAGTGCCCGTGGGCTACGACTGGGGCGGCAAGCGAAATCATCATTGAGAACGACGTGGAGAAGTCACTTACAAGGTTGAACTCTTCCTAAACAACCTGGCGACTCTCAAGCGGATAGGCTCGACCACACGCCTCGAGAACGAGGGGGACAGATACAGTGAGAGGCCAACGCGAGCAGGTAGCAATGCCTGAGGACGGGCATTAGTCCTCGCGTTATTTTGAGAACGAGGCTACCAAACTTACCTTGACCATTCCATACGCAAAAATTGCATTGGCAGCGTCTCCGGCTATGATACTGGATACTCGACGAGGTGGGTTATCGTCGATTGCAGAAACAGGCGGCTGGCCTTTAGAAAAGCCAAAAATGCCATAGCGGCGCCCCACCCGCTCTGCCCACCGTTCTCCTTCATCAAACCACTGACCCATATGATCATTTAGCCAGGACGGTTCGTTGCGAACTTTGTCGCTGTGAATGAACCGGCCAACGACGCGTTCACCGAGGCCCAACTGCCTCGAGGCAAAGAAGATGCCAGCCAGAGGAATAATCGCAGTTAATTCATGAAGAACAGCGAAAGAAAGAACGAGAGAGGGTAGCGGGGTGCCCGTCCTCGCCGACAGAGACGTCAGAGCGTTGTGGTAAGACTGACGAAGAGTTGGCATTAGCCAGAAAACTTTTCAGGTGGCTGGCAAAGCGTCTTACATAAGACGACCAATGCTAGTGAGCGTCCGTCGACGAGCTGCCCGCGTTGTCACTCAGCGACGAAGGCATACACCAGCTAGTGGTACACCAGGTGATGGCGAGCATAATCAGAGCCTTCAATCACAGCCGAGTTTTACCATAGACGATCGTGGACATCAAGTATGGACTTGCAGGAACGCCGACCAGCCAAAGCGAGTCGTTCAACTCCGGTTTGCGCACGTCCCGAAATCTATGGTGGACGCGCTCTCTGCTATACGTGAAGTCGAACGAAAATTTGGTCGTATCCGAGATTATCGTCCTCTGCGAGTGGGTGATTGTCGAACGTCTGCTGTTTGTTGACTTACCGCGCAAGTAGGACGCCGACCGCCCCTCAGAATATCAAGCAATATTCTGGGCAGCATTTGAATCTCCGGAGTCCTTCAAACTTGTCCCTCCTTCAGGTGTCACTCTGAAAGTTCCAGTCTCCGCTCGGGAGAGTCAGGAGGGTGGACCAGGTCTGAGCGACATTCTTGGTCTTCTAGAACCCCGAGAAAGGGGCAGACTTGACCGTCCTGCCGCAACAGTTGCCGGTAGTCTTGGTAGAGAAAAATCTGATGAGACCGTTCGGACTATCGATGTCGAGGTCCGTCGGGTCACAGGTCCGTCCCTGCTCTACACCAAGAACCGCTGACTCAATATCTTCAAGAAACTGAAATTCACTATCGGAATACTACGAGACCTCCAACACGATCAAGAGCCATGAAAGCTGCGATAGGTCACGCGTTCTTGGACTGGGGAGGATTTGCTTCCCTACAGCCGCTTTACGAGACCTCCCCTTTCACAAATCCAACGCAGGCCCACAAGGAACCAGGAATGAATCACATGCGGCTTGCCCTCAACAAGTGGAGTCAAATTCTCGACCGCCCTGATCCATCATTTCCGGAAATGCAAGCGAAAAGGGAAGAAGCTGTTAGGGAACCCTCATCGAGCATCGATTTTGTCGATGCAGTCACACGGACGATAGCTTCAAGTTCGACAAAGCAAACTCGTCAGTCAGCTCAAAAGCCGTTCGCCGACATCGTCGACCCTACATCAACTGGACCAAAAGATGGTTGGGAACCTGTAAAAGACTTCAAAGTTAAATCTAGACAACATTCACCGAGAACCCCATCCATTGACATATCCGAATCTCCCAAGCCACCAAGAGAGCGAAGACTTGAGCATGCTCGGCACCTAGCTCATGAACAGGGCCATGACCGACTAATTCAACTGAAGAGTGAATCAAGGAGTCACCCGAGTCTCGATGGATTGAAGGAGAACCTCGAGAGTGTTCTAGAGTCCTCGGAAGGCCAAGAAAAGCCGTCTGACTTTTCGAACGAAAAGGGGGCATCTCCAGCCAGTCGAGACGAAGATGGTGCTGAGGAATCGAAGAAAAAAGGATTCTGGAATTGGTTTTGAGGGTGGATTGGACAGTCTGAAATATAGCCCTACCTCATGTCTTACTCGTAACTTCCGTATTCTCCGATTAATACGAGCATCGTTATTCTTATGTCGACTCCCTTTCTGTGTTTGACCAGTGCGGGCGGGTGGCCGAACCCCACGTCTGCCGTGCGACATAAGCTTTGGCTCCGTTCCGGACAACACGGGTGATCGTAAGTTCCGTCGTTTTGGGTTTCTCTGCATCCAGCTCTGGGATTGAAAGTCATGTTGATCTCGCACATGCTATTACCACGTCGCTCGCTGGCTTGGGCGAGGCAGGCACTGTCAAGGGGACATCCCACCACCGTTGCATCCACACAAACACTTCGCGGTAAGTGGCTCGGTGCGAGTGTTTAGCAGCGTGTTCATTATTGCACGTCCCGGGTAAGCTCGAAATTATGCACAATATCGTCCTGAGGTACGTGCCACTGTGACTAGGGCGTGAAGAACGGGCGTTGCTGACGCCAAGTGCAGGACCCCCTGAACTTGGACTCGCTTCTCACCGAAGATGAGATCGCCATACGGTCGGAATATTTCGGAAACTTGTTGGGTACTTTCCATTGCTGATTGAAGTTTACATACCCCAGAGACACCGCTCGCGGGTACTGCCAGGCGAGCCTACACGAGTCCTCCCGAGAATTAGATCGACTAATTTCGGGTGCTTCCAGGAGAACCTGTTGCCTCGTGTTCTGGAAGGATGGAGAACCGAGCGTATGTTCCCTTCTCAATATGTTGTCGCGATCCATGGTTTGATTGTTGTTGCAGAGTTCAATCATGACATCCTGCCCGAAATGGGTGGTCTTGGTCTTCTCGGTCCTACTATCCAAGGGTACGGTTGCGCCGGAGTCAGCTACGTGGCGTACGGGCTTATTGCTCGAGAAATCGAAAGGTTAGTTGGATCAAACATGCTATCAATGTTGGCACGTTGACACGGGACTTAGAGTGGACTCGGGGTACCGCTCGACGGCTTCTGTACAGTCCTCCTTAGTCATGCATCCCATCTACGAATTTGGTACGGAGGCCCAGAAAGAACGGTACTTACCTCGTCTAGGTAGGTGGTACAGATAATCTCTACCAAGCCAGTTTTTTTGGTAAACAGTATTACCGCAGCAAAAGGAGAAATTATCGGTTGCTTCGTGGGTTTATAACGCAAAAACACTTCTCCTTTTCCTGGCTAAGCCACTACTAGGGATTAACTGAACCGAATCATGGTTCTGACCCCGCAGGCATGGAAACCAGTGCCGGAGAGACGAATGGAGGCTTTGTATTAAATGGGATCAAAACATGGATAACAAATGCCTCCGTCGCGTGTGTATCTACATGTCCGCCGAGGGTTGTTTTCGTTGACTACCCGGCTTCTAGCGACGTTTTTGTTGTGTGGGCGCGCTGTAAATGGGATGGGAAAGTCCGTGGATTCATCTTGGAAAAGGTATGTTTTACAGTAGCTGTCGAATACTTTTCTTACACCGCTCCATTTGGTGTGGGTCAGGGTATGAAAGGTCTAGATGCCCCAGTAATCAAGAACAAAGTTGGCTTGAGAGCCTCCCTCACAGGGTCTATTTTTATGGACTCGGTCGAGGTTCCTCATGACTCGCTTCTGCCTAAAGGACAGGGTCTCAGTGCCCCATTTTCCTGTCTGAACAGTGCCCGGTATGTTGCTCTACCGGGGACTGAAGTCCTCGTAGTATTGCACTGACCTGGATCAGTTATGGTATCTCATGGGGTGCTATGGGCGCACTAGAGGACTGTCTCGACAGAACACTCAACTATGCTCTTGAGCGCAAGCAATTCGAGCGTCCTTTAGCTTCTTTCCAGCTCGTGCAGAAGAAACTTGTTGATGCTCAGACTGAAATCGCCCTGGGCTTGTTGGCAAGTTTGCAGGTTGGTAGGCTAAAGGAAGCAGGCAAGGTTACACCGGAAATGATTAGTATGGTGAAGCGCAATAATTGCGGAAAGGCCCTTCAGCACGCAAGGGTGGTCCTGGATATCCTTGGAGGTAACGCATCCTCGGACGAGTAAGTATTCGGTCTCTGATTTGCATCATCCATTGCTGGATGAACCTGTATCAAGGTATCATGTTGGTCGACACGTTGCAAACTTGCAAGTTGTGAACACTTATGAAGGTGAGTAAATTCTGGTTTGACAGGCCTCTTTTCGCTAATCTGCCACAGGAACTCATGTCAGTAATTCAATGCTTTTGATTTTCGCGGGCGCAAGACGCTCATGATGACTTCTCATTTTCCAGGATATACACAGCCTTATCCTGGGCAAGGCGATGACCGGTATTCAGGCCTTTACCAATTAGTTTAGTCCTTTGCGTGACTACCACCATATTTTGCCCTCGGGTGGAACTCGGGACTTGTACTCCATGATATTGGAAATTCACACGATTAACCCATAGCCTTGGCTCTTGGAATGGTAGTGAATTGATCGATATCAATCGTGTCCTGTCTGAGCGGAAGCGCAACATCATATCGTGGGGGAGAGAACCCCAGAGGTCGATGGTCCGGCTCTTGGCCGCTGCTCGGATTACACTTCCCCACCCCCTGGAAACCGGACCTCATGTCTTTCCGTCCTCCCGTCAAATCTGGGTTCCAGCCATAATGGCCTGCTGATATGTGTCAATGATATCGCGTGGTCGGGGGTCTGACTTTCAGTCAAGTTGAAAATATTGATTACTCGATTGTCCTTGCAATCGGCGGACGTGGAGTTCCTAACGGCTTTCCGAATCAGGGGCAGGGAGGAAGATCCCACACAAGTTCCGCGAATTGGTACTTCCTCTATATGGTAGAACGTCGCTATCAGGCCCAGACTTGTAGTATTCTCATTCTCTCTTTTTTTTTTTTCTACCTGCTTCTAGCCCGTTGCATCCTTCCTCGACGTTGCCAGTACTTCCGATACGTTGGAGGCTAAGAACGTGTGATCCCATTTAGTGGAATTTCCCGTTACATACATCAGTTACAATTTCAATTTGCGAGAACACTGATAACGTTTACAGAACTGTGAAGATGATAAGATCCTACTAAATTACACTGGTTTTGGGGCTCCGCAAGAGAAAACCGGGGACCGCGGCGAAGGCTGGAATAGACGGTCTTGTAGTGAATGCTGCAATTTCACGCGTCTGCATTTCTGAGTGAGGGATGGACATATGCCAATCCGAGCATTTCGAAAACCTCGCGTTCAGATTTAGGGAAGTACAGCTTGGAGTCGCGACGGCGCGATCTTGCATTACAATCGGGGGGAGGGTTAAGCCACTGCCTGCGCAAACCAGAGACTATGGCCTGCTCACATTCCTGAGGAATCAAACTTCATTCCCCTAAATGCATGCTTAACGAGCAAATTATTTGATAATAGAGTCTGTGCATACTTCTGTTGTTTTGCCCAAAGTCGTAGATCTCTTTGAAACATCGTCGAACCAGTCCTGGAATCACCAGTATGCCATCTGAAGAAGCTGTTAACAGCTTTACTTACCATCCCACAACAGCAGTCCAAAATACTTCTGGGGCTGCGAAAATGAGATCTACGCGACGATGAATCTGCCTCTCGCCAGGACCCGAGGGAAGACGAAACACGGTAAGAGCCTTCTCGAGGGAATCCCAGTGGTGAGTACGAAGTGCGTTATGTTCATGGAATCCAGAGAGATCTGCATAGTGAATGAGATGGATAGTGGAATCATGGGCTCCGTCGTACGTACGCATTACATGGGTCACAAGGTCTGACAAAAAGAAGATAGTAACTGAACTCTCCGTACCAGAGCAGTGGATTGGAAGGAGACATACTCTGCTCGTGCAGTGCCTGGACAAGCCTCTTGGCAAGGCCCTTCACCTTCTCAGACCCCGAATTCCAGTCAGAATGAGTGATTACTATGTCAACGTCGTTGCTCAGAGGTTTCCCCCTCCGGTAACTGTACGAAGGGACAGGAGTAATCTCGGAAGACAGAGGGAAGAGTGCACCAACCCGCCGACAATCAAACTCTTACAACCCACCTGAATGGATGCCAGCACTTCCATGACAACGCGATTAATTTCTTCCGCCTCCCCGCGTGAAATCCTGCCAACGAAAGTCCGGTAAGACTATCCGCTGGTCGTTCATGACCAACACCTCCGGACCGAAGGACTCACAGCTGACCAAAATCGTGTCTGAGAGCCAACCCGACCTTAATAGAAATTTCCGTCGTCACCTCTTCGTCGCGGGGCTTATCCGGCGTAAATTGTGGAATGGCTTCTGTGCTAACGTCGCCCTGCGTAACTTCGTAATATCGGTCGAGTTCTTCCAGCGTTCGCAGGCCGAGAGCATAGAGCTTTCGGGCGGTGTGGGGACCTATTCCGTAAATAGTTGTGAACGCTGACAACGATCGGAAACGTGGAGAAGACAGTATAGTTTCTTCCAGGTCGTCGATCTCAATAACGATTAGTATACGAAGCTATAGGGCTCACGAGCTTCGGAAATCTTTCCACTTTGGGTGTATTCTTCGATCTGCAGGGGTTGTAAGACTAAGTGTAACAGGGTCAAATAACACTCACCATTGACAGAATCTTCTCGCCAAGATACGGTAGTCTCGCGACTCCACCTTGTAACTTTTCTGCGCTGATGGGATTGGGATACGCTGCCAGGCCAGTCAGCTCGGGCCCCAAGACGGTTCCATTTACTAACCTTTGATCGCCTACGAAATTAAGACGACAATGACTTTCGCATTTTTTTCATGGAAAGAAGACGACTAACACCAATTGCCCTGGCATAACTAAGCATACTTCTCTCTTCACCCTCGACAAACCTACATCGACGTATGATGTCGAGCTCCTGCACAAGACCCTGATTTGGGCAAGTAAGTGGTGATCCTCGCTGACACGAGTAGCGCGAGGTATAATCCAGAGCAGATGTGTCACGCGGATCCAAAGTCTCCTCGGGATCACGAAAAAGGGCTGGTTTCAACCGCGCAAACTCTGGCTGTTCAGGAGCCACGATATTTCCTTGGTTCTTGTCGGGACACGACCTTTCAGTCTCCTCGCGAAGATCGCGTAATGCGGCGTAATCGCCGCAGGGAAGCAAAAAGCCAGACCTGACGCTGTTTTGCAGCCACTCCGCCGAGACTATCGGCTTTAACCTCTGGCCAGTGACCAAAATAAGCGACGTCATACGTACAGGTTCAGGACAAAAAACGCCTACAGCGAGCGACGGGTTGACATGTCTCTCCAACCTGGAACGAGTGCGAATCGCAGTAATAATAACGTCTGCTTCTTCGGTGTTTGCACTGAGCTCAATCCTCCGTACGGGGGAATGTTGGTTTTCTCCGACACTCAGAAAGCGGTCTTCCACGAGGCCGACCAGGCTTTGATATGTGGTTGAGTCAAACTTGGCAGATAAGACGTAAATCTTGAGGGGGGAATTATCCGCACTAGCGTTGTCTGTGATATTCCAGGGCGAATTTGATCGAGCACGTTTCAGGTCGCGCCGAAAGTCACTGTAGGAATCATCGGAATCTTCTCCGTCGCTCTCGGGGGTGCGAAGCTTATGGGTTCTTTTGGGAGGCAACAGCGACATAGTCCGTTGACTGTGCCCAGTGGCGATGGGCCGTTCGCAGCTCGCTACAAGCGCGTATGAGCCGCACAGTAGCTGCACTAGTCGGGCCTGTGGCTCCCGCTTAGTCATCACTGACGTGCGTTGATCACGAGCACGTGGCCCCGTGGGATAACACAAAAAGGGCCTTAAAGTTATGGTTTCCATCAAAGTGGTTCATGACCGTCAGGGGGGGTTACTGTCTGTTACGGTATGCCAACCTCAATCAGCGACCTTCGGTGTCGGTGTTATAGTCCATCGATGAATATCTCGCCCACGTTATCGACCCAAACACAAACTTGACGGCGGCACGCGGAGCTCTTCTGTCAAACGCATATCCGGACTTTTTAGCATCATTGGCAGTTAGCAACTTACATGGGACCTGTTTTTTTTTTATATGTATACAGCTTCATTCCTGGAAAAGGACTTGCGACGTTCTGTCCCAAAAATATAGCTATGGTGTTACACCACCACATTCTACTCCAAGCAAGTTGACATCGAGATCTTCGCCCTTCTTATGTTCAAATTTCATGCATGTGAGCCGTGTCTTGGAACCCGCCTTCCTATGTGGTAATAGGAATCTGCTTTACATGTAGCTCTGTCCAGACGGACCGGGTCCGAGGACACAGCAAGTACCTTGTGTAGCATTGTTGACTTGCAGCGGTGCAAGGTTTATGGAGAGGTCGGGACACCAGAGAGAAAGATCGCGGACAGAGCGGCCCCAGGTGGGGCCCCGCGCCGCTTTCCTGAAGGAGCTGCCGAGGCGCATCGATAAGGTGTTTGAGCTCACTGCGTCACATAATAAAAACCAGCTGCCATAGCCAATGCAAAGATTGCATGCAAACAGATCCGCCCGTAGTCCATTGCGACCGAGAGCCCACGTGCAGTCTCTCCTGAGTCAGTTGCTCGTTCAAATAATGTTCCTGTTCAATAAAATCGTGGCTGCCGGAGGAACGTACGATGGTTGGTACTATCTGTACATTCCCACGGATGGATTCGGTCCTGGGCCAGAACGAATCGTGTTGTGGTCAGCGAAAAGCGAATTTTACGAACGTGGACACTACCCACTACCCTGTTCTCATCTCTGGAACATATAGCCTATATGATCCTCAAGCTACCGTGAAAGATCGGAGCGAGGTTGTGTCCGCAACGGGCCAGAAGTATACGCTTGTTGCTAGAGCGGAGGCATTATGAATTTATTGATGAGGGCCTGTTCCCATGGACCTTCCATATCCGCATTTCGCATCAAACAGGAAGAGGTTGTTATGTTTCGCTGTATTTTTTACTCTGGTGTTGATTGGAAGATTGGGTGGAAAATGGATTTTTGTCCCCGGTTGCGTGGATTGGCGCACTTCGAATTTCGCGTACAATCTAATTAGCTCTGCTCGATGACCCCACAGCTCGCTCTTACGGAGTCCGCCCGGTTAAACTTCTTCCGAAGGTGTCATCACGATGGCCTCAGTGTCAGTGAATAAGTACTGGTGCACAGCTTAGATCGTTGGCGGCCAATCACAATCACAGCACCAGCGACAGTTTTATTTCGCTTGCGTGGCGAGGTTGAGATATCGGGAATAGGACAGCGGCACCGCCATGATGTCAAGATGACCTAGAAAGGTCCGAACTTGTTATGTTCCCTTCATATGTTCCCTGCATCACCCTAGCAGAAATGTTTTGCCCGGTGCGTACCAAGATAGATCTGATGCGCCTCGTCGGCTCATCCTGGAGCGTATGGCAACTGAGATGCACGTGAGAGCCATATTTTCCAATCTGACCCTGGAAGCTCGATTTGGACGCGCACCCAAGTATGCAAGGGGAGTGCCCCGCAATGGCTATCCTATAAAATCTATAGGCCACGGGCCAACTTCGTTATTCCTTCCCGACCTCGCCATGGCCCCAGCGCTGAAGCCGTTGCTTACCATGCCCCAGAATACCCCCCCTCCGATCATGACTGGTGACACCTCTGCCCTACCCCAGACACTGATGACGGATGCCACGTGGGACTTGCAACAGTCACCGTACTCAGCTAACTCGATGGACACTGCCGACTGGGGCTACTACACGATGCCCCTTTCTCCTCCTACCTCCCTCTCCTCAAACACCAGCGAGTCCCCTGAGCCGCCATCTAAAAAGCTGAGGCTGAGCGCGTCGCCTGACAGACAGCTCGAAGGCGAACACCAGCGGTGCGTACCTACCCAAAAGGTATTCGACCTACCAGAAGCATTGGTCCCGTCACCGTCTTCGGCTTCTCAGCCTCTGTCCAACACCAACCCGCTTCTTGCAAAGAAATTCTTCGCCACCACCAATGCAGGAGCAAGAAGGACTCGCGGCACCGGGGAGAGAATTAGCACCAAAGATTTTATCCCTCCAGACGTTTCTGGGTTGAGCAAGCGCGAAGCTCGTCTCGTCAAGAACCGCGCAGCTGCTTTCCTCAGCAGGCAGCGGAAGCGGGAGGAATTCGAGGCTATGGAAGTGTATGTGTTTTTTTTTTTACTACACAACCGTTAGCGGTAAATGCCTAACGTAGTTTGGGGATCTAGGCGCGTAAGGCAGCTCGAGGACGAGAATGCTCGTCTTCAGCAACTCGCCCAGAAGGGCAACCAATACGAGGAACTCCGCTCAGAGATCGAGCGCCTGCATGCGCAGCTCCAGGCCGCCGAGAAACGCGAGCTCAATCTGTCGATGGAGATTGCGAGGCACTCAACTCCTTTGGCAGCGAAGGCAGAAATGGGGGTGGACCGCCTATCTCCTGCTGTGCATTCCTCAGATCCACAAACTTCTCCGATGACCTTCGACCTAACGGTAAGGGAAGGTGTCTTGGCCGTGATTCTGACGCTGACATATGTATAGCGACACATCCTTGCTCGGACGTTGCCACATCTTCTGTCTATGCCACCCAAGTCCGCCTTGCCGATTGCCGTGCCAGTGCCCCTGGCTGAAATGAGGGCAGGAGAACAACCGTCGGCAACGTTCCCTTGCAACGATGGCAGTGTCAGGCCAATGACCCCGTACTCGTTACCCGACTGTCTCTCTGCAGATGCGGAGATTTTACGCGAGCTCGACAACGTGGTTGTTTCCTTCGAACGGCTACCTGAGGAACGTGTGGTGCGCCTGTGTATCCAAAGTACTCGTTCAGTCAGCAGGGTCCAGTCAAATTCTGTGCCGCTCCCAAAGGTCGGGGATAAAGCCAGAACATCGTCGTTGGGAGCATGGTCGGGGTCAGACATTACTCCATATGGACCCACGTTCGAGCTACAACAACTGGCGTCTTCCTCGTCTCTATCTATGGATGCGGCGACCCCAGCGCCGAATATCAACAATTTTTGTGGATTTTTGGGGTCGGGCGGCCCACGTACCGGTCCAGACTACCAGGGGTTAATGATGCCATACATGCAACCGTCATTTAGCCACGTTCCCGACCAAGCTTCCTTCGACTTGTTCCCCAACTCGTTTGACCATGCCGCAGAGGAGAAAGCAAAATACCAAGGGCGGGCTTTTCCATCGCATCTCGGTGGCGAAGGGAGTTGGCAGGTTCCGGTCTGCTAGGCGGGCTCTCTTGGTTTATCTATTCGTTCATTTTATTGATTTTTCTCTCTCTGCTTGTACGAGTTTTCATGATAGCCATAGGGTCGAGTCGTCCCGTGCAGAAAAATTATTGGCAAGCCCACTTGAGGTGGTGACGCCACGGTGGTAGCGCGCACGTAGGTTTCTGCCAGCGGCGAAACACACCAGAGTTCTAGTAGTAGTCGATGGATTTATCATTATCAACACACGATTGTAGCGATGTAGTAGTCACCATGTATAAGAACCTATCGAGTCACTCGGTTTAGTACGCTGTAGTGTCTAATGTCACTTTTTGCCCGACGAGCGCCCAATAGCGTCATCGTGGGTACGATTGACTTGATATACTTCCACAGCAAACGCCGGTACTTCCCAACGACGACCACAGCAGTGACACAGGCCGGGAGAACTGAATCTTTGCACGCTATTCCCTCTGATCATACCCCACGATGTCTCCCGAAGTGCCTCCTCGCAGAACGAATACATTTACCTATCCACCCGACTATTCTTTCCCCCACCACCGCCTCCGGACGGTCCTCCGTGACTCCACTAAACAACCTATCGTTCTCGTAGCATGTGGGTCCTTCAGCCCCGTCACCTACCTCCATCTTCGAATGTTCGAGATGGCCAAAGACTATATTCGACACCACACTGACTTCGAGATTGTCGGAGCATATCTCAGCCCCGTCAGTGATCAATACAAGAAACCTGGTCTACTCAACGCCCATCACAGGTGAGCGCGGAAAGTTGGAGCAGGGGTGTGCCTGTGCCCCCGTTACGCTCATAATTATTCTTTGACGCGTGGGCGCGTGGGCGGCGTCGCCGATGCCCAGGGACATTCGTTTCCGGACCGGACCGGAGAATGTTTTTAGGCCTGTGGGGGTTGGGAGGGAGGGTTGGGCCCTTGTCGCGGCTGCTTACATTGGGGACCCTCACACCCGATCGGGAGTCGGTCCTTCCTCCTATGCTTGCCTGCTATAGGTTTATCAGGGGACCCGTCTCCACCTGCCATGCCCCCAATCACCCTCCTATTTCCTTTACAGCCGTGGATGCGAACTTGTGTCTCACGTTGTCGTTTCCGTTCTTTAGGGTCAATATGTGCACCCTCGCCGCCGAGCAAACGTCCTCATGGCTCATGGTCGACCCATGGGAGGCCTTTCAGAACTACCAACGCACCGCTGTCGTACTCGACCACTTCGACTTCGAAATAAACACGGTGCTGGGCGGTGTCCACACGCAGGACGGGGAACACCGTGATGTCCGTGTCATGCTCCTGGCCGGGTCAGACCTTATATGCACTATGTCCGAACCTGGTGTTTGGTCTCACACAGATGTGAGTTTGTTCACCCGTTTGCTCGTTCCGTTCCTGTGTTTTCCTGTGCTGTGTGAGTACCGTGTCGAAGAGTTGAACCATACTTGTTCCTAGCTCGAACACATCCTCGGACGATATGGCACGTTTATCATTGAACGTGCGGGTTCAACTATGGATCAAGCCGTAGATAGCTTGGCTCGTTGGCGTCACATCATTTATCTGGTACCTCAGCTCATCCAAAACGATGTCTCTTCAACAAAGGTCCGGCTCTTCCTCCGCCGGGGCCTTTCCGTGCGGTATCTACTCCCGTCAGCCGTCGTGGACTACATCGAGGAGAACCGCCTGTATTTAGAGGACGGATCAGGATCTGAGAAAGAAAAGGGGAAAGAAAAAGAAATTGGGACTGGGGGGTGAATATCAAGATAAACCACCACTCATTGCGATACCTTTGTAAGCGAGCACATCTATATTAGAAGTTTTACATAGACGCGATCAGCAAGATTCCACTATGTACATCGGAGAAATCTACTTGCACGAGGCGCTGCAATAAACCCTGCCCACTTGGATAAGGATCCGAATCTGATGTGAACACAGAAAGAGCAGACAAACACCTCGATAAACACCGCTGAGCATGCGGGCGAGCGCAGTCCAGGTATACCTCCGCCATCGCAGCACCCGGGTTTTCGGTAGAAACTTGCCTAACTGGCCTTGGTTGCGGATTAGGCTGGAGGATTGGAATACAACCCTTTCCGACACTCGTGGGTTATTTCACAGACGTGTAAGATGTAGCCCGCTCGCAACCGGGGGGAATGGATCGTCGACTCGTGACCGCTAGAATGCAACCCGGAAAGTAAACCAGCCCACCCACTCACCAAAGGTCCACGGCGTATGGTTGCCGCGGACGATTTTATGAACGCAGACCGGAGTTTACTTGAGAGCCGAAGGACTGCCCCACGGGCTTGACGAACGGCCATCAATACCACGATCCTTCGCCGGCATACCACGGATTATCCGTCAAGGATGAATCAATGGAGCTGCCTTCAGAAAATATTGGCACACACCAATCGGTCCCAGCTCCACTGGGCCTGTCAGACGTAACTTGAGCGAGTGTGCAAAATTTGAGAGAAAGTCCTTACATTCGTTGACGGGGGCATGGTGACCTAGCGCAAGATTCTATTCATAGTGTCACTAAGTTTGTATCCGCACTATCCCTGAGCCGGATGGGTAGAGACCACTTGGTGGCACCACAGGTAAGGCAATGGTATGTAGGATCCCAAGCGACTAGCGTTGTGAAAGCTGCATTCCAAGAATTCTTCCAGTATGGAGACAATACGCAGCAGCACTCTCCCAATGACGGACCTAGTGGAGCTTAAGAAGTTCTCAAGGTTTGCGAATTGGCAAAAGAATGCTGCGGTTGTCTGCCTACTGATAGTATTCCCCTACGAACCTGAGACCCATGTGACGCTACAGACGATGAAGTTCGAAGCACTTGCCTGTAAAGTCTGTCACTGCGCAGCAAATTCTGGGCCATCCTTTCAACCATCGGCACCGGCCCGCGTGTCCGGACTCCTGGAAGCAATCATAGCCAGTGACAGGGCCGAGGTTCATATGTAGTGGAATGCACGGGCTAATAGTCAAGATATCTCCTTAGCAGCGAACCGGTACTTATTCAAATAGCCAGATATGTCTCACCTCTCGCCACAAGTAGAGAAGGGGCCGCGTAACTAACAGAACCCACTTCAAGGAGAGTGTGGAACCCAACTGCGCTCAGTTTAGTGGCCGAGGTTGCGCATAATGAGAGTTTAAGGGGATAGATGATGTCGTCAGATCAAGATATGCTAGAAAGGTTGGAGCAGTATCAAGATGTATGTATAGAGAGTTACCTACCAAAGTCGTACATCGGGTCATAGAGTTACCGTCTCTGTTCAGGCCCCTTGAAGGCTGGGCTCCTAGCAGTCGACTGCATGACAACCCAAGGTTGTTCTATTAGAAGTCAGGGGAAATGTATCAGGCTCACCTATGTGCACGCCCCGGTTTAGGAAAAGGCAACCAAATAACCCGCCAAGCTTAGTGAGCCAATACTCTTGTCCTATTCACCCCTAAGCAGACCACATGACTCTCAGCGGTACTGACTCACTTGCGTGTGTTCAACGTTCTAGTGTGAGACGCAGACTCCGCAACTGTCCGCTATTGAAAAATTACGTACAGATGGACGCCGTCCACGTGCGTGCCCTATATTATCACTCGGAGTACCAAGCTGGTAGTGACCAATGGCATGACGCAGCAGAGCCGTGGATACCCCTCTATGTAGTCTAGGTCCTGTAGCAAAATGGCTTCAAGAGGGGTTTTCCCACTGGAAACGGCCCGGATCTCTCCTTACTGCAGACTCTCTGACCAGCGCCTTCACCGACACTCCCTTCATGGTCGCTGCCGCTGCAGAGTCGTCAAACGGTCTGCTATGCTTCACCAACTGCCTCCTGCCCCAGGAAGATGGCAGTCTGGTTGAGAAGGACCTGTGGATAGACGAGCACCGTGGCGTCATATTGGATGCTCAGGTCAGTGTTGATTGACTACGAGGTTATACGACCCTCTCGGCTAACTGGCGACCCCAATACAGCGAACATTTTATCTAAGAAAACAAAGACCGCACAAGGTTGTCGACCTAGGCGGTAACATTCTGAGGTAACATTTAGGGGTCGCATCCAATCAACCGGCTCACTACTGACTCAATCCTTCAGTCCCGGATTTGTTGACATTCAGATAAACGGTGGCTTTGGCTTCGATTTCTCTGTGTACGAGGATGACCAACAATACCGGGATGGTCTCAAGCATGTGGCAGAAAAAATCGTAGAAACCGGGGTGACTGCCGTAGTGCCGACCATAATTGTCAGCCGCGATACCCTTTCAGTGACATTACGGATGACTGACGTTAGTCTTAGACGCAAGAGAAATCGCTCTATGCCAAAATACTGAGGCTTCTCCGTCCATGGTCTCCTCCGAATGCAGCGCATTTACTAGGTTGGCACGCAGAGGGGCCATTCCTTCAAATGACTAAGCGTGGTGCACATTCACCTCCCTTGATCATCCCGGCTGCAGAAGGTTACAAGACTTTTGAAGCTATATATCAACCAGAAAACCTCACGGATACAGAGGATTGGTTAATGAGGGATGACGCCGGTCTGGAGACAATTGGGGCTCGTATCATTACTGCTGCTCCTGAGATAGAAGGCGTGATGGAAGCCATCCCGGAAGTAAGTAAGAGGGGAATATGCTTCAACATCGGTCACAGGTAGGTCTCCATGGGACCGAGGCACTAGACGTGATTCTCAACTTTTGTGTCAATCAGTATTTGCTCAACGGACATTGCAACAGCAGCCGTCCAAAATGGCGCCCGTTGTATTACTCATCTATTCAATGCTATGCCGCAACTGCACCATCGTGACCCTTCGATTATCGGGTTATTGGGATCTTCTCCCTATGTGGCTGCAAAGCCGGCCAACCTACCGTGTTTTACCAACAAGACGAAGTCGAAAACAGGATCTTCTACTCCCATGAAGGCAGTTTTCCCTGGACCTTACGCCTCCGAAGCATTTGACGACATCCGCACACCACCGCAGACTCCAATGCGTAGAGATCATCATTATCGGGGGCGCCGTAATCTTTCGGAGGTGATTTCTTCGCCAAGTACAACGCCCACCACACCATCTGAGAGCGTATGCTCCGGCGAAAGCGAGAGAATGCCATTTTCTCCTTTTGAGAGACCGTTCTACGAGTTAATCGTTGATGGCGTTCACTCACATCCCAATTCTGTCAGGGTGAGAAGTTACCCTGGAATTGCAAGGTGGTTAACGACTAATGGAACATTCTCAGCTTGCCTACTCCGCACACCCCGAAGGGTGCATTTTGATTACTGATGGTACGTCACCCTTTAGTCACAACGGAGTATGCCTTGATAGGCGTTAGCAATGAAAATTCTTGATCCACACCTCAAGGATGGCATTTATGAATGGCGTGACGGCCGGCGATTCTACAAAGATGGCGACAGGCTTTATCTTGAAGGTACGACGACTCTCGCTGGGAGGTGAGAAGTCCCCTTTCTGGGGTCAGCCCCAGCTGACTTTCCCATCGCTAACGTTAAACTTCTAGTGTTGTCACTATGGACAAGTGCATCCGGAACTTTTCTCGCTTTACCGGGTGCTCCCTTGGAGAAGCTATTAAGTGTGCGACTCTGAATCCCGCAAAGTGAGTCCCTGATTGCGGCCCGGCAGACGTCCCTGGTGTGACTATTCTGATTTGGCGTACCAGGTGCCTGGGCATCGAGAACAAGAAAGGCACCCTTAGGGCGGGGGCTCATGCAGACCTTGTAGTACTCGATCGACATGGGGAGGTACTCAGCACATGGGTGATGGGCAAAGTCGTTTGGGAGAGGAATTAGATCTGGAGGTGTCTGTTTAGCGACGGTTTCCATAATTGTACCATCCCTGGCGGTGTCTCCCGGAGGGTAGGAGGGTTACGTTTGCTCACGAACCTTAGCTTGGCCTTTACGGATACAATACATACACTAGTGGATTTCAGCCCTGTTGGAATGCAGCGACTCCAGTACTACTACTCGCATCGCCAACAGCTCTCTCTTCGCTAGGACTTCGACTCGACCACCTCGTTGCCTACTGAAAGAAGACTGCGAGGATCGCGTCTGCGTGGCCGATGTCGGACGCCATTGAAGCCCTCGCTCGCAAGGCTGCTATATCCGCATGTACGTGACGGTGCCGAGGGGGAAATAGGTTGACCCATATCCACAGGCGCTTCCCTCGGTGTGATGCTCGTCGACTTCTTCTGGTTGTTGCGAGACGAGATTACCTTTGTATGGGGGTGAGTCTCTACAGATTAACTGGGAAGCGACTAGACGATCGATCAATGTTGCAGCGACATCCGTCGTCGTCCCTTATACGCACTTGTCTATATTATCGAAAGATACGTCGGTTTGGTCGGACAGGGGTGAGCACTTGAATTATGGACGTTTCTGTTCTTCTAGCTAACTTCTCTCCAAGCTTCAATGTCTACGTCAGCCTGCGAATCGCTTCTCTCTTGCCCGTACCGCCCATTTACTGCAGGATATGGTTCGTATATCAAGCGATTAGCGTTCAAGTTCTTTTGTCATCCATGGAATGCGCTTTAATCCATCGGAGTACGTGTCACTGCCCTTGTGTGAGAAGGTCGTTGAGTTGTGTCCAGTATATGCTTTGTTTAATAGAAACAGTTCCATATTATTCGTTCTGGTCCTGTTCTGCACTTTTCAGTTATTGGCCCTAGGTGCTAGCGCGTGGCTGGCTATACCCAACATGCAACACTCGGAGACCTGTTATGTCCTCAAAACCAACATCAACACCATTTACTTTGCGTGAGTCCGCTGACCATTGGATACGGGCGTGCTTGTTAATATCGAGCAAGGACAACGACTATGGCAACTCATTTTGTCATGTTCTTCATGATTTTTTGGAGAGGCGTTAAATTGCCATGGGAATGGTCCTGTAGCGCTTTTGGGCGTGTCGTATTGCGTGACTCCGCACTTTCCCCGTTAATCGTATCGCGTAAGTCTCGTCATTTAGACATTTAGCGTTCTGCAGGGCTTACGGGTTCAGTTCTGACGTTCGCCATGGTACTCTGCAATACTGATGTCATTCGAACATCACTGAATGGCAACATCATCTACTAGTGTGTTAAGAGCCACCCTTACCAGTGAGCAGTCCTGACCCGCGTTCCTAGTTGGCTGTTTTGCACGATGTGGATATCGGTCAGTCCACGATTTTTTTTACAGTGACACGAAGCGTACTGATGGCAGACGCCAAGTTGGGCAGGATAATTGTTAACCATTCTAAGGCTGCCCTTTTGGAGGAGTTAAAGGAGTCGGCAGGTGCAAAGAGAGGAGAGTTAACCAGTGAAATCGATGTTGGGGAAACGTCCTCGTCGATATCCGAGTCAAGAACTTCCCAGAACCCCTCCGTAGACCTGACATCCACAAGTGAGGTGCGGATTGCGTTAGAAGCTTTGAAAGGACGCGATCCCAGCAATGGTGCTTTTTCATTCGCAGTGGCCAAGTGCGGGGAGGAATCCCCGTCCTCAGGCAGTAGTGATGGCGAGGACGTAAATCCATAGCTGGCGTCCGCTGTCATTTGATGATCACTGGTCCTCCGAACCCAAATGGCCGTCGTTGGGGGGAATATTCTGGGTCAACATGGTCTTGAAGACCTTAAGATTAACCTTGATGGGAGGACATCGGCGAATGTCGCCCAGCTTTTACGTACTGTAGCCCGTATTGTTGCAGTAAATAGTTAGTGCCACTTGCATGACCGTACTTTCATGCTTTCTCTTTCTGCCCGGCACCTCACGGCGTTCAGGCAGTCGCGACGTGTCCTTCCCATCGTACGAAAAAAGTTTCCTGCAATGACCCTGTCATCCATAACGACACCGGTACCTCCGAACTTTCAAGCGGGGCCTATTGTCTGGGTTGACTGCGAAATGACCGGACTCGACCCAAAGAAAGACAAGCTCCTTGAGATTGCTGTTCTTATAACAAACGGTAACTTGGAACTAGTAGATGATGGCCTCCAGTTCGTCATCAAAGCCGAGAAATCTGCCTTAGACAAGTGGGTCCTTCTCACTATTTAATCCGTTGGCATCGCCCACCGAGCCGGCAGTATGGACGAGTGGTGTAAAACTCATCACGGTCAAGTACGTACACACACCCAATCTCTCCGCTGTGAACCCGACGCGCTGAAAACATGCGAAGTCAGGCCTGACCCAAGCTTGCCTCGCATCTCCGCACACCAGGGATCACGTCTCCCACGAAGTCTTGCAGTATATTAAAAGATGGGTACCAGAACAACGAACGGGAGTCCTTGCGGGAAATTCTGTTCATGTGGATCGAATGTTTCTAACCGTAGAAATGCCTGAGGTTGTCGACTGGCTTCATTACCGGTACGCTCGTCACCCCGTATCCTTCGTCTACTTCCACTGAACTGTCACGCAGCATTATAGGTGGGCAGACCACTCTCATTTACCCTCATGTCTCCCCGTTTTGCCGATCTGACAACTATCGTAGATGTTTCATCTATTAAAGTACGTCTTTTGAATTCTCTACTTTATGCTCGAGCTGTAGCGTCCCATAGGAATTATGTCGTAGATGGTATCCAAATCTCGAGTTTCCGAGATCTTCTTCGGGTGGAAGTCACAGGTAAGAGCAACAATAACTCTGGTTTTCGGTATATCGACCAAAATAGGGCCCTCGACGACATCAGGTGTTCGATTAAGGGTGCGTCCTTCCATAGAGTGGATCGGTCGCCTCGCTCACTGTCGACAGAGCTTACTTGGTATCGGCAGAATATCTTTCGCAAATCGCTCCCTGTTTGATGGTGCAACCGCCTGTATCGCACATGTGGAATGCTATGAACTGAACTGACATTCACTGTAATTCAACGGTATCTTTTGAAGATGCACAGCTATTGTCACGGAGCATGATCAATGTTAACCTGCTCTTTTGGTAATCCCACATCAGCTATATCCCCAGCGTCCCTCATCCAGAGTACTCACGAAAACTAGAGAATCTATCAGGCACTGTCATCTTTTGATCCCTGAAGCTAAGAACAGACATGGACACCACCTAAACCATCGGTTCCCCTTTGTGAGGTAGGGGATATGAATCTGGAGCAATATCGGATATGCCTACCAAGCTCTTGGGACCTACCGAATGCAGTCGCTCTCCTCCTTAGAAGGGAGACGAACGCCACAGAAAGGGTGCCAAGTATTGCGTATGATCCACAAAAGAAAACGATGACCCCCCTCCCCCCCTTGGGGGAAGGAGACGTTCCCTAGCCGTCTTCCAAATGAGAACTTCACCTCCGCACGTGGTGGCAGCAAACGTAAGTCTCGATCAATGTCGGACGCAACAATTGCGCTCGTCCCGTCGAATGTCACTCGTTCCGCGCCTTGAGTCCGTTCTCAAGGCGACCATTTAATCACAAGCTCCGAGAGATGTTCTGCATGATGAGAATAACATGTAATTCTCCAGATACTAACGCGTTCAGGAGCAAAGCAACTATCCAAACGCATGTCATTCTACTTGGAATGGGGCCCCAAAAGAAGGCTAAACCTTACCTCCGAAAGATGTGAACCGCAGGGTCGGAAGATGCTCTCTCAGACGTACAGAAATTTAGTTGTCCCAGGCAGGCAAAGAGACATTAGCAAGAAGAGTATAGCGGTCAACGGCCGAGATCAAGCCCAGCGAAGAAAACAGGTCGTCGAAACAGACCTTGCCAACGCCTGGAATGCACACAAATATGTGCCTTAGCATCCAGGTATTACAAATTTAAGCTTTTCGGTGAGTGCATGGTGCTCCGTTATACTTTGCGCTGATGTTTTGCAAAGGGCGTTACCCGGAACATTAAGTAGGCGAAAAATAAATCCATGGAGAAGGAAATGGTCTGGCCAGTACTGACACTACCTGGTCTCAGGGCCGACCTGAACCATATCCTGGTAATATCCTGGTACGATTTATCTGTCCCTCGGTAACTTAGCACTGCCCATCGACAAAGGAGTCTATCTCGTTATTCCCGCCTGAGGTCCGTGAGTCAAACTCTTCACTAACAACCGCCACCTTTGAGGATGGCGATGAACGTTCTATAACACTCGCTCGTAAAAGGAGTGGGGCGCACCCATCCTGGAACTCGACAAAAAAATATGACAATCTGACAGACAGGGTCTCACTTGCGACACGATTGCGATGATAAGCTTCCTGAGGACATCTTCACAGGTAATCTTTCAGTGGTGACGGCGACAAAGAGTAAGGTTCAGACCAGTCTATATTTATTGCCGATCAAGCGCGGCTATCGAACAAGCCAATGTATGATAGTAGCAGTTAACCGCCACTGAAGAATCAAGAATAACCAACAATTGAACCTTCCGTGAGTCTGGTGCTATCGGTGCAATCCTTCCAATAACATCTCTTGTATCGGGTTTCCTCCAAGCTCGGTTGTTTTTTCTCGAACTTGCTTCCCCAGATATCGCATGACTGATAGTGTGCAGTCTAAGGAGTAGGTGGTGTCCCTGAGGTATGCAATTGCCTGATGCTTCAAAGTTGGTGTCTTTGGCCTGTGTCTGAGAATATTCGTAATGTGTTGAATGTCAGCAGCTACTTAAATGAAGTAGTGGTCGATGATAGTACCCATTATCAAAGTGTTTTCAGGCTTTTCTCGAGTGGCATGATAACTGGGAACGAGAAGCTTCCCCCTGAGATGCCGTCCGCAAGGCCTTTGGCGTCGGTGTACCATGTCAGTCGCACTCGAAATTAAGGTATTCCCTGATTCTAACCTCTGTACTCTGCAAGTTCATGTAGTCATCCCAGATCTGACCGTAGATACCAAACAGATCGATCAAGCCGACGTAATCCCTTTTCTCGTGACTGAAGTGATAAGGTGGACGCGTTAACGCACTCACACATCAGTACTTGTAGTCGCAAATGCCATCATAATTTTGACCGAAGGCCATAAAATGCTACTCCCTTCTGTTCGGTCACCACTATTCAGTCGCTACAACCATTCAGCACATTAATGTTAATTGGCTTACTCCCACGGGCCATTCGAATGTATTCCTGTTCAGTCAGACGCCTGAGGATGTCTGGCCAGAAAATATCTAGTCCCTGACCATGATGCAAGTTTAAGAGTTCCTCTGAAAGCAGATGGGTGAATCGATCAGGGATGTCAAGCTCCGCTACTATGATGAACCCCTAAAGATGTGGTCCAATGCTTTGGGGAACAAGAAACGCTCTTTGGCTTCTATACTCTCTTTTGGAGACCACTGAATGGAGGCCAATTGTTGGAACGCGAGCCACCACGCATAACTCGCCGAATTGGTGGGTTGAGGAATACCATACACCTTGTGAGCAGCTGGTTTCCCTCTTCGTAGGTCTGAGTCGTCTTCGATGTCGTCTAGTTATGGTAACTGTCAGACCTTTACGGTAACTCTTTGGTCCGACATGACCCTGACATGAGAGATGCGTTGTGTTGCACCTTAGGCATTCGCGACACTTCCATAGACAAGCCACCTTGAAAAGTTCATGGCATGCAAGAAAGCATACATAATTAGTGGTGTTTGACTGTCTGAAAAGATAGCTGTGTATCTTGTGGGCAATCATTGGTGTCATAGCATGCCTTATGATATCCAATGAATATAGTAAAGACAAAGTTGTCACCTCATGAACCAGATCAACTATCCTTGATGTCATCTACACTAGAAGGCATGAAACTCTATCAACTAGATGGCACAATGACTGAGGTGGAAACCAATATGAGGCTTGCATTGTAAGGCCAACTGTGTGTGTGTGATGGCATCATGCTGATCTGTTGGGACTTGCAGCCACATGTTGATATGCAGTCTGGCATTAACTGGCTGCAAATCTTGCTAGGACAAGGGGTGATATAACAAAACAGTTTCTGTAGTTCCTATGAAAAAGGTGTAAGTACAGTGTCATTCCATCAAGATGATCCTGTGATAGCAGTCATGAAGAGGGCAGCAAGAGGCAAGGAAACTTGAAGTCTTTGCAGTTTTAGCTGCTCTGAATATCTTCTCTCTTTGGATGAGTGGATCATTGTGTAAAGAAAACAGTCCATTGATGCCATCATCTATGCAAGCCTGAGGAGTGACAGCCAGCCATGTCATGGAGAATCCCCAAGTCACTGTGGAGAATCTACAACCTGCCATGGAGAATCTCCATATCTCCTTGGAGAGTCTCCATATCTCCCTGGAGAATCTCCATCATGTCATGGAGAATCCCCAAGTCACTGTGGAGAATCTCCAACCTGTCATGGAGATTCCCCAAGCCCCCCCTGGAGAATCTCCAACCTTCCATGGAGATTCCCCAATTCACCATGGAGAATCTCCAAACCTGTCATGGAGATTCCCCAAGCCCCCCCTGGAGAATGTCCCACCCACCATGGAGAATCTCCAAGGAACTGTGCATGGTCATAGTAATGTCAATTTGGCATGGGGATGCCAGAAATTCTTTTCCCAGGGGTAAGTCAAATGCAGATGGGGAATACTGTATCCAGGTGTAGCCTGTTCAATGGCCAGCTGCCACCCAGGCTAGCTCAACTTAGCATATGGCATGCCCATGTTTGCAATGGAGCAGGGCTCAATTGAGCCTGGGTACAACCCAATTATCACCAGGCATAGGTCAATTCAGCCTGGGAATTCCCAGGAGAAGTCCTGTTATCACTAGGAATAGGTCAATTTTACTGGGAAATGTCCAGGTACAGACTGGAGATGGGGTCAGCCTACCCTGGGAAATTTTCAACTGCTACCCTAGGGTAGGTCAAAAGAGGATGGGGGATTCCCAGGTTTAGCTGAGTAGGGGGGACCATTTTAGTCTGGATAATACCCAATTGCCTTCAGGGACTGGTCAATTGGGCATGGGAAAAGGCCAGGGTTGGACTGGAAGTGGGTCAATTTAGCCTGGAGAAGATCCAGTTTCTGCCTGGGCCAAGTCAATTTACCATGGGGAATGCCCAGGGTCATATTGGGAGCTTGGTCAATTTAAGCTGGAGAAGATCCAGCTACCACCTGAGACAGGTCAATTTGGCATGGGGAAAATCATATCAGGACCTCAGCCACTCCTGTTATATGGGAGATTCCCCAGGCATGTTCTGGAGAATCCTCAGGTGTCAGGTATTCCCAACCACTTGACATCTATACCATAGGTTATAACCTCTATAAGAATATATGAACTTAATAGGTCCCCATAGTGGGTCAACTAAAGCGAGTCTGGAGAACTCCCAATTGCCACTTTGGGTAGGTCAAATTACCATGGGGAATGCCCAGAAGTGGACTGGAAAGTAGGTTAATTTAGCCTGGAGAAAACCCAGTTGCCACCATGGGTAGGTCAAATTGGCATGGGGAATGCCCAGAATTGAGCTGGAAAGCAGGTTAATTTAGCATTGAGAAATCCCAGTTGCCACCCTGGGTAGGTCAAATCAGCATGGGGAATGCCCAGTATTGAACTGGCAAGCAGGTTAATTTGGCCTGGAGAAATTCCAGTTGCTACCATGGGTAGGTCAAATTGGTGTGGGGAATGCCCAGAGTTGAGTTGGGAAGCAGGCTAATTTAGCCTGGAGAAATCCCAGTTGCCACCATGGGTAGGTCAAATTGGCATGGGGAATGCCCAGAATTGAACTGGCCAGCAGACTAATTTAGCCTGGAGAAATCCCAGTTGCCACCATGGGTAGGTCATATCAGCATGGGGAATGCCCAGGATTAGACTGGGAAGTTGGTCAATTCAGCCCGGGAAATACCCAGACACCCCAGGAATAATTCAGTAGCAGATTGATCTGATTCCCACACACCACACATATGAAGTTTATAATTTCAGGAGTATACTGTACATATAGTGCTGCAAGTCTACTGAAATCCAACACTTGAGTAAGTCATCCTTGGCATACAAGCTGAACTGTCATTATAAACTTAGTATACATCACAGCTATTCCACAACCTGACTAGAAGCTTGAACTCCATGCACATACTAGCTACTCTTCTAGTTGACTTGAATCCCAAAGTTCAGGCATGAATCATGCACACCAGGACACTGATGGAGAGTAATATAATGTATGGGGGGTGGTGAGTCTGATGCAGGGTTGATATACTTAAGCCCAGGCAAGCTGATGTGCTATGGGCACACTAAAAGTCAGACATGTGGTAACCAAGCTGCTACACACACAGATTTTCCAATGTCAGGTGAAATGTAAACATGTTGTGACTTGACATGTTGTGAACATCACTTTCTTGGTGGCAGTTGGTCCTTTGTTTTAAATACCACACATGCCAATGAGCACCTGATGTTTAGTGTTTCAGTTGCCAGCCAGTACCTTGTCCTTAATGAAACTTAAAATATCAGTAAAACATCAGGTGCTCATCAGCATGCATGGTATTTGAAACAAAGGACCAACTGCCACCAAGAAAGTGACATTCATGACATGTCAAGTCACAACATGTTTACATTTTGCCTGACATTGGAAAATCTGTGTGTGTAGCAGCTTGGTTGCCACATGTCCAACTTTTAGTGTGCCCATAGCACATCAGCTTGCCTGGGTTTAAGTATGTCAACCCTGCATCAGACTTGCCACTCCCTGTACATTATATTACTCTCCATCAGTGTCCTGGTGTGCATGATTCATGCCTGAACTTTAGGATTCCAGTCAACTAGAAGAGTAGCTAGTACATGCATGGAGTTCAAGCTTCTAGTCGGGTTGTGGAATAGCTGTGATGTATGCTAAATTTATAATGACGGTTTGGCTTGTACACCAAGGATGCCTTACTCAAGTGTTGGATTTCAGTAGACTTGCAGCACTATACAGTATACTCCTGAAATTATAAACTTCATATGTGTGGTGTGTGGGAATCAGATCAATCTGCTACTGAATTATGCCCAGGGTGCAGAAGATGCAGGTAATATCTGGGAAAAATCATATTTGGACCCCAGTCACTCCAATATATTGACACCCAAAATGTATTTCTCCCACTTTCTCCAGCATCTATTGGATGGAAGGTCTGGAGATTCCCCAGCCATGAGGTGGAGAATCTCCAGAGGTTGGGAATTCCCAACTAGTTGACACCTATTAGGCCAATACATCTATAAGAATATATAGACCTAATAGGTCCCCATAGGGGGTTGACTGAAGTGACTGAAGCACTCTCTGCCAATCACTCTTCTTTTATTGGCATCTCTCAACATCTCATAGTCCACCAAAAGTTCTTTGCAAAGGGTTTCTGTGTTTTCTGGAAAGCTTCTCATCAAAGTTTTGCAGTAAATGTTTTGAAGAGCAACCACTGCTGTGTAAAAGTGCCACATGTAGATTAAACAAATCAAGAGCCAAATGGAGGGTGTCATGACATTGAAAATGACACTGGTCAGTGTTTGACCTTTGGGGGGCAATAATCAGTGAAGGCATATGTATGTGGGGCTTAGGATATTGGTGACAACAGAACACTACTACAGCCTCTCTACGATTGCTTCATTTTAATTTCTTGCAGAATGTTGTTGTAATGGGCTCAACTAGAATAACAGATTCCTCAAAGTTATGCATTTCTGACATTCATGTTCAATGTATTGCATATGCTAGGGGAAACAGCTCTAGGTGTGGAATGTGGATGTACTTGCACTGCAGTGTTGGTTGGTGAGACAATGGGACATGGGAGCTAAAGAATGCGCAATAAAGAAGGACTTTCAGATGGGCACCAGTTCCCATGTAGTTATGGTCCAGCAGAAACCTTGCAAGCAAGTTAATTATTTATGGCAAAAAGCAATTTCTCCAGCCTCTCTTTGGTTAATATCCAGGAATGGTAATTCACCAGCACTGGCTGGGAATTCCCAACCCCAGTAGACCTATTAGGCATATACATCTGTAGAAAGACATGGACCTAATACATAGGTCTCAGTTGAGGGTGACTGAAGTATCTGTCCTCTACCTCTGAGATTCTCCAACCATCCAGCACTTAGCCTTGTACGAGGGGGCACTGCATGAGATGAACCCAGAGTCCTCCTCTGATCCTCCACTCCACTAGTTGGAGATCTGTCAGCCCCTTTTGGCCCCTCCTTGTACTTCACTGCTTGCTGGAGTTCTGTAGTACCTTTGAGGCCTCATATCCTGCCATCAGTTGTTGGAGTACTGTTGAACTGTCAATCTCTGACATTGGCTGACTTACTAGTACCTTTTTGTCCTTATTACCCCCTAGGAGCCTCAGGGCTTGGACTGAACCTGGCACCTACTGATATAGTGTCCCCTTTTTTTATATGCCTTGACATATCCAATGTACTGGATTGCTTCAAGAATGAAGATGAGAGTAATAGCAGCATATGCATAACAGTAGGGGGTACTGCAGGTTACCACTGTGTACATGAGAATCAAAACAGCTGTTTACACTAAATCATTTGGGAACAACAATATTCTCTGATATAATGTGAAACCACAAAATACAAAGCTGGCACCAAATTTTGCAAAATTTCCCAAGCCAATGAAGGAGTCTACAGAGAAGGTGTGAATGACCACCTGGAAACTATCATCAAATACTATACTGAAGGGAAACTGAAGGAATTACAGTGGCCTTTGTCAATCCTTCATACTTATCATCTTTGCTGGATGAAACAATGGGTACTGCAATGGTGTGAGGGAAATAGTATCTTACACAACTGGTTCTCCTTTGCAATGTGCACAAGGACAGGACATAAATTGTCCACATCGTCACCATACTTCTCAAAGGCTTTGTGGATAGATTCATTAACTTTGGCATGGATACCTGAACTCTGATATTCCTTCACAGCCAAAGTGAGGCCTTCCTGTAAATTATGCCATCCACCTTGCACCTGCAACAAGAAATATAAGAATTCAAACACAAGTATGGCACCTGCAATCATGAGCCATGTCACTCCATATAAACAATTAGAACATGAAATTCACCAAGACCCTGTTCAGCAATATACTGCCTGGAAGATTGCATTGAGATGGACAACATAGGCATTGTGAGATGTTGGAAAGAAGAGTCAATGGAACCCTTTGATATGTCAAATGGATGAAAAGATTCAGTCCATCACTGAAGAATCAAGATGGACATGAAACTCACAAGCTAATGGGTAAACCATGAAGGCCATAGAATTCATTACAAATAAGAAAACAGGGCCACAAACCAGCTGCAATGACTTTTCAGAATAACTGCATGGGTAAACTTGGTTGATAACATACATTCTACAAAAGTATATCAGTGATTAAGAATGGTCCAGAGTAGCAATCAGTACTAGCATTCTGAGATATATGCAATGGGAAATAAAGTCTCAAGTAAACACTGCAGAAGACAACCTACATCCTGAGAGATGCTGTTTAACAATAATCTGTACATGAAGATACCAATTAATCTCACCACCTATTTCATAATAAAATGATGTTCAGGATCTGGGATTCTTCAACAACTCACTGCCTGTATCCCAAGGAGAAACAGAATGGCAGCAAAATGGTCAGCATCTTTGATGACCACCTGCAATGACACCACTCACAAACTACATATAAGTACAAGTGCAACAGGGATGCAGTGCACATGGTCAGCATCCATGCACCACCACCTGCCATGACTCCACTCACTTCCTATGAACCCAAGTGCAACAGGGAGGCAGTGAACATGGTCAGCATCCATCCACCACCACCTTCCATGACTCCACTCACTCGCTATGAACCCAAGTGCAACAGGGAGGCAGTGAACATGGTCAGCATCCATCCACCACCACCTGCCATGACTCCACTCACAAGCTATGAACCCAAGTGCAACAGGGAGGCAGTGAACATGGTCAGCATCCATCCACCACCACCTGCCATGACTCCACTCACTCGCTATGAACCCAAGTGCAACAGGGAGGCAGTGAACATGGTCAGCATCCATCCACCACCACCTGCCATGACTCCACTCACTTCCTATGAACCCAGGTGCAACAGGGAGGCAGTGAACATGGTCAGCATCCATCCACCACCACCTGCCATGACTCCACTCACAAGCTATGAACCCAAGTGCAACAGGGAGGCAGTGAACATGGTCAGCATCTATCCACCACCACCTGCTATGACTCCACTCACAACTATGAACCCAAGTGCAACAGGGAGGCAGTGAACATGGTCAGCATCCATCCACCACCACCTGCCATGACTCCACTCACTCCCTATGAACCCAAGTGCAACAGGGAGGCAGTGAACATGGTCAGCATCCATCCACCACCACCTGCCATGACTCCACTCACTTCCTATGAACCCAAGTGCAACAGGGAGGCAGTGAACATGGTCAGCATCCATCCTCCACCACCTGCCATGACCCCACTCACAAGCTATGAACCCAAGTGCAACAGGGAGGCAGTGAACATGGTCAGCATCCATCCACCACCACCTGCCATGACTCCACTCACTCCTATGAACCCCAGTGCAACAGGGAGGCAGTGAACATGGTCAGCATCTATCCAACACCACCTGCCATGACTCCACTCACTTTCTATGAACCCAAGTGCAACAGGGAGGCAGTGAACATGGTCAGCATCCATCCATCCCCACCTGCCATGACTCCACTCACTTCCTATGAACCCAAGTGCAACAGGGAGGCAGTGAACATGGTCAGCATCCATCCACCACCACCTGCCATGACTCCACTCACTCCCTATGAACCCAAATGCAACAGGGAGGCAGTGAACATGGTCAGCATCCATCCACCACCACCTGCCATGACTCCACTCACAAACTATGAACCCAAGTGCAACAGGGAGGCAGTGAACATGGTCAGCATCCATCCACCACCACCTTCCATGACTCCACTCACTTCCTATGAACCCAGGTGCAACAGGGAGGCAGTGATCATGGTCAGCATCCATCCTCCCCCACCTGCCATGACTCCACTCACAAACTATGAACCCAAGTGCAACAGGGAGGCAGTGAACATGGTCAGCATCCATCCACCACCACCTGCCATGACTCCACTCACTTGCTATGAACCCAAGTGCAACAGGGAGGCAGTGAACATGGTCAGCATCCATCCACCACCACCTTCCATGACTCCACTCACTCGCTATGAACCCAAGTGCAACAGGGAGGCAGTGAACATGGTCAGCATCCATCCACCACCACCTGCCATGACTCCACTCACAAGCTATGAACCCAAGTGCAACAGGGAGGCAGTGAACATGGTCAGCATCCATCCACCACCACCTGCCATGACTCCACTCACTCGCTATGAACCCAAGTGCAACAGGGAGGCAGTGAACATGGTCAGCATCCATCCACCACCACCTGCCATGACTCCACTCACTTCCTATGAGCCCAGGTGCAACAGGGAGGCAGTGAACATGGTCAGCATCCATCCACCACCACCTGCCTTGACTCCACTCACAAGCTATGAACCCAAGTGCAACAGGGAGGCAGTGAACATGGTCAGCATCCATCCACCACCACCTGCCTTGACTCCACTCACTTGCTATGAACCCAAGTGCAACAGGGAGGCAGTGAACATGGTCAGCATCCATCCACCACCACCTTCCATGACTCCACTCACTTGCTATGAACCCAAGTGCAACAGGGAGGCAGTGAACATGGTCAGCATCCATCCATCACCACCTGCCATGACTCCACTCACTCGCTATGAACCCAAGTGCAACAGGGAGGCAGTGAACATGGTCAGCATCCATCCATCCCCACCTGCCACAACTCCACTCACTTCCTATGAACCCAAGTGCATCAGGGAGGCAGTGAACACAGTCAGCATCCATCCACCACCACCTGCCATGACTCCACTCACTTGCTATGAACCCAAGTGCAACAGGGAGGTAGTGAACATGGTCAGCATCCATCCACCACCACCTTCCATGACTCCACTCACAGCCTATGAACCCAAGTGCAACAGGGAGGCAGTGAACATGGTCAGCATCCATCCACCACCACCTGCCGTGACTCCACTCACAAACTATGAACCCAAGTGCAACAGGGAGGCAGTGAACATGGTCAGCATCCATCCACCACCACCTGCCATGACTCCACTCACTCCCTATGAACCCAAGTGCAACAGGGAGGCAGTGAACATGGTCAGCATCCATCCACCACCACCTGCCATGACCCCACTCACTTCCTATGAACCCAAGTGCAACAGGGAGGCAGTGAACATGGTCAGCATCCATCCACCACCACCTGCCATGACTCCACTCACTTCCTATGGACCAAAGTGCAACAGTGAGGCAGTGGACATGGTCAGCATCCATCCACCACCACCTGCCATGACTCCACTCACTTTCTATGAACCCAAGTGCAACAGGGAGGCAGTGAACATGGTCAGCATCCATCCTCCCCCACCCGCCATGACTCCACTCACAAACTATGAACCCAAGTCCAACAGGGAGGCAGTGACCCTGGTCAGCATCCATCCACAACCACCTGCCATGACTCCACTCACTCCCTATGAACCCAAGTGCAACAGGGAGGCAGTGAACATGGTCAGCATCCATCCACCACCACCTGCCATGACTCCACTCACTTCCTATGAACCCAAGTGCAACAGGGAGGCAGTGAACATGGTCAGCATCTATCCTCCACCACCTGCCATGACCCCACTCACAAGCTATGAACCCAAGTGCAACAGGGAGGCAGTGAACATGGTCAGCATCCATCCACCACCACCTGCCATGACTCCACTCACTCCCTATGAACCCCAGTGCAACAGGGAGGCAGTGAACATGGTCAGCATCTATCCACCACCACCTGCTATGACTCCACTCACAAACTATGAACCCAAGTGCAACAGGGAGGCAGTGAACATGGTCAGCATCCATCCACCACCACCTGCCATGACTCCACTCACTCCCTATGAACCCCAGTGCAACAGGGAGGCAGTGAACATGGTCAGCATCCATCCACCACCACCTGCCATGACTCCACTCACAACCTATGAACCCAAGTGCAACAGGGTGGCAGTGAACATGGTCAGCATTCATCCACCGCCACCTGCCATGGCTCCACTCACAAACTATGAACCCAAGTGCAACAGGGAGGCAGTGAACATGGTCAGCATCCATCCACCATTCCAGGTCATGGATCTACTCACATACTGTCAACCCAGGAAAGATCAAAACATAGCAGCTACATTCAGCACAAATGATCCAGCAATGCTTTCAATCCCACATACTCTCTATGAACTAATCAGCATCTTATTGGTACAATCACCCCATTGCTCACATATGGAAACCACATTGAAAGATAGAATGCAAGCATGCCAGGTTGAATCACATCTCCCTCAGTTTTCATGCAATCCTTCAAAGACCTGGCATGTGTTAGTACACTTCAAATGTTCAACTTCATCACTTACTTCATTATAGCAAACTCCATGCACAGCTCCAAGTTGGACTGTTGTGTTGATATGAGGAGCTGTTGCAACCCTTCCTCTTTTAAAGCATTTGCTGTGCATGTTAGCAAGGATGCACAATCAGCACCCTCTCTTTGCATTCCTGCCATGATTTTCCATGCACTCTGCTATGCCATGAGATATTTTGCACTGACCAGTGAGTGAAAGATAGTCTTTAGGTGGAAACCTTTCCTTATTCAACCAACCCTTGACCCTTCGAAGGCAATCATCCAGAATCCCCTTTTCTACCACTTCAGCTTCATCCATTGCATCATCTACACTCTTCCCTTTGTTCATCAATTCCTCGAGAGCATCAAGTTCCAAGGTGTCTGCTTTCGTTAGCAGCACAATTACAGGAACTGTTCAGAACAACACATTTACAGGACAAATACCATCTGTGCAAAATACACACCATGACCTGTATCACACTCCTGAAAAAATTTCTTTTCAGCAGCCATGACCATCCTATGGCTCTCATTTAAAGGAATGCAAAACCTACACCAATAATAAGAACCCGATCAGTATCCTCATAATTCAATCATGACACTACCATATGGCATGGATTCTCTCATTCAACTTGGTTGCCTCAGCACGATCCCTCACAAACTTCTTCATCATGTCAAACTGCTCTTCGCTTCCAGCCTCAAATCCACGCGAATCATGGAACACGAATCCTGGATTACTCTGGAAGACCAGCTCATCCTCGATGTTGTGGTAACCACGCTAGATACCTTCAACACATATCACATAAACTTGAGGTGTAACCTCACCGTCAACGAACCCTGCACTTTAGCAGCATCCACCTAAATATAGCCGAACATGCGATTAATCTCGAGAAAACACTATGCGACATACATACCTTCGCTCCTTTTCCGTTGAAGATCTCTGGTTGATCTGTAGTGTTACAGACCCTCTGCAGGATCGTTGTTTTACCTGCATTTGCCCTTCCCATGACAAGAATACGAAAACGAGGGATACGATCAATGTGTTCTTTAGCCTTCGCAGCAGGTAAGCGATAGGGATGGCGTGAAGAGGGTGACTCTAATTGTTAATGCGGTTAAACCCATATAATTCGCCATACGCAGAGTACTTGCCCTGGGTTACTTCTTCAGCTTTTGGATGGATGGGAACGTCCACATTGCCTTTGGGACAATGCGGATCCGTAGATTGAACGCCGGTAAGTGCAGGAATAAGGGTACCTGTGCCGGCTGGCAGAGAGCCCAGCCAAATAGTAGCTAAGTACACCAAAGCACATAAAAGCACGCGTAAGCACCTTGAGTAGGGCCGGGGACAGGAATGTCCACGTGTCCAGGGTCGGGGGAAGTACCTGGTCGAGTGGTATCGATTGCCGTGGTATCGCGAATACCCCCCTTGTCCGAGGGAGAACTAGAGTCTTAAACGGTCACTTCAGTCGGTACAAATGTCAATGCCAGCACTGATGGGGTCATACTGGGTTGTGTAGCTCCAGTGGGAACGAGAACTGGTGGAACAACTCTATCATCACTTGGGGAAGGCGGCTGCCGACAACACCAGAATCCGCTGAAACACCCAGGTGCCATGAATAATGAGAAGACGAGTTGTTCGAAAGTTGTAGGAGACGGTAAGCGTGTAGTTCGGGTTAGAGATGGACGTGTGGAAAAGGCGTGGAGCTACGGAGTGGGGTTGGTCGATATGAAGGCGCTTATTGATAAGCCAGTAAAACATGCTGTTGGTGGCGTCTAGTTTTCTTCTGATAGGAAGAGTAAGCTGTTTTATTGCCGATAGACAGCACGTTCCAAGCTAACACTACCGTTGTGCATTTGAGTCCATGCTATTTGTGTTCTGTGACCATGATCGAGTGTATCGTAAGGATAAGGATGACGCTGGTCGCACTAGAGTTTGTCATCTACGTAGTGGTTTAGTGGGGCTAGTTCTTCAGATGTGAAAATGGACAGCTGGAGCAGTGAATAGCGAAGGAAAAGGGGGAAGAAAGAAAAGCAGTCTGCGTTTTTAGAGCCGTAAACTACCAGATGCTATGTAAAGTATTGCGTAAGAAGTAACAGTTAGTAGTATCTAGGGAAATCACCAAGTCAGCGAAAGGGATAAGGGCATTCGAATACAACCCGTGTACGATGTATATGCAGTTTATGCAAAGAAATAGGGCGACTGTATATCACCGGAACAACTGAAAGAATATTGCTGGGAGGATCATGCCACGCAGCACGGGGATTACAACCAAGCAACGCGAAACTCGACAATTTCTCCACTTCCACAAAGAATCAGCCTTTGGATCTGTGAAGATGTAGGGGGAACCGCAACACTACCGTACTCCAACACTTGGCACCCGCTGGACGTGGAACTTACATTCGTGGCCCTGACAGCAGGAGGTCAGCAAGTTGCTCATAGACGATGATGACTAGCTGGGATCCAGTGCGAAGTGACCAGAAGCGACCAATTCCCCACCGAGCGGAAGCCAACATTGAGCGGGATAGAAAAGGCGAGAACGTCGTTTCCGGTTGCATTGATCATTATCCGGTCGAGACCGCTCTTGGTAACTCACGAAGAGACGCGAAAAATTGGGAACGCGTTGCCCCTCCTCACCTTATCCTCGATGTCCCCTAACGATCCCCTGCTCAACACACACGGCCAGTGCAAGCTACATCTCCTCACTCCCGCGACAAACGACAAACGACAATTAAGTCTTGTCGTTTGCTCTTGCATCTGCCTTCCTCGTCCTTGCTGTCGCTCATGCTTGTCCATCCTTCTCCGCATCCCGATCAACGAGGTAATACTCTCTGGGCGAGCAGGTGGAATCGTGCGAGGCTGGTGGTGAAGCTATGCGTGTCCACTCCACCACCTGAAAGCAACAGTAAATCAAAAGAGAGAAACAGAAGAGAGAGTATCGATAAATCGTGCTCGACAAGTTGGAATGGGAGGGCCACGCGGCGACGTGAAGATCGAGGCGGACAAGATGACAACACCAACATATCGAGGGATGGTGTGCAGGAGGGAGTAGACAGTGCAAATGAAAGGTAGGGATGCGATTCCAAATGCCGTAGTTCTGCTGTGTGACAGGATGATGGGCTCCATAGTGCCAGCCCCGTTCCCTTCCGAATCGGCGAGGGTGAAGGACACCAAGGAAGGGGGGGTTGCAACTTTGCGCCCGGCTAGTTGTTGGGTGGCATAATCACATCTGATGACGAGGATGCAGCGCGAGAGTCTGGAGGTGACGTCGATGGCGCCGGACTGGGAGAGAATATATCTTGCAGTGACCCTCGCGAGGGTGACTGGGATGAGAATGGCCCAGTAAGCCTCAAAGGGAGAGGAAGTCTAAGGGTGGATGCGATATGCCCGGCGCGTCGCCTGCAGAAGCACGTCAGCGCGCGTATGCAGTATGGGTGAAGAAAACCTACAGCGATCGACCACGACAACGTGGAAGTTTGCCGTCTGTGTGAGGTCTGTTGCCGACTACCGTCTGTCTAACTCTGCTATCCTTTGCTAGGTCGAAACGTGACAGGAATGGGCAGAACGACCGTGTCGCGTTCGTCTGTCCGCGGTAGTAGTCAGGCACTTCGTCGCTAACATCGCTGAGGTTGGGCTGGGCGACGGTTCCCAGGGACGTGCACAAGAGGCCAAAGATACTCCAAGTGAAAGCGAACGCAAGATCGCAGGAGAGTTATGTTTCTGGTTGGTTTCGTGTAGTGGTGCTAGCGCGTGGCTGGCTATACCCAACACGCAACACTCGGAAACATGTTATGTCCTCAAAACCAACATCAACACCATTTACTTTGCGTGAGTCTATGGAAAGCCGGACAATCGCGCTTCGGCACGTCCGAAAACGGCAACTTTTTCGGCGATATGTTGGCTTGTTTGTAAGACGGACACCGGACACTGCGTAGTACGGTAGTACGGTCGTTCGTCACGCGGTAACACGGTAGGTCGGTAGTTCGGTAGTTGGTCACGTGGTAATACGGTAGTTCGTCACGCGGTAGTGCGGTAGTGCGGTAGTTGGTCGTGCGGTCGAACGGTAGCGCAGTAGTTCGTCACGCGGTAGTACCGTAGTGCGGTAACACAATTGCTTTTATTTCATGACCTCGACGGACAACAATTCAATAACTAGCTAGAAAGAGACGGGGTGCATTATTAGAGATGAAACGAGAGTACCACAAGAAAAAACTTTCTGCAAGTGGGAGGACATTCCTTGCCATTGAGAGCGCAAACTCCAGTTCCGTGTGTGAGGTTAAATATACTACCACGGTATTAGCAGCGGCAGACTCAATATAACCATGGGCCTCCAAATACTTCATTGCGTGGATGCCCAGAGCCCTGGCGGTGGACTCGGGAGGGGAATCCCACTGTGGCCGTGTTGACGCGTCGTTGCGTTGTGGCAACTTCCCTTTTCGGAATGCTCATGGTGTGCGCGCGTCGTCTGGCCTTGTACCATTGCCAACAGGCCATCGTATCGAATAACAATCGAGTTTTGACATTTCGCGTTCGTCCGGGGGGTATCCTATGTCGCCAGTAAGTGTTTTCAACATTCCAGAGGGGTCTCGCAAGCTCGCAAGGTGGCAGAATGAGAATGGTCAGTATGGAGGCCTTGCTGCCTCTCGTTTCAGACGTTCAGACGTTTTTAGATCTTGTCTTGATCCTATTGCGCCAGCGTGGGTCCCTGAGGGTTCAAGGAGGATGCGGGCAGTCATATCGTGCGGGTTTGGAAGGCGCAGGTGAGTCGTTTGGCCATTCGGCCCTGTGCTCCTTATCTCGCCTTGTGCCGCTGCTCTGAGGACGCCGTATGGCCACAGGTAGATTTTTTGACCGTTTCATGTCGTTCCGTGCCGATATGGGACGCACTCCCTTGCCACCAGTATGTGGTGGTGACATTCCGTAGTCATTTTGAAGGATTGGAGAGTACTCGGAGTAGCTGCATGTAGATGTCAGCTGTGTGGTGCGTGCGCCCTCTCGTGTTGACTTGTCTCGTGCGCCTGACCTTGTCATAGTCTATCTTCCTTGTCCAAAATTTTCCTGCAGGGTATCTGAGTCGTGTCGTGTGCATGAAGAGGGGCGGAAGTGGCTGCTCGAGGGCTACTTGTACATGGTAGGCATCTCGCCTCGTTTGTTTTCTGCTGACACTTTCAGCACTCGTTTTGAGTGTTCCACGTCGATGCAGGACCCTGTATGGTTGAGAGACATGCTTGATATTCCTCAAAACCAACATTAACACCATTTACTTTGCGTGAGTCCGCTGACCATTGGATACGGGCGTGCTCGTTAATATCGAGCAAGGACAACGACTATGGCAACTCATTTTGTCATGTTCTTCATGATTTTTTGGAGAGGCGTTAAATTGCCATGGGAATGGTCCTGTAGCGCTTTTGGGCGTGTCGTATTGCGTGACTCCGCACTTTCACCGTTAATCGTATCGTGTAAGTCTCGTCATCTAGACATTTAGCGTCCTGCAGGGCTTACGGGTTCAGTTCTGACGTTCGCCATGGTACTCTGCAATACTGATGTCATTCGAACATCACTGAATGGCAACATCATCTACTAGTGTGTTAAGAGCCACCCTTACCAGTGAGCAGTCCTGACTCGCGTTCTTAGTTGGTTGTTTTGCACGGTGTGGATATCGGTCAGTCCATGATTTTTTTTACAGTGACACGAAGCGTACTGATGGCAGACGCCAAGTTGGGCAGGATAATTGTTAACCATTCTAAGGCTGCCCTTTTGGAGGAGTTAAAGGAGTCGGCGGGTGCAAGGAGAGGAGAGTTAACCAGTGAAATCGATGTTGGGGAAGCGTCCTCGTCGATATCCGAGTCAAGAACCCCTCCGTAGACCTGATATCTACAAGTGAGGTGCGGATTGCGTTAGAAGTTTTGAAAGCACGCGATCCCAGCAATGGTGCTTTTTCATTCACAGCGGCCAAGCGCGGGGAGGAATCCCCGTCCTCAGGCAGTAGCGATGGCGAGGACGTAAATCCATAGCTGGCGTCCGCTGCCATTTGATGATCACTGGTCCTCCGAACCCAAAATGGCCGTCGTTGGGGGAATATTCTGGGTCAACATGGTCTTGAAGACCTTAAGATTAACCTTGATGGGAGGACATCGGCGAATTGTCGCCCAGCTTTTACGTACTGTAGCCCGTATTGTTGCAGTAAATAGTTAGTGCCACTTGCATGACCGTACTTTCATGCTTTCTCTTTCTGCCCGGCACCTCACGGCGTTCAGGCAGTCGCGACCTGTCCTTTCCATCGTACGAAACAAGTTTCCTGCAATGACCCTGTCATCCATAACGACACCGGTACCTCTGAACTTTCAAGCGGGGCCTATCGTCTGGGTTGACTGCGAAATGACCGGACTCGACCCAAAGAAAGACAAGCTCCTTGAGATTGCTGTTCTTATAACAAACGGTAACTTGGAACTAGTAGATGATGGCCTCCAGTTCGTCATCAAAACCGAGAAATCCGCCTTAGACAAGTGGGTCCTTCTCACTATTTAATCCGTTGGCATCGCCCACCGAGCCGGCAGTATGGACGAGTGGTGTAAAACTCATCACGGTCAAGTACGTACACACACCCAATCTCCGCTGTGAACCCGACGCGCTGAAAAACGTACGAAGTCAGGCCTGACCCAAGCTTGCCTCGCATCTCCGCACACCAGGGATCACGTCTCCCACGAAGTCTTGCAATATATTAAAAGATGGGTACCAGAACAACGAACGGGAGTCCTTGCGGGAAATTCTGTTCATGTGGATCGAATGTTTTTAACCGTAGAAATGCCCGAGGTTGTTGACTGGCTTCATTACCGGTACGCTCATCACCCCTTATCCTCCGTCTACTTCCACTGAGCTGTCACGCAGCATTATAGGTGGGTAGACCACCCTCATTTACCCTCATGTGTCCCCGTTTTGCCGATCTGACAACTATCGTAGATGTTTCATCTATAAAAGTACGTCTTTTGAATTCTCCACTTTATGCTCGAGCTGTAGCGTCCCATAGGAATTGTGTCGTAGGTGGTATCCAAATCTCGAGTTTCCGAGATCTTCTTCGGGTGGGAGTCATAGGTAAGACCAACAATAACTCTGGTTTTCGGTATATCGACCAAAATAGGGCCCTCGACGATATCAGGTGTTCGATTAAGGGTGCGTCCTTCCATAGAGTAGATCGGTCGCCTCGCTCACTGTCGACAGAGCTTACTTGGTATCGGCAGAATATCTTTCGCAAATCGCTCCCTGTTTGATGGTGCAACCGCCTGTATCGCACATGTGGGATGCTATGAACTGAACTGACATTCACTGTAATTCAACGGTATCTTTTGAAGATGCACAGCTATTGTCACGGAGCATGATCAATGTTAACCTGCTCTTTTGGTAATCCCACATCAGCTATATCCCCAGCGTCCCTTAGAGCTCGTACGGAAAGCGTAGTTTGCCCGAAGTTTACAAACTGCAGGGCTTGGTCTTGTTTGTGAGCTGTGCACAACCTCATGATCACATATGTTGGAGATTGAATGTTTGAACCCTGTTCACACATGCTGCCTGATCAGTATTATGGTGTGTGCTGACTCCTTCTATGGCAGATCTTCATGCTACTCCAGGTGCTCTTGGCCTTGTTGGCTGAGCTTCTTGACCCAGGAATTTGTAGTGAACCAATACTGTACCACACATCCAGGCTCTCCAGTGAAATGTGGGTCCAGGAACTGCTCAGTGGTCATCCCAGATGTATCTGCTGCAAACTTGGTATGTACAAGGAAGACTTTATGTGGCTTATCAGGGAGCTATGAGCCATGAGTCACTGTGACTCCAAGTTTGTCACCCCAGAAGAACAACTGTCAATATTCTTGTACACATGTGTGACTGGCCTGACCAGCAGGCATGTAGCAGAATGCTTTCAGCATTCAAATGACACAATATGTCACATCTGTGATGTGGGCACAATGTCCAGACCACAGTCCAACCATCTGAGGTGTCATTCTAGCCCTATGGGCTTCTGTCATGAAACTCTGTTCCATCTTTGATTTGACTTACAATCTATTTCTATTTCTGTTTCCATATTTAGTATGTTTCTCTCATGCTTCTAAGTGACTCACTACACTTCCATACCCATATGCCTTACTAATCCCTGTACCATCCAGCTATCCAGTGACTTCCAACTTACCTTACTAATAGCTCACTAATATTGTTACTCATCCATACTGTGCTCCGGTAGTCACTACACCCCAGACATTGCATTGGACTTTTCTCTGTACTATAAAAGCCTTGTACATATGTCATAGCACATCAGTTTGAATATCAAATAAGATACTCATCGATCTCACTCAACTCCAGACAGTTTCTGGATAGTTCTGACCTCTGGGACTCAGCAGGAAACTAGTGTACTAAGTTGTACGCTAAACCCCAACTACCTGGACTTCCGCCCTAGCCTTCCTCTGCCCTCGGACCCTCTTGGAGACCATTGAGAACCAGTCTTGACAGTATATTCAAACTCAAATCCCTGCATGAGCCCACCAAACCCCCATGCCATGACTATGACTACCCAACTCTGTTCTTGCTCCATGGCTGTTGAAGCTTTGGAACAAGCTGTGATCAACGATATGCATGAATCGAGTGCATGTATCGTGTTAGCAAGCTGCCAATGTCCTCCACCATTGGTGAACCAATTTCAAAGTTTCTCCACCAGGGGTGAACCCCTTGCTACCCTGACCCCTAGAACTGGCTCCTCCAATAGACATTCCTCATCCATGGTGCGACCAACCCCAGACCTCTTCAGAGGCAATGACCCTGGAGATGACGGTCCAGGAGACGATGGTTCTGGAGATGATGACAACAATGATGATGACAACAAGGACGATGGCAACCCTTTTGTCAATGCCCCAGAACAGCTTGACCCCCAACTGGTGGTCTTGCAGAACCTGGTGACAGCTGTTGACCATCTGTCATGCTCAACCCATCGCTCCAATGATACCTCATCTTCATGCACCAAAGTCCAAGAGCCAGACACTTTTGACAGAACTGACCCAAAGAAACTTCAGACATTCCTGGTTCAGTGCGAACTATGTTTCCAAGATCATCCCAAGGTGTTTTGCCTTGATAGAAACAAGGTTATGTTCGCCCAGTTGTATCTTAAAGGAATGGCTCTTGAATGGTTCAAGCCAGACCTTCCAAACTCTGGAGATCCAGCAGACCGTCCACTCTGGATGGACAGCTGGCTGGACTTTGTAGCAGATCTCCAGACAACCTTCAGACCACATGACCTGGTTGCAGATGCCAAGCACCAGCTCGATCACCTCCACATGAAGGAGATGCATCGTGTAAACTGTTATGTGGTTGACTTCAACAGATTGGTGTCACAAGTCCAAGGTTACGGAGATGGCACTCTCTGCCATCTGTTCTATACTGGACTCCCAGATCACATCAAAGATGAAATCAGTAGGGTTGGGAAACCTACTACACTATATGGGTTGCATGTGCTAGCCCAAGAAATTGACATGTGCTATTGGGAGCACAAGGACGAGATCTCTCATCAAGCAAAGTCCTCTGGCAACAACTCCGGAAACAACTCCAGAGGTAAGGCCAGCTCGAACAAGGGGGACAAGCAAAAAACTGGTAGCACCAACCCCCAGTCTGGTGGTAACCAGCAAACTCTGCCCACCTTGAACCCCAAGCCTCTGAACAATCAGAACTCCGGAGCACCGTCCACATTATCCAACAAGCTTGGTAAAGATGGCAAGTTGACACCTGCTGAGCAGAAGAGACATTTCGAGCAGAACCTGTGTATGTTCTGTGGAAACCCCAGGCACAAGGCCAAAGAGTGCCTTAAGTCTACATCTCATGCAGCTAAGGCTTGTGCTACCATGGTTACTGAGTTGGAAGCCAAACTGACTGCCTCCTCCAAGGCAAAAAAAATAGAGTGCAACTCTCAGAACTCTGCACAGCCTGGGAGTTGCATTGATACTGACTGTGCACCCTCAGAGGCATGCCTCAACACATCTGCTCTTTTAAATCCAAATTCATTAAAACCTTCTGTCACCCTCAACTCATATAATATTCTGGACTTTCCAGCATTAATAGATTCAGGCTCGACCCACTGTTTTGTAGAATCTACTTTCATCAATAATCATGGTCTTTCAACCTACTCCATCCCACCTCTCGTCCTCCATCTGTTCAATGGTGTGACAATGACATCAGTCACTAAAGCCTCAAATCTCTCAGTCCATTTTCCCTCTGGAGATATCACCGATATGACCTTCTATGTAACTCCATTGGATTCTGAGTGTAAGATAGTTCTTGGACATAACTGGCTCACCTGTTACAATGTGTCGATTGATTGGGTACTGAGCAGCATTAAATTCCAAAACCTTACATCTCATTTTCCAGCACTGATGTCGCCCTCTGACTTGGAGTCTATTCCAAGAAACCCCATAGATGCCCCCCTGGGCTCTCTGGAAATCACCCTTCCCGAGTCAGTTGATAACTCCTCCCCACCCAGCACTTGAGCACCGAACGTCTCCCTTGTCAATGCAGCAGCCTTCATCCATGATTGCAAGCTAGATGGCTCAACCCAGTTCTGCCTCCAGGTTTGACCTCAGGACATTACCAAACTCTGGGCTGCCACCATACAGGACACCCTGGACTTGTTGTTGGTACCCCTGGACTATCATGACTTTGCTGATGTGTTCAGCAAGGCCAAGGCAGCTACACTTGTGCCTCACCAGGAGTTCGACCTCAAGATAGAATTGGAGGAAGGAACTACTCCACCATTGGGAACCCTCTACTCACTTTTGTCCATTGAGCTTGCCACTCTCTGGACTTTCATTGATGAAAATCTAACTACTGGCTTTATTTGTCCCACATTGTCCCCATATGCCACACTCTGTATCACACACATGGGAAGTTGTGAACTGAACTAACATTCACTGTAATTCAACAGTATCTTTTAAAGATGCACAGCTATTGTCATGGAGCATGATCTGAATGTTAACCTGCTCTTATAGTAACCCCACATCAGTTATATCCCCAACGCCCCTTATCCCGAGTACTCATGGAAACTGGAGAATCTATCAGGCACTGTCATCTTTTGATCCCTGAAGCTAAGAACAGAGATGAACATCACCTAAACCATCAGTTCCCCTTTATGAGGTAGGGGGATATGAATCTGAAGCAATATCAGATATGCCTACCAAATTCTTGGGACCTACCAAATGCAGTCGCTCTCCACCTTAGAAGGGAAACGAATGCCATGGAAAGGGTGCCAAGTATTGCATATGATCCACAAAAGAAAACGATGACCCTGCCCCTTGGGGGAAGGAGACATTTCCTAGCCACCTTCCAAATGAGAATTTCACCTCCACATGTGGTGGCAGCAAATGTAACATCTTGATCAATGTCAGATGCAACGATTGTGCTTGTCCCATTGAGTGTCACTCGTTCCATGCCTTGAGTCCATTCTCAAGGCGACCATTTGATCACAAGTTCCGAGAGATGTTCTGCATGATGAGAATAACATGTAACTCTCCAGATACTAATGCATTCAGGAGCAAAGCAACTATCCATATGCATGTCATTCTACTTGGAATGGGGCCCCAAAAGAAGGCTAAACCTTACCTCCAAAAGATGTGAACTGCAGGGTCAGAAGATGCTCTCTCAGATGTACAGAAATTTAGTTGTTCCAGGCAGGCAAAGAGACATTAGCAAGAAGAGTATAGTGGTCAACGGCTGAGATCAAGCCCAGCGAAGAAAATGGGTCGTCAAAACAGACCTGGCCAACGCCTGGAATGCACACAAATGTGTGCCTTAGCATCTAGGTATTACAAATTTAAGCTTTTCGGTGAGTGCATGGTGCTCTGTTATACTTTGCACTGATGTTCTGCAAAGGGCGTTACCCAGAACATTAAGTAGGTGAAAAATAAATCCATGGAGAAGGAAATGGTCTGGCCAGTACTGACACTACCTGGTCTCAGGGCTGACCTGAACTATATCCTGGTGATATCCTGGTACGATTTATCTGTCCCTCAGTAACTTAGCACTGCCCATTGACAAAGGAGTCTATCTTGTTATTCCCGCCTGAGGTCCGTGAGTCAAACTCTTCACTAACAACTGTCACCTTTGATGATGGCGATGAATGTTCTATAACACTCACTCGCAAAAGGAGTGGGGCACACCCATTCTGGAACTTGACAAAAAAATATGACAATCTGACAGACAGGGTCTCACTTGCAACACGGTTGTGATGATAAGCTTCCTGAGGACATCTTCACAGATAATCTTTCAGTGGTGATGGTGACAAAGAGTAAGGTTCAGACCAGTCTATGTTTATTGCTGATCAAGTGCAGCTATCGAACAAGCCAATGTATGATAGTAGCAGTTAACCACCACTGAAGCATCAAGAATAATCGACAATTGAACCTTCCATGAGTCTGGTGCTATGGGTGCAACTTTTCCAATAACATCTCTTGTATCAGGTTTCCTCCAAGCTTGGTTGCTTTTTCTCAAACTTGCTTCCCCAGACATCACATGACTGATAGTGTGCAGTCAAAGGAGTGGGTGGTGTCCCTGAGGTATGCAATTGCCTGCTGCTTCAAAGTTGGTGTCTTTGGCCTGTGTCTGAGAATATTCATAATGTGTTGAATGTCAGCAGCTACTTAAATAAAGTGGTGGTCGATGATGGTACCCATTATCAAAGTGTTTTCAGGCTTTTCTCGAGTGGCATGATAATGGGGAATGAGAACCTTCCCCCTGAGATGCTGTCCGCAAGGCCTTTGGCATTGGTGTACCATGTCAGTTGCACTCGAAATTAAGGTATTCCCTGATTCTAACCTCTGTACTCTGCAAGTTCATGTAGTCATCCCAGATCTGACCGTACATACCAAACAGATTGATCAAGCTGACATAATCCCTTTTCCTGTGACTGAAGTGATAAGGTGGACGCATTAACGCACTCACACATCAGTATTTGTAGTCACAAATGCCATCATAATTTTGACTGAAGGGCATAAAATGCTACTTGCTTCTGTTTGGTCACCACTATTCAGTTGCTACAGCCATTCAGCACATTAATGTTAATTGGCTTACTCCCACAGGCCACTTGAATGTATTCCTGTTCAGTCAGATGCCTGAGGATGTCTGGCCAGAAAATATCTAGTCCCTGACCACGATGCAAGTTTAAGACTTCCTCTGAAAGCAGATGGGTGAATCGATCAGGGATGTCAAGCTCTGCTACTATGATGAACCCCTAAAGATGTGGTCCAATGCTTTGGGGAACAAGAAACGCTCTTTGGCTTCTATACTCTCTTTTGGAGATCCCTGAATGGAGGCAAATTATTGGAACACGAGCCACCACACATAACTCACCAAATTGGTAGGTTGAGGAATACCATACACCTTGTGAGTAGCTGGTTTCCCTCTTCATAGGTCTGAGTTGTCTTCGATGTTGTCTAGTTATGGTAACTGTCAGACCCTTATGGTAACTCTTTGGTCTGACATGACCCTGACATGAGAGATGTGTTGTGTTGCACCTTAGGCACTCGTGACACTTCCATAGACAAGCCACCTGTTGGAGATTGAATCACTGCTGTGTGATGCTTATTTTTGGTGTGCTTTTTGGTTGATTACATAAGCACTTAGAGCGCACACTTAGGGCCTGAATGGTAGTAGGTTTGCTGCAGGCTTGTGCAAAATATGTACAAACTAACTTTGTGTGGAGTCTGGTGGACTTCTAAAGTTGATGATTGGCTGTGGACAGTGGTTATCAGCTTGCACCCACGGACATTCTGAGATTGATATTGATCAGGTGGGTGATGCACTATACTTATCCAACCCATCGCCCATTAGCAATGCCACCTCGATGAACACCCCACAACAATGAGAACACCCAAAGGCTAGCTTGTTCCCCACCCTGAACATGCCATTCACTCTGACTCTGCAACAAGATGGCAGGTAGAGGCTCTGGGTTGAAAGGGCAGCCACTGCCCACAACGTCAAGCTCTGAGCCTCAAGTGAAGTTGCATGCTGTCTGGACTCAGGTGGACATTGAGATACTACTTGATTATGTGGAGGAGATCTGACACAAGGTGGGCAATCATATGGCCTTTCAAGAAGGTCATTTCAATGACCTTCTGCCCTCACTTCCTGTCCAACCCAATGGCCATCACAAGACTGCAAAAAACTGCCATGACAAGTGGGAAAGCATATGTTGCCTATCTCTTTCTCATCAATAACTACTCACTCATTCATTCAAAGCTGAAATGAGAATACTATGCAGCTGCAACCATTGCCAGTGGATTGGGACTTGCATATTTGATGGAGAGAGGTGCAAATGTTGTAACTGAGGCAGGACAGCTCGTCATGGATGAGCTTATTGAGGTGTGTCTGGGTTTTCATCATGACACAAAGCATTTCTAACTATTCACTAGACTCGACCTGAAGCTGCCCAGTTCCAAAACAAAGGGTTCAAATATTGGGATTGGATGCAGCAGTTTGTGCCTTGTGACAAGGCGAGGGGTGCTAATGCTCACCACACAGCCAGCTCTCGAATGTTTACTCAGTCTTCTCAGGCTTCTGTGGCACCATCTTCCAGTTCCCACATGCCATCCAGCTTGCAGCATCCACCATCATCTGCGCAGCCCCTGCACACCACCTTTGTGCCATATCAACCTGAGTCTCGAACACCATACATTCCCTGAGTCTCACCCACTTCTGTTGTACCATCTACATCTCTACCCATCCCTACTGGCCCTCGTAACCTTTCCCCCTCATCTATCCCTATTTCACTGCCATCATCTGCAATGATGTCAGTAAATTTGTCTATCAAACCCTCCTCCAGCATTTCAGCCCATGGCATAAAGCGTAAGAGCAATGCTACCAGCCAGCTGGACTCTGTGTCGACCATGACCTTGAGTGCTCAGGCAAGCAGCGGTTCACAGAAGTGACGTACCCAGGTAGCTGTCCTTGAGGATGCAATTCAAGATCTCATGGCAAGTGTGGGTGATACCAACGACAATATGATTACTGTAATCTCAGGTGACAAGGAATGAAAATTTAATGAAGTCTGTGTGATGATGTACGAACTTGAGAAGAACCTGTTGCTGATGAACCTTGCTCACTTGCAGATGTTATTTGAAGAGAAGCCATTGTTTATGATGGGTTACAAGAATGCCACCACTCACTCCCCAGAATTTAGGATGTTGTGGGTCAAGGTCAGGCTTGAGTTGATTGGCTGCAGTGTCCCAGAGTATATGATCTAGGGAGAATACTTATGCTGTATGTGTACTTTTTGTTTCATGTCATAAGATATCTGCATGATATGTACCTTTCAATCCACTGCAATCAATATCTCTGAATTTGTGTGAAGCAAGGCATTCAGTGGAATGTGCAATTTTGATGTAAGATGTATGGTAAATGCAGTAAAAAAAAACATCCAGTACTACATCAATCTAGTTGGTCGATGATATGAGGCAGCCCTTGTCTCTCACACTTGGCACAATAATCTCCCCACATATGTGCTGCAATTGCATCATGCAATGAATTCATCTGCCCACATGATTTGGCATTCAGTGGAACATCTTGAAGGCTACCAATGTCATCTTCTTCAGGTGACAGGAGCAGCCCATTATCTTCATCAGCCATATTGAGGTCTGGAATGTTGACGTCGTCAGGATCATTGAGGTGGATTATATTATGTATGCAACATGCAGCAGTGGGCAGGTGAGACTGGATCATCATGTTGTACTCAGGAGGAAGAACAAGGGCACGGAAATGTCATTTGATAATCCCAAAGTTGTGCTCGATATTGTTCCGAAGCATGGCATGATGGAGGTTGAAAAGTTCCCTCCTGTTCTTGGGACTGTGGGCAAATGAACGAGAATCAAATGTAAAGTTGTAACAGTACTCACGATAGGTTCACTTGTCCCCACTCTGCTAAATGATACCATTGACCACGGTATGGTATAGTAATTGTGGCATTGAAGGAAATCCTGCATCGCTGAGATAGTAGCGGCCATGGGGGATTGCAAAGTCCCACAAGCAGGCATTATGATAGACTGTAGCATCAGTGGCTGATCCTTCCCAGCCCCTGAGGACATATGTGATAATACCGTTGAAAGAACATGTGACAAGGCAGTTTTGAGACAGAAAACCTTTGCAATTGTGCATAAGATCCTGTTCACTGGCTGACGGCACACATGCAATATGCATGCCATCGATGGCACCTATCACATCCTTGAAGTATGGAAAAAATTTCGGATTATTGGCAATGCGACTAGGAGTAGGAAGGTTGGCTCTTGGAAGGCGAACATGTGTGGTATAGATGGGACCCTGTGAGAAGGCATCCACCATTCACTTGAAGTATCTGCATCTGAGATGTTACTTGGATAAATGCAAAGGCTTCAGTCAAGGACTCACTGTGATATGGTCTCGGTTGAATGCCGAAATCACTCACCCATATGCTGCACAGATAAGCCCATCACCATTCCATACAAAAAAATCGAGAGCTGCTCTTCTAACGTGACGTGTCTTGAATCCTGGAAATCTGCTTCCCAAAGAAGAGATGCAAGCTTGAGGAAGACGTGCTTGTGGATGCCAAGCTCATTTCTGATCCTTTTTGGATGCCCATTAAGTAGTTTGTCTACCCATCCCTGGCCCGAGAGGGTGGATGTATGATAGGGTTCATGAGTAGAACTCTGAATAATGGTGATTGCAGCCTTGCATATTGCGATTGCAGCTGCGACTGTTCTGTTATTCTGAATCTGCTGTGTGATTAAAATTTTCCGGATCATTTTACTCGAGGTATCGCTGTCAGATTCTTCATCGTCATTCTCAATCTCCTCTTGCTCCAAGGCAGGGCGATTTTCAGCCATTGTAATAGCCGAGTGTACATCGATAGCCACTGCACAACCAATCGTCAACTTTAGAAGTCTGCCAGACTCCACACAAAGTTAGTTTGTACATATTTTGCACAAGCCTGCAGCAAACCTACTACTGTTCAGGCCCTTAGAGTACATTTTGGTACTGTTCCCTCAGTAGTTGAGTCACTACTGAGGCTGCCTACAGCCATTTTCTACACCACCTTCAAAAGTTCATGGCATGTGAGAAAGCATACATAATTAGTGGTGTTTGACTGTCTGAAAAGATAGCTGTGTATCTTGTGGGCAATCATTGGTGTCATAACATGCCTTATGATATCTAATGAATATAGTAAAGGCAAAGTTGTTGCCTCATGAACCAGATCAACTATCCTTGATGTCATCTACACTGGAAGGCATGAAACCCTATCAGCATAGATGGCACAATGACTGAGGTGGAAACCAATATGAGGCTTGCATTGTAAGGCCAACTGTGTGTGTGATGGCATCATGCTGATCTGTTGGGACTTGCAGCCACATGTTGATATGCAGTCTGGCATTAACTGGCTGCAAATATTGCTAGGACAAGGGGTGATGTAACAAAAGAGTTTCTGTAGTTCCTATGAAAAAGGTGTAAGTACAGTGTCATTCCATCAAGATGATCCTGTGATAGCAGTCATGAAGAGGGCAGTAAGAGGCAAGGAAACTTGAAGTCTTTGCAGTTTTAGCTGCTCTGAATATCTTCTCTTTTTGGATGAGTGGGTCATTGTGTAAAGAAAACAGTCCATTGATGCCATCATCTTGTTACTGTTATGCCTTGACCCAGCTCCTTCCATTTCCAGACTGGAGCTCTGGGTATGTGCCTTTGGCCCCACCATCTTCATCATAGTCACCTGTACCATTGTTGCCTTTCTTATCAGCTGCTGGGTAATATTGCATAACTGGCCTGCCAGCCTTTATCTCTGGTGACTCAATCTTTGTGATCAGTCATGGTCTTCTCCCATTGGGTGCAACCCCAACACCTTATCCATATATGCCTCGAGCCCTTCAATGGGCTCTTGTCCCATTCTTTGTGTCTGTGTCCCATTTCCTTTCTCTGACTCATCCTTGTTTGGTGCCTGTTGTACTATAGCTGTGCCCCTGCTGCACATAGTTGCTTCTCTTGATCCTTGCCCACTTTGTGTGCAAGTCCATTGGCTTCTTGATTTGTATGTACTTATGTCCATTGCCCATTTTACTGTACATGCTCATAGCCCATTTAGTCATGGGCCATGGACCCATTTTTAGTTAGGCCTTGTGCCCATACAGCTCATACTATATAGACCCTATGGTACTTGCTGTATTCCTTTAACTGTTTGCTACCTTGCAACCATGCTCATATATTTCCATTCTTTGGGAATATGTGTGATCATGCCAAGGGTGCTCAAAGTAACTGGCAATGCACCAAGGTACTGTCATACCACTGACATTGGTTGCTGCACCATTATTTGGCATTTCTTGCAACCAGTGGCATAACAAAAGTGAAGAGTTCACCTTGCAGCTGTGACCATTCTTTGGACATGACATCTGCATTTTCCCTCTCCATCTCAGAACTGCATCTTTGCTGGTCTGGCTATTCTTTAGCCTGAAGGACTAGTGTCTTATATCGTTGTATTACCAGACTGACCTTTTTAGGACTTACCTGCCAGTTCCCCTACACTGTTCACCCCTTTTGCTGGACTATCCATTATTTGGATTGATGAACCAGCAGTTCTTGTAATTGTTGACTGACCATTTTTTGGTGTTGTTGACTTACCCATCAACATTTTCAAGTTTGCCCTATTGATTGCCCAAGGTGTCTTCTAGGCCACCTCTGCCACCTCCACCTGAGTCATTGAGTGCTTTCTCCTTAAGCAAAGGCAAAAGGTGAGTACCACCACAACCTATTCCCCACAAGCACTCCATGTGTAAACCTACCAGTTTGCCTTACAAGTATTGCTATCCCAACCAACCTTGTTCCACTACTCCTCCCTCCTCCCTTCACAACCCAGCAATCCTAGGTGCTTACTGAGAAAGGGAGCCTGAGTCAGAAAACAACATTGAACTGTTAATCTTTGACAACAAGTCAGATTTCAGATCAGTTGTGGGAGACACCCACATTCCAGATGTAGATGAAGAGAACCTTGTACACATGATGTCCCATGCTACCAAAGGGTTAAACATCAGATTGGGATCTGGGCAGGAAGCCATGAAGCCCAGTTCTGTCTTGAAATATGTCTGTGGGCTACCTCAGTAGACTGTGAGCTACTGGGTAGAATACTATACCTGTAGGCTACTACAGGATGTCAGTAAGTAATGTACTGTGAAATATATGAGTGCTTACCCTCAGTAGACTGTGAGCTACTGAGGGAACTCTATGAAATGTACTGCTAAGTCCGCTCTAAGGTGATTATGTAAGCACCTAAACATCGCACCTAGGACCTGCAATACAGGGGAGGTTTATATGCTCCAACATTCTGAACCAGTTCCACTCTTCAACAGAGAACCTACAGCTGATGAAATTGAACAACTTTGTGCTAAATTTGGCACAGGTCTTTGCCTTGCTGACATTAGGCCTAATGGCAGTTGCAAATTTAACCTCAACAAACCCTGGACTTATGATGGCAATCACAACCTATTCTTTACCTGGATCACACAGGTTAAAGGGTATCTTCAAATTAACCAACACATGTATATGTCACATCATCTCTGGATTGGGCTAACCCTTTTGTTTATGACAGAAGGGTCAGCTGTGGCCTTTGCTGAGGTCTATATTAATGAACACAATTGCAGTGGTCATCTTGAATATAAGGACAACTGGGAGCAGTTCAAAAGTCACTTACAAGCTACCTTTGTGACCAGAAACCCACAGCACAAAGCACAAATCCAACTCATCACCCTGACTCAGAGAGATGACCCCTTCGAAAAATACATTTCCCATTTCCTTTCCATCTTCAATTGCACTGGATACAATGATGACAATTTCAATGATGTGATCTTTTTTGGACAGGGTTTGAAGAAGGAGATCTGTGACTGGGTTCTTGACCACAAGGATCCCCACACTGTCTCAGATTGGATTGCCTATGCTGGACAAGTGGTCAGCAAGTTGGAGCAGAAGAAAATCCTTGACAGAAAGAAATCTGGGATTTCATTTTTGGCCCCTCACTATCAGTATCCCTCCCATCCCACTAGGGATCCTAATGCCATGGATGTTTACAAGAGATGTCAGAGACAAGGCAGAAGACAAGTTAGCCTGGTGTGCTGTTTCAACTGTTCCAAAGAGGGACATTTCAGCAAGGACTGCCTGAAGAAGAAGTGCATTAAGGAAGTGGATGTGGAAGAAGAAGTCGAGGTTGAAGAAGCAAAGTCCTCCAAGAAGGGTTTTTAAATGGGTGCTCTGGATTTTCCTCATGCAGTGCACCATCCAAATGTATCATGAGTGCTCATCTTGTCTCTTGTAATAGTATCTCTGACAAATCAAAAATGTGTGCATGTTTGATTTATGGGACACTTGAGCTGCTCAACTACAGAAAAGTGAGGATACCTGCCACCATCAATAGTGGTGCTGAAGTTAATCTAATAGGAGCCAGATTGGTCGCAAAGCTGAAGCCTTGAACTTACCCTCTCAAGAAAACTTGGGATATTACTGCCTTTGATGGCAATGTTTTGTATACCATCCAAAAGAAGGTCTTCCTCAAGTGTCAGAATTTGGTCAAGCCAGTGAAAGAGTTCCAAGTGCTTTGTTATGTAGGACTGATGGAGAAGGATCACCTGATCCTTGGAATGCCATGGCTCCAGCAGGAACAGCCAGTCATTAACTGGCAGAAACATAGGGTGGTTGGATGGGGTGGTTCCCTGGAAGAGCAACTGCCAAAGAAGACTAAAGCCAAGGAGCATGAGGTCAAAACCACCTCTGTGAATTGCACAACTATTTCTACTCAGTTAGAAATGAACCAGGGACCATCGGAGATCCCTGAACTACCAAAAGAGTATGCAGATTTTGCTGAAGTCTTTTCTGAAACCAATAACCTGCTGCCCCATTTCTGAAAGGGGCTTGATCATGAAATTTGCACAAAGGAGGATTTTTGGAAAGACAACAAGAAGTTGATGAAGAAGGCAACTCTGTACCAAATGTTGCCAGAGGAACTCAAGATTCTCAATGAGTTCATCGATGAGAACTTGCAGTGTGGCAAGATTGTGCCTTCAGATTCACCAGTGTCAGCACCAGTGTTTTTTGTAGTAAAAAAGGATGGTAAGAAATGATTAGTCCAAGACTACCAGTACCTGAACTCCCACACAATCCATGATACATATCCACTGCCAGATATCCTGCAAATGATTGACAAGCTCTGTGAGTTGAAGTATTTTGCCAAATTTGATGTTAGATGGGGGTTCACTAACATTCAGGTAAAACCAGAGGACCAATGGAAGGTGGCATTCCTAACCCCTAGAGGGCTGTTCAAACCCACTGTTATGTTTTTCAGACAGTGTAATTCTCCGCTGACCTTCCAACACTTCATGGATACCACATTCACTTTGCAAGTTCAGAAGAGGCAGCAATGCCAGTATATGGACAACATGGTGGTACATGCCAAAACCATACCTCAGCTATGCCAGTATGTCTGCGAATTTTTGGAAGTTTGTAAGAGGGAATGGCTATGCCTGAAGATCTCTAAATGTGTCTTCAAAGCTGAAGAAATCAAGTTCTTGGGAATGAAGATTGCCCAAGGAAATGTTCAAATGGTTTCTGTCAAAACTGATGCCATTCAAAGCTGGCCAACTCCACATAACCTAAAGGATGTGCATTCCTTCTTGGGCTTCTGTAACTTCTATTGCAGGTTTATCCTGTTGTTCTCCCAAATCACCCATTAATTACACAACCTGTCAAAGAAAGATATGAAATGGTGTTGGACTCATGAGAAGAATGGAGCTTTTGAGAAAATCAAGTCATTGCTATGTTTGGCACCTGTACTTCAAGTCCCAGATCACCAAAAGCCTTTCACTTTGTTTACAGATGCCTCCAAGGTTGGCATGGGAGCTGTACTCGCACAAAAGGGACCAGACAATGAATAGCATCCTTGCTACTTCCTTTTGGAGTCTCTCAAGGGAGCCAAACAGCATTATCAAGTGTTTGACTTGGAAATGCTTGCTGTCATTTGTGCATTGGACACTTTTCAGCACTACTTAATCTCACTGGTAGAACCCATGGTGATCTTCACAGATCACAAGAACCTCATGTATTGGTGCCACCTGCAAAAACTCACACCCTGGCAAGCATGTTGGCTCAACATGCTACAAGGCTACCTGGTTCTCTTTTTGCACAAACCTGGCAAGCTTATGGGGGTCCTGGATGCTCTTTCCCATTGTCTGGATTTTGGTGAAGAACCTGTGGTCACAGCTACTGCCCTACCTGAAGCCATGTGGCTTGAGGGGGGGGGGTGAATTCTGATGCTTCTTCAATTTCCACTTCTGATCAAAGCCAAAATGCTGACATGACTTTGGATCCCTGCCACAAGATGGATGTGAAAAAGGTTGACTGTTGTCAAAGGGGAGTCTACATTATTTCAAAAGAGGTCTATGATCATGCCACAAGTGAAACACCACAGGATGAGACCCTTTCTGAGGAAAACCCTGATGTCCAAAAGGTGTCAGACAGAACAAAACAGTATAAACAATGCCTCTACATTCTGCTGAAAACAAGAAGGCAATGCCTTCATGACTATCATGATCACCCAAGTGTGGGTCATCCTGGAATAAAGGTGATGTTGAAGAAGATGGTAAAAGAAGTTTGGTGGCCTGGAATGTGGAAGTCAATATGCAACTATGTAAGGGGATGCCTGATATGCCAGGCAAACAAAGTGATCATGCATCCAATCACACTGCCTGTTACACCCAATGATATGCCCAAGAACCCTCTCCTGTTTCAACAAATATTGATGGACCTTGTGACTGACCTACCTGAATCAGAAGGCTATGACTCAGTCCTAATGGTTGTGGATCAAGGGCTGATGAAGGTAGCTGTGTTCATCCCAACAAACAAGACAGTTGACTTGGTTGGCCTAGTGAGGCTATTCCAGCAATATATCTATCAGCAGTATGGCCTACCAGAGTCAGTTATATCAGATTGTGGTCCTCAATTCACCTCTGCATTCACCAAGGAGTTGTACAAAGCTCTCAGCATCAAATCCAAGCTCTCATCAGCATACCATCCATAGACCAATGGGGAGTCTGAGCACATTAACCAAGAGCTCGAAACCTACCTCCAATGCTACTATGCTGAGTTGCCTAATTCATGGGCATGCAAGCTACCTGATGCAGAATTCACCCATAATTCCTGTGTTCACTTGGTTCATGGTCAAACCCTGTTCTCATTACTTTATGGTTTTGACCCCTTGCCATACCCCTCCACTCACACAGCCACTGCTCCATCTGTTGATGATCAGCTTCAATCTCTTGCCATTAATCATGACATTGCCCAGTTGTCACATGAACAGGCACAGGAAATGATGTGATCAAGATTGAAATGGTCATACACCAAGCCCAAGAAGGATGACCTAGTTTGGCTAGATTCAGGAAACCTCCATACCCAAGGCCAGTCATCAAAAATAGAACCAAGACATTTGGGACCATTTCCCATCATTGAGGTAGTTTTGCCCATGGCAGTTAGGTTGGGACTACTGCCCACCTGGAAGGTACACCTGGTTTTTCACACCTCCCAGATCTACCCATTTACTGAGAATGACAAATATGGAAATGTGCTGCCTCCTCCTCTTCTGGATTTAGTGGATGATGAAATTGAATGGGAAGTGGAGACAATACTAAATCACCACAGCAAGGGGCACAGAAAGGGCTGCAAGTACCTTGTGAAGTGGGTTGGGTTCCCACACTTGTCTAACATGTGGGAGCCCAAGGAAAACATAAAAGAGCATGCTGGGGAAACCCTTGAGCAGTACAAACTCACCCATCACCTTAACTGAATGGCTTCCCCCCACTCTGTTAATACTGAAAACCCTGGTTCTGACTACTTCAACTATGACAATGCTACCCTTACCTCTGACTTTGCTGATGATTTCATGGAGGTCTCCCTGACCTCTCCCACACAAACCTCCTCAGTTCCCCTCCCATGTGAACTACTCAGCCATCCACTTGCTGGAGCAAACTTATCAACCGATGGATTGACATCGACTTCCATCAAACCCCTTTCTGACACCTCTGCCTTCCATCCTCTTGGGAGCCTCATGCTCCACCATACCACTGGAAGCAAAGGCAAAGCTTGAGCAAGACCACCAATGCCCATGCCTTCCATCCCCCTCATTGATCAACTCTCAGCCACACCCTATGAACATGACACTTCCAGTGACAGCAAAACCCAGGCAGATCACTGACCCTTACCTGCTTTACCCCTCTCCAAGCCTGTACCACACCAGCACTTACCAGAAGGTACTGGGCCTGCAGTATCCCTCCCTGGATTTGACCCCATTGTGGAACCTATGATGGCACAGTTCTTTGACTACTGTTGGATGCTTACAAAGTACAACCTGGGGGACCCACTTGTCAGGGTCACACAAGAACAGGAACAATGTTTACAGATGCTGTGTCAGATCTTCCAAGGATCAGATGTAGTTGCTTCCTATGTTCTGAAGTTCCTCAACATCACCATTAAGGTACCCAACTCCAATGGAAATGCCACCTTCCTCGAAAATACCCTTCACACTGTGATCTCTGCCATGGGCAAGGTTCAATATGATCTTGTCCAGATCCTCCATCAAGATCTCAGCCCAGTTGTTGCTGGTTGCTTTTGTTGCTCTACATCTGATTGACCTGGATGATCTGGCCTGGATGTCCTATGCCAGGTGGCTGCTGCTGCAGAGAGAGGAGGATCAGGCTTTCATTGCATACAGCTGACACAAGCAAATGATTGGAGGGAGTTCCAAGCATCACTGTGGAGTGCTAACCCCACAGGAAGATCTTTGACTGTGGGAGTTGACCCTACAAGGCTATCTGTCCCTTTGGTTAAGGTCGAGATGCCTCCTCTGGCCCCAGAATTGGAAGAATGAATGAAGCAAAGGGTCTTCCAATAAGCCACCATGATTCTAGCCTGCCATTCAACCACTGGCACTACCATTTTCGACTGGGAAGCCTTTCTTGATAAGGCATGTGAAAGTGCCTTGGGGATCACAGATCAAAAACCTTATAATGCTGTCCATGCCCTTAATGTCTTCCCCCCTTCCCTGTTCATAGTCCTTGAACTCGAGGACAAGCTTCATTTCTATCTTGGTGGTCAAGTTCAAGTCCCCTCTGATCATCCCTTATGACTTTACACCTGCTATGATTGTGGCTATCTAGGCCATTGGTTGTGTGGACATGGGGCAGGCTCTCACTGGTTGGATCTTGAACATGCAGCTGCTATCTGCCTGTATGGCCCTCCAGACTCCTCCTCTTCCTTGTCTCCCATTGCAACCTCCTCCCACTGTTGTTCAACCTTGCTGCATACCCAGCAAACTTGTTGGCCAGGAGCTTGCTGCCCTTGAGGGGGGTGATGTTACAGCTTGACCTGGCTCCTTCCATTTCCAGACTGGAGCTCTGGGTACATGCCTTTGGCCCTGCCATCTTCATCATAGTCACCTGTACCATCATTGCCTTTCTTATTGGCTGCCAAGTAATATTGTGTAACTGGCCTGCCAGCCTTTATCTCTGGTGACTCAATCTTCATGATCAGTCATGGTCTTCTCCCATTGGGTGCAACCCCAACACCTTATCCATATATGCCTCAAGCCCTTCAATGGGCTCTCATCCCATTCTTTGTGTCCATGTCCCATTTCCTTTCTCTGACTCATCCTTGTTTGGTGCCTGTTGTGCTATAGCTGTGCCCCTGCTGCACATAGTTGCTTCTCTTGATCCTTGCCCACTTTGTGTGCAAGTCCATTGGCTTCTTGATCTGTACATACTTATGTCCATTGCCCATTTTACTGTACATGCTTGTAGCCCATTTAGTCATGGGCCATGGACCCATTTTTAGTTAGGCCTTGTGCCCATACAGCTCATACTATATAGACCCTATGGTACTTGCTGTATTCCTTTAACTTTTTGCTACCTTGCAACCATGCTCAAATATTTCCATTCTTTGGGAATATGTGTGATCGTGCCAAGGGTGCTCAAAGTAACTGGCAATGCACTGAGGTACTGTCATACCGCTGACATTGGTTGCTGCACCATTATTTGGTGCTTCTTGCAACCCGCAGCATAACAGTTATGCCCCAACCTGGCTCCTTCCATTTCTGGGCTAGAGCTGTGGATATGTGCTTTTGGCCCCACCATCTCTGTCATCATCAGCTGTACTGTCATCGCCTTCCTTATTGGCTGCTGGTTAATACTTCATAACCAGCCAGCCAGACTTTATCTTTGGTGATCTGATCATCTTAGATCGATCACAACCCTGTTCTGTTGGGCACAACCCCAACACCTTGTTAGGATATGCCTCAGGCCCTTCAATGGGCCCTCATCCCTGTCATGTGTTCATGTCCTGTTTTCCTTTGCTTGACTCATTGTTGTCTTGTACCTGTTTGTACTATAGCTGTGCCCCTGCTGCACATAGTTGCTTCTCTGCTCCTTGCCCACTTTGTGTGCAAGCTCATTGGCTACTTGTTTCAGTTCATACCTGTGTCCTTTGCCCATCTTACTATACATGCTTGTAGCCCATTTATCATGGGCAATGGACCTGTCCCAACTTGGGCCCTTGGCCTGTACAGCTAGTAGTATATAGACACTATGGTACCAGCTGTACTTCTTTAACTTTTTGCTACCTTGCAACCATGCTCATATATTTCCATTCTTTGGGAATACGTGTGATTGTGCCAAGGGTGCTCAAAGTAACTGGTAATGCACCGAGGTACTGTCATACTGCTGACATTGGTTGCTGCACCATTATTTGGTGCTTCTTGCAACCAGCAGCATAACAAAAGTGAAAAGTTCATGTCACAGCTGTGACCATTCTTTGGGCATGATATCTGCATTTCCCTCTCCATCTCAGAACTGCATCTTCACCTGTCTGGCTATTCCTTTAGCCTGGAGGACTGGTGTCTTAAATATGCTTTTACCAGACTGACCTTTTTTGGGTCTGTTGTGCTGGTGCCTCAAGTTCTGTAGCCTGCTGGACTATCCATTATTCAGATTGACAAACCAGTGTTTTCTGTAACCATTGACAGACTGCTTTTTGGCATTGTCAACTTACCCCTCAACTTTTTCAAGCTCACCTTATCATTTGCCCAAGGTGTCATCTAGACCACCTCTGCCACCTCCTCCAGAGCCATCAAGTGCTTTTTCTTTAAGCAAAGGCAAATGCTGATTACCCCCTCAACCTTTACCCTGCAAGTACTCTGGTCATAAATCTACCAGTTCACCCTATGAGTACCATTATCCTGATCAACTGCATTCTGCTACTCCTCCTTCCTCCCTTTGCAACACAGCAATACTAGGTGCTTACTGAGAAAGAGAGCCCAAGTCAGAAACCAACATTGAACTGTTAACCTTCGGTGACAAATCAGATCTCAGATCAATTGTTGGAGATACCCATGTTCCTGGAGTAGAAGAAGAAGACCTCATACATGTGATGTCCCATGCTACTGAAGGGTTAAATATCAGATCAGGATCTGGGCAGGAAGCCATGAAGCCCATATCTGAACCAGTCCTGCTCTTCAATAGAGAACCTACAGCTGAAGAACTTGAACAGCTCCATGCCAAGTTTGGCTCAGGCCTATGCCTTACTGACAATAGACCCAATGGTGGCTGCAAGTTTAATCTCAACAAACCTCAGACCTATGATGGTGATCATGATCTCTTCTTTACCTGGATCACTCAGGTTAAAGGATATCTACAAATTAACCAACACATGTATACATCTGATCATCTTAGGATCAGATTAACCCCCTCATTTATGATGGAAGGGGCAGCCATGGCCTTTGCCAAAGTCTATATTAATGAACGTGACTGGAGTGGTCGTCTTGAATATAGAGATGACTGGGAAGAGTTCGAAAAATGCTTGCAAGCTACTTTTGTAACTGGAAATCCATAACATAAAGCACAAATCCAGCTCATCACTCTCTCTCTCAAGGAGATGATCCCTTCAAGAAATATGTCTCTCACTTCCTCTCCATTTTTAATCACACCAGTTACAATGATGACAATTTCAACAGTGCTTATATTTTTCAGACAAGGGCTGAAGAAGGAAATCTGTGACTGGGTCCTTGACCATAAGGACCCAAGGACTGTCTTGGACTGGATTGCCTATGCTGGAGAAGCTGTCAGCAAGCTGGAACAGAAGAAAATCCTTGACAAAAGAAAATCAGGAGCTGCATACTCAGCCCCCCATTACCAATACCCCTCCTGTCCCACTTGGGATCCTAATGCAATGGATGTCAACAAGAGATGTCAGAAACAAGGCAGAAGACAAGTAAACTTGGTGCACTGTTACAATTGTTCTGAAGAAGGACATTTCAGCAAGGACTGCCTGAAGAAGAAGTGTGTTAAGGAAGTGGAGGTGGATGAAGAAGTTGAGGTTGAAGAAAGGAAACCTTCCAAGAAGGATTTTTAAATGGGTGTTCTGAATCTTCCTTGTGCAGTTCACCATCTAAATGTGTTTTGAGTGCTCATCCTGTTTTGTGTAATAGTATCACTGATGAATCTAAAATGTGTGCATGTTTGATCTATGGAACACTTGAGCTACTCAATTACAGAAATGCAAGGATCCCTGCCACTATTGACAGTGGCGCTGAAGTAAACCTAATAGGAGCCAGATTGGTTGCAAAGCTGAAACTTTGAACTTATCCCCTCAAAAAGACATGAGATATTACTGCCTTCGATGGCATTGTTCAGTACACTGTCCAAAAGAAGGTCTTTGTCAAGTGCCAGAATTTGGTCAAACCAGTGAAGGAGTTCCAAGTGCTGTGCTATGTAGGACCAATGGAGAAGGATCACTTGATCCTTGGTATGCCATGGCTCCAGCAAGAGCAGCCAGTTATTAACTGGCAGAAGCACCAGGTGGTTGGATGGGGTGGTTCCCTGGGAGAGCAACTGCTGAAGAAGAATGGAGTCAATAAACATGAGGACAAGACCACCTCCATTACTCACACAATGATTTCCACTCAGTTGGAAATGAATGCCAGACCATTGGAGATCCCAGATCTCCCAAAAGAATACTCAGACTTTGCTGAAGTCTTCTCTGAAACCAATATACTGTTGCCCCACTTCCATAAAGGGCTCGATCACAAAATATGCACAAAGAGTTTCAAAAGGACAACAAGAAACTTATGAAGAAGGCAACTCTCCACCCAATGTCGCCCAATGAACTCAAAGCCCTTGATGAGTTTATCAATGAAAATCTACAATGTGGCAAGATCATGCCTTCAGATTCACCAATTTCAGCACTGGTGTTCTTTGTAGCAAAGAAGGATGGCAAGAAATGACTGGGCCAAGACTATTGGTACCTTAACTCCCATACTATCCACAACTCCTATCCTCTGCCTAATATTCCACAGATGATTGACAAACTATGTGAGTCAAAATACTTCACAAAGTTTGATGTTAGATGGGGGTTTACCAACATTAGAGTAAAGCCAGAGGACCAGTGGAAAGCAGTGTTCCTGACCCCTAGGGGTCTTTTTGAGCCCACCATTATGTTCTTTGGGCAGTGTAACTCACCACCAACTTTCCAGAGATTTATGGACACCATGTTTTTGTCCCAAGTCCATAAGAAACAACAATGCCAGTATATGGATGATGTGGTGGTTCATGCTATGACCATCCCACAACTCCAACAGTATGTCCATGAATTTCTCAAAATATGCAAGAAGGAACAGCTATGCCTGAAGATTAGCAAATGCATCTTCGAAGCCAAAGAAATCAAATTCCTGGGTATGAAGATAGCCCAAGGAAATGTGCAAACAGTTTCTGTCAAAACTGATGTGCTTGAAAGCTGGCTGACCCCCCATAACCTAAAGGATGTGCATTCATTTTTAGGATTTTGTAACTTCTATCACAGGTTTGTCCTGTTGTTCTCCCAAATTGCTTGTCCACTGCATAATCTGTCAAAGAAGGATACAAAATGGCATTGGACAGAAGAGGAAAACAGTGCCTTCAAGAAGATCAAGTCCTTATTGTGTTTGGCACCTGTTCTCCAGATTCCTGATCACTGCAAACCATTCACACTATTTACTGACACCTCTAAGGTCAGTACTGGGGCTGTCCTGGCACAAAAGGGACTGGATGATGAGTGGCATCCTTGCCACTTCCTCTCTGAATCCTTGAAAGGAGCTGAACAGCATTGCCAGGTCTTTGACTTGGAAATGCTTGCTGTTATTCATGTGCTAGAAGCCTTCCAGCACTACCTTATCTCACTGGTGGAACCAACAGTGATCTATATGGATCACAAAAATCTAACCTACTGGCACCACCCACAGAAACTACCTGGCAAGCCCATTGGCTCAATACACTCCAAAGATATCCAGTCCTATTTTCACACAAACCCAGCAAACTTATGGGGGTTCCTGACACCCTTTCCTGATGTCCCAATTATGGAGAGGAACCTGCTGTCACAGCTGCTGCCCTACCCAAAGCCATGTGGCTTGAGGGGGGGGGAAATTCCAATGTTTCTCCTGTTTCTGTTTCCAATCAAACTCAAAATGCTGACATGACTTCAGATCAACACCACAAGATGGAAGAACCAAAGGTTGACTGTCATTGTAAAGGGGTCTATGTTATCTCCAAAGAGGTCTATGATCACACCATGAGTGAAACACCAAAGGATGTAACCCTTTCAGAGGAAAACCCTGAGATACAAACAGCTGTTGATGGGACAAAGTGATATAAACAATGTCTTTACATTCTGCCCAAAACAAGGAAGGAATGCCTCCATAGCTATCATGACCATCCCAGCACCAGTCATCCTGGAGTAAAGGCGATGTCAAAGAAGATGGTGAAAGAAGTTTGGTGGCCTGGGATGTGGAAGTTGACAAGAGAATACATCAAAGGCTGTCTGGTATGCCAAGTGAACAAGGTCATTACTCACCCAACTATGCTGCCAGTTATGCCAAATGATACACCCAAGAACCCACTCCCATTCCAGCAAATATCAATGGACCTTGTAACTGACCTTCCCAAATCAGATGGCTATGACTTGGTCCTAACAATTGTGGATCAAGGGCTCACTAAGGTAGCAGTGTTCATACTGATCAACAAAACTGTTGACTTGGTAGGCTTGGCCTGCCTCTTCCAGCAATATGTCTATCAATGGTATGGGTTGCCTGAAGCAGTTATATCTGACTGTGGCCCCCAGTTCATGTCTGCTGTAGGGAGTCTAGGCTCCCTGAGGCTGCAAGGTACCCTTGGCAGCAATCCCTACTCTCACTAGCTGCCAAATCACATGTCCCTCACAGTCATGGGATTGTGTCACCACCTATGCTAATGGTACACTTCACCTCAGTCACATGCCTATTACCACCAGCACCATTGTTGCCTGTCACATGTCACTGTGCCTCCCTGCAGTCCCCTCCTCTAGCTATACTGCTCCCTTCACCCCAACCAGCTTCCAGAGTGTGACCCCACTTCTCAGATGTGCAGTTATGCCACTTCACCTTTGTTCTTGTTTATCTTTCTCCTTTTGTTTGCTTTTTCTTCACTGCTGTCACTGCCATGCATGTGCCTGTACCAGCATCAGACTTTTCTTTGTTGGTTATTACTTTTGATGTATGACAGATCCAAAATATGCTGTTTTTACCTTAGAAACACTGTCCCTATGATACAAAAGCCTGGGCTACTTAGAAAAATATACTACCCACCTTTTGGCATCACACTGTGAGTATCTGAGAGTTCCCTCCGAGTTGAAAAGAGCTTTTCTGAGTCACCTTTGAGTCTTCAGAGCACTCCCTAGACCCAGAATTCCCTTTGCTGCCATTTCACCACCATCGAGTCCCAAACATTCCAAATACCATCCTCCTAGCTTACTATTGCCACCTACCGAGTTCCAATGAGCTCTCAAGTCTCCCCTTCATATATTTCCCACTTTACCACTTAGAATCCCCCTCTTCTGTCTCCTTCCAACTCAAGACCCCTTGGGACAAGCCTAGGTCTTACCTACACCTTTCTCCTCTTATTTCCCTTAGCACTCTTGCAAGAAGAGTTGCCCACATTGTTTTGGAGCCCACCACAAGGGGTCTGTAGATCTGGAAAGGAGATCCTTGCAACCCACCCACCACCAAACAGAACTTGAGGAGCTCTTAGAGCCCTTCTGCCATCTTTCTATACCTTCCTTTGAAATTTTTGTGCCAGCAGCTAACCCCCATGATATCCCAGAGCCTAGTTCTTCAGACATAGAGCTTTTCACCTCTGATTCTCCTCATCTTCCAGAATCACCCTTGCTTTTGACAGTTGATATACCTGGTGCCTTTGAGCTCAACAAGTCCTTTGCACCACCCCCTGATCATCAAGAGTTATCACCACTTACTGACCTATCTCCTCTGGTTTCTTCATCAGCTTTGACCTTTGCTGCAGAACAACTTCTCCTCCCATCAACATCTTTCACCACCTCACAGAACCCCATTCTACCACTAGCTCACACTTCCCTGCTGATACTTCATTACCCCCCTCCATTTGCATTGTTGTTACCTGCAGTCATGTCAGCTACTACCAACCATCACAAATTGCCTCTTAGAGGTTCCAACAAAGCCCCCAAGTTTTTGGGAAAAACAGGAGACATATGTGCCTACTTTGAAGATGTCAATCAGATCTGCTCTGACACAGGAATCACTGATGACAGGTTTAAGATTAAGTGGGGTATTTGCTATACTGACAGAAATGAGTTGGAGTTATGGTCCTCCTTTGACTCTGCTATGGGTGATGACTGGGATGACTTTACTAGAGAAGTCACCAGTTTCTACCCTGGTGTCAATGTCAAAGGGTGGCAGTATACCAAAGCCAACCTCAAGACCCTTCTCCACCACCAAGTCCAGAAACCCATGTCATCCCTTGAGAACCTCAGCAAATATGTGCAGGAATTCTGTCAAGTCATAGCCCTAATTAACAAGAAGAAGAGGCTCACTGAAAACTATGTTAATGAGAAGTTCCTCAAAGGATTCCCCCCAAAATTCCATAGCAGCCTCACCACTTGCCTCCAACTCAAAGATCTAGACCATGATGTTGATGACCCATGGCCATTCAATGAAGTCTACAAGCATGCAACCTACCTCCTTAGTGGGGCCTGCCAAAATGCCATCCAAATCAATAGTTTGGCCTTATTCCCAGAATCCTACTCCCAACCAACTTTGCCACCCACTATTCTTAAAAGGGAATATGTCCAAGCTGCTGACCCCACCTTGGGCAGCCATCAGACTCAACCCTCAGAACAGCAGTTTTGTCACTCTTTTGACCCCCACTGCTTCTTCTGCAGAGGTACTGACAGCCATAGGACAGCTGAGTGCAAGCTCTGTAAAGAGTATGTTTGCCAAGGGAAATGCATGCTTATAGGCAGTAAAGTCTTTATGAAAGATGGCTCTGACATTCCTAGGTCTGCAGCAGGGCAGAATTTCAAAGAGAAAATCAATAACTTCCTGGCTCTCAGAGAGTCTATTATGGCATTGGCTAATCTCATCTCTGTTCAGTCTCCAGGTACTGCCTCTTCATCTAGAGGGTGTGATACCCCACCCCACCATGTCAATACCATGTTCTTTGGCTCTGAAGACACCACCAAGTTTCAGGTCAAGGTCCACCCTTTGTCTTACCTTGTTGACCAAGAAATAGAAGATAATGCTGACAAAGAAGATAAGCATGCCCTCTCCAGAGCCTATGCTCAGGTAGAGGAGCTTAAGAATGCTATTAAAAGGAAGAAACCAGCCTGCTTTGATGGTGTGGAAATCTCCACTTGTCACCCTTGAAACGCTGCTCTGGCCAACCCTCCCCCTTCCAACAACCCTGTACCTACCATGACTTCAAACACTCAGCCAGCATGTAACAAGACACAAGCTAAATCTAATGCTGCTGAGCCTTCAACCTCCAGACCTTCATCCAACCCTACTCCTCAGTTTCATTACCAGAGTGGCTTTGATGAAGCTGCTGCCACTAAATGACTCATGTCCCAAGTCTTAGAGACCAAGATCAAAATCTTGGCCCAAGATCTTCTGGAAGTCAGCCTGAAAATCCACAAACAGATAAAAGAGATGGCTATGATGAAGAAAGTAGCAATCAGTAGCCTTGAGACCATGTCAGAATCATCCTCATCATCTACCTGGGCCTCATATGAACAATACCTTGTTAAGGAACCAACAGCAAGTGTGTCAGTCTCATGACTGCCCCTCTCTGTGCAGTAGATGGTGTCCTTATGGACAAGCTTCAGGTTGAGTGTATCCTTGACAGCAGCTGTCAGGTAGTTGCTCTCAGGTGCAAATTGTGGGAGGCTTTAGGGGCCCCCCTCCATTAAGACATGTGTATGATGTTAGAAGCTGCTAACCAGTCCAAAGAGAGCACTCTAGGTGTCATCAAAAATGCCTCTCTTTGAATTGGACCAGTAGAGGCCCACCTTCAAATTCAAGTCATCAATAAAGCCCCTTTTGACCTCTTATTAGGCCACCCATTCTTCTGTCTCCTTAGCAGCGTCCTTCGAGACTTCCCCAATAGTGAACAATCCCTAGAAATCTGTGACCCCAACTCAGGCTGCCAGTTACTTATCCTGACTCGCCCCCATCATCATCTATACCCATATCCCTGATTCATGAACCCAGAAGATGAGGCAGAATACTTTGCCCACCAGAATCACCACCACCAACTCCAAGAGACCAAAGAGGGTTTTTAGCAGTGGTTGATGACTTGACAGGGTTATGAGGAGACCAAGATAATGTAGTATCCATGTGTTCCCTTTATGTTTCAGATTCACCTTCTGCCTCAAGAAATTCTGCTTCATTTCTTTCTACCAACTTTAAAGAAAATGCCACAGCAGCACTGCTGTTCAGTTATACCCCAGATATTGTACCTCCTGATCCATTCAATTCCAGTGTCATTTTGCCTAAAGACCCCTTCCTATTTACCACTAGTACTATGATTTCTCCACTGACACTTTCTGCCCTATGGTCTACCTTTCACTATGACCTGGTTTTTCACATGTTAAAATACAAGCCTGTAGTGAAGAAGGTAAAGCCCATCCTGACTGCAATGCCTGTTGAATTCAGGGTGGAGTGTCAGGAAGTTGGCAATCCTCTCACAGATTTACCTGTATTACCATACCACCCTCCTTTGTTTGTTCCAGGGTCTAGGTTTACCACACAGAGGGCAGAAGAGCTTGATCTTGATCCTACCAAGTTCCTTTGGCCAGCAGAGTTGGATCTTGTTCACTGGCTCATTCAGACACACAAAGCTGCCTTCCCTTGGGAGACCTCAGAAAGGGGAACCTTTCATGAAGACATGTTTCCTCCTTTAAAAATCCCAAGCTTGCCTCACAAACCCTGGGTTGAATGTAACATCCCTATCCCACCTGCCATCTTTTGAGATGTCATCCAAATAATCAAAGAGAAAATCACCACTAGTGTTTACAAGCCCTTGACCTTGTCATATCGGTCCAAGTGGTTCTGCATTGTCAAAAAGGATGGGAAGTCTCTGCCTTGTTCATGACCTACAGCCCCTAAATGCCATCTCTATCCAAGACTCAGCTGTCCCTCCCTTTGTAGATCCAATTTCCAAAGCTTTTGCCTGTCACTCAGTGTATGGGATCTTAGACCTTATGGTTGGCTACAACCACTGAACCATCCATGACAATTACCATGACCTGACTACCTTCCAGACCCCCATCAGCACCCTTAGGCTGATGAAATTACCTATGGGGTACACTAATGCCATTCAAGTATTCCACAGTGATGTCTGCTGGATCATAAAGGATGAAATCCCTGAGGTCTCCATCCCATTCATTGATGACTGTCCAATCAAAGGCCCTAAGTCTTGCTACCTAAATGCCAATGGATCCTATGAAACTATACCACAGAACCCAGGGATTTGGTGCTTCATCTGGGAGCACCTCCAGAATACCAATCATGTACTACACTGACTTTGCCATGCAGGAGCTACCATCTCCACCAAGAAATGCATCATTGCTGCCCCATCTATTGTAGTGGTTGGGCATAAGGTTTCATATGACAGGAGAATCCCTGATGAGACTAAAGTCCAAAAGATTAGAGACTGGCCTTACTGTGCTAACATCACTGAAGTTAGGGGCTTTCTAGGTCTATGTTCATATTGCCACATCTTCATTAAAGACTTTGCCAAGCATGCATGCCCTCTTGTTGAGCTCACAAAGACATCTCCTTTGAGTTTCATGATGAACACCAAGCAGCAATGGACTATCTCAAAGTGGCTATAGTCACCTCCCCAGTGCTGTGTCCTATTGACTATGGTTCCTCCTTTCCAGTCATCCTCATCATTGACACCTCCAACATTGCCATTGGTTATATCCTCATGCAAGAGGGAGAAGATTCCAAGAGGTACCCTGCCCACTTTGGATCCATCACTCTTAACAACTGAGAGAGGTGGTATAGTCAAGCCAAACTCAAACTATTCAGTCTGTTTCAAGTGCTGCATGATGTGTGGCTTTATGTTTTTGGAGTGTGGAATCTAGTTGTTGAGGTCAATGCAAGGTATATCAAGGGTATGATTAACAATCCTGACATACAGCCCAATGTGACCATCAACTGATGGATTGCTGGTATCCTGCTCTTTGACTTCAAACCAGTTCACATACCTGCACCCAAGTATGCCACTCCTGATGGGCTGTCGAGGAGACCAAGAGCTGAAGAAGACCCTGAAGTAGACAAAGAAGAGTATGAGGATTGGATGGATGAGTGTGGAGCCTTCACTGTGGAACTTGTGAATCGCCATGAGCCAAGGACTCAGATGCTATGTCCTCCAGAAATTCTGCCCTCCATGTACTACTCATCGACAATCTTGCCTCAGGACATCAGAATATTTATGGCAGCTGATTTGCCACCAGAAAACACCGAGACCAAAATCCCATGATCCAAGAAGGCAGAGCAGAGAGATGAGAGCTTAGAAGTTGTGAGGAGGTTTTTAGAGACAAAGAAGCCACCAGATGAGTTGGGGGAGAAGGAGCTGGAGAGTCTTGTGCAGCTGGTGACCTGGTACTTCATAAAGGGCAGAGAACTTTGGAAGAAAGAGCCCCAAGGATGTCACCAGCTCATGGTTCACCACCACAAGCAGCTCAAAATTATTCATCAGGCCCACAACAAGTTAGGCCACAAGGGTATCTTCTCCACCCATATGCACTTGCTGACACAGTTTTGGTGGCCCATGCTTGAGCAGGATGTTTGCTGGTACATCAAGACATGTCACGAATGCCAGATTCACTGCCTCAATCAGATTCATATTCCCCCTGTTGTGGCAATACCCAAGCCCCTATTCTACAAAGCCTATGTCAACACCTTTGTAATGCCAAAGTCCAATGGATACCACTACATTACTCAAGCTTGATGCTCCCTCACCAGCTACCCAGAGTGGGCTAAGCTTCAATCTGAAACTGGAAAGTTGATTGGCAAATTTTTATTCAAGCAGATATTATGCAGATGGGGAGCTGTGGCAGAGGTTGTCACTGACAACAGCAGTGACAAGACTGAAGATGAGACACTGAGGATGGACTGAGAGAGCTGAAGGTGAGAGGTCTTCCAAAGGGGCTTCTATAGCCTGGAAGATAGATCTGTCTGTGGAGAAGATGTCTAGGGCAGTCTGAGGTCTGTCTGATCACTGAAGGCAACTCACAAAGGCCTTCTCTAACTCAAACTTGAACTTGTAACTTGGTACTTCATTGTTATATTTTTGTAAGTAGTTAGAGAGGAGTGTAGGTGCATGTGGGCTTATGTAAGCTACCTCACGTGCCTAAACTCGAAGCTAAGTAGAGTGTAAGGTAAAAGAATAAAAACAAAACAAAACAAAAGAGTAAAGTAAAAGTAAGAGTAAAAGCTATTAAACAAAAGGGATATCATAGTGGGGAGTACTCACTCCCTACAGTGGTCCTTATGTTCTAGTGCTTGATTGGCTGTTGAAGACATACAGCATTTGGCATATACATATCTCACCTTATAACTCACAGGCAAATGGTATTGTGGAGCAGCAGCATTTCAATGTCAGAGAAGCAATGGTAAAGAGTTGTGAGGGTGAAGCCTCAAGATGGTCAGAGGTGGCCCCATTGGTGTTCTGGGCAGAGAGGGTCACTGTTCACAAAGCTATGGGATCCTCCCCTTACTAATATATGGCTCACAGTGTCCATCCCAGATTCCCTTTTGACCTTGCCAAAGCAACCTTTCTTGCCCCTTTCAAAGCACAGTCATACTCTACTACTGCCCTCATTGCCAATCATGCTCAGCAATTGCAGAAGTGCCCAGAAGACCTAGTGCTAATACACAATTGAGTCCTCAATCCCACTTCACTTCAGCAAAGGACTTTATGGCTTGTTTCAAGAGGACTATCCATGACTTTGACTTTGAACTGGGTACCCTCATCCTTGTCAGAAATTCCTGCATTGAGAAAGAGCTGGACCAAAAGACCAAACCTCATTACCTAGGTCCTATGGTAGTGGTGCACCATACCAAAGGTGGCTCTTATCTCCTCACAGAGCTTGATGGCACTGTTTTGAGGTTTTGCTTTGTCCTGTTTCGCTTATACCCCTATTTCCCCAGAAACAAGTCCCATATTGAGGTCACCCACCTGGTCAGCCTCAACAGGTCTGCTATAGATCAGCTTGAAGATGACTCCCTTCCCAACCCAGAACTTGCTGGTGTCCTTGGGGACAAGTCAGATGAGTAACTTACATCCTATGTCCTGTTCTTTTCTTTTCTTTTTCCATCCTTTGTCTATCTTTTACAGATGCTTTACCTATACAAATTACCAACACAAAATGCCAATCACAAAATCATAAAACAATATAAAAACTGAAAGCCAAATTTCTCTGTCCCCTCTTTTTCCTTAACTCATAGCTTTACTCACTGTTTACCATCTACAGAATTCTGCCAAAACTAAAACAACAATTGCTGCTACCTACTCAGTCAGAATGACAATACTATACCACTTGTTCTTCCTTCTTTTCACTTATGCTTCTTATATTATTCTGACCTTTCAATCTTACCACCAAGGTGTGTTCTTAGACAATGTGCACACAAGATGGGATTACCACCAACATACAGTATGACAGCAGAAAAGATAATTACACACAATACTACCACCACCATTCTGGGGAAGGTCAGAGGGTCCAGGGATGAAGTTCTCCTGGTGCCAAGCCTTCAGGGAATGTAGCTGGTGCTGAGACTGACACAGAGCCTCACATACTTGGGTTGCCAACATACTAACCTGCACCATCTGCAAAAACAAGTCCATCAAGGCGTCCTCCCCCCATTTGATTGACAACTCCATGTTGGCAATTTGCTTGTCCAACTCTTCAATGGGGTGGATATGACCACTTCACATGCAGTGCTTACCTTTCACAGGCAAACAAGTTTTCCCTGTAGGCATGGCAACCTCCTTGGACTTGGTCAAATTGATTTTGATCTTCAGCAAACTGGTACCTTCACTGCCTGTGACCTCAGGAGTCCCTTTGTCCTGGCTCAGCTTGACTTGCATGCTCACAAACTCACTTGAGTTTCTTGAGGACTCTGCCAGCTGGTCAGCAGGTTTACTGGTGGTGCAGGGAGTGAGGGGAACTGGGGGTCCAGAGTGGGAGTAGGAGTGGATGGGCCACTGGGAAGGAAGAGAGGTAGTGGTGGTGGTGGTGGAGGGTCCTGGGACTTGGTTACAGCTGCAATGGATGTGGAGGCAGTGGGTTGATTAGCCATCGAGTGGCTAACAAGTCAGGGTCAGGGTCATCCTGTTGTAGGAGTCAGCACAGAGGAAGGAGGGGGAGTGGGGTGCGGTTTGGCCTTTTTGCTTGTTGATGCTGACTCAGGCTGGGAACCCTCTGGGTTTTTGCACTATGTCACATGGTCACTAGCTGAGTGCACTGTTCAACAAGCCTTACTCACCTTCCTACCTGGCTTCCCAGCCTTGTCACATTTCTTCTTGCTGTCATGGCAAGCTTTTCAGGCTGTCCATTCCTTCCACACACAGATAATTCCCCACTTTATGCACCATTCACAAGGTCCAGTACTCCCTGGCACAGGGTCGACTTCCATCACATCTTCCTCCACCATCAAATTGCCCAAGCCAGATGGCACTGCACCTTCCACAACTCTTGCTGGTGAACCACCCTCAGTAGTCTAACCAGCTCCAGGCATTAGTGTACTGTTCAACACTGACAGACTACCTACATACCAATGCCACCTCTTTCCCTTTGTCAGCAGATTTCTCTAACTGCCATTGCAACCAATGGACTGCCTCACCTCCTGCTTGAGGGGCACTCAAACTGCTCACAGTCAGTTTAGGCTTGGGTTTCATTGTGCATGGCAGAAATCAAGCCTGAAGAGCCATCAATGCCATGAAGGCATTGCTTATTGTGATCTCAGTTTCATCAGGGTAGTCAGGAACCTCCATACTCATGTCAGAGGCAAACCTGCATAGTTGCTCTATATGCCCCTGCACTCAAGTGTCAGAAGGATAGAGGCATAGGTACCTCATGGACTACTCACCAACAACTCCTCACAATGGTCCAACCACACTCATGCCATCTCCTCCTCTGCAGACTCACCAGGTATCTGTAGAAAATGGCTGTAGGCAGCCTCAGTAGTGACTCAACTACTAATGTATTAGATGTACCTGTAGGCAGCTACAGGGGATCAGTAAGTAGGAAACTACTAGATAATAAGTAGACTCACCCTCAGTAGTGACTCAACTACTGAGGGAACAGTACTAAAATGTACTCTAAGTGTGCGCTCTAAGTGCTTATCTAATCAACCAAAAAGCGCACCAAAAATAAGTATCACACAGGGGTGATTCAATCTCCAACAGTATCTCCTTCATCAACACCTCTAGTTTCTTCATATGTGATGCCCACATGCCCAGAATGAGATCCCTTGTGGTGTTGGGAGTAACAAAGGGAGGTGCAGAAGCAGAGGTGCTTTGGGAAGACAACATCATGATGGGATGGGAGAGACTTGGTAATGATGAGTGGGCAGGAGTGAGGTTGACAGACTTAGCAGAAAAAGAATGAAAGTGGCAATTACACTTGGTGCATTAAGTGAACTTTACACCATGGAAGCATTTTCCCACAGCATGTGCTCAAGAACCCCATCACTTGTGCTTTGATCCATGCACAGCCACTTTTGTCACAAAGGTGTTCCATCTCTGTCTCATACCTAATCATGTGCACTTGACCAAGGACAGTCAAAGTCTAAAGACCCCAGGAGGTGTAGGGAGTCTAGGCTCCCTGAGGCTGCAAGGCACCCTTGGTGGCAATCCCTACTCTCACTAGCTGCCAGATCACATGTCCCTCACAGTCATGGGATTGTGTCACCACCTATGCTAATGGTACACTTCACCTCAGTCACATGCCTATTACTGCCAGCACCATCATTGCCTGTCACATGTCACTGCACCTCCCCACAGTCCCCTCCTCTAGCTATACCACTCCCTTCTCCCAAGCCAGCTTCCAGAGTGTGACCCCACTTCTCAGATGTGCAGTTATGCCACTTTGCCTTCATTCTTGTTTATCTTTCTCCTTTTGTTTGCTTTTTCTTTGCTGCTGTCACCACTGCACATGTGCCTGTACCAGTGTCAGACTTTTCTTTGTGTTGGAATATAAACTGCCCCCTAGGTAGTACATTCTTTAGGTGCGAAGGTTAGTCGCTTACATAAGCAGAAAAGCGGACTAGAGTAGAGTAAATTTTCCCTCTAGTCTCCTCAGTAGCTTGGTGTTACTGAGGAGTAAGTCATTCTTTCTATTTAGCATTACATTTACTGACAACCTGTAGAGTAACTATCTGACAGGTAGATATTAATATAGTAGCTTGGTGTTACTGAGGAAATAACTATCTGACACTTTGTTGGTTATTACTTTTGACATATGACAGATCCAAAATATGCTGTTTTTACCTTAGAAACACTGTCCCTATGATACAAAAGCCTGGGCTACTTAGAAAAATATACTACCCACCTTGTGGCATCACACTGTGAGTATCTGAGAGTGCCCTTCGAGTCGAAAAGAGCTTTTCCAAGTCACCTTTGAGTCTTCAGAGTGCTCCCTAGACCCAGAATTCCCTTTGCCACCATTTTGCTGCCATCAAGTCCCAAACACCCTGAATACCATCCTCCTAGCTTACTATTGCCACCTACCAAGTTCCAATGAGCTCTCAAGTCTCCCCTTCATATATTTCCCACTTTACTGCTTAGAATCCCCCTCTTCTGTCTCCTTCTGACTCGAGACCCCTTGGGATGAGCCTAGGTCTTACCTACAGCTTTCCCCTCTTATTTCCCTTAGCACTCTCACAAGAAGAGTTGCCCACACTGCATTCACCAGGGAGCTGTATAAAGCCCTTGGTATTTGGTCCAAACTCTCCTCAGCATACCACCCCCAGACAAACAGTGAAAGTGAACATGTAAATCAAGAGCTTGAAATGTACCTGCATTGCCACTGTGCCAAGTTAGTTTTCTATGTAAGCTGAGTCCTGAAGCACCACATAGAATTTAGTCCATGAGTGAGTAAGTGAAGGGTGGCATGTCTCTTGCTTCTGCACCTCAGCTACCATTCAAGTCTGTGTCTCCTGACCTCACATATTGTTTCTGTTCTCCTTTTTGCAGTACACCAACAACATGCAAGTGGGAGATCCAAACTTAGCTGTTCATCCAGATTTTTTTTCAGAGGAATTCTCAGATGCCCACTTACAACTGACCAACAATGCAGTTGATGATGAACAAGCATCAAGAATTCTAGGGACTCTCTGGGACATCCAGAATGCCAAAGATATCCAGAGGTGGAATGCATGCAGAGACAGAGATGCCCAAATGGCTCGAGACTTAGCTGAGCAGGAGGCAGAAGAGCTAGCTCAACACCAGTGCTGCCTATGAGATGAAGAAGAGGCAATGATTGCAGAGGAGCACAAGACGAATAAGGCCAAGTATGCCCCTGTACCAGATGTTGAGGTCCCATCTGGACCAGTCAACATCCCTGCCCTGTATTCTACTTGCAAACTAAAAAAAGGTGAGTATTGTGAACTATATTTCTTCACCACTGTTGGTTTAGCAGAAGCAGAGTCTTTCAACACCTTGATCAATGACGAGGCCCTCACCCTGTTCAAAGCAGACAATGGGCAGCACATCTGGGTCCCCACATCAAACTCAAGAGACAAGTCAGCTGTCATCAAAGACGAAGACCTCACTTGGGAACAGTTTGGTGAAGCAGTGGTGCACCTCATGAATGCCATGAGAGAACACAATTGGCAGAAAGACAGGGTTGACATGCATGTCAAATTCTGGACAGTGCTAGAAGAACACCCCTGGTGTCACTCTCCCCACAACCATCTAAAGCACACACTACTCCTCTATCAAAGTCAACAGCAACAATGATGGCACCATGCCATTGGGACAGCACAAGGTTTCTCCCTAGCAAAGTTAAACAAAGGAGTCCTCAAGGATGCTGCTGAAGAGCTCTCAGTGAGAGAGTGTGATGCACACCTGGACAGCCTCAGACAGGTCAGACCCCCCCCTTCCCTCCTTGCCTGTATCATCATAAACTAATGAATCAAATCTTTTCCCATCACCACTGTCCAATAATAATAATAATACAATTTCTTTTCCATCTCCCTCACCCACCCAGCATAACGTCCATTGATCACACTAACCCCACCCAGCATCATGTCCATTGATCATATCAAACCCACCTGGCATCACATCTGCTGATCAATCCCATGCTAACTCAACACTCATTCCCCCCCCCTGCATAATCCACCTGGCCATGCCTTGGTCAACCCTTGTGCAGGTCAGCGAGTACTATGTGGCCATCACAGCCCAAGCAGCCAACTCACTCAATCACACAAGATACCCCAGCAGCTCAAAATGCCCACTCTCCCCTCCACAGACATCTCACTATGCAGACCACACAGACCACAAAAGACAGCATTCCTTTTGGAACACCCTACCTGCCCCTGCTACATCTTTCAATGGCCCACTCCCAGTGTGCACAGTCTGCCTTGGCAGACACCAACACCTTGTCATTGACTGCAGAGCCACAAGAACCTGGGACAACAAGCACGACACATTTGCAGAAAGGGTACACAAAGCACAAAGCTTTATTTGCCAAAGATGGACATCACATCTGTGCCAGGTGGCAAAGGGAAGAAGGCTGCTCTGACTGCCATGACATCAGGCACATATGCTCCAGCTGTGGCCTCTCTTCACATGGAGCCCAAAAGTGCAGTCACATGCAGGAAGCTTAACCCAACAACCCTGTACAAAGCAGATACCTGGGAGAAAGAACTCCATTGTCTAGATTTACTACAGCATTTTAGTAGGATCCCAGCAGGCTTGCAATGGGGTTTCACTGTAAATTTTCTGCAGATCTTGCATGTACAATCCCCCCCTAACAGAGACTCGATTACTGTTTATCATGAAGAATTCAGTAAGATTACACTCAAAGAGATCAGCAAGGGACGCTACCTCGGCCCCTTCACTCTTGAAACAATAGAAAACATACTCGGCCTGTTCCAATCTTCCCCCTTATCGATCATCCCAAAGCCAGATCAACCAGGAAAATTCCAGCTAATACAGAACTTTTCCTTCCCACACATCACGAACCCCCACACCCCAAACCCTTCAGTAAACTCACATGTCCTTGCATAGGACTTCCCAATGACATGGGGAAAATTCTCCATAGTCTACCTACTGCTAGCATGACTGCCACCTAGGTCCGAGATCACAACAAGAGATGTAGCAGAAGCTTACCACACTATACCCCTCCACCCCTCTCAGTGGGCAGCAGCAGTAGTTAAACTTTCTGAAACTCTTGGCTGCATCAACACATGTGTCACCTTTGGAGCCACCCCCTCAGCAGGCATTTATGGACATGTGGCAGATGCAGGCACAGAGATAATAAGACACCATGGCATTGGACCATTAGATAAATGGGTCAATGACCACATCTTCACCTGTATCAGGGTAGAGTACTTGGAAGCTTACAACATTTTGAGACAATCTTGGCACTCAGAAACCAGAGTTTCACTTAGCCCATCCAAAGTGACAAAGTACCTAAAAGCCATACACACATGGCACAAATGACACATGCATGTCCTACAGGATGTCAAAGAACTGTATGGGAAATTACTCCACACATCAGCAGCATTGCCTTGTGGCAGGGCATACCTGACCAGATTCAAAGCCATGCTAAAAACGCGCTCCCCAAAGCTGCTCATGCCCCACAGAGCCAACGACCTAGACCTCCAGTCAGGCAGTGTACAACAACCCATCCTCCCCCCCTAATGCTTTGTCTACATTGGAGCCTTCTCTGATGCTAGCTCTGAAATTGGAATTGGAATCACTATCGGCAAGAAATAGCGAGCCTGGAGACTCATCCCAGTCTGGCGCCACTCCCACAATGCCATCAAAGACATTGGCTGGGCTGAAGCCATTGCCCTTGAGCTTCTTGTCTGCATGATTGACAATGTCATCAAATCACCCAAGTCAATCATCACATTCTGTGACAACTCAGGAATTGTTGAAGGCTGGCATAATGGACAACACTGGAATGTGGAAGTCAACAAAGTGTTCAAATGAATTCATTCCCTTGTCACTCACTCCCCTCACATCATACAAATTCACACCAGATATGTCATTAGTGGTGATAACCCAGCAGATGACCCCTCCAGAGGAAAGTATGGCCCCCCCAGCCTTATGCTCCCTCCAATCACCATCCCTAGCCAGGTACAGCACTTCGTTTTTGATGCCTCAGTGCCCCCTACCCCCACTGAACTATGCCTCAGGAGAGAGGGAATCTACCCTAGAGCAGCAGCCAAAATCATTGACAACTTTGGCATCCCTTGCACAGTGCCAGAGAACAGACAAGCAGAAGCAGCCCTCGAAGATGATTACATCCATCAAACACTGTACAGGAATCACCTCTGAACCCCATCGCTGCTTCGATGCACCCCTGCCAACTCTCACCCCCCAAGTAGTGCCAGTACCCCCTCAGCCATATCACCCAGGTTTAACACCCTTCCTGTCCCCCTTACACCCCCACTGCCTCGCAAGAGAACAACTTAGGCTGTGGATCCCATCTGCCAACCACTCTCGAGTTGCTCACAACACCGGGGACATTGAAACACACATGATCACAGAAGACCAACTCAACCACATTCTCGAAGTCTTAGGTGCATCCTGGGCTGAAAAAAAACAAGGAAACATATGGCATGGGACTTCTCACCTACCACATATTCTGTGACATACACAACATTGTGGAACACCAATGAGCCCCCATCAGAGCTGACACCCTACTTGCCTTTCTTTCTAGCTGCACAGGTTCCTACTCCAGCTCAGCTTTAGCAAACTTCACTGCTGGGCTTCAAGCCTGGCACCTCTTGCACAGACTCCCCTGGCAAATCAACACAGGAACTGAAAGCAATCTTGGAAGGTGCATCATGCTTAGCCTCCACCTCCTCCAAGAGACCCCTCTGTGAACCATTCTGTGTAGACACTCTTGAACTCATCCATTCCCTATTGAACCCAGAAAGCCACAAAGACACAGTGATTTTTGCCTGTCTAACCATAGTCTTCTACTGTATCAGTGTAGGGAGCAGGAGCTCCCTGGTAAGGGATTAGATAGAAATGAGAGGTTTGAGGTGTGGAGGAAGTTATTTACTTTTCTAAGGGGCTTGATCCCCATTTTGTAAGTGGGATGGGGACTTAGTGGCAAGGCGAGAGGTTGCTTAGTAAGCACATGCAGTCTTGACTTTGAAATTGTACTAGCTACAAGAACAAGCTACCACTATAGAGGCTGGGGATCACAGACTGGTGGGACCAGTCTGTGGCAGCTCTCTTACTGCTATAGCCCTTGAGAGTGAGGTCTGAGCAGCCTTGGGGAAATCCTAAGGTGGTGGTGCAGCAGAGTTTTCAGTTCAGTTATTCAGGCTAAGTGTTTCAGTTTCTTTTCTGTTTTCTTTTCCTACTGGTTCTTCTCTTCAGCAGGATTCCCTACAGGGTCTAACTAGCCTTTGGAGTCTTTCCCTGGGTCCACTCTAATATTTCTCTTCATTGGTCATCTGGGCAAGTTCACAGTACAGTCAATCAAACATTTCGACCCCACAAAGCATATTACTTGTGCCCACATAACTCACCACCATGACCTCAATGGGCTCCTGGTAACCAAATTCCACATCCCATGGACCAAAACATCCCCATCTGGAGAGGATGTGCAGTGTGCACCATTAGAAGGCATCTCAAACCCCATCAGAGCCCTCAAATGACACCTCCACATGAACCCAGCAGACCCCAGTGCACATCTATTTGTGTGGAAACACCCCACATCAGGTCTCAGACCTTTATCAAGATCAGAAGTCATCAAATGCATTGCATTGCTGACAACAGCACACAACCTCCCCAACTTCAAAGGCCACAGTCTAAGAATCAGAGGAACACTACATTATCTCCTATGGGGAATTCCCTTTGACATAGTCAAAACAATGGGGAGATGGGCAGGAGATTCATTCATGATCTATCTATGACACCACATGATGATTTTGGCCCCATACCTCAATGACACACCAGCACTTCCAGAACATTTCATGAGATACACCATGCTGCCAGTATGTTAAAATCATAGTGCCAGTAAGCAACCACCTCCTTCTGAGAGGGCTATGAGCTTTGCTGTTTGCATTGCTGGAGCTTCCTTCACACATGGTGTAGGGAGTGGGAGCTCCCTGGTAAGGGAATAGATGGAAATGAGAGGTTTGAGGTGTGGAGGAATTTATTTACTTTTCTAAGGGGCTTGATCCCCATTTTGTAAGTGGGATGGGGACTTAGTGGCGAGGCGAGAGGTGATTAGTAAGCACATGTGGACTTGACTTCAAATTGTACTAGCTACAAGAACAAGCTACCACTATAGAGGCTGGGGATCACAGACTGGTCCCACCAGTCTGTGGCAGCTCTCTTACTGCTACAGCCCTTGAGAGTGAGGTCTGAGCAGCCTTAGGGAAGTCCTAAGGTGGTGGTGCAGCAGAGTTTTCAGTTGAGTTTACAGGCTAAGTGTTCTATTTTCCTTTCTATTTCATTTCTCTACTAGTTCTGCTCTTCAACAGGATTCCCTACAGGGTCTAACTAGCCTTCAGAAGCTATCCCTGAGTCATCTCTCTTATTTCTCTTCAATGGGACACAGCTCACTCTTTGCCCTAGGTACAGTGCCTCCTCCAGGCTGGGAAACCCTTTGGGTTTTCACCCATACCTCATTATCATCCTTAGCTTAAATCACAATCTCCAATCTCTGTAAATTCCTCTCTTCCATTCTACATACAAACTGATGCTCCCCAATGAACCACAACAATGGAGCATTCAATACACATGGATGCCCAATTTGTGGGCCCATAAACTCCCTGACACTGAGTTCACTCACAACTCTCATATCCATTCAGTCCATGGCCAAACTCCATTTTCATTACTATATGGCTTTGACCCCTCACCTTATCCAGTTGCCCACACTACTGCTGCTCCATCAGTAGATGATCAGCTTCAGTCTCTCACCATCAATCACAACATTGCCCAGTTGTCACATGAATGGGCACAGGATGTGATATGATCAAGATCTAGGGGATTGTACATGGAGCCCAAGAAGGGTGACCAGGTATGGTTAGACTCAGGGAACCTTCACACACAGGGACAGTCATCAAAAATAGAGCCTTGACATTTGGGCCCATTTCCCATTACCAAGGTAATATTGCCAGTGGCTGTCAGGTTGGGACTACTGCCCACCTGGAAGGTACACCTGGTTTTTCACATGTCACAGATCTACCCATTCACTGAAACTGATGAATATGGAAATGCACCCCCACCTCCTCTTCTGGATCTGGTAGATGATGAAGTCAGATGGGAAGTGGAGATGATACTCAATCACTGCAGCAAGGGGCACAGAAAGGGTCACAAGTACCTTGTGAAGTGGGCTGGGTTCCTGCACTTGTCTAACACATGGGAGCCTGAAGAAAACATAAAAGAGCACACAGAGGAAGCCCTTGAGCAATACAAACTCACCCATCATCTTAACTGAATGGCTTCCCCTCACTCTGTTAATACTGAAAACCCTGGCTCAGACTACTTCAACTATGACAACACTACCCTTAACCCCAACTTTGCTGACAACTTCATGGAGGTCTCCACAACCTCTCCCACTCCATCCACCTCCATTCCCCTCCCATGTGAACTACTCAGCTATCCACTTGCCAGAACAAGCTTATCAACTGACAGAGAGATATCCACCTCCATCGAACCTGTTTCTGATGCCTCTGGCTTCCACCTGGGCAAGGCCTGACCTCAACCACTGACACCCATGCCATCAATCCCCCTTGTTGATTGACTCTCCACTGTGCCCTACACAGATGATGCTCCCTTCGAAACCCAAACAGATCACCAACCCCTACCTGCTCTACCCATCCCCAAGCCCATTCTTCACCAGCACTTACCAGAAGGTACTGGGCCTGCAGTATCCCTCCCCAGATTTGATACCATTGTGGAACCCATGATGGCACAGTTCTTTGACTACTGTTGGCTGCTTATGAAATACAACCCAGGAGACCCACTTGTCAGGGTCACATGAGAACAGGACCAACATCTATGGCTGCTGTGTCAGATCTTCAGAGGATCAGACATAGTGGCCTCATATGTGCCAAAGTTCCTTGATGTAATGGTTAAGGTACCTGATGATGAGACTGATGATGTGACGCTGAGGATGGACAAGGAGAGCTGAAGGTGTGAGGTCTTCCAAAGGGACTTCTATAGCCTGGAAGATAGAACTGTCTTGGGGAGAACATCTAGGGCAGTCTGAGATATGTCTGAACACTGAAGGCAACTCACAAAGGCCTTCTCTAACTCAAACTTGAACTCATAACTTGGTACTTTGTTGTTATTTTTTGTAAGTAGTTACAGATGAGTGTAGGTGTGTGCAGGCTTATGTAAGCTACCTCACATGCCTAAACTTGAAGCTAAGTGAAGTCTAAGGTAAAAGAACAAAAACAAAAGAAAAAAAAAAACAAAAGAGTAAAGTAAAAGCTATAAAACAAGAGAAATATCATAGTGGGGAGTACTCACTCCCTACATCTGCGGGTCACTTGAGAATTCAACCGTCCTCGGTTGTAAACTGACGGCACGAGCTCGAAGGTGCTGACAAGTGGGGGTAGCAGGGAAACTCGCCGAAGGACAACGGCTGCGCGAGACCTTATGAGACTCGAGGAGATGGCAAAGGGGAGTGTAGGGAGGACGTAGGAAAAGAAATCGAATGAATACGCAAAAATCCGGATTTCTCGACAAGGGCTGCACGAATCGCGACACAAGGTATACCATTCAAAAGCGCTGATCGATTAGTATCACGTCCTAAAAAAGCGAAAGGCTAGGTGAAGAACTGAGGGAGATGCGATGTGAACAGTGTGTAGGGCAGCAGGAGGGGCGGAAAGAGGAGGCCGCCGAGCAACGACCGCTGAGGCAATCGATACGAAACCGCGTACAGTGGTAGAGGACACCTAGGAAGAGACGGTGAAAAAGGAACTAGACCGATTGACCTGCCTAGTCCCGAGATATCCACCAAGTTGCCTCGTACCCCCTCCATACACAGAAACTCTCATATCTCCACACCCTTCAAGCGTGTAGGAACAAAAAGGGTGTCACCAGGTAGCCGTAAGCAAGTAGTACCACCATGCCAAGAAGCGAGAGGCACGACGCCAAAACGAGCGAGATGCACAATCCTGACCTCGTCACCCTGCTAAGACACGAAAACTCAAATAACTCCGCAACGGCGAATACGCACGCGACGTCTCGAATATCGTCTGGTAGATGTCGTCTAGGGGATGCACGTCTGCAAGACGCGAACGATTCGGCGCGGAATTGCATGAGTTACAGCCTAAGCGAGGTAGGGGCCAGGAGAGCGGCATGGCGTCGGCGAGGAACTGCTAGGTGGAATCCTACGAAACTCAGCGAGGTGATAGGGACGCTCGAGGAGAGTTGGGAGAACAAGGAATTGTGGAAAAGGGCGCACCCGTTCCCGAGATATCCACTAAACTGTCTCATACCCCAATGTACACTAAGAAAACCCATATCTCCACAACAAACGAGCACGAAGCTGTGAAAAAGGCATCACCAGGTAACCAGTAACGGGTAGAATCACCATGTAAGAAGGCGAGAGGCTCGACGCTAAACTGAGCGAGATACACAAACTCGACCTCACCACCCTGTCCAAATACAAAAACCCAAATAAGTTCGGAACCACGAAAGCACGCGCGACATCTTGTATATCGTCCGGTATATATCGCCTAGTAGGTTCGCGTCTGGGAAAAGCGAGTGATTCGGGCGTGAACTGTGCGAGTTAGGTTCTAAACGGGGTAGGAGGTAGGAGGATGGCATCGTATCGAAGAGGAACCGCTAGGTGGAATTCTACGAAACCATGGGAGGTGATAGCGACGTGCAGGGAGAGTTGGGAGAACGAGGAAACACGAGAAACCGCGCACCCAATCCTGAGATATTCACAAAATGGTGTGATCCTGCCTGCCTGCCTAAGAACTGCGATATCTTCGGATGCGCTGAGACTGCTGCAACGAAAAGTATACCATTCGAAAGGTATCGCCGAGTAGGACTTGAATCCCAGTTTGCGAGAGGGATGGACGAGCGGTTGTCGAGATATCGTGTCAGCGAGGTGGGGATGACAGAGGCATGCAGCTGCCTAATACTCGTATGGGGGACTTGGAGAACAATATATTCATAAAAAAAAAGAATAAAACACAATAAAAAGATCCCAATGGGCTATGGCAGCCCCTTTTCAACTCACTAGAACCTGTATTAAAGCTGAGGTGTGCGGCTGTGGCTGCATGACCTTCTCAAGTGGGCTGACATGTGAGTACTACAAGATGACCAAGTATCATAGGAGGCAGAGGCTACTGTTCTCTTGACTAGCCGGCTGGTGGACCGGACTGAAGTGGGCTCATCCCTCAAACTTTCTGGTAAATGCGAGTATGCAAGTCACAGTGCAGGTGGTGGCAAGTGGATGTAGTACCAGTAGTCACAGGGGTAGTTGCAGGAATCAGGGTTGCATGGCCTACTTGAATACAAGTACAAATGTGGGTCTTTGAGGTCATGAGGGTGAGAGGGAGGTTCAGGGCCACACAGCCTACTTGAATATGAGTACAAACACAGGTTGTCAAGATTGTGAGAGTGAGAGGGAGGTTTGGGGCTGCATGGCCTACTTGAATAAGAGTACAAATGTGGGCCATCAAGATCATGAGGGTGATTGCAGGAGCAGGGTTGACTTGAATGTGGATATGACCATGGGTCATTGAGATCATGAGAGCAAGAGGGAGGTTGACCACAAGAGTCCGATGTAGGTACTGCACGAGAGGGTGCATGCTGGCTCAAGGACTCACTATGCCCTTGACTGGGGGTCTGGGGGTGCTCTGAGGCTGAGTGATGACTCAGCCCTTCCACTGAGAGTGGCACATGCAATGGTTGTGCTGAGGGGGGGTGAGGGTGCACTGTCAAGTGGGGCTGAGACACACCTAGTGGAATCATTTGGGTCTGCAGCTTTTGACTACCCACATCCTCCAAGGGTAGCTGGCCTTGACTTGAAGGAGGATTTCAATTGTCATTAGACCAATTCACTAGATCCCAGCAATCCAGATGGTCTTTGAGAGTGTGCCTGGGTACTTCTCATGGTATCTCTCATCCTGTAGGTAGTACAATGCAACCTTTCGCTAATAGACACTTTCCCATAGCTAGATACTTCTTGCACAAATCACAATTTGCTCGAATATGACCTTTCTGGCCACAGAAAAAGCAAAATGAGTATGCACAGTGGGGTGAGCAACTCACAGAATCAGTAGGTGGCTGTGCACATGAACTACTGGCCTCTCGAAGGCCTCCACAGGCTTGAAGGAGTGACTTAGTGACATTCACAACTCAGATTACATCTTCAAGAAGGCTTTGAAGGTCCTTGAAGGGGTACTGAGGGGGGTTTGAAGCTTCAGAAGGTCCAGAATGTGGGGAACTTGGGCTGTGCATGATGTCACAAGGGAACTCAAATGCAGGAAAATGATATAAAACTGAGAATGGGGAAAGTGTGACTTGAAGCTTGCAAAAATATGAAAGGGAGGCACAGGAGTGAAACTGAGGTGGGAAACTGCAGGAACATGACTGAGGCTGAGGACACAAGACCTAAAAACATGAAAACTAGGCTGAATAAGATGAGAAAGGGTCACCAGGCTAAGACAGAAGCCCCTCATGGTGGGCTCCAGATGATGAGACTGATGATGTGATGCTGAGGATGAACAAGGAGAGCTGAAGGTGTGAGGTCTTCCAAAGGGGCTTCTATAGCCTGGAAGATAGAACTGTCTTGGGGAGAACATCTAGGGCAGTCTGAGATCTGTCTGAACACTGAAGGCAACTCACAAAGGCCTTCTCTAACTCAAACTTGAACTCATAACTTGGTACTTTGTTGTTATTTTTTGTAAGTAGTTACAGATGAGTGTAGGTGCGTGCAGGCTTATGTAAGCTACCTCATGTGCCTAAACTCGAAGCTAAGTGAAGTCTAAGGTAAAAGAACAAAAACAAAAGAAAAAAAAAAAAAAAAAAAAAGAGTAAAGTAAAAGTAAAAGTAAAAGCTATCAAACAAAAGAAATATCATAGTGGGGAGTACTCACTCCCTACACCAAATCCAAAGGCAACACCACCTTCCTTGAGAACACCCTCCATGCCACTATCTCCACTATGGGCAAAGTCCAATATGATCTCATCCAGATCTTACATCAAGATCTAGGTCCAGTCATTGCTAATTCCTTTCATCACACAACATCCAATCAACCTGGATGCACTGGTCTGGATGTCCTATGCCAGGTGGCTGCTGCTGCAGAGAGAGGAGGATTGGGCTTTCATTGTGTAGAGCCAGAGGAAGCAAATGATTGGCAGGAGTTCCAGGCATTGGTCTGGAATGCTGGCCCCAGAGGAAGATCTATGTCTACAGGAGTTGACCCTTCAAGGCTATCCATCCCTTTGGTTAAGGTGGAGACACCTCCTCTGGCCCTGGAATCAGAAGAATGAATGAAACAGAGGGTCTTTCAGCAAGCTGCTGCCATCCTAGCCCACTATTCAACCACTGGAGCTACTGTTTTTGATTGGGAAACATTCCTCAATAAAGCATGTGAAAGTGCCTGGGGATTCACCAATCAAAAACCATATAACACAGTTCACACCCTCAATGTCTTCCTGCCATTGCCATTTATTGTCCTAGAACTCAAAGGCAAACTCTGCTTTTACCTCAGTGGTCACATACAGGTCCCCTCCAATCATCCCCTTCATATCTATACATGTTACAACTGCAGCTATCTCAGACACTGGTCATGCAGACATGGGGCAGGCTCTCACTGGTTGGATCCTGAACATGCAGCCACTGTCTGCCCATACAGCCTGCCTGGTTCCTCCCCTTCCTTGTCTCCCATCATGACCTCCTCCTGTCATAATTTGGCCTTGCTGCATACCAACTGAACTCATCAACCAGGAGCTCACTGCCCTTGAGGGGGGGGTGATGTTATGCCCTGACCCAGCTCCTTCCATTTCTGGGCTAGAGCTGTGGATATGCACTTTCAGCCCCACCATCTTTGTCATCATCAGCTGTACTGTCATCACCTTCCTTATCAGTTGCTGGGAAATACTTTGTAACTGGCCAGCCAGACTTTATCTTTGGTGATCCAATCATCTTAGATCAATCACAACCCTGTTCTGTTGGGTGCAACCCCAACACCTTGTTAGGATATGCCTCAGGCCCTTCCACAGGCCCTCATCCCTGTTGTGTGTTCATGTCCTGTTTTCCTTCGCTTGACTCATCATTGTCTTGTACCCATTTGTACTATAGCTGTGCCACTGCTGCACATAGTTGCTTCTCTGCTCCTTGCCCACTTTGTGTGCAAGGTCATTGGCTACTTGTTTCAGTTCGTACCTGTGTCCTTTGCCCATCTTACTGTACATGCTTGTAGCCCATTTATCATGGGCAATGGACCTGTCTCAACTTGGGCCCTTGGCCCATACAGCTAGTAGTATATAGACACTATGGTACCAGCTGTACTTCTTTAACTTTTCACTACCTTGCAACCACACTCATATATTTCCATTCTTTGGGAATATGTGTGATCATGCCAAGGGTGCTCAAAGTAACTGGTAATGCACTGAGGTACTGTCATACCACTGACATTGGTTGCTGCAGCATTATTTGGCACTTCTCACAACCAGTGGTATACCACATCCATGCAAGCCTAAGGAGTGACAGCCAGCCATGTCATGGAGAATCCCCAAGTCACTGTGGAGAACCTACAACCTGCCATGGAGAATCTCCATATCTCCTTAGAGAGTCTCCATATCTCCCTGGAGAATCTCCATCATGTCATGGAGAATCCCCAAGTCACTGTGGAGAATCTCCAACCTGCCATGGAGAAGCTCAATGCCCCCCTGGGGAATCTCCAACCAGTCATGGAGAATCTCCATGCCCCCTCAGAGAATCACCAACCAGTCATGGAGAATCCCAAAATCACTGTGGAAAATATCCAAAATGACATGGAGTATTTGCAACCAGTCATGAAGAATCCCCAAGTCACTGTGGAGAATCTCCAACCAGCCATGGACAATCTCCATGACCCCTTGGGGAATCTCCAACCTGTCATGGAAAATCTCCAAATCACTGGAGAATCTCTAACCTGTCATGGAGATTCCCCAAGCCCCCCTGGAGAATCTCCAACCTTCCATGGAGATTCCCCAAGCCCCCCCTGGAGAATGTCCCACCTGCCATGGAGAATCTCCAAGGTGCTGTGCATGGTCATAGTAATGTCAATTTGGCATGGGGATGGCAGAAATTCTTTTCCCAGGGGTGAGTCAAATGCAGATGGGGAATACTGTATCCAGGTGTAGCCTGTTCAATGGCCAGCTGCCACCCAGGCTAGCTCAACTTAGCATATGGCATGCCCATGTTTGCAATGGAACAGGGCTCAATCAAGCCTGGGTACAACCCAATTATCACTAGGCATAGGTCAATTCAGCCTGGGAATTCCCAGGAGAAGTCCAGTTATCACTAGGAATAGGTCAATTTTACTGGGAAATGTCCAGGCACAGACTGGAGATGGGGTCAGCCTACCCTGGGAAATTTTCAACTGCTACCCTAGGGTAGGCCAAAAGAGGATGGGGATTCCCAGGTTTAGCTGAGTAGGGGGGACCATTTTAGTCTGGACAATACCCAATTGCCTTCAAGGACTGGTCAATTGGGCATGGGAAAAGGCCAGGGTTGGACTGGAAGTGGGTCAATTTAGCCTGGAGAAGATCCAGTTGCCACTTGGGCAAAGTCAATTTACCATGGGGAATGCCCAAGGTCATATTGGGAGCTTGGTCAATTTAAGCTGGAGAAGATCCAGCTACCACCTGAGACAGGTCAATTTGGCATGGGGAAAATCATATCAGGACCTTAGCCACTCCTGTTATATGGGAGATTCCCCAGGCATGTTCTGGAGAATCCTCAGGTGTCAGGTATTCCCAACCACTTGACACCTATTACTGTAGGTTATAACCTCTATAAGAATATATGAACCTAATAGGTCCCCATAGTGGGTCAACTAAAGTGAGTCTGGAGAACTCCCAATTGTCACTTTGGGTAGGTCAAATTACCATGGGGAATGCCCAGAAGTGGACTGGAAAGTAGGTTAATTTAGCCTGGAGAAACCCCAGTTGCCACCATGGGTAGGTCAAATTGGCATGGGGAATGCCCAGAATTGAGCTGGAAAGCAGGTTAATTTAGCATTGAGAAATCCCAGTTGCCACCCTGGGTAAGTCAAATTACCATGGGGAATGCCCAGAATTGAACTGGCAAGCAGGTTAATTTAGCCTGGAGAAATTCCAGTTGCTACCATGGGTAGGTCAAATTGGCATGGGGAATGCCCAGAATTGAACTGGCAAGCAGGTTAATTTAGCCTGGAGAAATTCCAGTTGCTACCATGGGTAGGTCAAATTGGCATGGGGAATGCCCAGGGTTGAGTTTGGAAGCAGGCTAATTTAGCCTGGAGAAATCCCAGTTGCTGCCATGGGTAGGTCAAATTGGCATGGGGAATGCCCAGAATTGAACTGGCCAGCAGGCTAATTTAGCCTGGAGAAATCCCAGTTTCCACCATGGGTAGGTCATATCAGCATGGGGAATGCCCAGGATTGGACTGGGAAGTTGGTCAATTCAGCCTGGGAAATACCCAGACACCCCAGGCATAATTCAGTAGCAAATTGATCTGATTCCAACACACCACACATGAAGTTTATAATTTCAGGAGTATACTGTATAGTGCTGCAAGTCTACTGAAATCCAACACTTGAGTGAGGCATCCTTGGTGTACAAGCTGAACTGTCATTATAAACTTAGTATACATCACAGCTATTCCACAACCTGACTAGAAGCTTGAACTCCATGCACATACTAGCTACTCTTCTAGTTGACTGGAATCCTAAAGTTCAGGCATGAATCATGCACACCAGGACACTGATGGAGAGTAATATAATGTATGAGGGGTGGTGAGTCTGATGCAGGGTTGATATACTTAAGCCCAGGCAAGCTGATGTGCTATGGGCACACTAAAAGTCAGACATGTGGTAACCAAGCTGCTATGCACACAGATTTTCCAATGTCAGGCAAAATGTAAACATATTGTGACTTGACATGTTGTGAACATCACTTTCTTGGTGGCAGTTGGTCCTTTGTTTTAAATACCACACATGCCAATGAGCACCTGATGTTTTGTGTTTCAGTTGCCAGCCAGTACCTTGTCCTTAATGAAACTTAAAATATCAGTAAAACATCAGGTGCTCATTAGCATGCATGGTATTTAAAACAAAGGACCAACTGCCACCAAGAAAGTGACATTCATGACATGTCAAGTCACAACATGTTTACATTTTGCCTGACATTGGAAAATCTGTGTGTGTAGCAGCTTGGTTGCCACATGTCCAACTTTTAGTGTGCCCATAGCACATCAGCTTGCCTGCGTTTAAGTATGTCAACCCTGCATCAGACTTGCCACCCCCTGTACATTATATTACTCTCCATCAGTGTCCTGGTGTGCATGATTCATGCCTGAACTTTAGGATTCCAGTCAACTAGAAGAGTAGCTAGTACATGCATGGAGTTCAAGCTTCTAGTCAGGTTGTGGAATAGCTGTGATGTATACTAAGTTTATAATGACAGTTCAGCTTGTACACCAAGGATGCCTCACTCAAGTGTTGGATTTCAGTAGACTTGCAGCACTATACAGTATACTCCTGAAATTATAAACTTCATATGTGTGGTGTGTGGGAATCAGATCAATCTGCTACTGAATTATGCCCAGGGTGCAGAAGATGCAGGTAATATCTGGGAAAAATCATATTTGGACCCCAGTCACTCCAATATATTGACACCCAAAATGTATTTATTTTGGAGAAATGGATTTCTCCCACTTTCTCCAGCATCTATTGGATGGCAGGTCTGGAGATTCCCCAGCCATGAGGTGGAGAATCTCCAGAGGTTGGGAATTCCCAACCAGTTGACACCTATTAGGCCAATACATCTATAAGAATATATAGACCTAATAGGTCCCCATAGGGGGTTGGCTGAAGTGACTGAAGCACTTTCCACCAATCACTCTTCTTTTATTGGCATCTCTCAACATCTCATAGTCCACTAAAAGTTCTTTGCAAAGGGTTTTTGTGTTTTCTGGAAAACTTCTCATCAAAGTTTTGCAGTACATGTTTTGAAGAGCAACCACTGCTGTGTAAAAGTGCCACATGTAGATTAAACAAATCAAGAGCCAAATGGAGGGTGTCATGATGTTGACAATGACACTGGTTAGTGTTTGACCTTTGGGGGGCAATAATCGGTGAAGGCATATGTATGTGGGGCTTAGGATATTGGTGACAACAGAACACCACTACAGCCTCTCTACCATTGCTTCATTTGAATTTCTTGCAGAATGTTGTTGTAATGGGCTCAACTAGAATAACAGGTTCCTCAAAGTTATGCATTTCTGACATTCATGTTCAGTGTATTGCATATGCTAGGGGAAACAGCTCTAGGTGTGGAATGTGGATGTACTTGCACTGCAGTGTTGGTTGGTGAGACAATGGGACATGGGAGCTAAAGAATGCACAATAAAGAAGGACTTTCAGATGGGCACCAGTTCCCATGCAGTTATGGTCCAGCAGAAACCTTGCAAGCAAGTTAATTATTTATGGCAAAAAGCAATTCTCCAGCCTCTCTTTGGTTAATATCCAGGCATGGTGATTCACTAGCACTGGCTGGGAATTCCCAACCCCAGTAGACCTATTAGGTATATACATCTGTAGAAAGACATGGACCTAATAGGTCTCAGTTGAGGGTGACTGAAGTGTCTGTCCTCTACCTCTGAGATTCTCCAACCATCCAGCACTTAGCCTTGTACAAGGGGGCATTGCATGAGATGAACCCAGAGCCCTCCTCTGATCCTCCACTCCACTAGTTGGAGATCTGTCAGCCCCTTTTGGCCCCTCCTTGTACTTCTCCGCTTGCTGGAGTTCTGTAGTACCTTTGAGGCCTCATATCCTGCCATCTAGTTGTTGAACTTTCAATCACTGACATTGGCTGACTTACTAGTACCTTTTTGACCTTATTACCCCCTAGGAGCCTCAGGGCTTGGACTGAACCTGGCACCTACTGATATAGTGTCCCCTTTTTTTATATGCCTTGACATATCCAATGTACTGGATTGCTTCAAGAATGGAGATGAGAGTAATAGCAGCTGGTGCATAACAGTAGGGGTACTGCAGGTTACCACTGTGTACATGAGAATCAAAACAGCTGTTTACACTAAATCATTTGGGAACAACAATATTCTCTGATACAATGTGAAACCACAAAATACAAATCTGGCACCAAATTTTGCAAAATTTCCCAAGCCAATGAAGGATTCTACAGAGAAGGTGTGAATGACCACCTGGAAACTATCATCAAATACTATACTGAAGGGAAACTGAAGGAATTACAGTGGCCTTTGTCAATCCTTCCTACTTATCATCTTTGCTGGATGAAACAATGGGTATTGCAATGGTGTGAGGGAAATAGTATCTTACACAACTGGTTCTCCTTTGCAATATGCACAAGAACAGGACATAAATTGTCCACATTGTCACCATACTTCTCAAAGGCTTTGTGGATAGATTCATTAACTTTGGCATGGATACCTGAACTTTGATATTCCTTCACAGCCAAAGTGAGGCCTTCCTGTAAATTATCCCATCCACCTTGCACCTGCAACAAGAAATATAAGAATTCAAACACAAGTATGGCACCTGCAATCATGAGCCATGTCACTCCATATAAACAATTAGAACATGAAATTCACCAAGACCCTGTTCAGCAATATACTTCCTGGAAGATTGCATAGAGATGGACAACATAGGCATTGTGAGAGGTTGGAAAGAAGAGTCAATGGAACCCTTTGATATATCAAATGGATGAAAAGATTCAGTCCATCACCGAAGAATCAAGATGGACATGAAACTCACAAGCTAATGGGTAAACCATGAAGGCCATAGAATTCATTACAAATAAGAAAACAGGGCCACAAACCAGCTGCAAAGACTTTTCAGAATAACTGCATGGGTAAACTCAGTTGATAACATACATTCTACAAAAATATATCAGTAATTAAGAATAGTCCAGAGTAGCAATCAGTCCTAACATTCTGAGATATATGCAATGGGAAATAAAGTCTCAAGTAAACACTACAGAAGACAACCTACATCCTGAGAGATGCTGTTTAAAAATAATCTGTACATGAAGATACCAATTAATCTCACCACCTATTTCATAATAAAATGATGTTCAGGATCTGGGATTCTTCAACAACTCACTGCCTGTATTCCAAGGAGAAACAGAATGGCAGCAAAATGGTCAGCATCTTTGATGACCACCTGCCATGACACCACTCACAAACTACATATAAGTGCAAGTGCAACAGGGATGCAGAGTACACGGTCAGCATCCATGCACCACCACCTGTCATGAGTCCACTCACTTCCTATGAACCCAAGAGCAACAGGGAGGCAGTGAACATGGTCAGCATCAATTCACCACCACCTGCCATGACTCCACTCACTTCCTATGAACCCAAATGCAACAGGGAGGCAGCGAACATGGTCAGCATCCATCCTCCACCACCTGCCATGACTCCACTCACTCCCTATGAACCCAAGTGCAACAGGGAGGCAGTGAACATGGTCAGAATCCATTCACCACCACCTGCCATGACTCCACTCACAACCTATGAACCCAAGTGCAACAGGGAGGCAGTGAACCTGGTCAGCATCCATCCACCACCACCTGCAATGACTCCACTGACAAGCTATGAACCCAAGTGCAACAGGGAGGCAGTGAACATGGTCAGCATCCATCCACCACCACCTACCATGACTCCACTCACAAGCTATGAACCCAAGTGCAACATGCAGGAAGTGAACATGGTCAGCATCCATCCACCACCACCTGCCATGACTACACTCACTCGCTATGAACCCAAGTGCAACAGGGAGGCAGTGAACATGGTCAGCATCCATCCACCACCACCTCCCATGACTCCACTCACTTCCTATGAACCCAAGTGCAACAGGGAGGCAGTGAACCTGGTCAGCATCCATCCACCACCACCTGCCATGACCCCACTCACTCCCTATGAACCCAAGTGCAACAGGGAGGCAGTGAACATGGTGAGCATCCATCCACCACCACTTGCCATGACTCCACTCACTCGCTATGAACCCAAGTGCAACAGGGAGGCAGTGAACTGGTCAGCATCCATCCACCACCACCTGCAATGACTCCACTCACAAGCTATGAACCCAAGTGCAACAGGCAGGCAGTGAACATGGTCAGCATCCATCCACCACCACCTGCCATGACTCCACTCAAATGCTATGAACCCAAGTGCAACAGGGAGGCAGTGAATGTGGTCAGCATCCATCCACCACCACCTGCCATGACTCCACTCACAAGCTATGAACCCAAGTGCAACAGGCAGGCAGTGAACATGGTCAGCATCCATCCACCACCACCTGCCATGACTCCACTCGCTTCCTATGAACCCAAGTGCAACAGGGAGGCAGTGAACATGGTCAGCATCCATCCACCACCACCTGCCATCACTCCACTCACTTGCTATGAACCCAAATGCAACAGGGAGGCAGTGAACATGGTCACCATCCATCCACCACCACCTGCCATGACTCCACTCACAACCTATGAACCCAAGTGCAACAGGGAGGCAGTGAACATGGTCAGCATCCATCCACCACCACCTGCCATGACTCCACTCACAACCTACGAACCCATGTGCAACAGGGAGGCAGTGACACGTGGTCAGCATCCATCCACCACTACCTGCCATCACTCCACTCACTCCCTATGAACCCAAGTGCAACAGGGAGGCAGTGAACATGGTCAGCATCCATCCTCCACCACCTGCCATGACTCCACTCACTCCCTATGAACCCAAGTGCAATAGGGAGGCAGTGAACATGGTCAGCATCCATCCACCACCACCTGCCATGACCCCACTCACAAGCTATGAACCCAAGTGCAACAGGCAGGAAGTGAACATGGTCAGCATCCATCCACCACCACCTGCCATGACTACACCCACTCGCTATGAACCCAAGTGCAACAGGGAGGCAGTGAACATGGTCAGCATCCATCCACCACCACCTGCCATGACTCCACTCACTTCCTATGAACCCAAGTGCAACAGGGAGGCAGTGAATGTGGTCAGCATCCATCCACCACCACCTGCCATGACTCCACTCACTTCCTATGAACCCAAGTGCAACAGGGAGGCAGTGAACCTGGTCAGCATCCATCCACCACCACCTGCCATGACTCCACTCACATGCTATGAACCCAAGTGCAACAGGGAGGCAGTGAATGTGGTCAGCATCCATCCACCACCACCTGCCATGACTCCACTCACAAGCTATGAACCCAAGTGCAACAGGGAAGCAGTGAACTGGTCAGCATCCATCCACCACCACCTGCCATGACTCCACTCACAAGCTATGAACCCAAGTGCAACAGGGGGGCAGTGAACATGGTCAGCATCCATCCACCACCACCTGCCATGACTCCACTCACTTCCTATGAACCCAAGTGCAACAGGGAGGCAGTGAACTGGTCAGCATCCATCCACCACCACCTGCCATCACTCCACTCACTTGCTATGAACCCAAGTGCAACAGGGAGGCAGTGAACATGGTCAGCATCCATCCACCACCACCTCCCATGACTCCACTCACTTCCTATGAACCCAAGTGCAACAGGGAGGCAGTGAACCTGGTCAGCATCCATCCACCACCACCTGCCATCACTCCACTCACTTGCTATGAACCCAAGTGCAACAGGGAGGCAGTGAACATGGTCAGCATCCATCCACCACCACCTCCCATGACTCCACTCACTTCCTATGAACCCAAGTATAACAGGGAGGCAGTGAACCTGGTCAGCATCCATCCACCACCACCTGCCATCACTCCACTCACAAGCTATGAACCCAAGTGCAACAGGGAGGCAGTGAACATGGTCAGCATCCATCCACCACCACCTGCCATGACTCCACTCACTTGCTATGAACCCAAGTGCAACAGGGAGGCAGTGAACATGGTCAGCATCCATCCACCACCACCTGCCATCACTCCACTCACTTGCTATGAACCCAAGTGCAACAGGGAGGCAGTGAACCTGGTCAGCATCCATCCACCACCACCTGCCATGACTCCACTCACAAGCTATGAACCCAAGTGCAACAGGGAGGCAGTGAACTGGTCAGCATCCATCCACCACCACCTGCCATGACTCCACTCACTTGCTATGAACCCAAGTGCAACAGAGAGGCAGTGAACATGGTCAGCATCCATCCACCACCTGCCATGACTCCACTCACTTCCTATGAACCCAAGTGCAACAGGGAGGCAGTGAACCTGGTCAGCATCCATCCACCACCACCTGCCATGACTCCACTCACTTCCTATGAACCCAAGTGCAACAGGGAGGCAGTGAACATGGTCAACATCCATCCACTACCACCTGCCATGACTCCACTCACAAGCTATGAACCCAAGTGCAACAGGGAGACAGTGAACATGGTCAACATCCATCCACTACCACCTGCCATGACTCCACCCACAAGCTATGAACCCAAGTGCAACAGGGAGACAGTGAACATGGTCAGCATCCATCCACCACCACCTGCCATGACTCCACTCACTTCCTATGAACCCAAGTGCAACAGGCAGGCAGTGAACATGGTCAGCATCCATCCACCACCACCTCCCATCACTCCACTCACTTGCTATGAACCCAAGTGCAACAGGGAGGCAGTGAACCTGGTCAGCATCCATCCACCACCACCTGCCATGACTCCACTCACAAGCTATGAACCCAAGTGCAACAGGGAGGCAGTGAACTGGTCAGCATCCATCCACCACCACCTACCATGACTCCACTCACTTGCTATGAACCCAAGTGCAACAGAGAGGCAGTGAACATGGTCAGCATCCATCCACCACCACCTTGCCATGACTCCACTCACTCCCTATGAACCCAAGTGCAACAGGGAGGCAGTGAACCTGGTCAGCATCCAACCACCACCACCTGCCATGACTCCACTCACTTGCTATGAACCCAAATGCAACAGGGAGGTAGTGAACATGGTCAGCATCCATCCTCCACCACCTGCCATGACCCCACTCACAAGCTATGAACCCAAGTGCAACAGGCAGGCAGTGAACATGGTCAGCATCCATCCACCACCATGTGCCATCACTCCACTCACTCCCTATGAACCCAAATGCCACAGGCAGACAGTGAACATGGTCAGCATCCATCCACCACCACCTGTCATGAGTCCACTCACTTCCTATGAATCCAAGTGCAACAGGGAGGCAGTGAACATGGTCAGCATCCATCCACTACCACCTGCCATGACTCCACTCACATGCTATGAACCCAAGTGCAACAGGGAGGCAGTGAACCTGGTCAGCATCCATCCACCACCACCTGCCATGACTCCACTCACATGCTATGAACCCAAGTGCAACAGGGAGGCAGTGAACTGGTCAGCATCCATCCACCACCACCTGCCATGACTCCACTCACTTGCTATGAACCCAAGTGCAACAGAGAGGCAGTGAACATGGTCAGCATCCATCCACCACCACCTTGCCATGACTCCACTCACTCCCTATGAACCCAAGTGCAACAGGGAGGCAGTGAACCTGGTCAGCATCCATCCACCACCACCTGCCATGACTCCACTCACTCCCTATGAACCCAAGTGCAACAGGGAGGTAGTGAACAAGGTCAGCATCCATCCTCCACCACCTGCCATGACCCCACTCACAAGCTATGAACCCAAGTGCAACAGGCAGGCAGTGAACATGGTCAGCATCTATCCACCACCATGTGCCATGACTCCACTCACTCCCTATGAACCCAAATGCCACAGGCAGACAGTGAACATGGTCAGCATCCATCCACCACCACCTGCCATGACTCCACTCACAACCTATGAACCCAGGTGCAACAGGGAGGCAGTGAACATGGTCCACATCCATCCACCACCACCTGCCATGACTCCACTCACATGCTATGAACCCAAGTGCAACAGGGAGGCAGTGAACCTGGTCAGCATCCAACCACCACCACCTGCCATGACTCCACTCACTTCCTATGAACCCAAGTGCAACAGGGAGGCAGTGAATGTGGTCAGCATCCATCCACCACCACCTGCCATGACTCCACTCACTTCCTATGAACCCAAGTGCAACAGGGAGGCAGTGAACCTGGTCAGCATCCATCCACCACCACCTGCCATGACTCCACTCACTCCCTATGCGCCCAAATGCCACAGGCAGACAGTGAACTTGGTCAGCATCCATCCACCACCACCTGCCATCACTCCACTCACTTGCTATGAACCCAAGTGCAACAGGGAGGCAGTGAACATGGTCAGCATCCATCCACCACCACCTGCCATGACTCCACTCACTCCCTATGAACCCAAGTGCAACAGGGAGGCAGTGAACCTGGTCAGCATCCAACCACCACCACCTGCCATGACTCCACTCACTTGCTATGAACCCAAATGCAACAGGGAGGTAGTGAACATGGTCAGCATCCATCCTCCACCACCTGCCATGACCCCACTCACAAGCTATGAACCCAAGTGCAACAGGCAGGCAGTGAACATGGTCAGCATCCATCCACCACCATGTGCCATCACTCCACTCACTCCCTATGAACCCAAATGCCACAGGCAGACAGTGAACATGGTCAGCATCCATCCACCACCACCTGTCATGAGTCCACTCACTTCCTATGAATCCAAGTGCAACAGGGAGGCAGTGAACATGGTCAGCATCCATCCACTACCACCTGCCATGACTCCACTCACATGCTATGAACCCAAGTGCAACAAGGAGGCAGTGAACCTGGTCAGCATCCATCCACTACCACCTGCCATGACTCCACTCACTCCCTATGAACCCCAATGCCACAGGCAGACAGTGAACTTGGTCAGCATCCATCCACCACCACCTGCCATGACTCCACTCACTTGCTATGAACCCAAGTGCAACAGGGTGACAGTGAACATGGTCAGCATCCATCCATCACCACCTGCCATGACTCTACTCACTTGCTATGAACCCAAGTGCAACAGGGAGGCAGTGAACATGGTCAGTATCCATCCACCACCACCTGCCATGACTCCACTCACTTCCTATGAACCCAAGTGCAACAGGAAGGCAATGAACATGGTCAGCATCCATCCACCACCACCTCCCATGACTCCACTCACCAGCTATGATCCCAAGTGCAACAGGGAGGCAGTGAACATGGTCAGCATCCATCCTCCACCACCTGCCATCACTCCACTCACTTGCTATGAACCCAAGTGTAACAGGGAGGCAGTGAACATGGTCAGCATCCATCCACCACCACCTACCATACTCCACTCACAAGCTATGAACCCAAGTGCAACAGGGAGGCAGTCAACATGGTCAGCATCCATCCACCACCACCTGCCATGACTCCACTCACTCGCTATGAACCCAAGTGCAACAAGGAGGCAGTGAACATGGTCAGCATCCATCCACCATTCCAGGTCATGAATCTACTCACATACTGTCAACCCAGGAAAGATTGAAACATAGCACCTACATTCAGCACAAATGATCCAGCAATGCTTTCAATCCCACATACTCTCTATGAACTAATCAGCATCTTATTGATACAATCACCCCATTGCTCACATATGGAAACCACATTGAAAGATAGAATGCAAGCATGCCGGGTTGAATCACATCTCCCTCAGTTTTCATGCACTCCTTCAAAGACCTGGCATGTGTTAGTACACTTCAAATGTTCAACTTCATCACTTACTTCATTATAGCAAACTCCATGCACAGCTCCAAGTTGGACTGTTGTGTTGATATGAGCAGCTGTTGCAACCCTTCCTCTTTTAAAGCATTTGCTGTGCATGTTAGCAAGGATGCACAATCAGCACCCTCTCTTTGCATTCCTGCCATGATTTTCCATGCACTCTGCTATGCCATGAGATATTTTGCACTGACCAGTGAGTGAAAGATAGTCTTTAGGTGGAAACCTTTCCTTATTCAACCAACCCTTGACCCTTCGAAGGCAATCATCCAGAATCCCCTTTTCCACCACTGCAGCTTCATTCATTGCATCACCTACACTCTTCCCTTTGTTCATCAATTCCTGGACAGCATCAAGTGCCAAGGTGTCTGCTTTCGTTAGCAGCACAATTACAGGAACTGTTCAGAACAACACATTTATAAGACAAATACCATCTGTGCGAAATACACACCATGACCTGTATCACACTCCTGAAAAAATTTCTTTTCAGCAGCCATGACCATCCTATGGCTCTCATTTAAAGGAATGCAAAACCTACACCAATAATAAGAACCAGATCAGTATCCTCATAATTCAATCATGACGTTACCATATGGCATGGATTCTTTCATTCAACTTGGTTGCCTCAGCATGATCCCTCACAAACTTCTTCATCATGTCAAACTGCTCTTCGCTTCCAGCCTCAAATCCACGCGAATCATGGAACACGAATCCTGGATTACTCTGGAAGACCAGCTCATCCTCGATGTTGTGGTAACCACGCTAGATACCTTCAACACATATCACGTAAACTCGTGGTGTAACCTCACCGTCAACGAACCCTGCACTTTAGCAGCATCCACCTAAATATAGCCGAACATGCGATTAATCTCGAGAAAACACTATGCGACATACATACCTTCTCTCCTTTTCCGTTGAAGATCTCTGGTTGATCTGTAGTGTTACAGACCCTCTGCAGGATCGTTGTTTTACCTGCATTTGCCCTTCCCATGACAAGAATACGAAAACGAGGGATACGATCAATGTGTTCTTTAGCTTTCGCAGCAGGTAAGCGATAGGGATGGCGTGAAGAGGGTGACTCTAATTGTTAATGCGGTTAAACCCATATCATTCGCCATATGCAGAGTACTTGCCCTGGGTTACTTCTTCAGCTTTTGGATGTATGGGAACGTCCACATTGCCTTTGGGACAATGCGGATCCGTAGGTTGAACGTCAGTAAGTGCAGGAATAAGGGTACCTGTGCCGGCTGGCAGAGAGCCCAGCCAAATAGTAGCTAAGTACCCCAAAGCACATAAAAGCACGCGTAACCACCTTGAGTAGGGCCGGGAACGGCGATGTCAACGTGTCCAGGGTCTGGGGAAGTACCTGGGCGGGTGGTATCGATTGCTGTGGTATCGTGAATACCCCCCTTGTCTGAGGGAGAACTTGAGTCTTGAACGGTCACTTCAGTCGGCACAAATGTCAATGTCAGTACTGATGGGGTCATACTGGGTTGTGTAGCTCCAGTGGGAGCGAGAACTGGTGGAACATCTCTAGCATCACTTGGGGAAGGCGGCTGCCGACAAAACCAGAACCCGCTGAAACATCCAGGTGCCATGAATAATGAGAAGACGAGTTGTTCGAAAGTTGTAGGAGACAGTAAGCGTGTAGTTCGAGTTAGAGATGGACGTGTGGAAAAGGCGTGGAGCTACGGAGTGGAGTTGATCGATATGAAGGCGCTTATTGATAAGCCAGTAAAACATGCTGTTAGTGGCGTCTAGTTTTCTTCTGATAGGAAGAGTAAGCTGTTTTATTGCCGATAGACAGCCCCTTCCAAGCTAACACTACCGTTGTGCATTTGAGTCCATGCTGTTTGTGTTCTGTGACCATGATCGAGTGTATCGTAAGGATAAGGATGACGCTGGTCGCACTAGAGTTCGTCATCTACGTAGTGGCTTAGTGGGGCTAGTTCTTCAGATGTGAAAATGGACAACTGGAGCAGTGAATAGCGAAGGAAAAGGGGGAAGAAAGAAAAGCAGTCTGCGTTCTTAGAGCCGTAAACCACACAGATGCTATGTAAAGTAATGCGTAAGAAGTAACAGTTAGTAGTATCTAGGGAGATCACCAAGTCAGCGAAAGGGATAAGGGCATTCGAATACAACCCGTGTACGATGTATATGCAGTTTATGCAAAGAAATAGGGCGGCTGCATACCACCGGAACAACTGAAAGAATATTGCTGGGAGGATCATACCACGCAGCACGGGGATTACAATCAAGCAACGCGAAACTCGACAATTTCCCCACTTCCACAAAGAATCAGCCTTTGGATCTGTGAAGATGTAGGGGGAACCGCAACACTACCGTACTCCAACACTTGGCACCCCCTGGACGTGGAACTTACATTCGTGGCCCTGACAGCAGGAGGTCAGCAAGTTGCTCATGGACGATGATGACTAGCTGGGATCCAGAGCGAAGTGACCAGAAGCGACCAACTCCCCACCGAGCGGAAGCCAACATTGAGCGGGATAGAAAAGGCGAGAATGTCGTTTCCGGTTGCATTGATCATTATCCGGTCGAGTCCGCTCTTGGTAACTCACGAAGAGACGCGAAGAATTGGGAACGCGTTGCCCCTCCTCACCTTATCCTCGATGTCCCCTAACGATCCCCCGCTCAACACGCACGGCCAGTGCAAGCCACATCTCCTCACTCCCGCGACAAACGACAATTAAGTCTTGTCGTTTGCTCTTGCATCTGCCTTCCTCGTCCTTGCTGTCGCTCATGCTTGTCCATCCTTCTCCGCATCCCGATCAACGAGGTAATACTCTCTGGGCGAGCAGGTGGAATCGTGCGAGGCTGGTGGTGAAGCTATGCGTGTCCACTCCACCACCTGAAAGCGACGGTAAATCAAAAGAGAGAAACAGCAGAGAGAGTATCGATAAATCGTGCTCGACAAGTTGGAATGGGAGGGCCACGCGGCGACGTGAAGATCGAGGCGGACAAGATGACAACACCAACATATCGAGAGATGGTGTGTAGGAGGGAGTAGACAGTGCAAATGAAAGGTGGGGATGCGATTCCGAATGCTGTAGTTCTGCTGTGTGACAGGATGATGGGCTCCATAGTGCCAGCCCCGTTCCCTTCCGAATCGGCGAGGGTGAAGGACACCAAGGAAGGGGGGGGTTGCAACTTTGCGCCCGGCTAGTTGTTGGGTGGCATAATCACATCTGATGGCGAGGATGCAGCGCGAGAGTCTGGAGGTGACGTCGATGGCGCCGGACTGGGAGAGAATATATCTTGCAGTGACTCTCACGAAGGTGACCGGGATGAGAATGGCCCAGTAAGCCTCAAAGGGAGAGGAAGTCTAGGGGTGAATGCGATATGCCCGTCGCGTCGCCTGCAGAAGTACGTCAGCGCGCATATGCAGTATGGGTGAAGAAAACCTACAGCAATCGACCATGACAACGTGGAAGTTTGCCGTTTGTGTGAGGTCTGTTGCCGACTACCGTCTGTCTAACTCTGCTGCTATCCTTTGCTAGGTCGAAACGTGACAGGAATGGGCAGAACGACTGCGTCGCGTTCGTCTGTCCGCGGTAGTAGTCAGGCACTTCGTCGCTAACATCGCTGAGGTTGGGCTGGGCGCCGGTTCCCAGGGACGTGCACAAGAGGCCAAAGATACTCCAAGTGAAAGCGAACGCAAGATCGCAGGAGAGTTATGTTTCTGGTTGGTTTCGTGTAGCGGTGCTAGCGCGTGGCTGGCTATACTCAACACGCAACACTCGGAAACATGTTATGTCCTCAAAACCAACATCAACACCATTTACTTTGCGTGAGTCCGCTGACCATTGGACACGGGCGTGCTCGTTAATATCGAGCAAGGACAACGACTATGGCAACTCATTTTGTCATGTTCTTCATGATTTTTTGGAGAGGCGTTAAATTGCCATGGGAATGGTCCTGTAGCGCTTTTGGGCGTGTCGTATTGCGTGACTCCGCACTTTCCCCGTTAATCGTGTCGCGTAAGTCTCGTCATCTAGACATTTAGCGTTCTGCAGGGCTTACGGGTTCAGTTTTGAAGCTCGCCATGGTACTCTGCAATACCGATGTCATTCGAACATCACTGAATGGCAACATCATCTACTAGTGTGTTAAGAGCCACCATTACCAGTGAGCAGTCCTGACCCGCGTTCTTAGTTGGCTGTTTTGCACGATGTGGATATCGGTCAGTCCACGATTTTTTTTACAGTGACACGAAGCGTACTGATGGCAGACGCCAAGTTGGGCAGGATAACTGTTGACCATTCTAAGGCTGCCCTTTTGGAGGAGTTAAAGGAGTCGGCGGGTGCAAGGAGAGGAGAGTTAACCAGTGAAATCGATGTTGAGGAAACGTCCTCGTCGATATCCGAGTCAAGAACTTCCCAGGACCCCTCCGTAGACCCGACATCTACAAGTGAGGTGCGGATTGCGTTAGAAGCTTTGAAAGGACGCGATCCCAGCAATGGTGCTTTTTCATTCGCAGTGGCCAAGTGCGGGGAGGAATCCCCGTCCTCAGGCAGTAGCGATGGCGAGGACGTAAATCCATAGCTGGCGTCCGCTGCCATTTGATGATCGCTGGTCCTCCGAACCCAAAATGGCCGTCGTTGGGGGGAATATTCTGGGTCAACATGGTCTTGAAGACCTTAAGATTAACCTTGATGGCAGGACATCGGCGAATGTCGCCCAGCTTTTACGTACTGTAGCCCGTATTGTTGCAGTAAACAGTTAGTGCCACTTGCATGACCGTACTTTCATGCTTTCTCTTTCTGCCCGGCACCTCACGGCGTTCAGGCAGTCGCGACGTGTCCTTCCCATCGTACGAAAAAAGTTCCCTGCAATGACCCTGTCATCCATAACGACACCGGTACCTCTGAACTTTCAAGCGGGGCCTATCGTCTGGGTTGACTGCGAAATGACCGGACTCGACTCAAAGAAAGACAAGCTCCTTGAGATTGCTGTTCTTATAACAAACGGTAACTTGGAACTAGTAGATGATGGCCTCCAGTTCGTCATCAAAACCGAGAATTCCGCCTTAGACAAGTGGGTCCTTCTCACTATTTAATCCGTTGGCATCGCCCACCGAGCCGGCAGTATGGACGAGTGGTGTAAAACTCATCACGGTCAAGTACGTACACACACCCAATCTCTCCGCTGTGAACCCGACGCGCTGAAAACATACGAAGTCAGGCCTGACCCAAGCTTGCCTCTCATCTCCGCACACCAGGGATCACGTCTCCCACGAAGTCTTGCAGTATATTAAAAGATGGGTACCAGAACAACGAACGGGAGTCCTTGCGGGAAATTCTGTTCATGTGGATCGAATGTTTCTAACCGTAGAAATGCCTGAGGTTGTCGACTGGCTTCATTACCGGTACGCTCATCACCCCATATCCTCCGTCTACTTCCACTGAGCTGTCACGCAGCATTATAGGTGGGTAGACCACTCTCATTTACCCTCATGTGTCCCCGTTTTGCCGATCTGACAACTATCGTAGATGTTTCATCTATAAAAGTACGTCTTTTGAATTCTCCACTTCATGCTCGAGCTGTAGCGTCCCATAGGAATTGTGTCGTAGGTGGTATCCAAATCTCGAGTTTCCGAGATCTTCTTCGGGTGGGAGTCATAGGTAAGAGCAACAATAACACTGGTTTTCGGTATATCGACCAAAATAGGGCCCTCGACGATATCAGGTGCTCGATTAAGGGTGTGTCCTTCCACAGGGTGGATCGGTTGCCTAGCTCACTGTCCACAGAGCTTATTTGGTATCGGGAGAATATCTTTCGCAAATCGCTCCCCGTTTGATGGTGCAACTGTCTGTATCACACATATGGGAAGTTGTGAACTGAACTAACATTCACTGTAATTCAACGGTATCTTTTAAAGATGCACAGCTATTGTCGCGGAGCATGATCTTCATGTTAACCTACTCTTATAGTAACCCCACATCAGTTATATCCCCAACGTCCCTTATCCCGACTACTCGCGGAAACTGGAGAATCTATCGGGCACTTTCATCTCTTGATCCCTGAAGTCAAGAGCAGAGACGGACACCATGTAAACCATCGGTTCCCCTTTCTGAGCTAGAGAATATGAATCTGAAGCAATATCGGATGTGCCTACCAAGCTCTTGGGACCTACCGAATGCAGTCGCTCTCCGCCCTTGAAGGGAAACGAGCGCCACGGAGAGGGTGCCAAGTATAGCGTATGATCTACAAAAGAAAACGATGGCCCCTCCTCCCCCTGGGAGAAGGACACGTTTCCTAGCTGTCTTCCAAATGAGAACTTTACCTCCGCATGTGGTGGCAGCAAACGTAACGTCTCGATCAATGTCGGACGCAACAGTTCGTCCCGTCGGGTGTCACTCTTTCCTCGCCTTGAGTCCGTTCTCAAGGCGACCATTTTATAGCAAGCTCCGAGAGATGTTCTGCATGATGAGAATAACATGTAACTCTTCAGATACTAACGCGTTCAGGAACAAGTATCCAGAGGCATGTCATTCTACTGGGAATGGGGCCCCCCAAAAAGGCTAAACCTTACTTCCAAAAGATATGAACTGCAAGGTCGGAAGATGCTCTCTCAGGCGTACAGAAATTTAGTTATCCCAGGTAGGCGAAGAGACGTATTAGCAAGAAGAATATGGCAGCCAACGGCCGAGATCGAACCCAGCGAAGAGAAAAGGTCTTCGAAATAGACCTTGCCAACGCCTGGAGTGCACGCAGATGTGTGCCCTAGCATCTAGATATTACAAATTTAAGCTTTTCGGTGAGTGTATGGCACTCTTATACTTTGCGGTGATGCTTTACAAAGGGCATTACCCGGAACATTTAGACGAAAAGTAAATCCATGGGGAAGGAAAAGGTCTGGCCAGTACTGACACTACCTGATCTAGTCCGACATCCTCGTACGACCTATTTGTCCCTCGCAACTTAGCACTGCCCATTGACAAAGAAATCTATCTCGTTATTCCCGCCTGAGGTCCGTGACTCAAACTCTTCACTAACAGCCGTCACCTTGGATGATGGCGATGAACACTCTTTAACACTGAAGTTGATTCGCTTACAAAAGGAGTGGGGCGCACCCATCCTGGAACTCGACAAAAAAATATGACAATCTGACAGACAGGGTCTCACTTGCGACACGGTCGCGATGATAAGCTTCCTGAGGACATCTACGCAGATAATCTTTCAGCGGTGACGGCGACAAAGAGTACGGTTCAGACCAGTCTATATTTATTGCCGATCAAGCGCGGCTATCGAACAAGCCAATGTATGATAGTAGCAGTTCGCCGCCACTGAAGAATCAGGAGTAATCAACAATTGAACCTTCCGTGAGTCTGGTGCTATCGGTGCAATTTTTCCAATAACATCTCTTGTATCGGGTTTCCTCCAAGCTTGGTTGTTTTTTCTCGAACTTGCTTCCCCAAATATCGCATGACTGATAGTGTGTAGTCAAAGGAGTGGGTGGTGTCCCTGAGGTATGCAATTGCCTGATGCTTCAAAGTTGGTGTCTTTGGCCTATTTCTGAGAATATCCGTAATGTGGTGAGTGTCAGCAGCTACTTAAATAAAGTACTAGTCAATGATAGTACCCATTATCAAAGTGTTTTCAGGCTTTTCTCGAGTGGCATAGTAACGGGGAACGAGAATTTTCCCTCTGAGATGTCGTCCGCAAGGCCTTTGGCGTCGGTGTACCGTGTCAGTTGCACTCGAAATTAAGGTATTCCCTGACTCTAACCTCTGTACTCTGCAAGTTCATGTAGTCATCCCAGATCTGACCGTACATACCGAACAGATGGATCAAGCCGACGTAATCCCTTTTCCCGTCACTGAAGTGATAACGTGGACGCGTTAGTGCACTCACACACCAGTATTCGTAGTCGCAAGTGCCGTCATAATTTTGACCGAAGGGCGTAAAATGCTACTCGCTTCTGTTCGGTCACCACCATTCAGTCGCTACGGCCACTCAGCACATTAACGTTAATTGGCCTACTGCCACGGGCCATTTGAATGTATTCCTGTTCAGTCGGACACCTGAGGGTGTCTGGCCAGAAAATATCTAGTCCCTGACCACAATGCAAGTTTAAGAGTTCCTCTGAAAGCAGATGGGTGAATCGATCAGGGATGTCAAGCTCCGCTACTATGACGAACCCCTAAGGATGTGGTCCAATGCTTTGGGGAACAAGAAGCGCTCTTTGGCTTCTATACTCTCTTTTGGAGACCCCTGAATGGAGGCCAATTGTTGGAACGCGAGCCACCATGCATAACTCGCCGAATTGATGGGTTGAGGAAACCATACACCTTGTGAGCGGCTGGTTTCCCTCTTCGTATGTCTGAGTCGTCTTCGATGTCGTCTAGCTATGGTAATTGTCAGACCCTTGCGGTAACTGTTTGGACCGACATGACCCTGACATGAGAGATGCGTTGTGTTGCACCTTGGGCATTCGCGACACTTCCATAGACAAGCCACCTTGAAAAGTTCATGGTACGCGAGAAAGCATACATAATTAGTTGTGTTTGACTGTCTGAAAAGATAACCGTGTATCTTGTGGGCAATCGTTGGTGTCGTAACATGCCTTATGATATCTGATGAATATAGTAAAGGCGAAGTTGTCACCTCACGAACCAGATCGACTATCCTTGATGTCATCTACACTGGAAGGTATGAAACCTTATCAACATAGATGGCACAACGACTGAGGTGGAAACCGATAGGAGGCTTGCATTGTAAGGCCAACTGTGCGCGTGATGGCATCACGTTGATCTGTTGGGACTTGCAGCCACACGTTGATCCGCAGTCATTAACTGGCTGCGAATCTTCTTGCCAGGAGAGGCGATGTAACAAAACAGTTTCCGTAGTTCCTATGAAAAAGGTGTAAGTACATTGTCGTTCCATCAAGATGATCCTGCGGTAGCGGTCATGAAGAGGGCAGTAAGAGGCAAGGAAACTTGAAGTTTTTGCAGTTTGGCTGCTCCGAATTTCTTCCCTCTTCGGACGAATGGATCGTTGTGTAAAAGACAACAGTCCGTCGGTGCCGTCGTCTACGAAAGCCCGAGGAGTGAAAGCCGGCCAGAGGCGAGCGTGTTGCTGGCGATTCCGAAGGGGCAACTGCAATAACCCGATGCAATGGGTGAAAATCGCATTTTACATTGCCGCGCCCTCTCGACTGCGACTATTTCTCTGAATGGATGAGGACGTGCTGGACAACCGCCGAGTAGCACATCGTGGAATGTCGATACCTAGATAATATTACCGAGTAGAGATCAGTAATGCACATTCCTGCTACAGTATGTACCTCGATTTGTATCTCCCTCCGCAGCGTGCGCACTCAACACCTGACCTCAAACTCCCATCTTAATCCAAGCTCCCTTCTCGCCAGGAACCGCTGGGCGTGCCGCGATCCCATTATCGAGTCATCATCAGCAGACACATTGACAGAATTTGGCTGAGCTAGCGGTCGAACGAAACCCTCCAGAAATTCCCCAAAATCCTCGTCATGTGTCTCGAGCATCAAGCAAGCTGCATAAGTATACATCCAAAGAGTTTCATGGGATGGATATGCACGGACGAGCGAGGTGGAATGGTGATACAATCCCCATTTTGATCCCTGGGCCTGGGGGAAGAGTTGGGAGAGGCCCACAAGGTAGTGAACTGCACTGTAGTCCGAAACGTGACGCTCAATCCATCGCTTTGTGTCATCGATCTCGTCCTGCAGTGTCTGGCCAAGTTCGTTTGGAAGAACTCCTATGGGGTGAGAACGGATGAGGCTACGGAAGCAGAGAAGCCTGTGCATCCATGCGAAATAGTTCCGCGGGTAAAGCTCGCATGCACGAGAAACCAAAGCCAGCTCCTGCCGCAAACTGGCCAGCGAGATGTAGAATGAAGAACAAGAACACTCTCCGAAGTCAAGCTGTTGGCGGACGGCGAAAGTCCACCTTCTGTGGTACCAAAGCTCCCCGTATTTGGCGCAGTGCTGGGACGACAGCAAAGAAGAGGTGAAACGCAATTCATTCTCTGAATCGATTGTTCCGTCGCGAACTAAGCGTTTGCGGACGTTCAAAGCAGTCTGATGGGAAGGATTGGCAAGGACAATTATTGATGACGATGCCAGAAGATCTGTGGGTTTGAAACGCGAAGATGCTTGAGGAGCGTCGCGAGATGATATGAAAGCCTTCCGAGACGTGTTGAAAACATTGACTGCATACGGGTAAAGTGCATACAACACTTTTTGTGGCACGCCAAGGTTACCATCTATGAACAAGAAAGGACGGTAGTGAAGTTCCTGATCGGTGCTGTCCGGCGACCACGAAGTTGCGTCACCAGGAATGACCTCAACGGTAGTACTGACATCGACAACCGATCCTGAGGGTCTAACATGAAAAACGTCGTCACTCGGACTCACGGACATCGGTCCAGGAGCATGGCAAGAAGCTCCATGCGTTCCGGTGCCGAGTTTGAGCTCATGTAGCAAAGCACGAAACGTCCGTCGGAACGATCAGCGTGGTGTTCGGCCGTGCGAAGTTGCTGCAGCCTCGCAGACAACTCTACTACTAGTGTGTAGAAGCTCACGTGAGCCGCCGCCACCATCCAGTTTTCGACTTGGTTTCGCGGGAGCATGTATCTAGTGTAATCGGTAGTATCATATTTCGCGAACGAGTAAACCAGAAGGACGCCCTCCTATGGGGCGGAAGATGGTTTTTATATACTCGACAGAACATCCTCCCCGTCTGTGTGACCACCCAAATGCTGTCGCTCGATTTGGGGACAACTGGAGAAGAGGCTTTGTTTTGAGCCGCAGTTTTTTTCCCACTTTTGGCACAACCCAATTTAGTTTCCTATGTCACAATTCTGTAAAGCACTTTCCCGAGCGGCTTATAAGCATACACTTACCTTTCACACTCCAGCGATTGTCAAGACTGGGACTCGGCCTCAGCTCTGAAAGGGAACCAATCCTACGATATGTGCTCGCAAATACGACTCTGGAGAGGATCATATTCAAGTCGACTCCTGGCCTGGGTGAAGATGTCCAGCCTGCCTCCACCATTCGGTAATCCCGGACCGACACCCACGAGGAGGTCCGGGCCGTCCGCAAGAGCACCCTTGATAGTGCAATCTATCTTCCGCGGTCTGCTACTTGGTGCCGAGCGTTCGCACTGTTCGGCATGTCTCCTTGCATCTCGGTGTGTCCGACCTAATGGTGAAAAGAACTGATAACGGGGAGGGCATATCGCCGCCCTTCGCACTGCTCCGACCGGCAACTTGTGTGTGCAACTCATCATACGAGTAGTCGAACTGTTCGACTATGACCGCACTCGTTCTCCGTGTGCCAACGCAGATGTACAAAACTGGTAGGAGTTGCGGCGGACCCTTTCCGTCGTACCAGTACTGGTCCTGTGTAAACGATGGTATCTTACAGAGGACGTGTACACGTTGGGTCATAGAAGCCCGGCATGCGAAGCATACCACCACGTTAGAGTCGTACTTGTAAGGTGTGTCTGACTAAGCTCCCCGCTACTGTTTCCTCCCCTCCAACAGCTCCCTTCTGACCACACATCTGATACTATGGGTGTACCGACAAGGACTCCCAGGACACCAAGGGTACCCGTTGATAGTTCACGATCACCAATGGCAGAACTGCGAAACGATCCTGCCCATGACTTCCTTGAAGTCCAAGTTACTGAACCTGCTATCTTTCTGCGCGCTTCCCCCACCGATAAGGAGGGATGGTCTGGTGCACTCATACGTGGCGTCCTGACGTTGACGCTTGCGAACGCAGTTCCGATTTCGAGTATCCAGGTTGAGTTGGAGGGACATGCCGCGACAACTTGGAAGGAGGGTATGCGATTCCCTTGGGTGTGGTATACTCTCCTAGCTGACATTGCCTCGTTTTATGCTTTCGTGGTTCCGGGTTCTATTCAACATGCGTGCAGGTAAAGGTCCTGGTCGCATTGAGAAGTCCGATGAATACACTGTCTATTCCGCATCGACAGCTTTATTCACGCTAGCGCCCGGAGCTTCAACCCCTCACGACGAAGATAGTCCACTCGATACCAGGGACCAGCCCTCCCAGAATCAAGAGACACCTCCAAGCTATACCACCGCAGAAGGTGGTGGAGTTGCGAGCGTCACTGTCTCGAGCATTGGTCAGTTTTCAGACGTTGTCATGTATCCAGTCATGGCATAGTTGATATCTGTGTGGATCAGACTTACTTTCCAGTGCAAAAAGTGGACCGCCGGGGGTCCGGTCGGATTTGAGTTCCACCGCCCGCTTGAATGTCGCTGCTGCTGTCGATCAAGCACACGAAGCTAACCCCAGAAGTCTTCCAGAGGTTAATAAGGAGGGTACTACGGAGTGGCCCTACATTTCTACTGCCACTTCAAAGACTAGGAGTCCTGAACATCATGTCCCCATCGTACGCGATCATGATCATGGTGGCAGGTCTCCTTCAAAGTCCTCGTTTACTACTATTGTCCGTGTCTTTGATGCTATCAGAGAGTGCGCGAGGTCTCTATCACCACTTTCTTGTTGTAGCGTTTCCCTCTCTGGTTCCACGCCTACAGATCGTTCTGGACCTGATCGGTCACCCAGCACCGCCTGGCAGGAACGTAGTCAGTCGCTGGCTGGCGCAAATGAATCTCAGGTAACGACGGATTCCCCGTCGTGCTGTAACACTCTTGAAAGCAACCCTGAAGCTAGAGAAATGTTCCAGAGAGGTAGTTATTCCACTTTTATCCAGCCAGGTGAATGCTTCACATGACTACACAGGAGTATATAATTACCCATTTTGTTTTACGCTACCGCCAAACTCGCCACCAACGGCAAGAACTGAATATGGCTCCTTCACTTGGCGTCTCAACGCGACGGTCAAACGGAACGGCGGCGGATCGCAGTCGACGCCGTTTATGACAGCAGATAAGGAAGTCGAGGTCGTGTACAGCCCCGTTGACGAGGAGTTCGTGGAAACACCCGAATCGTGGTATGATCCCATACAAGTGCAACGTATTTTGGATGCCGAGTTCGCGTGCACATTCAGCTTCCTTCGGAACGTCGCCCCCATGGGTGCGAGGTTCCCAGTGAAGCTCGAGGCTCTGTCTCTTTCGAGGCTCAGAGTATACGCGTTTGATGTGTACGTATACCTGTACGGTGAGAATCTGCCAGGGCCTCAACAAGGATGGTGCTGACGTTAACAGAATTCGCCAAGTACTACGACCGCTCAGGTGCCCTTGTCCGAAAGAAGCTGTCACGCACGATGCTCTCCAAATTCGGGTACTCCAAACACACTCCTCCTGATGTCCAGACCTTCCCTTCATCGCCCTGGTGTATAAGAACTTACCCGTGCCTGCCAGGTGCAATGCAGGGGTTTCATGCGTCGTCGCCAATGATGAATAGTGAGGATGGGATGGAGAGGAACCTGAAGAATAACGTGCGCATTACGCACGTGATGGAGGTTCTTATCAGAGTAGAGAGGGGAGACGAGGAGGTGGCAACAGGGAAGAAACACCCGCGTGATTTCTTCATCCATGAACCTATCATGCTGTTGTCGGTGAGTGATAAGAACTTTGTTGAGGCAGCACTAAATACCCGTCTTCTTATTCGTCTAAAGCCCTTGTGTAGAGCGAAGTGGACCACCCTCCCTAAATACCCAAACCCACGTAGTTCCCATAATCAACTACTGAAGTGGGTCCCCCTGCCCCTCCTGCCGCGTTCCTTCCGAGAGAAAAAAAAGGCCCTTGAGCGTATGGGAGGAGTCCGCGGTTGTGGGGAGCTCTATGAACGGCTTGTGTCAGGACACGAAAGTGAAACAGGGCAGGCACCGCCTAAATATGGCGACTGGAAGTTGCAAGCAAGAATGTAGCGCCTGCCAGGCTTTAACAATACTACGTGCGCATCGCTGGGTAAATGTTCTTTGCTCATTCATATTCAGCTTATGCCGGAACTGAAGGGAAGATAGTGATGCCTCTCAATAGTGTTCAAATACGAGCCGGTCAAAGGTGATCGTTAAGTTGCGTTGACTTATGGGACTCAGACCTTCTCTGTGACACTAACAGTACGCAGTATGTTGACTTCTTCAAATCCTAGTGGTACTGCCAGTATGACAGTATGTATTAGGCTCATGTATAGTACTAGTAGGTTGTGGTATTGTCGCTACGATTTGATGCTACTGAAACATGCCAAGAAGTCGGGTGCGGGGGACCACCCCCACCGATTTGTGCGAGAGGTAGGTTAGACTTGACATCCACTCGTTGCACCCATGAGTCGTATTCTCCGAAGATTAGGACCGTGTGCCTGAGTGTACTCAGGGATAGGCACAGGGGTAGTTGCTCTGAACACGCGACGATGGTTTCGGGCCCGCGAGAGCTCTCGCTTCAGCTATCCCAACCAGCACTCTTCCAACGCTATGCAGGTGGACTACTAGCTAAGCTATGCCACTCAATGCGAGGTTGGGGAGCTCAAGTTATACCACACAATTCAACCGGGAACCCGACGAGACGCACGTACCCACGGTGCGACTTCTTTGTTTCCGTGTAGTACTCGTGCCGGACGCAACCGGCTACGAAGCCTCCCTGCTGTGCCACGAAACGGCCATCCACGCATGAGCAACATGATCTCTGGAATATCACAACGCACCACGACAGGTCCTGGTGAGCGCTCAACTGTATTAATGCTTACAGCGTGTTGATACGTCATCTCTGGACTCAAGCGTTGCGAGCTATTTTCCCATCCGAATCTTCGTATTAAACAACAATTTGACGCAGAGAACAACGGCCTGGTGTCCTCTCTGTAGTCTCCATGAGCCTGCAGGTCTGTTAAGTTTGACACAGCCTCGAATCCGTGGATGCCACGTCAATAACCGCCTTTGGAGTGTTTCCTGTGACTCGAACGGAACGCCCGCACCAGGTTCCCGACTATCCGGCACGATGAGGAGTTTGTCTTCCTGATGCGGGATAACGGCCTGATTATCTTTCTGGTGATCTGGGCCGCGGGGTAGAAGCACGTTTGCCTTCCCAAAATCAGCTGAAGGTGACGTCTCTGATTCTCTGTCAGAGGTATGTCTGACGAAGCTGGGCTTTCTTTGTTGTGGTAGTCGACTCCGGGCCACAATTTTCCCATCTCCTATGTTGCCAATGCGATTGCTGTTGACTCGCGACTGAGAGACTTCTGTATCTTTTCAGGCGGTTGGAGGGTATTCTGGATCGTTACCCGCTATATGGCTCGGTAGCGGACCGTTATGATTGATTGAATTCACCTCATTGGTACCTATTGCCTGCGGGTGAGTTCCCTGGCACTTTTTTTGAGGTCAGGACCCATTTTTGAAAGGGCAGACCCGCTGTCTGGGCTCGAGTGGTCTTGACCGTTGAAGTGATACCTTTCTAAACCGAATTCTCTGTTGTCAGTCACGCTGCATCTGGACCGTTGCTGCGTAGCTCTAAATTTCGTGACCCAGATCGGTCGTTCCCGCGGGGATTGTAACAGAGGTCGCAGGCTGTATCCGTGTGCGTATATTTTCAGATAGTTATCTTATATCACTTGACGACCCAAAAAAATGCTGCCCTCCGCCAACGCTGCCTATTTTAAATAGGAAGGGGAACTTTGAAATTAGGCTGGCATGCGTCTGAAGCTTGTATACCTTACGCCTGCTTTTTTAGACGGTAAGCACCAACTCGTTCTCGTTCCTGTCACTCGTTCACCCCAATTGCCTCGTTTGTTAGAGATATTTGTAAATTTGCATTGAATGCTGCGCATTCCGAAGGCCCTTCTGAAATGTTTATCCTTGAACAAAATTAGCCGGCTAAAATCAGCACTGATTATCAGTCTCTAAAGGTCCGTTCAAGTCCATTATGACGAATGTTGGGAGATGCCAATGCACACCTAAAGTCGAGCTGTTGAAAGCTCCCGAACCTTGGTATACAGTCCATTAACCTTGACGTAGCCCTAATTAACCGGTCGCAGCTTTATTATAGTCTACAGTATATAAAGGGGGGAGGGGGGGTAATGAACCATTGTATTCCACAGTCATTACCATCAAGATGTCGATGTCTGCCTTCACTCACCTGATCCTTGCACTCTTCTTTATACATGTGGTTCTGGCGACGTCGTCTACCTATGGACCACAACATCGCCGTACATCGGCAACAAAGGGTGTTTTGGGGCCAACGTCCAAGCTCGAGGTTGCCAATAAGATTATTTCGCCTGACGGCTACGCACGGTCGTGAGTCGCCCACAGGGAGCGATGTTTTCTTCTGACCCGTCAAAGGACTGTCCTTGTCGGTGGGACCTTTCCCGGCCCTTTGATCCGAGCGCAAAAGGTACTGTTTTTATCTGTCACTTATGTACCGAATGGATAGTGATCGGGTCATCCTAGGGAGACGAATTCCGCATCGATGTCATAAACCAACTCAGTGATACCCTGATGAATACCACAACGAGTATAGTGAGTTTGCATTCGTACGTTGGAACACTGTACTTGATAGGCTTATGCGCCCCAGCACTGGCATGGCATGTTTCAGCACAAGTCCAACTGGGCTGATGGTGTCGCGTTTGTAACGCAGTGTCCCATCCCACCCAATGGAAGCTTCTTGCACAGGTTCACCATACCAGACCAGGCTGGGACGTTCTGGTATCACTCGCACCTGTCGGCGCAGTACTGTGATGGCCTGAGAGGTCCTCTAGTCATCTATGATCCCGAGGACCCTCTCGCTCATATGTATGATGTTGACGATGGTGCGCCAATTTGATCTACTTTTTTTCTGGGAAATAGTCTCAAGCCTGCACGCTATACTTAGAATCGACAGTGATCATGCTTTCCGATTGGTTCGTTATAAACACCATTGAACCTTGCGGCACTTTTTTAGAGTATGCCTTATAGGTATCACAAGCTCTCTCCACAGATGTACAATCCCCCCTTTACGCCGGATTCCACGCTGATAAATGGTCTCGGACGCTATGCAGGGGGACCAAAGTCACCACTTGCCATTGTCAATGTGGAAGAAGGAAAGCGGTACAGGTTCCGTATCATCGGAGCATCCTGCGACCCATGGTTCAATTTCACGATTGATGGGCACAAGATGACCATTATTGAAGCGGACGGCATCGAAGTGGAACCAGTTGACGTGGACTCACTAGCAGTGTTTGCAGGTCAACGCTACTCCGTCGTGGTCTCTGCAGATCAACCTGTGGGAAACTACTGGATTCGGGCTCTATCCAACTTCCCCAATCAGACTTTTGACGGAGGGTTGAACTCAGCCATTTTAAGGTATGACGGCGCGTCCTTGGAGGATCCTACAACAGAGCCTGGACCCTATGTACTGCCGTTCGATGAAGCCGCTCTTCATCCTCTTATTGATCCTGGTGCACCAGGCATCCCAGAGGTCGGTAAGGCAGACGTAAACATCAACCTTAAGCTAGCTGTCAATCCAGCTGCAGGCCACTACACTATAAACAACGTCTCCTTCGTCGATCCGCCGCTTGCAATACTCCTGCAAATTTTAAGTGGTACTCGGCATCCATCTCAGTTGCTTCCTCAGGGTAGTATCTACGAGCTACCGTACAATAAAACCATAGAAGTTAGTATACCTGCGACGGATCTCACACCTGGAGGCGCCGTTGGTGGCCCAGTACGTACCGTCACAAACTCGAAATCCTATATGGGTCCGCTAACACGAGTTGTCGCCAAACAGCATTCCCTGCACCTTCATGGCGTGGGTAACATCCTCACTCAAAGACCCTCCTAACGCCAGGTTTCAGCATGTGTTTGATGTTATCCGCGTGTCAGGTAATAAATCGTACAACTTTGTAAACCCCGTGAGGAGGGACACCGTAACACTCGGGACTCAAGCAAATGCTGATAATGTGACGTTGCGTTTCGTCACTAACAACCCGGGGCCTTGGTTTTTCCACTGGTAGGGCTTTCTCTCTAGGGATCAGTGAGTCACCTCATCTGACCGTGCGCTTGCATGTCGACGTTAGTCACATCAACTGGCACCTTCATAAGTATGTGTGGGACGAGTAATCTTCTGTCGACATGTTCTGATTGAAGTACATTAGCGGTTTTGCTATTGTTATGGCAGAAGCGCTGTCTGCTGCTGCCACGCAGGAAAGTCAGGTCACACCGGGTTAGTCTTGGCCTCACCGCCGCCCATCGGCGAGGTATGCATATTACTCACTGGCCCTCAGAATATTGGTGGAAGCTATGCTCTGCGGAATGATCCGGCGCCACCAACTTCCTTGGCTTCACACACGAGTCGCTTACCATGAGGGATAGGCTACACAGCGTGGTCCATGCTGTTTGAGTAACGACTATACATGACAGTCTACGTCCATTGTAAAACTAAATGTATGCACATCCATACTAGTTTTGGGAGAGTACAGGTATACACATGCTTTGGTATGCAGGAGTCCCAATCTCGTGTTTCGTGCAAACTTGTCACCAAGAATGGAGCGACTTCCAGATCCGTAGGCGTAGGAGGGAGTACGCCCAGCCACATCACCTTCATATGGCCAGGGTTCCCATTGCAAGTATGGCTGCAACCACACATGCAGTTGTAAATATATATACCTCCTGAGGTTGTATTGCCCACGCATATAAGACGATCCCTGCAGTGGCGAGTACGAAACCGATGACAGCGAAGGTAACGCAGAGCGTATGGAACTTGCTTAGCAAGTGGGAGGAGACGTCTCGGAACCAGAAAAGGCCGACCTGTTCGAGGTGGGGATTGCGAGATATTATTGGTGGCTCAGGTATAGAGCCCATACTTCGAGGAACAGGTTGGTTATTTGAAGCGGGGGAACGAGGTGGGAGAGGAAGCGCGGGTTGGCGAACCTGCACGGGCGTCTTGGTCGGATGTTCTTCAGCTATAGTAAAGGGCCGCCGACCGTCTATGGACTCGATGTCCTTCTCTACATCTTTAGCGCGTAGCGAGCCACCGAGGGGTGACGTCGCTAGTTTGACGCCCTCGGCAATGAGTTCCTCGCGACTAGCCTCCTTGAGTTTATAGCGTATTAAGAGGAATGCTGCAAGAAAAGAAAGGCCAGCTGGGAAAACAGGTGCATTTGAGTCGGGGCAGATCCCTAGCGCAACGTTCAATACACGTACCAGCATAGACGTGCATGATGAGGGCGCCAAGGAGGGTAGCATTGGACGCCTTGAGAACGCCGTTTGCTAGATCGTCGCTGCTAGCCGGACGGGTATTCACCAGCATTCCCGCTTCCACGGACGCAAAGAAAGTTGTCTGTGACGCGCATCAGGAATGAAATGTCATACCAAAGACGACAAAATCCAGAACTGACAATGACGCTGATCAACTGAAGTCGCTCCTGCCACAAGTCGACGAGGTTCTTCATAGCCTTCTTCCTTGCCTTGTTGTCGATTTCGTCTTGTTCCGCTTGCGTCGTGTGCGTGCATTGTTTCTCTCCAGGCAAAGGATCTCCATAAACGTTGTATCCTATACCCTCATCTTCCTCCTCTTCTGCACGTTTCTTCATCAGTACACTCATAAATCCGCCTTTTGCGGGTTCCGTTTGGGAGCGCTGGGATACATTATAGTAGTGAGGTGATACTGAGGACACGTCAGGCAATTGGTAGTTGCGTAAATGAATTCCTAAGGCTTACCTTCGGGATATGTGTGTGCGGATTTCGTCGCCATCGTATCAAGATCCTTAGTTTGTTCCTAGTTGTCCGAATAAGAAGTCACGATTCGTGGTGCATGTACCCATCCACCACGACAGTAGTTAGTGCTGAGGGGGGAACCAGTGCGTGGTGAAAGCTATTAAATACGAACGTTTCAACGGCGGTGTTTGTGATTCGTGCCAAGCCTACAGGTCAAACTCCACAGTCTGACACCAAACGCACCCATGAACCCCCTTATGGTTTAACCTCACCAATGGTCGGTCATCAAACACTCCGGAGCCCAGGAAGTACACAGTAGTGGAACTGTTGTGCAAGCTCGAGTCATGGCAGTGAGTTGTCAAACGGACAGCGTCCGAGGAATGGCAGCCAATGGCCGGGTCTCGGAAGCGGAGCTCGCCCATCCAGACTCAGACTCAACCGAGTCACCCAGAGCAACGCAACTGGGCACAGCGTGGTGATTCGAGGCCTGTACATTGGCAGTGAGTTGCAAATGTGGTTTGCTGCGTCGTGCGCCAAGCCGACCTCTTTTGACTAGAGTAAGCCGCTGCCGCACTCACTGCCGCTGGGCCGTAATTGGAGTTCGCTTCGTAGCACTCGTAAACACGGCATCATGATACCAACACTGAAGACGACTCAATGATGAAGCGGTCAATTTGAGGGCTGGCCAAACGAACATCGGGCAAGTTATTCAACGAGCTTACAGCTACCGGCCTCGCTCGCACTCGAGGCATGGTGACGGACAGAACCAACCACGAGCACGCGGACATAGCTGTTGCGGCATAAAAAGAAGCAGTTCGCATCACAGCTAAAGAACATTTCGAAGGCAACAGTCGACTGACGAGTCCCGTACCAAAAACATCACGAGTCCCATACAAAAGACATACGGAAGGGCCATACAGAGGCAACGAGGTCGTATGGAACGTCTGTACTTCGCCGCTGCGTACAACGGCATGTTTTTATTAGTGTCGGCAGGGCAACGTGAAGCTACTGGTCGTAAGGGTGGCGGATAATTACAGGCCTGATGAAATTATGGCACTCTCTCGAGCACTCGAAGTGGCGGGAACTGGTTCCCACTCTGCAGGACGTTCTCATGAGTCCGCCGACGATCTGCTTACAGTAAACGAACGCCAAGCGCGTAGACAACCGATGGGAAGTGTGCCACAAAACGAGGACGTGCAAAAAGATTTGGAAAGGCACACAATACATTCTGACGACCTGGCGTACGCACCCGCTAATCTTCTCTTTACAATGACCCAATGGTTCACAGGCACGTTTCGTTACACGGTGACTTTCAATAGATGTTCGTGGCCGCGCACAGGGCATCCCCATGGTCCGCGCAGATTCCGCAAAACAACTGGCTTTCCGCTTTCTCTTTACTAGCTAAATAAAGATGCCGCTTCCTTTCGACACCTGCCTGCTTATTAGATTATTCGGAAGTTTGACACTTGACAAGACTGCCAGCTGCTATGTATGCCGTTTTCCACTGATAGATGGCGTCCATCTGTCCTTGCAGGGAACCAACGCTAATCCTGAGAAATCCCCAGGGTCGTACATGGCGCGCAAAGTCCACAGGTCGATCCAGAGCAAAGCCAATGCAAAATCAATCCAGTCTGCCGTCAATGTCGATGACAGGCTCGCTGAGCATGATATCAGCATACGTTAGGTACGTTGGACATATTTTATTACAAGCCACACTTACTCCGTCGAGGAGCCGGGCGGCTCATCGCGAGGACAGCTCGAATTCCGCATAGAAGTGATAACGAACTCGGCACCTACTCGGGTCGGTGTCCTAGCAGACCGACTTAAAACTGGCAAGCATCTCAACTTTTGGCAAGGTCAAGAGTCGAGCTGGAACTGAACTTTTCTCCGGCGGAATTTCCGAAAGGTTTCAGGCTAATCTGAAGTCCACACGGTTAGGTGTTGAAAATAGTTCTGTGATAGCCACGAGTCCAGGGCCTCCCTTGCCATCATCTAGGCAAGAGTTTCCGAAGATATCTCACGCGGCGAACAGGTTGCCTTGTGGCAATTTTGCGGCCGGGGCGCGTTGCGTATTACCGTTTCACAGCAGCCGGGGTGGGCAACAGTGAGTACTCGCGATCTTATCGCGCCTTTCGTCGTGCAGCGCTAACCATCCACTGTCTTACGTGCATCTTATAAGAAGCTGACGGGTTTGTGTAGTTATAGGTGGTAGAGTTTCGGGATTTTCCTCTGTCTATCATGAGGTTCCTCCTTTCCTTCGTGGTACTTTCCCTTGCTCTCTGTTCCGCTGCGGAACCTACTGTCTCCCCATACGTTCAACACGAGAAGCGGGTTCACACTCCTGATGGATGGTCCTTGAAGGGTAGATATTCCCCCGATGCGATCGTTCCTCTTCGTTTTGCCCTGGCTCAAAGGAACATCAACGCCATCGGCGAATACTTGATGGAGGTATCCCACCCCAAGTCCAAGAACTACGGGAAACATTGGTCAGCTGGTCAAGTATTGGAGAGGTTCGCCCCAAGCGAGGAGACGATCGAAGTGGTGCACGCGTGGCTCCTCGAGAACGGCTTCGAAAGTAACAGCGTCAAAGTAACTCCAAACAAAGGGTGGATTGAGGTTTCCGCCACTACTGAGGAAGCTGAGCGCTTGCTGCAGACAGAGTATAACGTATACAGCCACACGACTGGAAAGGAACACTTGGGTGCGTCTTGTCTTGTTACAACGCACGGAGGAACTACTGATCATTTCCACAGCTTGTGATTCCTACCACCTGCCATCGCACATCGCTCCTCACCTCGACTTCGTCACGCCCACGGTGCACTTTGACTCCCGACTAACACGCCGTTCCGAATCTAGTGACGGACAACCTGCTCGGGCCATCGGACAGCCCGGTTCCGGGAGTTCTCCGAAGACCACAGGTAGTTTTACAGGTTCCATTGCCAATGACCTATCTACTTGCGATCAGTTCATAACGCTGGACTGCCTCCGTGCTCTTTATGCATTCTACTACTCTCCTGTAGCGGCGAGTAAGAACAGTTTCGGAATAGGTAAGGCAATCCAATTTTCACTTGCAAAGAAAGAGTGTTGCTTAAGCCTCTTGTCAATACAGTGGAGTACACTCCTCAGGCGTACTTACAGTCCGACCTCGACATGTTCGCGATGAACTTCTCCCGGTCACTTTACGGGAAAGCGCCGTACATGATTTCCATCGATGGCGGTAAATAGACATCTGCACGCATACACACGTTCCTTGACTTGTGATTCAGGCTATGCTCAGACGCAGTATCAAGGGTTCGGTTACAACGGTGAATCCGACCTGGACCTCCAATACGGCATGTCCCTCGTCACTGCTGCGCAGGAAGTCACACTATATCAGGTTGGGGATATGGTGGAGGGTGGGTGATTTCCGATGCATTTGACTCTAGCATGATGATCGTTGATGTTCTTTAGGAGCCTCATTCAACAACTTCCTTGATGCCATTGACGGTTCATATTGCACATTTGAGGGTGGAGATGATCCAATGCAAGACGGTATTTACCCAGATCCGTACGGAGGTGGATATAAAGGTCAGTTAGATATACTCACTACTACAAAGACCGCAGCTAACGCCGTGATGTCAGGTCCAGAAGCATGCGGAACCGCAAAACCCACTTATGTCATTTCGACATCGTATAGCTATAATGAGGCGGATCTTACTCCGTTCTACACTGCCCGTCAGTGTGCTGAGTATGCTAAACTCGGCTTGATGGGTATTACCGTGCTGTATAGTTCGGGCGACTATGGCGTAGCTGGTAATAGCGGTCTTTGTTTGAACCCCAACGGTGCGATCGCTCCCCTTGCGTCTGTTCATTTCCTGAGAACGCCGTCTTAGGAACCCAGACCCTAGGAGGAAAGATATTCAACCCAAGTTTCCCCAGCACGTGTCCTTACATTACATCAGTTGGCGCGACTATGGTGCCTCCGGGGTCGACCGTTTACGAACCCGAAACAGCATGTGAAGAAATCATTTATTCCGGTGGAGGTTTCAGCAACTACTTTGCGATGCCAGAATACCAGAAGGAGGCTGTTGATCACTACCTCCAGAACTACTATCCAGACTATCCACCGGATATCTGGAATTCTAGCGGTGTTGTACGTGACATTGGGGGATAATGAAGCCCGTTTTTTGACGTCCCCCCTTCAGTCTAGGGCACATCCTGACATCTCTGCCAACGGTGCCAACTATGTTGTTGCTGTAAGGAATAGTTTCACAGTTGCACAATCGTTCTCTGACCAGATTGCAGGTCGATGGCCAATTTTTGCTCGTGTACGGGACGTCGTGCTCGACACCGGTTAGCGGTGCCATGTTCACTATGATTAACGACGCCCGCCTGGCGGTCGGCAAGTCGCCCATCGGATTCATCAATCCTACCGTAAGGTTCCCTCCAATCGTCTGACATTCTCATTAACGCTCTTGTGGTGCGTTTTGAAGATCTACTCAACCCGGTTCGCTGGACTCTTCAACGACATTACCGTGGGCAACAACCCGGGTTGTGGGACCACTGGCTTCAACGCAACTTATGGGTGGGATCCTGTGACTGGGCTGGGGACTCCCAACTTTCCTAAGCTCCTTGCTGCGTGGTTGGAGCTACCCTAATCTGGGTTGAGACCCTACACGTTGGACATTTCACTCTTTCATTTACTACAACAGTAGAAAGAATTGTGGGGTATGAGACTGTAAATTATCGTTATTTGAGGACGCTGAAGAAAATCGGGTCTACACTTTTGGTGATCGACGAGCGATCTCCCATCACACAGCTATTAGCTAAGTGGGTGGGCCTAAAGGTGCTGCCATGAATTGCCCGCATATATACCAAGATGGAGAAACCTCACTTGAAGCCAAACAGTCTTCCAGAAGGCAAGCCCAAGATTGTCGAATGAAAAGCCAGCCTTTGTTAAGACTCAGGATGATCTGGATTTGAGCACGGATTGGGCCGCTGCCTCGGCCAAGGCTTGCTCCCTGACTTCGTCAATTACCTGTGCGGCAGCAGCTGGTAAGAAGTCACGAGTCGTCAGGCAGGCAAACGCCATACCTGAGTTGCCACAGAACTCTGCTCCTTGGCCTCAGCCTCTCGTTTGGCCAAAAGCTATTTGGCGTGAAAGACGTTACTCTTCGATTTTTCAAAGTCCAACACTTACCTCTAGACAAGGGTTGAGCGTGGAACTCCGTATAGACCAATGCACGTACCTCGCCCTTTAGCTAACGTCTCTCTATGGACCATGTAACCGAGGAACATTCCGTACACTGTGAGCGCTGCGAGTCCGCTGACGACTGTCCGGTGGAGTATATCAGGCAGAGTGAGACGGGGCCGGTCGTAACTTGGTCTCTTGAGGCCAAAGAAACTAAGAAGAGACATTGTTCACGTTGTGGCTTAGCCAGCGACGCCGATGGTGTGTAGTAGCCAGCAAAGCGGTGTCCAAGATCCCAGCCGAAAGACTACGAATTTCTATTACTGCAGCTAGGCATAGTACCACTACCAGTAGGTTAAGAATAAAGAAACAGAGTAAATGTTATCAAATAACCGAGAAGACTAAGCTACAGCCGCCAATCTCTGAAAAACTCGTAATCTGAGCGAACAAAACTAACCATATAATCCGAAACGGTACCACCCCCTCCGTGATCACCGTCAACGTCGTCGGTCGGTTCGACGAGCTCAGGCTCCCTACTCTGTCGGGTTTCGGGCACATCACCTTCGCCCTCCGCGCCAAAGTCTGCTTGATTGGCACCCTCCAGTACGTCTTCTTCCCGCGCTGCAACGGCGGCAGCATGAGCGTCCTCCATATCCTCAAACTCCCCAAGTGCCTTCGTTAGTTCAGCGTCGTCCTCAAATATTGTACGCCAATCAAATTCTCCTTTCTGGATGACAATCTCATCCAGAGAACGCTTTTGATTGGCTTTCATGAGCATCGCCTCTTCTACCGTGTGCGAAGATATGAACCGATAGATATGAACATCACGGATTTGGCCAATGCGGTGAGCTCTGGAGACAAATGTAAGTCCATAAACACTCCATGAACGATAGGCCTTACCGATCTTCACATTGCCTGTCCATCTGAGGATTGAAGTCGCTATCATAAAAAATAACGGTATCTGCCCCTGTAAGGCTAGAAAACGGTTGGCATAAGGTGACTACAAAATGCAGTGGAACGTACTTGATGCCAACTCCACCTGAACGGGAAGAGGAGATGAAGCAGAATACCCTCGCATCTGCGTTGAAACGCTCGGTGATATACTGTCGATCTTCAATCTTGGTTGCACCATCTAAGCGCAGATACAGGTATCCGTGAAAGTTGAGAAATATCTCCAGAATATCCAGAATCCGCGTCATTTGAGTAAAAATCAAGACACGATGTCCCCCCGCCTTCCTCTGACGAAGTAAACGACTAAGCTCTTGAAGCTTACCACAGTCATATTGGAGAAGTGACGGATCAGGGAATGCGATCTGCAGTTTCGCACTGGCCAGATGGAGTATGCGATCGAACTCGGAGGAACATGATGCAAGCGCGTCCTGACAACCAGCGAGTGCAAGACGCGATATGTCCATCGCCACCGCAGGAGGTGGTACGAATGCAAATCTCGCGACCACACCCACAAGGTCCTCAACACGTTGCTCGTAAGACTTTACCATTGCGTTCGACGTTGTCACCGTGTCCAGGTAGGACGTCTTTAGGTCAAGGTAGGATAACGGTAGAATGGACCGTCGACATCGCCGCACAAAGTTAAGCATTTCGTGACTATAGATGGGTATACGTGAACAGCGCAGTGCATTGACATAACTCATTTGTGTCTGACGTGCCGCTAATTGCGCCTGCGAGTAGTGGGCGCGGTATGCGAGGTAACCTTGCACAGTACGTGTGTCCCTTGGTGGCGGCTCTCCGACATTTTTCGTAGCAGAAAGCAATGAGCCGGTTGCGTTAAGGCGTCGAGTTTCAAGGGCAGCAATAAGCGGGGTGCCTTGCTGACCGATGAAATGGAACCCGAAGAGGTCAAGATTAACCTTTCCCTCCTCGTGCTCATGTAGGAGCCTTCGTCGAACCAGAAGCTCTTTGATCTCGTAATCTGCAACCGCAGAACGGGGCATCGCAAACGAAGTAATGACTGGTCGGACTTCAAAAAGATCTGGATGATTACACACTTTTCGCAGCTGCATGAGGATGTTGGCAATTTTTTGGTAGACACCAGACTGCAGCGCATCACGGGTCTGGGCACGGGACATGAATTCGTCGTATAGGAAACGCTGCCGTTTCGAGAGAGGGCAGAGAACAAGGTGCTCGTATTTGCTTGGAAGTTCCTTTTCGACGTCTCTTTTCAGACGACGGAGAAGGTATGGACGCAATACAGTATGCAATTTGGATACTCGTTGAAGATTCTCGTCGTCGAGGACCGTGCCCATCTCGATCGCACGTTCCAAAGGGTCTGACGAGGATGGGTGTAAGTCACAAGGATAAAGTCCACAAATGGATCAGCCGCACTTGAAAACCACTCCCCGAACTCCTTCAGGTTTGCAAAGTCGGTTCCAGACATCAGGAACTGCAACAGGGCCCACAGCTCCGTCAAGTTATTTTGAAGTGGGGTTCCGGTCAAAAGAAGGCGACGAAAGGAGCGAAACATCAACAGAATGTTCCATCTCTGGGACTTGAAGTTCTTGATCATGTGTGCCTCGTCAAGGACCATGTAGTACCACATCTTGCGCTTGAATATGTGCGCATCCCGACTCGCCAACGCGTACGAAGTGATGCACACATTGAAGTGATACTTGTTAGACCACCCTTGACGCAACTCTTTTCGACGTTTCGTCGTTCCGTGGTAGCTCAGAATCCTGAAACCGGGGAGAAACTTCTTGAATTCCATCTCCCAGTTGAGGAGCACGCTCGTCGGAACAATCTACGTAATCGGGTAATAATTCGGAAATAAACGTCGTGTTCAGCGACTTACAATAAGATGTGGCCCCCAGATGCCACGATCACAGGCGAGATGGGCGAGAAGTGCAATAGTCTGAATGGTTTTCCTACAATTTTGTACACACGTCACATCACGCCACTTTGAGTGTCGAAAGTTGTTAAACTCACCCAAGTCCCATTTCATCAGCAAGAATACCATTTAAGTTGTTGGAATGTAGAGATGCAAGCCACTCCAGACCCGATTGCTGGTATGGCCGCAACACTCCTCGCAGAAGGAGGGGTGGTTTTATTTTACTGTCTGGCAACCAGTCGACGGGTGCAACAGCGAAAGGTTTCAGATAATTGGGTACGCGAGGAGTCTCCGCAGAACGCCTGCCCTCATTTCTTGATAAAGGTTGATATTCGGCGGGTTCCAGTGTGCCACCTGCCTTTGCCGTCTGTCCGGTCAACAGGCTATCGGGATGTGAAAGGATGGTTCTTTCTTTGTCGGCATCATCATCGGGCATGGGCCAGGGTTGGTCCGAGGGTGGATTCCGATTCATTTCAGAGGACGGAGGGGGAGTCGGACTTGTTTGTCGAGATACATCTTCGCTGGGGAAGCTGGTGGCGGTGTGTTCATCCAGATGTGTATCAAAAACCATGGCACTGGACGCAGGCGATGTAGAATCGTCGTGCATGCTTTCCAGCAAGGGAGAACGACCCTCGTGGGTCGTAGGCGTCTGAGTAACCGAACCCATTTCTGATAGCTCATGCACCGACTCCACTTGCTTTATTTCACCGGATGGAACAGCGTCCATCCTATCTGCAGCCTTCGTGCTTTCGCGGTCCACGAAATCCTCCTCTTCTTCAGGTGTGTCTGGAGCCTCGAAATCATTCCCGTCACCAGACCCTAAACCAAGTAGTGCCTGTGTCGACTCGTCTTCTTGCTCACTGCCTTCCAGGTCCGACCCGTCCGCGTCATGCACCACGTCCACACCTTCTGCAACATCTTCGGCCATATCAACCTCGCCAAACTCATCTGCACTTTCCACACCCTCTATGGACTCCTCTTCACTCGACGTCTGCCACCCATCCTCCATCGAGACGCTAGTAGACCTGCTCCGCGACCTCGACATATCGCCTTTCGCAAGGGCGAACTGCTGCGTTTCCAGGATCTGCCCGGATTGGTCCAAAATTGCGTCCAGGTGTTCGTGTCCACGTCGTTTCTCCTCAGCTTCTGCGCGCAATCTATCTTGTTCACGGATATACTGTGGACATGCCAAGGAAAGATTCAGCACTTGCGCATCAAATACCGCCCACACATGAACATAGCAACGTACAAAAACTGCTTTTTTCCATTCGCTTGTGACCATCTTGATGGTAGCCTTGGCGAGCGTTCTCAGCCGCTTCTCTTCTTGTAGCTTGGCGGCCTTCTCTCTAGACGCATGCTGGTCCCAATACACCTGTATGCGACTAGCAATGTGGGCAGCTACCTGCCGCCCTCTCACTAGGCCGTGCCGGCCCCGTTGTACGACAGCCTCAATTACGCAGTCCCACGCATCCCTAGGACGTTGAGGCTCTCGAGGGAGTAAAGAGCACTTGCTAACGTCGTTCGTACCGATCCCGCCGACGCTACCGCCTCCACTGACCGACTCAAATGATGTGGACGATGAAAATTCGGTGTAGGGAAAAAACCGCCCAAGCTTCTGCAGCCTATCGAGCTTGTTGCGGAGAAGTGCTTCTTGCATCGCCATCGCCGTCAAAGCCGTCTCCGTCTGATCTTGGTCATTTAGTGTAGTATATGAGCGCAAGAACGACTCCAGTGATGACTGAAAACGTGGGGGTGGCGGCCGCTGGCTTGGGTTTGTGTAAGACGGTGGGGGACGACGCACAATAAGGCGAATGCGCTTAATGGATGGCGCTGTCTTCGGTAGCGGGACTGCTTTGGTGACGCCGTCGACCGCTAACGCAGAGGTAGAGACAGAGGATGTCTGTTTCTCATGAATGCATGCTTATGAGCAATACCACGTATGACTCACCAGGGGTGTGGGAGCGGAAGCACCGTCGTGTTCTCCTGTTCTCGTACGAGAATGAACCGTCTCCCTCTCTACTGTAGACTTGCGTTTCTTGAGCGGAACAGGAGAGAATGTGGGAGACGACATGCTAAAGCTCTTCCTTTTCCTCGGCTGTTTCAGTGCTGGTGATACCCATTCGCCGCGGTTCCTAGGTGGAGGCCCAGAGGCCATTGGTGAAGAAGCTGCGCTCTTCACTGATCGGGAGTGAGTTGTCGTTCCCACATGGCTTGATTGGGCGCCCAGCTTGGACGCCGGGATTCTGAGCTTAGAGTCGGATACACTTTCAGTCGTGTCAACCATCTTCTGTTTACCCTTCCCTTTCAAAGATGGCTTAACGAGCGGTGCACTAGCGGAAAAGGATACAGAGGGCGAGGACGGATACTTGTCCGTTGCAGTTGAGGACTGCGTCTGAGAGGTTATGTGCATGACGCGCTGGCTGTGAGCGCTGCGAGTGGTCCTGGAGGGTCCCGCTTCGGTAGCAACTTGCTCCACAAGATCGAACTTTGCTTTGTACTAACCGACAGAAGTCGATCGAACACGTATGAATAAAGTGTGATTAGAAAACAAACACATACCTCCCGGAACACAACTGAGTCATCGTGCTTTGCAAGTGCTGGGTCATAACCTAAGAGTGTCACAAAGTTTTCGAGGTGGAACTTCTCCCGAACCTAGGACCAAATGAAACGGACATCGTCAGCGCCTCCACCGCAGGGAGAATTTGACGCCAACCCAGGCACTCACCAAATCATCGTGTTTATCCAGTACCTGGTCCAACAGTTGCTGCCTTTCTGCTAATAAACATGCTCTCTCGTGCACAATATCCGCCTCGGCGGGACCATTGACAGACCCGTTCGCGCGCGGATAAGTGGAATTGGTTGCGGGGCGGCTTGCATCCACACGAACATAATGGTTTTCCTGTCGTTGGTTTTCACTCCCGGCATTCCGTGGCCCGTTTGAACCAGAGTTGTCTTTTTCTTTTTCACCAGCAGTCGTCCCAGCCTTCTTTGCACTACTGTTGAGGACCATACTCTTCCTAACCTCCATTCCATTCATACAAAACTGAAATTCTTCTCTCCAACCCTTCGCTTGTTCAATTCAGTGCGTGTTCAGCCTGCTCCGACCCACAAGATTCCTGTGTTTTAGCACCCTGCCGCAAAACCCAGGTGTAAGCGGACGAGCGCAGCCCCAAAAAGAGACAAAGGGCGACGAGACAAGGGCTTGATCTCGGCAGATCCTGCACGGTTTTCAATGGTTTTCAGACGGCCACACAGCCCTCGTCGGCGCCGTCTCGTTGCTCGCGGGTGCCGAGTGCTTCGCCGTTGGCGGATAGTTTGCTCTTCGTAAGACGTCCACGGGTCCATATGTATTTGAGGACATGATGCTCGTGTTTGGCCGGGACAAACAACTTGCCCCCTCCCATCGCCACCTCGAGGCGTAACTACCGGTTGAACTTGTAAGTAGTGCTAGTTTTCTGTTCTGAATACCGGACCAAACCCTATCGAAACCATACGGCACACATATTTTGTCCATATTTCACGTGGTCTATGTTGTAAGATTGTACTCTATGCCCCAAACCATAGAAACCAATATGAACTATCTGCTTTTATCCTCTTGAGCATCCCCCCAGTTGGAACAGAGCAGGTTCCAAAGCTCACAAGCCCTTCCATATACTTCGCATCCACCGGCAATTAAACTGCTTACGGTGATGGCACAGATGCAAGCCCAAATTGCGGACGGAGACAGATGCATCTATGTTTTGGTTTCATTTTCGAAACGAAACCGAGTCCTCTTGGGACACCGGCGAGGCTCCTTCATATATGTAGATACCGTACGCCGCAATGTTCGTGGGTATTTTCGGTGTGGACTATGCGGATGCTAAGGAATACAGCAAGAAACAAGGTGCCAAGCACAACTTGCTGAAGAATAATAGACGTGATAAGTGAGAGAGAGCGGATGGGCTAACCCGCTTATATACGTAAACCGAGTCCGATCTTCGTCAAGTACAAGCAGAAGGGTTGAACCCGCAAGCCTCGCTGACTTGGCGCGGCGGATAGGTATCAGGGCTGGTATATTCAAAGTCGGGGAATTCCTGTGCGTGTGGATCATGGCAAACCTTGCCATAGGTCGAAGCGACCTCATCCTCAGGGTATTTTTCGAATCTGTTGTGGTAATTGTGCCCATAAGCACTGGGCACATTGTATAGAAAGACCAAGTTACTTACGCGCTTGCGTCTCCTTCACTCTTTAGTTTCGGAAGGTACGGGGCTGCTATTTTGCGATAGTAAAGTCGGTCCCAATCTACTTCACTGAACCAAGGGTGAGTGAAGACATCGCCAGCTCCGTAGTCAACTTTGCCGTAACGTTTCACGGGGTCGCTTTCCATCAACTTGAGAATGATGTCCGTTGCATGTTGCTGAAACGGTGGCCACCGGACGAAACTTGGTCCCTGAAGGATCCGCTCATAAAGAGTATTCGTATTACGATCAGGTTGGTAATACGGGGGGAACCCGGTCAACATTTCAAAGATGAGCACGCCCAGGGCGTACCAATCAACGCTTCTGGTATATCGCTGCTGAAGCACAATCTGTCACAAGATTAAACAGGACCGGTACAGCCAAAAAAAAAGTTGGCATACTTCGGGGGCGAGATAGTCGGGTGTACCACAGAGTGTCCAAGTAGTGATAGAACAACGCTTTGCGAAACCAAAGTCGGCGATTTTAATGTGGCCATCGAAATTCAAGAGGATATTCTCCGGCTTAAGATCACGGTATACAATATCAAGACGGTGCAAGTAGGTCAATGCCATAGCAACTTCCGCCGCATAGAATTTGGAAACTGGTTCAGGGAATCTCTGTGGTCAAAGATTTATCGTGGGACGGAACGTGGATAAACTACAGATACGTACCCCGGACCTGCGCAGGAGGGTGAACAGTTCACCACCTGGCACGAAATCCATGATCATGTATAAATTCGAAGCATCCTGAAAAGCTCCCCATAAGTTGACGATGAAAGGATGTTGCACAGTCTCGAGAATCGTCTTTTCATTGTTTGTATGCTCTACTTGCTTGGTTCTGACGACCTTGTCCTTACTCAGAACCTTAATTGCGTAAAAGCGGAGATTGTGTTTGCTCCTCACTAAGTGGATAGGTAAATGCTGTCAAGAGTATAGGTTGCTTAGAACATACCTAGGTGCACTCGACCGAAGCTTCCTGTTCCCAATGTTTGATGAATGATGAAGTCCGCGAGCCTGTAGGATGCTTTGGGCCGGGATGGCACGCGCAGAAGTGGTAACGGCTCCCCCGATGACTCGGTACTGGCAGATGTACGGGAGGTGGAGAGAGTGGAGATGGAATCTTCGTAAGGACGGTCCGGGAATGAAGTTTGCGTCTCGGACAGATATAGTGAAGGATCTGCGGGTAGATCCTTGTGGTGGTTGTACAAGTGTGCGCTATCTGGCGTGCTGTACATCCTGTGCAATACAATGAAATGTTACACTGAAATACAACAGAGATGATATAGCACAGGATGGATCCAGAAGGTGTTCGCCGTGAAGGGGAAAGAAGGGAGAAAGAAATGTCTAAACAGTCGAGCCCAAGGTGCCATTGTACTATGGAGCACAAACAACGTCCAAACAACTTAACGTTGTACTCGAAATTTACGTCATTACGGTAACTCGGGAAGTGCCGCCGGGGGCGGCGCCAGCCTTGCTTGCCAGCCATGAAATTTGAAACGTGTGTACCATATACAGCTTTATCGAGCCGCGCGATGCGTATAGACGGAAAAATAGAGATACCTCAAGGGAAAAGCGTTCGAAGGCTACCAGGCAAACGCATGGAAAAAGTCAAAAGTACACTGGCACATTAAACTCTGGTACATTCGTATGAGGGAGTCTTCATCAGTGAATGGCATTTTATTCTGAACCGGCCATAAACCAGTTGTGACCAGTCCTGATCAATTGCTGGTTCCCTGAGGCTTGCCCGCGGCAGACGTAGGGGCCGGCGGGACAAGAGCGCGGATAAAGACAATATGACCACCGTAGGCGTCACACTTAGGCCCAGTGCGACAGGGTAAAGTGAACCTCAGCAATGGCCCCCTCGAGACAACGTCCATAGGCAGTAGGTGTAAGGAGACATCCCACCACACCTGTCCAAATAACTCAACGTCGTACTCGAAATTTACGTTATTACGGTAACTCCGCGGTGACTCTCAGGCGTGGTTAGCTGCAAGATTCAGCACTGCAGTAGTATTTGTTCGTCAAGGAAAGAAAAACACAGGATGATGAGAATGTTTGTCCAAAAGTCGATGAGATTAAAGATGCCACATGATTGCCTTAAAGCGATACCGATCGTGCACGAAGAGATCGCCGCCCAATCGAAGATATCAGCGGTATCTCCTGTCCTTTTGGATCCGAATTCACCCCAGACACATGCCCAAGGGAAGGCACCACGCTATTGACATGCCTTTCCAACTTCATCTGTTGCTTCCTTCTCTCTACAGCTCGATCCCACGCGCTCCTCATTGGCCCAGCCTCGCTCTTCAATCTGGACTCTATGAGGATGTCCTCCATCGCATCGGTGAGTAACCGCACAACATCATCATCCAGCCTGTTTGGAGGCTCAGACGCCTCAGTTGATATACCCTCCGAATCAGAGCTATCAAGGATTGCGTGCAATATCGTGTTCTGCATGATCGAAACTATTGTAGATGTTAGCTTCAATACGCGGCTCAAAAGCACGCAAAGGAGACCTGCGTACGTTCTCGTTCTGTCGACTTAGCAAGCGTGGCGAGCCGCTCTGCTACCGCCTTCATCATCTGCTGGTCAACTACAGAGTCTGAGCGCATCATTGACGGAAAGAGCACCGGAGCCACACGAGACAACGCAATAGACAGAAAAATGAAGACATTGCGCAAAAGTTGAATATGCTGGTACGCTACCCGGCGTGGGAAGAGGGGGTCGAACAAGGTCCCACTTGTGGGTATATGGTCAACGAAGGGGCTTTGTTCGGTTACTTGGGAAGATGGTGCAAGAAGGAGGTGTAGCTCCAATGCAAGTGTCACTGCAAATAACAAGTACCTCCACTTGAAGTCAGATAATTAGCGCGCAATTTAAAAGCACTTGGAGAGCGTGCACACCGTTGCAATGGGACTGGGTTTGCCAATCATGGACACCAGCACAAGGCCCGCACCGGCCATAACGTGGTACGCCAATGAACTGAGAAGACCACGACGGAGGTACTCCTTCATCGTGCTGCACTCTTTCCATCGCAAGACATCAGGGCCAAACCTAATACCTATCTATTCAGCTCAGAAGGCCGCTGTGCATGCGATGAGCTCGCAGCCCACCTATCATAAGCGAACCGCACTACTGGATCCTTGAGTGCCTCGAAAGCGTCCCGCACTTGGATAAAATATGCTTCACCCTGAGGACCCACACGATCTGGGTGATATTTCTTGGCAAATGCGCGGAATGCCACCTTGAGCTCGTTATTATCGGCAGTGTCCGGACGGACGTCCAGTAGCTGGTAGAAGTTCTTTGGGAGTGCCGTCGAAGCCGCAATGAAATTGTACAACAGATAGCAGAGCACAACGGTTGTGTAGGTGTACCGGTAGTGGCGGGCGTACACAGGCGAGCCCTGCAGAGGTGGTGACCGGTGAAGGAATTTGAAGACGGTTTGGTAAATGAAGGATAGGGTGTGCCTGGTCAGTAAGTCTGGAAGGATCGACCATCCGGCGACTTGGAGTAGAGATGACATCTGTAAATAGAAGTAGCATGTTCAGTATCTGTGCTTTAGATCATAGTCATAAGATAATCAGGAGTTCAGGACCTCGATGTAGATCTCATTCCGTCTGACCCATAACCCCTAGCATCAATAAACCGATAGGCGGCCGCGCCAGCAGTTGTACGCACGCAACCACACGCCTAACACTATATTCTAGAGGTCAGGCGCTTTTGAGCGTGCGGTGCCGCAAGGGCAATGTATCGTTCAGAACATATCCACATCTAGAGACCGCCCACGACAGTATGGAACTCGTCTGTGCAGGCTTGGCTGATGAACGTTTGCCGGCCACTGCTGCATGTTTGTACATGAGCAAAATGACCGGCACTGGCGGCTCTACCTTTGCCGGCGGACCGTGATCCTCGGGGCCACGCCAGCCATAAAAGAGCGATAATGTTGGTCCTGCCTTACGAAGCACAGTTGTAACTTCATGCAGTGCAACGGGTGAAAGGACGCTTTCCTGGGCTCAGCCGCCAGGGTTGTAGTCGATAATCGGGTTCGGGTCACGGTCAACCCTTTTACTGTAACATCATCGCGTAGAGGACGGAAATAGAGACTTTCCTTGTATCTGTGCGAGAGTCTTTACGAGCTGGCCTCCAGTAAGCAGGTCTCTGCTCGTAAAAGTTTGTCGATCTTGTTGTCGTCGCGCTCGTTATGGTGCTGAAAGAGGAAGCGTGGGACAGGTTGACTAATCAAGACACCCATATACCCTCCAATTACCAAATCCGTCCAAAGCTACACGTTGGAGGTTGGTGCGCAGAAGCTGCTTCCCGTCCCCTGCGAACCCTCGCAAATTTTACAGGTGACCAGTGCACGGGAATAACTTTACGCCACTATCAATCCGCCTTTTTGGTTCTGGTAACCGTCCAGAGGATATTCGACTATGAACATTTTCAGGTTACTGGGTGAGTATTTTGACGCCCTCTAGCTTGGTGAGTCTGAACAGACTGGTGGTTTACAGGTGACTTGGCTCATCTGGCCTCCATTGCCATTCTCGTGCACAAGATGCATATTACGAGGTCTTGCAGAGGTGCGTAGTACCAGCATAATTTCCGCAGCAGAGGGGCATCTGAACGTGATTTGCGTGTAGGTATCTCGTTCAAAACGCAGGCCCTCTATGTTCTCGTGTTCCTGACACGTTACCTCGACCTATTCTACTCGTGGATCTCATTGTACAATTTCCTTATGAAGATTTTCTTCATCTCCAGCAGCTGTTACATTCTCTACCTTGTGCATTATCGTTTTCGGTGAGCCTCCCACTTACTCGCACAGTTCGCAAGAAACCCAGACTCTCTATAGGCCGACGTACGACCCTTCCCTTGACACGTTCAAAGTTGAATACCTCATCGGGCCATGCTTTGTCCTCGCGTTGATATTCAACTATCGTTTCGAGCTTACTGAGATCTTGTGGACTTTTTCTATATACTTGGAGGCTGTTGCTATCTTTCCGCAACTGTTCATGATGCAGCGGACGGGAGAGGCTGAGACCATCACGACACACTATCTTGCTGCTTTGGGCGTGTACAGGGCTCTGTACATCCCGAACTGGATATACAGGCAAGTGACTGTTTCTCAATTATCGTCGTACGCAACTTCAAGACTGACGGGCGATTTAGGTACTACACAGAAGGCACAGTAGATCCGATAGCCATTGTAGCTGGGATTGTCCAGACAGGGCTCTATCTCGACTTCTTCTACGTTTACGTTACAAAGTAAGCTCGCTTTTTCGTGACTCGTGACCACAGAACTGACCTGCCGTGTGTATCTCCGTTGTTGCAGAGTACTCCAAGGACAGAAATTTGAATTACCAGCATGAGATTTTTCACATGTCTTTACCGCTTTGGACACTATTGTCCCTCTAATGAATTCCTTCGACGAGTAAGCTGCTCTGTCATGCTTGGACGCCGATTAGAAGTATAACCCAAGAGTGACAAGTTCACAAATAGATGGTTGTAATGTTAGTGTTGAGTAATCCATCGCCGCTTGTAAACCCAAGAGAGGAAAGATGTATCCACTTCTTCACCTATTAGACAAACTCAGCACTGCGTTTATTGTCATCCCCCTCCTGCGTTCGGGCATATAATACTGTGCTGTAGGAGGATTTCGAGCATCTTTGTGTGGAAGATCATACCTCTGCAACTGGATGAGTTTGGTTCTATGAGTGGCTGGTAGTCCTGTGCCCAAGAACCGGAATATTTTATGGGAGCAGAGCAACACATAGCGATGTTCCAGCGACGGTTTGTACATGTCGATAAATATTATCCCCTGCATTGGGAAGTGAGCTGACTACCGAAGGGAGGCTGAGTGGTTTCGCAAGTCCAGGAATTCGGCTGCTTGTAGGTCATTAAGAAGATTCTGTTATTCTGTGAGGTTACGCGGGCCGCCACTTGCAGCACAATCGGAACGGCCCGACAGTGGCATGTGGCACGTGAGCGCCGCGACTGCAAAGCACCGGCGAGGACATTTCGACAACGACCTTTCAAGAACAAGATACGCCAGCCAGCGTGGACCGCTGACCCGAAATCGACGATGCCTTCGCGGTGTTTCGCGGTGTTCTATCTTGTACTTTCTCTGTTCGGCGCATTTACTTGCGTGTCTGGTGCATCAGACACGAAGGTGAACAATAGGACTATCGAGAGGGCGAGTCACCCTTCCTCCACTCCAACTGCTGGCAATAGTAACAGTAGCTTTGTTCTGCCTATTTCAATCAGACCGTCCAACTACGAACACACTCAATACATCCTCCGTATATCGACGAAGATTTACAAAACCGGTGAGAGTTCCTTTCAAGTCCTTGGTTGTGCCTTTTTTCCGACGCACCGGTTATGTTCAGATGGTGGGACTTCGGGGCAGACGCATACATTGTGTGTTTTAAATTTTTCTGTACTATGTGAAGCATACCTCACTGGACTCACACTGCAGAACACCAATAAACACATTCGTCTGACGCGGGCCGTCCCATCCCAAATGGTACCCAGACTGTCTCCCCGTTGCATTCCAGCGTGCTTTTACTTATATGTCTTGTTTTAGGGTTGGTTATGGTCACGTTTGCCATTAGCGGCAACCAACTACGTTATTGAGATTGAATTCAAGGTATATCTGACATGCATGATTTCACAATCCGCCTCTGACCATGTTTACAGATTTTCGGCGAATCCACACATTTGTATGGCGATGGTATGGCTATATGGTTGACAAAAGAGAGGGCACAGCCGGGGCCCGTCTTCGGGAACAAAGGTCAGTCCTGAGACTACCCTCTTTTGTATCATCCTCACGCTACCCCAGACAAATTTGAGGGTTTAGGTATCTTTTTGGACACGTGAGCTCCATGACTGTTTGCCAGGACGTCCTTCTCTGAACAATAAGCAGTTATGCGAACTCAAGGCATCCGTACGGTTTCCCTCGCATTTTGGCCATGTTGGGTGATGGGAAAACCGAGTATGACCAAGCTCACGATGGTGATGCAAATAGCCTTGGATCATGTTCGGTGAATATCTCGTTCACTCATTCCATTGTCCTCTCACCTCAAGCACCTCAATACTAGGCTATGTTCCGACGTACGAATGCCGCGACGAAATTGAAGATTATATATGTGAAGGACACTTATTTGGACGTAAGTTGTTTCATAAATTGGGTATTTAGTCCGTGTCAACTTTGCTCCAGGTTAAGGTTCAGTATAAAGCATGTATGCGTTCGAGTTTCCGATATGGAAAATTTGGTTTTGAGCGGGTTTAATTGCAGGGGATGAATGGACGAACTGCTTCCGCGTTGAAGGCATCAGCTTGCCTACAACACCATTCCTTGGTATATCAGCACTCACCGGACAGGTATACGATGCACATGAGTACGTATCCAACCGCCTTTTTTGTCGAATCGTTGTTCATGCGAGCCACTCCCAGCGTAATTTCAGTGACCACGTGGTCTGCGATCCTCTCTTCGAAAGATGCACAACGAGACAAGCTGGAGTCGGGTGGCTACTTCTCACGTCGACCATCTAGTCAACGGACTTGGTCCGGCCTTTTCATCAAAATCCTCCTCTTCGTCGGCGCATGCATTGGGGTAGTGTACGGATACAAGGCGTACAAGCTCAGAGCCAGATTTGGCGGTTTTGGGTCCGGTGGCACTCCGATGTTTGGTGGATTCAGAGACGGGTATGGATACAGTAATCAGAGACGGCTCTAGTTCGGGGTGCCTTTGGTGCAGGTTTCAGTGTTGCATTCGATTATGCAAATTTCGTATATTAAACCTATACCTTCCTCTATTTAGCGGCTTCCTGTACTTCCCGTCGTACATTTTGTCTGCGGTTATCACGTCTTGTGGGTGATCAATCGATCATAAGCTGCACTGGTGAAATTGTACTCTGCAATGTTGTATCTACTCCTATCTACTGAAGTTCAATGGGCGTGCGGAAAAAGCTAACTACTAGTACTACTACGTAAAAAGTGAGCCAATATACAAGCCAAGTGGTTATGCCAGTCGTATCAATGATATCAAGTGGTACCAACCCCTTCTCCCATCGACAGTACCGTAAACAAATCGAGTAACCCAATCGGAAGGGGAAATGTGGTGAGTTGTAACTACGGAAAAAATGACAGTGCAGAAACCAGACACTCAGAATGAAGGGAAGAACGATGCTACTGCTACTGGTACGTAAGAAGAAAGAGAAAAAAAAAAGGCAGGTTACAGCGCCACAGATAACATGTCAGATGCCGATATACAGAATGAACAGGGCACCCTGTCAAAGGGGTGTCCGGATTTTGATACATGGATGCGAACATGTTTGGGGTTTCAGTTATACCCCGTAGCGCGCAGCGAGGCGTTCCTGGATAGTCGGAGGGAACGTGGCAACCTGGGCTCTCCATCCTGTAGGATCGTGATTCCTGAAGCCAGTTAAGAGCTGCGCAAACATCGCATTAAGTTCTGCCGAAGGGTTGTTCCACCGCACTATCGCATTACAGAACCACAGTAAACTCTAAATCCACCCACATGTTTAGCTTTCAAAAAAAAAGATTTAATATGGGCGCGAACCTTGGCAATGCCAGCTGGATTAACCTGAACAAGCGTGCAGAGACCGCGGAAAGCGGAATCTTTCTCCTCGTTGTCTCGGATCTCGTAAAGCGCTTGGCACCAAGCCTGAGCAAATTCCGGTAAGAGGGGTGCCACGAGAACAGGATGCATAAGGCCAATTCGACCAATGGATACCGCAGCGTTCTCATGGAGACTGCGAGGGGCCTTGGGATGTAACAAGATAGGAATGAGGCGCGATATAAGTGGGTTCACCCACTGCTGGAACTCCGGATCGTCTGTGTGGAATTCAGCGAAGATTTACTTGTGCCACAAGAAACAATTCTCACCTCGCCCGTAACGCAGGGCAACTTCACCGACTGACCAGGCGGCATTATTGCACGCGCTGATAAACTCAACCTTGGGCTCAGGATCCAGTTGCTGGATGAGCTCGTTCATGATAGCCGGAAGCTGTGGGCGCAACAAGCTAAAGCAACTCATGGCAAGATCACCGACAAGAGCGTAGGCAGATTGGCGGACCGGGGCTTGTGGGTGCTTGAGACATACAGTGAGCAGCTGGAAGAGGTTTGGTTGCATCTGCGAGATCAAAGGCTCTAATCCCATGCCCAAACCCTGTGCCAATCCTGAGAGCAAGTCCAATGACACGACCAGGAATGACTTTTCAGGTTCGTCCAGGTCCGGATTCTGCTGGTACGCTTGGTAGTAAAGGAGTTGCTGATGCACGATGTTAATGCAGCGCTGAAACACCAGAGGTGCATATGGAGCAAACCCAGGCCCCATCGCGATAGTGACTGATGCGAGACACTAACGAGAGCGTGGAAATTAGCTTCGGTGTTATCAAAAGCCCATCCACCTTACCTCAAGGAGAGGGATTAGGTCATCGTCATCGTCCTGCAGCTTGTTCCAACGAGCAGTGAGTGGCGGCATCAAGATTTCGACAAAGGTAGGATTTGACAGAGCACGTCCTACAGAATCGGCAAGGGTTCCAACGGCGTCGTACAAAATAAGCATGTTTTTATGCTGATATTTCTGGAATGCGAAAACCAAATTGCGCAGCACTGGTTCGAGGTAGGGGACGAGCTCGGCGCCAGCATCCTCTTCGAGGGTGGCAAATGCGCTGCAACCTGCCTCTTGCACGCGTTTATTGTCATCCAGAACCATACGAAGAAGCTGGTGCAATGTTAAAAGAGTGGTATATGAGATGTTTGAAGCTCGTGCTTACGCCTTCCATGGTTGGGATGAAATATTGGTTCTTGTGCTCTTCTGATACAGGCTGCGTGCACCAGCTTGCATACCTGCCCAAAGTCCAGCACGTGATAGATCGCACGAGGGGCTAAAAATATTCGTAAGAGTGGAGGCCACCTAACACGAGAGTTTCCACCTTCGGATCGTTCAACGTGTTGATAAGATACGGGACCAGAACTTTAAGATGTTCTTCGATAGCATCGATACAACCTGCCAGCCTGATACTCAGTCACAGTTTACGTGGTTCGCAGGATGACTTACCTTCTGCCATGGCACCTAGAGCAAGAATAGCACTCTCCCTCTCCAGCCAATCAGTACTCCACAGTTTGTCTTTCAATGGAGAAAGTAGAACGCTTAGAAGCTCAGCGCCAAAGCGAACAGCGAGTACATCCAGCGCGGCAGCCGCACACTTGCGAAGGTTCCATTCAGTAGACATTTCGTCAGCGAAGTCGTCATCGTCGTCCAAGTCGTAATCGTCATCTTCTTCGTCATCCAAATTCTCTTCCCCATAGACACTCCGCTTCGTACCCTCTTCACCGTTCGGAGGTCCCTCCCGCTCCATGCCATGTGCTTTCCCTCCATAATGACGTGGTTTGATGTCGGACTCCTTGTCCGGAACAGCGGTATCCTCCGCGTCGCCCTCCAACCAGATGAGATCATCTTCCCCATATACCATGCAGTCGAGTAGGACAGGTGCGACACGACCCAGCAATGGACGCAAGTATGGTGCAAGCTCAGGATCCTCGGCAAAAGTCAGCCAGAACTCACAGGCCTCCAGTGCAACACTCTCGTTCTTGTCCTTAGTCGAATAAAGCATGTACTCGGCAACGTTTGCCATCTCCGGCATGAGCTTCTCCGGACGGGCAGCCAAGAGTAGTACCAAAGCCTGGCATACATGACGCCGGACACTCGGATCCTCGTCAGAGGCTCGTTTGAAGAGACATGCGATGAAAGCATCGATATGAGCAAATAGTGACTGAGAGCTCACTGGGACAAAGTACGAAAGACAGGCTACAGCGTGCGATCGCATTTTTGCAGAAGGATGCTCCGAAAGCATGAGGAATTTGGGGATCATGAAGTCTAGCGGACGTGTTCCGTTGATCTCGATGTCCAACTTGCGAGGAAAATCTTCGCAAGCTTTCTCAAACACGCTGAATGCAGCCTGGGGAACAGGGCTCAGTAAATGTGCTTTGAAGGGAAAAGTGAAGGCTGATAGGAAATATTGCATCCACTTTGGACAGTCCCTAAAGGATGACGAATGGCTCATCCTTATGGCAGTTCACCCTGCTGTTCTTGGAGAAAGCATTCATAGAATGAACTCCCATCATGCTCGTGCTCAGGTTGTGCATGCAAAACAAAGATCGATGCGACAGATGATAGAATAAGAAATACTGATCCGACGTTGGCTAGGCGTGGCCGCCAATGCTCCAATGGTCATTTGACCTGCTACTCACCTCTTGGTTACTGGGATCATCTAACATGGTAAGGAGCTGCTCCAGACAGTCTGGCCAGTTCCTAGGCTCCAACGCACCAAGGAATGCGACGATGTCTTGGCCAGCGGCGGTACGGATGAGGGCAGACGAATCACGGAAAGCTGACAGCACCGCCGACTTGGCATATTGTGCCACTTCGGGCGATGCGTTAAGTATCAGACGCGCATTATTCTTGAGTAGATATCCAGCAATTGTTCGGATCTGGTCCTCTTCCTGTGGCATAGCGGACAGGATATATGCCAGATACGCAATATAGTCGGGAACCCGCGTGAAACTGTTGAGTTTCTGGACAGGGTATGAGTGACCATGATCGAGTTGAGAGATAATAATGCACATACATGAGTTATTGTGCGCTGAACTTTGTTTTGGGTGTCGGTTGAGTCGCGGATTGTCTGCAAGATTTCTTGCAACCCTGCAGGTTGGGGTGTCCAAGACGCCATCGTACACGAGCTCAACGCGTGTAAATAAGAGATATTGAGGGGAACGCGCTGCAGGAAAGAAGAGTGCAAGCTCGCCCTTTCTTTCGAGCAAACCCACTATTACAAGTGTGTGCGGCTGTTTATGCCACCGTGGGAATCGATCTCACGAAATCAGTCACATCGGACGTGACTCATGTTACATGTCACACTGACTCGCGCCCCAGTCAAGAATCGAGATCCATGGCCAGTTGCATGCCGTCGAAAGTGAAAAGTAAAATAGAAAATAAAAACGACACTAGGCACCTTCACAAATCCAGATTCATATCAGCTCGTCAGCCTCAAATTGTAGATCAGCTGTCCTGGTCAGCTCGGGCATTGCCATTGGCGATCGCACACATTCCATAGTGGGAGACGTGAGCGTTGCAAATTCGATAGGTAGAATTCGGAATAGAACATCGGGCTCTAGCACATTCCTCCAGCAGCGGCCTGCAGGACGCAAGCCATGCCTACTCGGGAGATCGAGCCATAGTCTAAACCCTTCCATACTCTGCCATCCGCCCTCAATTTACACTCCATTGGCAACTTATCCTAATACTCGAGGCATCGATTGCATAATCATGGACCGTCTAACATCGGCAGAGTATTCATTAGTTTGTCTGGGACTTTGACATGAGGCTCGGAGAGGGAACGTCTTTACTCGGATCCCGTAGATACTCGCGCCAGAAAGCCCGCCACTTAACCTGAGACGGCACGAAATGTCCTGGAAAGCAGGCGCCTGAGCAAAAAATATCCTCCGCCTTGCTCAAACGTGAATGGATTACAGACCTCCGTCGTGCACTTCCACCCTCGCGTTGGCAGACACATTCAAAAGGCCCTTAGACCGTTCCTCGACTACAATGACATCCGTTTTGCCAATAACGTGTAGAGTTGGAGTCTCGTACGAGTCTCCGATTATTTTATCGCTTATTGGGTCCGACACTCTGAATCCTGAGACGGCCACGCAAAACTGGCTAAGTCTTTTCATGACTTCCGTGTTTGGTCAGTGAAACCAAAATCACGTACAACCGGGGATGGGGAGCTTTTCCGTCTACGAGAAAGGGCTCATATACATGAGGCTTCTCTAGCTGATATGCATGGAATGAGACGTCGCCTTAATAGACAGTTTCGATAAAATGTCTACGAACCAATGCCGCGAGGAGAGCCGCCATGGCCGCCCCTTGACTGACACACTAGAGTGAGACTGAACGGTGATTCACCTGCGACTCACGAACCTGAAACCGAATACACCCTAACGCGACTTTATGAGGCGCGTATGGCGAGGCGATCTATTCACTCACATCAAACCGATCGCGTTGCAGTACATCCCTCAGCGCCACTAGTGACTCCTCCAAACCTTGCGCCCTGGTGCGCTCAGGGTTTACCCTCCACCATGCTCTAGGAGTCAGTGCTGGGTCGGATGATGCCGCAATTGCCTCGGCAGCATCAAGTGAATTCGAAGATAAGTCGGACGGACCACCACCAAGGTCGACATGGTGCAAGATAATCGGTCCGTTTATAAACACTGCATGGACACGCATACGCGTCTCATCGACCAAGTACACCGAACACACGACGTACCCAGCTCAGTACCCTCGCCCATGGCCTTCCGTAAGGCTCCTAGCTATATTTCGTGCAGCGGACAGTGAGCAGTTGGACGACAGCGGCGGGATGGCATACATTGCCGTGCCTACCCGCTTGCTGAATATATCCCCGTTTTGAGCAAATCTGTAATGTGTGTATCATACCCATCAGTTCCGTGGCTTGGAAGCGCACGTCTAGTAGAACTTGCCCATGAAGCATCAGTATCTTGCGAGTTGCCGACATGGCGTCCACCAGTTGCTGATACTTCAGAAAGTCCTGCCCCGGATCTGGAGGGGGAAGATACACTAATGCTATTACTAAGTTATTACGTAATCCACACTGCTACTCTGTATAGTGATCTTGAGACGGCGACACGTTCAGCCTCTCTATGATGGCTCTTACTCTCTCGTAGACGGCGAACACGATAGCCTGGCCCGGAGCTACGCGAAGCACTCGTGGGGTAATGCCCTTGTAGAACGATCGGAAACCCTCCTGCTTCCACATGTCCTTTGCAATGGCGGCTACTTTCTGGAATGCAGAGGTCCCAGGCTCGTAAGTTGCTTTTTGTAGCCCTGTTTTTGTATATGCATGTTCAGCTGCACTCTCCTAATAGGTAAAAATTCATACGTGTCTTGATCGTATCCACCGGAGCATTGGAGAATGGACCCATTGCGCCGGATATGAGCCCAATCACCATATGCTGGTATGACGGAAGGTCTGCCAATTCAGGCTGGTATTTATGCGCCAATCTCTTTAGTTCTTGGTACGTTGTGAAGTTTGCACCTGCAGAATGGATCTCCTTTCAAAACAGGATGGATAACGTTCGCCACCGGTGGGACACCTACCCTGATTGGTAGCTTGTCGCAAGGCAGTGAGCCCAACCCCTCTATACAACGTCGCCACGCCTTCTTCGCGGACAATGGTATAAACTGCGTGAGCTGCATTGCGATACCGCGGCATTTCCATGGGATCTGCCAGTGAATGTTGCTGTGCCTGAAGGCGGATTTTCACCACTTCCATTGGACACACCACCGCGACGGCCTCCGTTGTTCCCGCGGCAAGACCAGCTGAGAAAATATTAGTGGTACATAGCAACACTGAAAGCCTGATACAACCTACCTATGAAGATGTTGCCGACACTCGCTTTCCCTGTCGCCTTGTCAGCAAGCCACGATTGGTATGTCTCAAAGCTGGCGAATCGAATGGCCATCTTGGGTACGATCCCCGACAATACAGCCCCGAGTCCCTTGTACAGCGCAAGAGGTGTTTCTCGTCGAACAATCATAGCCCCCGTCGCTATAAATCCTCTGGGCTTCGTCTATCATTTCCCTTGATGGTCAGGATTCAGTAGAAGAGTGCTCCGAGATGGACATACCCCTGGTGCGCGCCCAGACCTGGAGAGCTGCATGCGGACCTTAATGGTATCAAGTGGCTGGCAACATAGCTAACAGGAAAACTCGTTGCCAATGCTTCCCATGAGCTCGAGAAGATAACTCACAGCTTCCATCGCACCAGCCATTCCCCCTGCGGTGATATGGGTGGCAAAGCCTACGTGTTTTTTGTTTTCGTTGCGTGGCATGATGCTCTTCCGGGTCGTAATGCATCCACCAGGGTACTGCACTTGATAAAAGCGTAGCAGATGGAGGGACTTCACGCTCGTTCCCTTAATAATTCTGTATTTTTCGGAGACAGTTACGTGCGGATAACATGTGAATTTGTTTATGTCCACACCGAAATCCGTTCCCGCTTTTTTGTCCGCGCTAGCACCGACGCTCTTAGTGTTTCTGCTGAAGGTGTCCGCACTTTGTCCGCCCGTCGACTGATGTCCGAGCTGTTATGATGCACAAGGTGACTCGACGATGCTCAGATTTCATTTGGCTCGGCTTGAGCTCCTATTTCGGGTTGGATGAGATCATCTATTACCTCTACTGACATGGACAAAAATCAAGTGTTCATATGTGCGAATCAGATGCCAACGGAATAAGTGGATGAATGTACTGATAAAGTATGAAAGCTGTGACGTGTTAACAATGACCGCAGCATTGTTTTAAATGCAAACTCTGCGCATGACTGAGGGTCAAAGCGGAAATCCGCACGCAGCGTCTATCCTAATCGTGGCTCATCGAGAAGTTCGTGGTAGTGCAGCTCTTAAGCTTCTTCTCATCGTCAGATGGCAACAGCGACTTCTCCGAAATCGGAGTTTCCGGCATAGCACTGGACACACGGGAACTGGTGACGGTCGCAGCTGGCTCCTCATTCCGTGGTAGCTCTTCATCATGAGGGTTTAGTGATTCGAGGTCACATTGTGTAGTGACGCCCCAAAATGGCCGCTTGAACACCTTGTGCTGGGCAAATGCGAATGCAGGACTGTTGGCAAAGTTGTCAGCAGTGTACGATTTATTCTCGAAGCATACCAGAGGACTCACGTCACAGCAATTGAAACTGCGAGAATGATGACGGTCGTCATTGGTGGCGAGTAGCCACTGAATACGTTACCCTTAGAGAACTATCAGCGACTCAACCCTTCAAAGACATATCCGAGTTACCACAACGTGATACCGGTTCCTGTCCATGAGATACCGGAGTCCGCGACTCATCCCGGACTGTTGATTGATCACGAGGTCGACCCCGAGGGCACAGAGGAAGGACCCCGTGGAAGCGCACCCGTTGAGCTAGGGTTGAGGAAACATGGGTTAAGTGAAGAGTGAGGAAATTTCCGCAGGGCCCAAACTCACGACGCCAAACCTCTGCTTCCACAAAACCAATATACTACAGATGAAGCCGCAAAGTCCAATTATGAGCCAATTAACGAAGAAGATGGATGGGTCCGATATCAGTAAGCCACTCCCAAGGAGGACAATTCGAATGCCAAGAGCCAATCCCCCAAGAACGCCCAGTATTTGTATTCCGAGAACGCGAGAAAGCTCAAGAGAACCTAGAAGAAAACCACAACCAAATAGAGAAAGGACAAAGATGGTCAAGGCCACGTCAGAGACACCAAGGTTATCCAAGGTGTTGACAAACACTGCCCAAGCTGAGAGGAAGGTCCGGATTAAGAGAAGAAAGTAAACATGTGACGGATTCGACTCACAAGTGAGGGCTGCAGCCAGTCCGATGGCTGCTGCAGTGGTGAAGCGCCACCCACGGACTCCAAGAAACAGTAACGGTAGGCCGACTGTAAAGGAGAAGACTATCCAAGCTAATGCGCACGCGTCGAAACCGCTGCCACTTCCGTCAGATGCAAGACCTTGGGGAATTTCCTCGCCGGTGGTAAGACTGTAGACGATGATCGTGCCATTGCTATCGATGAAGGCGACGTTCGGGTCTTGAAGGCGCTGCAGAATTTCACCATTGGAGGCAACGATGGTATCGTACTTGGCAGAGGCACCGGGGATGACAAGAGCAGCAAGAAATGCGCAACTCAAGTAATATAGAAACTGACTCGAGAGAAGCCTGAAACGAAAGCAGGCTACCATGGGTCTCTAGCACGACCACACTGGCAGATCCAGAAAATTAACGGAGGATAACGAGCGACAACGAAACTATGTAACGAGCGTGGTTGGTATGTCGCTGGCCAGCTTGAACGCGTCGAGGGCCACGAGAAATACCAAGAGTAAATGCCGGGTCAAGAAGCCGTACTAAGTGGGAGTATTGAATTCTGCATTAGCATAGCAGGGCAATAGTACGCGACAGCCAAGCGACGACTTACGTCCTCGTAACCGTAACGAAGCAAACTTAGACACCCGCAGCAGCTGGCGGCAGCAGTGGAGCTGCCAATGCCGACGCCTTGCAACGGGGGACATGGAGTTGCAGACTCACAGAAGGTTTTGAAATGATCTCAAGTCTGACTTCGGTCGGAATGTCGAGTCGGGATGTCGGATCCATGTCATGACCCTTTTTGTCTGCAGCCCGTCGTGGCATGATGAGCTCAAGGGATCTAGCTGCTATAGCGTTGGCAGAACTGCGCAGAGAGTCTCAGGACATATACAACCGCATCCATTCCATCGCTGAAGATGCAGAGTTCGTCAAACAGGTCCACCAGCACTTTCGTGATCTTCCACTATTGCGTAAGTACACCACCAGGGGTTATCGTCTCACACCTGCCGAGCTCACCGGACGAATGTCAGCCAACATGCGATGCGGAGCCTGGTATGTCGATCCGGACATCGTAGGAGGCTGTTTCTTCCTCCACTGAAGGCGGCGTAATTTACCCCTTTCCGCCAGAACGCGTCGCAACATGCATATTTTAAATCGACAGACGGTCATACGAATAACTGGAGCTTTAATCTGCGCAGGCCCAATCTGCATATACTGCCGTTGATAGCACAGCACCGTGGGTAGGCGTCCCAACCGGTAAATCTAATAACAAGAATTGTCTTCTAACTATGAGCCGTAGCCTGATCCTGGTCGACTCAACTCGAGCCGGGAAACGCATGCCAGATGCACTTTCAAAGACGATTCCGATTTGGTGTTCGGTCATAAATCGTGCTCTTCTTCTCAAATGTCGTCCATCTAGCTTCGATGGATGGGACACTGCAATATACACACCTCCCGGAGTCGTGAGCGTGCAGGAGCGCCACCAGATTGAAAAGAAACTGGATGAATGGGCTGCAGAACTGGCTGTACTGCTACTATTGTCATATCCGCTATACATCGTGCTAACACTTCGGCCAGGCGTCCTTTTACGAGATCCCCGGGTTGCAACGTCCTTTGAGGCCAGTATGGATCACGCCCGCAACGAGCACGTATCCCGACCTATCATCGGACGCATTATCTTTCCATCCCGTTGTATGTTTGTCTGCTTCAAAGCAGGTCGCAGACGGCTTGGAACGACGTACTGCTGGGTTCACCTACATTCAAGGATCTGGAGACGACCATGAATTGTGGAGCATGGCACGTCTTTTTTTATAACTTCAATGCATTGCAAATCGTTATTGAGCTTTTTTCAGGGACTCACACCGACCGTGTTCTGGAGAAATCGCGACCAGATACTCAAAGAGACGCGCTCGGCACTACCAGACCTCGTCCACACACTGAGCTCTTGCTCTGACATGTCCCGTGATAGGGGAACTGGTGAACTAGGCTTGACCCCTATAGACCACGTTGCTGGCTTAATTTCCCTCTGTTCTACGAGCACGTTACGGTCTGCCATACCATCAATGGCGACCTCCGATATGGCCGTGGTATGTTTGACGTCCCATGACTTATGTCAGACCTGGAACGCGAATACCATAGAGCCTTCTCGTTTACTATGCATAACGATTCCAGAGGGTAAGAGAGGGCAGCACCATTTCTTACGAACAGTTCTGCCACAATCTGTACCTTTCATCGAACGACATCTTATCAGCGGAACTAAAGTCTGCATTGCATGCGACTCTGGGTCAGATACCAGTGTGGGCGTAGGCGTGACTGCTTTAGCACTGTTCTTCCGCGAGGATGGGTCTTTTCACCCTCAAGACGACGGACAAAGCAACTTATGTGAGTTTCGTAATTTGTCTAGACGTGGTCGACAGTTGATGATATATTCTACACATGGATAATGTTGGCTCAGCGAAAGGGATTCTAAATACCCGTCTTCAATGGATCATAAGCAGCTACCCAACAGCAAACCCAAGCCGTACTACTTTGAAGAGAATGAACGACTTCCTGCTATCGCCTTTGTCTGGTGGATCACGTACCCGTAAGGACGCAGATAATGGCAAAGGAGGATGACGCAAACTCACTCTGATCTTCTACGTACCACACATCCAGAGTCCGAGCAATATACCACAAGTTTAAACCCTGCCTGAACGCCTGCTGCCCAAGTAGACGGAACCAACCAGTACTTCCCTGCTTGCAGTGTCCGCTTCGGGATGTCTACGCCTGCAAGAGCGTCACTGTATGAACCAGAGGAAGCTAGAGGACGATTTGAGGGAAAGAGGTCAACAGCCGGAAAGAGCGAGAGGTTGAGGGGGGTTGATGGGGATGCTGACGTCAAATGTAGTCGGGCACTGCGCGACGGAATTGAGCCATCAATAGCCAGTCCAGCAACACCACGTACCCAAACTGCGCAGTAGAGGGTATGTCCACTTCATACACTGGATTAAGGTGGTAGCGCCCATGATTTGGACTCCCGCCGGCCGACTGCATGTTCCTGAAGTTGCGGTTGTTAGGTAGAGGAAGTGCGTACCAAGGGCACCCACTCACCATTCTCCTCTGGTGACTCTTGCATACATCCCATCCCCCTCTTGCGGAATCGGTTCGAGTACGAATTTGCGGGAGCTTTCAACTTTGAGCGTGAAAGCTCCAAGATGGACTTGCGGCTCAAATGCAGATAATATAATCGTGTAGTCCCCCGCTTTAATCGACTCCATTAGTTTCCATATCGATGGAATAGAAAGGGACAGCAGGTGAACGCTCACACGGCAGATTCGCAAATGCCCTGGCGTACCCATACGCATACGCTCCCGAGGTTGCGACGACCTCTCTTTGCGCAATCCTGGACATCATGTTTAGGGTATCCGAATTGACAAATGCCTCTACGACGTTACGCACTCGATGACGCGTTCTCCCGATGACCACACCGCCGTCAGATTGAGTGGCACGTCTCTCGCACCCTGAGCAGTCACAATAACCGTTGCCTTGTCTTTCGGCGATCCACTCAGGCCTTGTTCCATGCCAGTCGCTCTCGACGAACTCGGTCTAACAACTGGCGAAACGGCCTTGCTTATGGTCTCTTGCTCAAGTATGCGCAGATGCCATTGAGGGTTGAGCATGTAGGTTGGGTACGAATGATTGCCACCGGAGTTCTTCGTAGTAAAGGCACCTTCCACCTGCAAGTGGAAAGTAGGACGTTTCACCATCACTCGAGGCTTTCGCCTGAAGGAGGTTGAATTACCTTCATACTATGTCCTTTTACACCGATTCCTTCCAGACCAGCACTCTCGTCCCACTTTATCGACAACCCTGAGCCGCAGAACACACTAACCGTGAAACAAACATCGTCAAAAGGTCCGTCGTAGCAAGCCAGCACGGTGAGAGCGCCTGAAACTGGGCTGACAGGGCTCGGGCTGAAAGAGGAACTTGGCATAGAGCCTGGGGTAGTGGGCCGCTGTATGGGCAATGGGAAGAGATGAGATGAAGTGGAACTCTGGCTCTGGCTAAGCGGGGTCTGACTAGCGCGAACCTTCGTCCGGACTAGGACGTGCGTCGACGTGGTGTAAGTTCCCTACGAGCATCTGGTTTAAATGCCTAGAGTGCTTAGGCCGGTCCGAACGCACCTTGATTTCAGCTTCTGCCTTGGCCTTTACTCCAGTTAAGGGAGGAACACTCCCGGGGGACGTTCCTGTACCTGCCCACTCATCTTCGGCATCCACGGTTACCGTGATATACTCTCCGGTTCGTCGTGTATCAGGCAAGTGCCGTGTAAGGAGGACCCAGACGTCATTATCGGAAACTGGATACGTGTCGCGGCTAGATTGAGACGAACGTGACGTGCATGAGTATAACAACCGCAGATGGCGGATGCACGCTTGGATCATGATCCGTGTCAGAAGATAAGATTCTGGATGTTGAGCAAGACCTACATTGCTCCCTATCCTCTGCGTTCCCCGGCTTCCACATGCTACAGTTAACAGAACACTACGTTAAAAGGTCACTCCACGACATGGGAAACGGGCCAACCCATGAAAGCTTAGCTCTTGATGAAAAAGTTTTGGGTCCCAACTCGCGTACACCCCCTCAAATGTTGCACATAAATCATCCCACCGCATATCAAGGGTATCTGCAGAATTCCGCCTGTGTCCAAGGGGAGTGGTTCAGCGGAGGAAGACGTGGCACTCACGCGATTCGTGTTCGCCTATTAACAGAGAAGACCGATTAGGTACCCTCGAGTCCAGCAACGTCATCCACCGGTCATCGGCTGTTTCTCTGATATCTACGCGAACTTCCAAATTATGAGAAAAGATCAAATGTGACTGCATACCAATCACAGCATAGTTATGCGAAGGCAGTAATCTCAGGCCTTTGATTCTCCGAGTAGTCCTGGAGTCTGTACCAACGGTTAGGACGCAATGGCCTAGAGTAGTCACATTTGAGTCAGTGAGACATCCTGAAGAAGATCATACTAACCTTTGTGAAAACCGCTCAGAAGCCTTGTCCAAGTTCTTTCCTTCTCAAAGGGAGTGCTTCACACAATGTGGTCAGTTTACAACCTTTCAACCATCAGGCACGTATGAAAGCTTAGTGTCGAAAAAGAAAGGGAACGGAAAGCCATAAACTTCGGAAACCCAGAAAACAATCCATACCTGTGCAAGTCGATAAACTCGGGAATCCATCCACTAAGAGCACTAGTGGTAAACGTAAAATGGGTCCGAGGAGTTGCAGTTGTGGTGTCGCCGGCGGGTAATGCACCAAGACCAAGAATAGAGGGGCAGTTGTAAGTAACAAGATTGCAAGTCGATGACAAACATACTGTAGGTCTATAGCGGAATTCCTAATACCATTCCTCAGCAGGTGAACACGAAATGAATCATGATGCGTACGATCCAGGGAAGTCATACCCTCCCATTAGTTTCATGTACTGTATACATGGCATACGTAAGTGATGTGAACCATCTTCCCAAGGCACGGGGAATACATAGGACCTACGGCTTTCTCAAGCAAAGCTGGCCATAAAACATTTTTAATACCGGTAGTGATCCCGATCGGGTTACCATTTGAATCAAATGGAAGGGCATCATCAATGGCTTTCCGACAAGAAACACGATAAAAGAAAGTTTGAGAGATCGTTCGGCAAAAACTCGGCAACAAACAAACTCACATATCTAAGTAGACGTTAGTATCGGCACCAGAAAGGACCACCGACTATTAGTATGAAACAGTGGAGGGGCCCAAAAACTGCACGGAACGCCATATTATCAACGATGGGCGGGACTTACTCGTCGGTAGGTACCATTGATCAAAACTTTGATGTCGTATCGCCCGGGCTGCTGACCAGGATAGATAGATGAAAGGAGCTAACAAAAGAGAGTTGGATGAGCATGCGTTCTTTGCTCGTGAACACCGATCAGGAAAGAAAAATATGGTTAGCACCAATCATTGAACATGATCAGACTTGTGACGCAGAAATCACGGCGTACGCGAACCCCGCGGCGTGCCTGACACATGATGGTTATCTTGGTAGCGGTGCAAGGCACCACCCTTCAATCGTGGATAGGCTTCCTTTTAGCGTGCCTTGTCGCCGTCATCCTCCCCGATATGACGTCGCTTACACTATGTAGCGGAAAGCACACTTGCCTTAGAGTCGAACATCCTTGCATGTTGCACGCAGACCGAAATCATGGCGCAGACGGAGCAGTCGTTAATCAAATGTTGTTCGATGTCCGCGGGAGTTAAGTCCACGTTTGGCGCCGAAACGACGGGAGCGATCGGGGAAGTTAACGGTAGATGCATGGGCGTTACCGGACGATTCCAGCTGGGAAAGCGCGGACTGCTAGCTGTGGAGGACATGGCATACTGCGGAACTGAAGGCTGTCCATCTGGATCACTAGAAAGTTGGGGTGACCACCGCATTCAAAAACTGAAGCACGGCGGAGCTCACATATACAGGACGTTGGGACCCGCAGCGGGGACTGCATCCGTCCACATCGGGTAACGGATACCATTAATGACAGACGACCTTCGTAGGATATAATGCTGTTGTTCTGCAAAACCCACATGTTAAGCCGCTGTTGTACACGTAATGAGGAGCAAGCTAGAGCCATACACTGACCCTGCGCAAACCAGTCTATCGGGACGATATCAATAGCAAAGGACGCTCTGGGCCGCTCACTCGCTCTCTTGATTTTTTCCGCCCTCTCTAGGGCCCTCGTCGCGCTAGCCTGACACCGGGCCCGGAGAGTGGAGTTCAGTGACCCCGATCGCGATATGTGTATGAACTTATCCGCAGCTGCAAGGTAAAGATGGAAGGCGGCAGAAAAGTCTGAGGAGAGCTCCGATTTAGCGCCTCTGGCATAGACAGCCTGACAGTTCAGTTAGAAATGGATGTGAACAAAACTTGTCGAGAGAACCCCAAATGGTACCTCAGCTTCATTGAAAGCCATGGACTCCATGTGACCGGATCAGGGCATCAAACAGCCAAGACTCTCGCAGCCAAGCCAACAGCAACGTGGCATGGCTTATGTTTTAGATGATCACGTGAATGCAATGACAGACACATTGAATCGATAATTTGCGACACACAGACACGAATTCCCGCGCAATGTCAGTTTATGTGGAACGCATTGTGCGTGAAGAATAGTTCATCGCGCTGGTGATTTAGCAGTACGACGACATGGAACCTGACTTGCAACTAAGTGTCGAGCCTGGGTTTGTGGCCCCTAACCTTGTGTTAGGGTTAGAGTTACGCGAACTTTTACAGTCACATATTTCCCGCTCGTACTGGGACAATCCAGCAGATATGTTGTCAGATTCTGAAGCGGAAACCGATGACCTCCACACCCTCACCGTAAATGAGCACTACGCCAAAGCCTTCCAGCATAAGAAAGAGAGAGAGGAACTTGCGAAACGTGCGTGCGGCTTGTGCTTCCGTCGCAACTAAACTCACCTCAGTACATAGTAAAAGAAAAATATGGCTCAGATATCTCAGACACATCTGTTGAGGAGGATTCGGAGGACTCAGAGGATACCTCTGAAGATTCGGACGGTGTCGAACTCACTCCCGCAGTCGATGCTGCTATCCTTCGTACCCTGGCGCGTATCAAGAAGAAGGATCCGCACATATATGATGGAGATAGACAGGTGTTCGAAGGTAATGCGCTGCTTGTTATCGTGATTCAGTTGTTAACTGACCTCTTTACTTCTGGCTGTAGAAGAAGAAGAACGGACTAAGGACTGTGCACCACTCATCAGGGCGAAGGCGACCAACAAGGTATTCTACCTCTCACCTGGATATCTGGTTCACAACAAATAATCTTCTCATTTAATCAGTCAAAACCGCTGACTATTCGCCAAGCTGCACTTGCCGCCGTCCTCGAAGATGACGGAGCACCGTCGCGCTCCCCTTCGCCTCAACCCTTCACACACGTGGAAGAACAGAGTATCTTGCAGTCCGAAACTCGTGCTGCTTTTCACAGTGCTCTGGACTCGTCAAACAAAGGTATGTTTCCTACATTATAGATACAGCAAATTTACTGTTAGATGTGCATTAGATGACGATGATGAGGACGACTTTTTGGTTCCGCGTTCTCGCACACAGGACGAAATCGAGAAGGAGGAAGAGGAATATAAAGCCTTCTTAGAGAGGGAAGTTGGAGAGGAACTACGCGAGCTCATCACCGGGGACGTTGGCGATATCACTGACCGCCATGAAGGAATCACTTCTAAGGAAAGTCAGACCGGCCAAAGTGATGAGAAGCAGAAAAGAAAGAAAGAGAAGACAGGCTCGAAAGGTGACAAAAGGTCAAAGCAAAGCAAGGACAAATCCAAGGAGGACGAGGACCATGAGTTTTTAATAAAGTGAGTGTATCGTGGACGTCGAAGGGAGGTGCAACTGGACTCCACGTTTATGTCCAATGCACATTCCAGTATTATCCATGCTGATGCCTTATATCACACCAAGTTACATCTTCAATCGTGGTTGGATAGACCGGACAAACCGGAGGATTCCCACATACGCCGAGATCGTCGATTCCTCAAACCCGTCAAAATCTACTTTGGGTGTCGAGTCCGAGACCAAGGATGAAGAAAACGAACGAACCTTTTCTGACGAAGAATCTTTCGATGACTTGGTAGACGCGTTTGAATCGTCATACAATTTTCGATTTGAAGAACCGTAAGTACATGCCCTCGTCATGACACTCTGTGCACATCTGGTTATCACTCATGTACTGATCGGACATTGTTTGTAAACAGAGATGGGGCCCTCATTGTCTCCCACCCCCGCAACGTCTCTTCTGTTCGTCGGGAGTCCACGACCCGTAAGGAAGCCCGACAACGAAAGAAAGAAAGAAAAGATGCCGAGAAGAAAGAGGTAATCGCTGCGAGAAAGGAGGAGATCAGACGTGAACGCGATGAAATTGAAAAACGGGTTGCACACGAGTTAGCTGAGGAACCTGAAAATGGAAAGGAAAACGCAAACGAAGAAAGGAAATCGAAACAAGAGGAAAAGAAGGTGGAGCTAGCCCGTCTCAAGGACCTTCAGGCTAAGGAACTCCGGCGCAAGTTGGAACGGATAAGTGCAGAAGGTGGTCTGAAAGATGACGTCAAAAAAGGTAAGCTCCTTCATGAGGGGTGTTGATAAACCCGGTCATCTCAGCTGCACTCCATAGCTCTTGTAGATCTCGACCTTGATGCGCCGTGGGACCCAGAAAAGCATGAGAAGCAGATGGCAGCCCTATATAGCGTTGATTTGGATGATGATGTGGACGCGGAGAAGCCAACCTGGGAGGATGATATTGATATCGATGATATCATGCCGCCAAGTGGCTCGATATCGAAAGAGGTGCTGAAGAAGATTAAGAAGAGAGAAAGAAAGAAGGCGAAGAGAAAAGGTGATGATTCTGACGTAGATGATGGAGTTGACATGGATGCCATGGACGCGGATGTTGACGGCGGTGATTTGGAGGAGGCGGACAGAGAAGAGTGGGACGGTACTGAAGAAATGCGGAAGCGTAAGGTGGATCAATATATGGAGGATGTCGTGAATCGCCTAGGATTCAATGATATTGTGAGTTCCTGGCAGTGGTTCACGGTGCGCTTTTGCTGATGCAGAGGACAGACAGCCGACATACCCACACGCTTCCATTATATACAAACGGCCTCAGAGGATTATGCCCTTTCGCCAGCCGAGATCCTTCTGGCTACGGACGCGGAGCTTAATTCGTATGTAGGCCTTAAGAAGATGGCACCGTATCGCCGGATCGGAGGGTCAGGTAAAGGGAAGGATTGGGATCCGAAGCGGAACGAGCGTCTTAAGGAATTCCGAGAGAAGTTGCAAGCACGCATTAGGAGTGGATCTCAAGGGAATTGGTACCCTGGCCGTGGTCCGGGTGGGAGTAAAACAGGGGAAGGTGCTGAAAACGGAAAGAAGAAGCGGCTTGGAAAGAAGGAAAGGGCTAAATTGAAAGCACAGGAGGGTGATGACAGAGCAGCCGAGCACGGGGAGACTGGGCAGCCCCGCGGTGAACCCATGGATCAACCATCCAATAAGCGGAAATACGAAGCACAGGCCTCTACTATCTCTGAAGAAAACAAATCACCTCAGAAAAAGCGGCGCCGGCGACACAAGAAGGCGACCTCCAATGCCGAGTGCCCGACATAGTATATAAGCCCCTATCTTGGTGTACATACAAACACAAACAGTGGTCCTTCCTAATCTGGGCATACCCGACTCTATTGTGCTTGAGGGAGGCCATTGTTCCCCTGCCGACAATACGATTACCATGGAGTGCCGAGACAAGACGGAACAGCGGCGACGCGACTGTCTTTTCTTACTTTCAACCTTCCACCACCATTGCACTGGCAGATGAGCAAGTTTCGTGAACACCTCTCACTCACTCTCCCGCCTGGCCACCTCAGCCTTCCTGTCGAGCGGTCCAAATTCTCCCCAGCTTCGACAATAGACCCGTCACCGCGATATTCAGTGTCCATGTGGAATCCGCTGCACCAGCTGTCGTCGAAGGACATCGAAGCCGGGTCACCCCAGTCGTCCTCAAGCTTGCGCGACAGATTCACGAAGCTTTTCTTCGATGTTCGAACGTTCCATAATGCGGCTCCTAGTCAAGCTCGGGACTCACGCTTGTCTCAGTGGCCACCGCTCAACGTGGAGAAACGGCGGTGTACGTGCCATCACGATCCCCATCGCGAAGCCAAGATGAAGAGACGGAAGCGCAGGTCGCGGTGTCTCTTGATCTTGTTGATAATCGTCCTTCTCTTCTTGATTGGAAATGTAATCTACCTGAACGTCCGCGTCCTCTCCTTAATGAATACGTCTTCTCCCTTATCCACGAATCCAACGACTCAAGAGCTCTCCGCGGACGCTCTTCAATGTATTTCCCAGTACACGTTGAACGCACCCTCGTCTCCATCCTCCTATCCCTGTTCAACCTGTTTACCTGCTCTTCAGGGCGTTCCTTCTTCGTTTACGTCAAATACCGCCAACGCCCAAGATGCTCAGACAATAAGCAACGCCGTTCAGTTCTGCGGCCTTCGTGCAATATACGAGACAGCAAACTCGCAGGGTCAAGCTACCCTTGGCAACGGTAGTTGGTCGCAAACCATCAACTTCTGTACTTGGACGGGCGTCGCATGTGATAATTCTGGGCGTGTTTCCTCATTGTCAGTGTTCTCAATGAGTAGATCCCTCAAATGAATGTTATTAACGCTTCGCCTTACAGAACGCTAACGTACCCTGGCGTGCCTGCCACACTTCCCAATGAGATGGGTGCCCTATCGGACATCCGGACTTTGACCGTAGTCGGCGGAAACACGATTCCCGGTAGGTCAAGTTCCCGGACCGAATCACTAGAGTCGAGTTGACGTGTAACATGTGCAGCTGGTTCCCTTCCAGAATCTTTCGTGAATCTCACTGCCATGACCACCCTCCATCTGGAGTCAACCGCGATTACCGCTCTCCCTGATACATTGTTCTCACCTCCAGGGCTGACGAATATATCCACCCTGGCCCTATTACGCAATTCGCAAATGGGCACGTCCCTACCCAGCAGCATCACTAAGCTAACGGGATTGCACAGCCTGTGAGTTCCTTGGTCACAATCCACTCCGTATCGCTGACCCCCTTTTTCTAGGCTCGTCAATTCACAGGCCTTATCTCCGTCGCCGCTGTCTACTCTAGTGAACTCCTCTATGCTTGTTGCCTCTCTACAGACACTTGATCTCACATCAACGTCGCTAATTGGGACGATTCCGACATCCATTACGACCTTCAAGAATTTAACACAACTCTTACTGGGCTCTAATAACCTCACAGGCAATGTGCCAACCATGCCGAGCACACTCAAGGAACTTCAACTCGGCGGGAACTCGGCCCTGACCGGCGCTTTCGCTTGCAGCGCCAACACATTACAAACGTGCAGTTTTGCAGGAACAAACGTATCGGTAGCCGGATGCGGTGTTTGCCAGAACGCGACGACGTCGTAAAATTGTGATAGTCCCATACATATATGATGCCATCTCCAGTGTTAACTTGCTCTCCGATGGACACTGCGTAAGGACTTATTATGACTTGAGAAATATCGGCCGCATACCTGTAGCATAACCGTTGATAGTTCCCTCTTCTTTCCTTTTATCTATTTCATCGTCGTATCACCTGCACGACTTTCTTTTGATTGACGCCCACTAGTAGCTTCGGCCATAATACATTCACGCATAGTGTAGCACGTATATTCAAATTGCCATTGGATATTTGGAAGTGGACGGATGACGCATTCTTGGAGCAAATTGATCGAATTCGTCGAGCAGTAAGCGTCTGAGCATCCCAGGATTCCTACCGTGACCTTCAAGCTTCGAGTGATTTTGAGTTTCAGAATCTGCCCTGATAGAACCTGTGTTGGGTACAATGTTTGGCCGGCTGCGCTCAACGGCGTCACAATGCACAGTCACCTGAAGTTCTTATCAACCGAACGCTTCATCGAATGTCCCGTTGCAAGTTACTCGGCTTCCTGTACTCCAATGATCAGGGTTCATCAGGATAAATTTAATCCTTCCAGCAAATGCTACTTTTTCGAGATAGGTCCTAAAATTACATGGCGTTCCGGTGCCCATAGGTTTCACCATTCTTTTTTCAGTGCAATATTGTTGCGAAATGGAGGAGAACCAACACGGGGGTGTTACTTCTCATTGTTTCCCGACCCCTCGTCTATTCAAAAAGTGCTTCTCCTGGTAGCCTTAATGTGCCTTTTTTTGCATAGACACTCACATCCCGGTATCTAGGTGCCCAGACCATACAGCAGTTGAGATTACGAAAATAACTCAAATCAACATGCAAACAGGCGAAATCGTACTGCCGGGTGAGAATGTGTACGTTTCAACTTGCCTATTTCGCCGCGAGGATTATTCACAGGACTGCAGCAGCCTCCTCGATGGCACGCCTTGGCATGGAGTTGATACCCACAAGCGTGGCTGACGGACCTAGCGAGCGAGGAACACGCCCTCTGGAGCTTATTACATCGTGTTAGGCACAGATCATCCAATTCCCATCATATTGACAGGGGTTTTCTCCTACTCCTACTTGACTTCGTGTACCTTCTAACTTCTCATGGCAGTGGCAGTGGGAAACGGTGTTGGAGCCTGCAAATTTTCTGCAAGCAGTTTAGTTCGAAACGTTGAAGGCATAGCGCTGGTTGCCACAACACCAATCAACACGCCTATCAACGTGCCGCATGGAACACCGGTCTCAAAAATCCAAAACATGCATTATGGGTTCTCCCACTGTTTCATCAGATCAAAAGACAATAACTTTTAGGTACCGGAACGGCCACTGGCTAAAATAAATGACCTATCATAGGTGGCCATGTTAACAAATACAAGAAAAAGGCTCCTGACGGATAAACTGATAAGGATGGGATAGAGTACGTAAGACAAACGCTGCAAGCATTCTGGACGAAATGGCTAACAGTAACCTGTACAGTCTTTACGCCTGATATGCCATCAAGCCTCATGTCGGGGACGAACGTCTACGAGGATTTCTTCGGCACGCGGAATGCCAAGATTTCTCCTGGTCGTACGGGGCGGCCACCATGGCCTAGAACCATTCGACACAGGAGTGAAGTCGAAGAGGTGGAGATAAATTATGGCCACTAATTTCAGCTCATATATCGCCAAGTACCTGCCCTTGCACTACGGGAGCCAATCAATACCCGGGTCATGGGTATTCCAGAAGCGACACTTACCAAATGTTTTCCTGCTGCGAAAGAGAACCAGGGTTGACCCTCCGTGGGCAGTCTCCCCTCTCGGTGCTCGCAATGAGCGAAACGATCGAACACGAATTTACGGTGGTCGGGATACACGTTCTCGTCCATGTGGATGGCTTGGACATTGCCCAAAACGTACTCCCCTTTGCGTACCGTTACTATGTCGCCCCGATCCTTCAACTGTACGTCGGATTGAGCAACGCGAAGAGCGATGAAGATGGCAGTGAGCCTCATCGTCTCCAGAAGCGAGGAAGTTAACATCGCGAAGCATGGCCTATCCAGCACCTGCGGGTTCACGCCAGCTATGAACGATTCTAGGTCTCCAAAGTCCTCCTTGATGGCTTTGTCGATCTCATTCTGCAAAGCAAGGAGAGCGTCGGGGTGACTAAGGAGGAACAAGAATAGCCACAGCGCTATCCCAAATGTGTTGGTATGCATACCCCATTGGAAGGTAAGGAGATGGCCAGACGCCTCATGGAGAGCAATATTGTTATCCCGGAATAATTTCTTGAACGCGGAACCTAACCACCCGTCCTCCTCGGAGATGTCTGAGTTGCTGAGATACTCGCCGATCTGCCCAAGTAATCTCTTTCGGGCTTGGACCGAAGGCCAAAACCAAAAGGGTACTCTGTAGAAACGCTCAGGCATGGTCGCATCGAGAGTGCGCAAGTCCTCGTAAGTGTTTTCGGGGTACCTGCTGCCAAACATGACAAGGTTGGTGGCATAGCACAGGGGCTCCGTGAGGAACTTCATGATCGGTGAGCGAGTGCTTTTCATCCGAGTATAAGGTTTGAGTTTGGAATAGATAGCCGCAGCGATTGGTGAAGTCAGATCCCCCATAGCGCGTCGCGAGAGGCGTTGATCCACCATAGGGAATATGAGGTGAGTCACTATGCGGTGAACCTCGTCACCATTACCCTTGCTTCCCGACACTGCATGATACAGTGTCTTGTGCACCTCATGAGTTGCGAGTGTGTTGTGGTCGGCTGCATAGATGGCCGAAATAGCGGATGGGGCTGAGACAACGACAACTTCTCTACCGCCAAGCAACATTCTAAACACGTTGCCATACTGTTTTCTATTGGTAATGGAAATGGATGAGACACAACCCATTACATTCCTCGATAGTCATGCTCACCGGCAATGGTTTAGAAAATCATCTGGACTGGAGACGTAACTCAAGGCAATCCCGAACCAAGGCAAGACGCTCGGTACTCGTGGAGGAAAAGACTTTGTACGTTTCGAGGAGAGAGTTGAGAAGAAGAACGCAATCACAACTGCGACGACACCAACTACGAGCAGGGACATCTTCGGACGAGTAGGGAGGGGGGGACAAAAACCATTCCAAGGCTGGGGCCCAGGCGTCCCGTGCCACTTTAATGGGTCCCGAAGAATATTCGACCACGCTCCTTGTTCGGAGGAATATTCCCGTAGGAAATCTACGTCAATGTCAACCCCCCTTTTTTCGCTTGCTTCCCAGTGCCAACGCGTGCTGATTGAGCGGAGGTATGTAATCACTCATACTGTTTCCGTGCAGATAACGCACAGGTGGAGTCCGTTCCGTTTAGCGGCTCGCCTGCCCTCCTGAAGAGCGGACATCACCGGGCGGTGCCCAAAGCCAAGGGATTATGAAACCTTACGTTCCTAAGACACAGCAAGCGCATCAGTCGAGACTGCACGGGATTTCATATGTACCATATGTACTATATCACCATGCGCGACTGGACAGGAACCTGAACACAGGCCATTGTGAATGATAGAAGTGTTTCATGGTATTATAGGCACGGCTTCCCATCCATTGGCCGCATCGGCCTCATTTGGCCGTCCTTCAGGTCCTTCAAGTTTATTTCACACTTCGCACTTTCTGTCATGGAGCCTACTTCGGTCCCTCGGCTGAAACTCGGTAGAGATTTCCTCGTGGTGGGCAGGAGGCATTGCTTGACTCGGCAAGCAGACGATAAGTACAAGGATATACTTAGTAATAATATTATATATTCTGTTTTCTATATTTGGTAATCAATGCGAGCCCGCTCCGGTGGCTCTTGAGCTAATAACAGTCCACGCCCGAGATTGGCAGGTCACCGAACGCTAGGGAAGTGTATCAACGATCACAGCGCCTTCTAGTGAGAGAATATAGTAAACATGGGAGGTTTCCTCTCGTAATGCCACCGTATCAGCCGCCGCAAGGAAATGTCATCGATGGGCCGAGTAGTACCTCATGGAAAAATACTCCGAAAACCCCTTGGGAAAAGCATCATCGGTTCTTGGTCCCATTAAATCACTGGCAACTCTCTTCTCGTGTTTTCAGGACGGTTATTGTTCGCCCTTCCCTCCTTTCTCTGCGACAACGATGTCTCTGGTTGCGTATGGGATCGCCATAGCGGCTATTGCATATGCCTACTCGCTGTTCTTCTCCGGGTCGAAAGGCGAGACATTCCCTCCCCGAGTCCCGACTCTCCTGCCCTGGATCGGTTCAGCGTTCCAGTACATGAACAGTCCGAGTGAATTTCTGGCTAATTGCCAGTGAGTGCATTTATATTGGATCAGCGGAACTCTGCTCATATTTCGTCCTCGGCAGCAAGAAATATGGAAGTGTTTACAAAGTGCTGATCGGTGGCCGTGAGGTTGTTGTCACATCCTCCGCATCCGTCATTTCATCTATGTACGCAACGGACCCAGGTGCCCTCGGAGCCCACACGACTCATATCGACATATATGAAGCGGTTTCCGGGAAGAAGGGTGGTCCTGAAGTCTACCGTGTCATCACCCAGTTAATCTTCCCAATGCTCGACCAGCGTCTGTCCAGACGCGCTCTCGAGGACTGTGTCCCCACAATAGCTCAGGCTGTCTACAACAGAGTTAAGCCGTATACGGAAATGCAGACTGCCCGCGTATCACTCGCGGATTTCATTAATGAGCCTTTGTACGTTGCCACGAACCTGGCTATGTTTGGTACCAGGTTCCCCTCCGACACCTACTATGATCTGCGTACTCTGGACGTTACCATGCCGGAACGCTTTTTCAGAGTACCGTTCTGGCCATGGAAGTCGGAGCGTGCTCGGAGGAGGCTAGCTGCCAAATATGGCGACTATTTGAACACCGAGGATGTCTCTGATGCCGACGGCCCGCTAGGTTTTGCGTTCAAGAAATTGTTCCGGGATAATAACATTCCTCTCGAGGCGGCAACTGGTCACATGCTTACGTTCCTGTGGGGTATGCACTCAAATACATCCGTTGTAACATTGTGGATGTTCCTCTTCTTGCTACACGATCACGATGCCCTCGTCGCTGTGCGGGACGAGGTTGATAGGGCGATCAAAACGGAATTTGGTGACTTCGACACATTCTTGGCTAACGTGAAGCCCAAGGAATTGGAGGGAAAGTCTTTCCCCATTCTGACCTCTGTCATCTTGGAAACGATGAGGGTCATTATTATGTTCGTTGTCTTCCGTATTGCCAAGCGTGATTGGGAGTTCAAGGATGGGGGGAGAACTGTGTTAGTACCGAAGGGGGAGTTCATTCTGGGCAACGCTCAAGCTGCTCACTTGGATGAGACCTGGTATAAGGATGGTCACAAGTTCGTATTCGATCGGTTTGCCCAGGGTGACTATCGGGAAGGACGACTCCCCACGGATGGTAACCCATGGTTTTGCCTTGGCGTCGGCAGACATCTGGTAGGCCACTGCGCTGAAGTTATTGAGCCTCAACTGACGCATTCTCTTTAATCATCAGTGCAAAGGCAGGTACATCGCGATGTACGAAATCAAATTGGCTGCCTTGATATTCCTTCACCGCTTCGAAATTACCCCTGTAAATGAAGGGTCTAAGTCATGGTGGCCACCGAAAACAACCAAACGCACTCTTGCTGTCCCGCGGACGGAGACGGTCATGGTGGATGTGCGTCCTCGGCATGTCCGTTGAATGGCAGAGGACTAGCGCTTCGCGAGTGGAGTTGTATGACGTCACTATGATATTTGATCTGCACGTGCAGGTAGATTTTGTTTAGCATCTTGTCATGTTGCTCTTCCATATAAGTTTAACTAGTCGAACTAAATAGCGTCGTGCAAGTGTCCGTTGTCTCGGTTGGACACGAGATAATCTTCAGCATCAATCCCCAAAAGTAGGAGTGACAGCCATGATGTATAGGCGACAAGCGCCACTGACGCTCAACCTACCTCGTTGCACGTCATTCTAATCAGCAAGGTGGCACAACGTGTTCGTTCTTTGACGTCTGTTTTTCTCTTCGACGTCAAGGGGATTGCTTTCTATGACTATGGCTTCTGTGGCGTTAATTTATTCCTGGGCTGTGTCTGCTACCAACAGCACTCCAGTTGAATTTATCGAGCTTCCACATTGGGCCCATCTAGGCCTCCTCCGTTCCTTTGCGTGAAGCCGAATTATGGTCAGATCTAGGGCCGACTCTTATCGTTGTTGCCTGATCCATAGTTAAGCCGTTCAAGCCCCATTTCTATGGATATAAGTAAGTGCGCTAGCAACCACTGTCGTCTCACATGGCGCTTTTCGATCACAAACTTCGTCGCCAGCGCTAGGACGGGTGAAAACGAAGAGGGCTTTAGTAGCGACGAGAGGGGGGATGTAAGACTGAAGTCCATGTGGCTTATTCGTTGGCATCACCTATTCCCAAAATGTATGTAGGCAGTGACTGGCAAGTTTTGGCTTGAAACTTCACCGCGTGGCACGCTGCCCGTTGTCTCAGATCTCAGATCACAGCTTGGCGATGTACGGATCTGAGCAACCGTCCCGGACTTTCTCACGACCTTGTACGCCGCCCAATTGTTCTAACTACTTCCAAAAGCGAAGGACATGCGCATCGCCGTGATCGCAACCATGCGAGTGCAGAGAGGTACCTACTTCGTGCTGACTAAACTGCTTGCAGTATGCCGCCGTATTTTACGTTACAGAGTATGTGGAACGCCCTCCAAAACATGATGCCTTTGACCGTCCACTAGATGCATACTCGGCAGTACTCACCAATCGACACATTCGCAAAATATGTACATTTCACATATACCTGACTTGTTCGCATTACAAATATAGCCTAGTATCAAACGATTGTCACCTCCAACCCGAACCACGACAATCGGAACTGAAACGAATGAGATGGAGTCTAGCTTAGTAGTAGGATGTCACGCCGGAAGATCACACTCACAGTGTCAAGCCGCGAGCCCTTACCAACAGCTGAGTTCAAAACCGGCCGCTCCCTCCTCTTCGTGAGCCGAGTCCGGAACCCCGACACCCGAGTACTGGAAAATCCAATGGTTGAGTGATACGCTTCGCCGATCGAGCCTTGTTCGTTACTTACCCGCGCCGAATTTTGTGCTCATATTACGTAATACTTGGAGTGATATTGAACAATGTCGCCCCCATGTGTATACTAAAATGAGTGGACTTGACTTATGTGAGCGAGTATTAAGTACGCCTGTGTGTTGAAAACAGATAGAAGTGATGCGAAGCTGGAGCGTTTATCTTCCACAGGCATACCGTAACCATGTAATTGCAACGATGTAAGCATTACTCAGTGGCGATTCTCATTCGTACGAATCGTATCTTACGTAAAATAGCCAGGACAGTTAATAATTTACCCCCACATGAGTAAACCCTGTTTATTTTACTGTAAAATGGCACATACGAGGGTTGGTGGAGCACTACATTGTTCACTCAAACGTTATGTTAACCTGATCCTTCTTTGCCCAGCCTAATATACATGCACAATCTCAGGCGGACAATTGTTGCAAGGTACCAAGTAAAAGCGGAAAGCGTTTTCACCGATCTGAACAGGCTGCCTCAGTGCGATAGTTACCGCATTCGGTAAAATCACTTAAATTTTGGAAGCCGAGCGGACACCATCCTCTCGGTTCTCTGCCCACCGTAGTTTCGTAAACTTGACCGATCAAACGGACACGCCTGGTGACCAGAGCGATCCAGACCAAGTGCTATTATCAAGCCCAGATCAAAGCACATGACTTGACTATTCTTCGCCTTCGACTGATTCCACTTCATAGAACGAATCTTGTATTTGCCGTTGCGAAGAGTAACGATTCAGCTGAGAATAACCCTGGCGAACACCTCCGGCCTATAGGGTTCTCTTCAAGCTAGGGCATCAGTAAGTTGGCTGGTTAGTAGTTTCCTCGTAAAAGAGTTTCCTGCCAAGGCAAGGCTGACACGCCGCTGCTTGGGCATGATGATACCCGGTCAAGATATATTGTGCACAAGAAATGAAATGAATACGTAGTATGCCAATGCTTCGACGTCATGTGGCATGGCGTTTGCTGTGCTCGGTAAGCACGATTCTTTTTCAACTGACGTTTGGAATATTAGTTCCCCTCGAACCAGCTGTGGCTATCCCAGCGATGTCATCGATCTATAGCTCGCAACACGTTGCTCTCGGCGCTTCTGAAAGATCTGACCCCGCTGGCGATAGACTTTCCATGATATGGAATATATTATATCTTTTGATCTTGGACGAAAACTCACTCTCGTTGCTCATAGAACGATAGCGCAGGCCCGTTCCTCTTGCGGAAAGATAGTGACCTTGTCACCCCGGTATCTGGGTTGCACGGTGCAACTCAATTACCTCTTCTGAGATTAATCGGTTTTGGAACTTTTGGCCTGGATGCCTAATAATGCACTCAGCGAGCCAGGCGCTCCAAAGAGAGCTTTGGGAGTGAGATCAAAAGGGATCGGTAGCGATTTCAATAATTCCATGCGTTCAGTCAGTCCGCTTACACCGGTGACAGTATTAGCCATTTCAGAGGGGTCCGAACGCTATTGGACGATTGTTGTTATGAATGACGGATAGCATGATGCGAAATCAGCGAACAACGTCAATCCGACTACCCCTTTCTCTGTTCTCGGAGATGAATTCGTTGCGCACCAATGCAATACAGACCCCCACAGCTTGGTTTACATTTTAATCGCTAGCGTCTTCCGGTTTTGTTTTATCTTGGAGGACGGCTAGTCTGTAATTAACAAAAGCCTTCGAGACTAGTCCTCGACCTCAAAAAAGAAGCGCACCTTTTGCGGCGCAGAATAGTATGGCCGCAGAAGCATATTCGATGCTATCAGGTATGTACTTATTCCATTCCATAAACATCGGCTATTCATCACGACGTGGAAGCGATCAGTCGTGCTCGGGTTGCGTATTGCAGTGCACCTCAGCTCTGATGACTACAAATATTTGAGAACTGCTCTAATAGCGAGCGAACAATAGCAATAGATCTTACCTGTGTCAGTATGTACCTTATCCTTTCTAGACACTACGTGAATTGTCCGTGGCACACCCCCTTCACACGGGTTGAGCACTCTATCTCCTGCTCCGACGTCATGAAGGCGTATATAATCTGCTTGGCCGCCGAGCGGTGCGGGACCTCATCGTACCTACCTTGTTCTACGATACTTCTTTCGACCTCTTTGGAAATTGTACTGTCTGCCAGCTATTCACCTACTGGATGAGCACACAAGCTTGCAAGTCGGTGAGGGTTAGTTTAATGGTTGGAGTTGCTGACCGTTTCTACTCGCTTGTGCTTAATTATCTTCACTGAAATAGAAAAAGGCTGTCTTTGACAAGACTGAGATGGGTAGTGCATCGGCTGGTGGAACACATCCCGGTTGCGATTCGGTGACCCCCGGCCCACGATTAGCATTTTCAGACTTAGGCCCTCCTATACGCATGCTATGCCCACTCGTCGGTGTACTGATTGCACATAGAGCAGCCATACTCTCTGTGTGTCCCTTTGCTTTCAATGCAGTAGTTGAGATGTAACAAGGCAAGTCCGTCGCTTGCTGCTATGTGCGTCCTCCCATCCACTCGGCAATATGCTTTCTGTCTACCTCACGGTGGAGTTGCCTTCTGAATTCAAGACGGATTTGTTGTGGTTTAAACGTGGTGATTCCAGGCATATCTGTATGCTATTTGTTAATGAGGCATGGATATCTGGTGGTAAAGTGTTCTTATTGGATCCTGTAAACTTTCTACTTGACTTTCAGAAAAGCTCCCCGCAAGCTTGACTTCACTTCAGGCACTACTGAGGCTGTGGTTCTGGGTAGGTGGAAGACAATTTGACCAAACACAAGCTTGATGTTTTTTGTCACATAGCTCACAATATGTTCCTTACTCTTTACAATTCTAGCTGATGATGGCGCGGAGCCCAGACTTTCCACTATATGCGAGGCGATGACTCTTGAACTAATAACAGCCTACGCCCGATATTGGCAGGTCCCCGAACGCTGGGGAAGTGTTTCAACGATTGCATTGCCTTCTAGTAAGTGAATATAGTAAACACGGAGGTCTCCTCTTGTAATACCACCGTACCACCCGCCGCAAAGAAATGTCATCAACGGCCATAGCCAAGTACCTCAGGAAGAATACTCTGGAATCCCCCTGGGAAGGCGCCATTGGTTCTTAGCCCTATAAAATCACTGGCACTCTCTCGTCGTGTTCCCAGAGACGGTTACTGTTCCCCCTTCCCTCCTATTTCTATGACAGTGATGTCTCTAGTTGCGTATGGGATCGCCCTAGTGGCTATTGCATATGCCTACGCGCTGTGCTTCTCTGGGTCGAAAGGCGAGACATTCCCTCCTCGAGTCCCGACTTTGCTGCCCTGGATTGGCTCAGCGTTCGAGTACTTGAACAGCCCGAGTGAATTTCTGGCTAGTTGCCAGTGAGTGCATTTATTGGATCCAGCGGAACCCCGCTCATAGTTCGTTCTCGGCAGCAAGAAATATGGAAGTGTTTACAAAGTGCTGATCGGTGGCCACGAGGCTGTTGTCACGTCCTCCGCATCCGTCATTTCATCTATGTACGCAGCGGACCCAGGTGCCCTCGGAGTCCACACGACTCATATCGACATATACGAAACGGTTTCTGGGTGCAAGGGTGGTCCTGACGTCTATCGTGTCACCACTCAGTTAATCTTCCCCATGCTCGACCAGCGTCTGTCCAGACGCGCTCTCGAAGATTGTGTCCCGACGATAGCTCAGGCTGTGTACAACAGAATTAAGCCGTATACGGAAATGCAGACCGCCCGCGTATCACTCGTGGATTTCGTCAATGAGCCCTTGTACGTTGCCACGAACTTGGCTCTGTTTGGTACTAGGTTCCCCTCTGGGACATACCACGATCTGTGCACTCTGGACGTTACCATGCCGGAACGCTTTTTCAGAGTACCGTTCTGGCCACGGAAGTCGGAGCGTGCTCGGAGGAGGCTGGCCGCCAAGTGTGGCGACTACTTGAACACCGGGGATGTCTCTGATGCCGACGGCCCACTAGGTTTTGCATTCAAGAAATTGTTCCGGGACAATAACATCCCTCTCGAGGCGGCAACTTGCCACATGCTTACGCTCTTGTGGGGCATGCACACAAATACATTCGTTGTAATGTTGTGGATGTTCCTCTTCCTGCTCAATGACCACGATGCCCTCGTCGCTGTGCGGGACGAGATTGATAAGGCAATCAAAACGGAATTTGGTGATTTCGACACGTTTTTGGCCAACGTGAAGCCCAAGGAATTAGAGGGAAAATTATTCCCTCTCCTCACCTCCGTTATCTTGGAAACGATGAGGGTCGTTATTATGTTTGTTGTTTTCCGTATTGCCAAGCGTGATTGGGAGTTCAAGGATGGGGGGAGAACTGTGTTAGTACCGAAGGGGGAGTTCATTCTAGGCAACGCCCAAGCTGCTCACTTGGATGAGACCTGGTATAAGGATGGTCACAAGTTCGTATTCGATCGGTATGCCCAAGGTGACTATCAGGAAGGACGACTCCCTACGGGCGGTAACCCGTGGTTTTGCCTTGGCGTCGGTAGACATCTGGTAAGCTTCAATGTGCTGAAGTTATTGAGCTTTGACTAACGGGTACTCTTAAATTATTAGTGTAAAGGCAGGTACATCGCGATGTACGAAATCAAATTGGCTGCCTTGATATTCCTTCACCGCTTCGAAATTATCCCTGTGAATGAAGGGACTAAGTCGTGGTGGCCACCGAAGACAACCAAACGCAATCTTGGTGTCCCGCGCACGGAAACAGTCATGGTAGATGTGCGTGTCCGCTGAATGGCAGAGGGCTAGTGCTTCGCGAGTGCATTTTTATGTATGATGTTTGATCTCCACGTGCGGGTGGATTTTGTTTAGTATTTTGTCATTTCGCTCTTCCGTAGTATCAGTAAGACAGCGACACGACAGGCACAGATAGTATGCAACCTTTTTTTAGTAGATCCTTTGTCTATCTGTATGACTTTCCTGACTGTTGACACTTTTTGTGATTTCTCATCCAAGTGACTTTCTTGTAATATGGCTTGTGACTATTTGGCAATCATACCTTTTGCAACACTCCATCTAGGCTTATGTTTACTAGCTTGCATGTCTTGGAAACAACACCATGACCATTGATTGCAGAAGGGTTCTGTAAGGATGGACTAAATTCCTATACCAGTAGTCTAAGCCCTGGCTGGCCACTTGTGCAGAGCTATGGAAGGCTATGAGGACAGAGGCAAACTGTTATGCCATTGCCCACAAAAGACCAAAGAATGGTCTAGTGGACTAAGCCAATGGTATGACTGTACCTCAAGGCATAAAGACTTTGAGCCTCCTTTGTCATGGCCACTTGTATTACCAAAGAATGGTAATAGATGGCATGGATTGCAGGGTAATGAAAAGCTAGAGTATGTGCCAAGTACTGTAGGGTATATATACTACTAGCAGCATAGCTGCAATCAGTCTTCAGTACTGTATGAGGCAACATGGCACATCTAGAGATGAGTCAATGGACTACCAGTATCATAGCAATGAAGCAATGAAACTTAGTGTTTTGCTTGGCCTGGCCTTGAGACCCAGGCCAAGCCCTGAGGTCAGCTTGAGGGGGCTCAGGGCCTGGCCTGGGGTTTGGCAAAGCCCAAGCCAAGCCCTCAAAAGTGTTATGCCTTGACCCGGCTCCTTCCATTTCTGGACTGGAGCTCTGGGTATGTGCATTTGGTCCCGCCATTGCCATCGTTGTCGGCTGCTCTATTGTTGCTATCCTCATCAGCATCCAGGTTATACTTAAACACTGGCCCACTGGCCTCTATCTCTGGTAACCGATCTTCGATCAGTACCTTTCGTCTCCCTTCCATTGGGCATAACCCCGACTCCGTATTCAGATGTGTTGTATGCCCTTCAACAGGGCTCGTGTCTCCTCTTGATGTTCATGTCCCACTTTCTTCTTTTGACTCATCCTTGGTTCGGTGTCTGTCTGTACTATAGCTGTGCATTGCTGCACATTGTTCCCCCTTTGTTACAAGCCCACTCTGTGTGCTTGCTCCCATTGGTTCCCAGTTCCATATGTACCTTATGACTTGTGCCCATTTACCCTAATCAGATGTGCCCGTGTCCCATCCTTACTGTACATGCTATGTGCCCATTCTTAGTGGGCCTTGGACATTGTTTCACTTGGGCTCTAAGCCCATACAGCTTGCAGTATATATAGAGTTACTGTATCGCTGTATTTCCTTAACTTTTTGCTACTTTGCAAACTCCCACATTTATCTCCATTCTTTGGTGATATGAGTGCGAGAGCCAAGGGTGCTCAAAGTCTCTATGCACTGAAGTACCCACTATCTTGCATATTAGTCGCTACACCCTTCTTCGGTGCTTTGAGTGACTAGCGATTTAGTTTTATTATACCACTCTTACATTGCTACACCTTTATTAGGTGCTTCGAGCAACACACAGCATAACAAAAGCGAAAAGTTCATCTTGCAGCTGTGACCATTGTTTGGACATGACACCTGCTATTCCTCTCCATCTCAGAACTGCATCTTCACTAGTCTGGCTATTGTTTAGCCTGCAGGACTAGTGTCTCACCCCATTCCATTTATAATGAACTAACCTTTTTTAGGTTTGCCAAATCATTGGAACTGGTGCTCTCTTACAGCTGAACATTTGGCAACCCTATCTTACAGTCGATCAATTGCTTCTTTTCTGGCAATTTGTTGACTTATCCCTCTACCTTTTTGAGCATGCCCTTTCGTTTGCCCAAGGTGTCTTCAAGGCCACCTCCACTGCCACCTCCCAAATCGTCAAGTGCTTGGTCCCCAAGCAAAGGCAAATGTTGTGCCCCTCCACAACCTTTACCTTGCAAGTACACTCTGTGTAAACCTACCAGAAGTCAGTACAAGTATCATTATCTGGATCAACCCTGTTTTGCGACTCCACCATCCTCCCTTCGCAACCCAGCTATCTTGGGTGCTTACTGAGAAAACGAGCCAGAGTCGGAAACTGACATTGAACTGTTAACCTTTGATGATAAGTCTGACCTAGGATCTATTGTTGGAGACACTCACGTTCCAGACATTGATGAAGAGAATCTTATCCATGTCATGTCTCACACTACCAAAGGATTAAATCTCAGATCAGGATCCAGATCTGGGCAGGAAGCCACGAAGCCCTCTTCCGATCAAACCCCACTGTTTAATCGAGAACTGACTGCAAAGGAAATCGAAGAACTCTGTGCTAAGTTTGCTGTGTCTACATTTATTGACATTCACGTGACAAAGCCTAATGGAGGTCGTGAGTTTAATCTCAACAAACCTCGTGTCTATAATGGCAACCATGACCTGTTCTTTACTTGGATCACGCAAGTAAAAGGCTATCTTCAAATTAATCAGCACGTGTATACTTCTGATCACCTCCGGATCAGGTTGACCCTGTCTTTTATGACAGAAGGATCTGCTGTGGCTTTCGCTGAAGTCTATATTAATGAACATGACCGAAGCAGCTGTCTTGAGTACAAGGATGACTGGGATCAGTTTGAAGCTCATCTCTGTGCAACATTCGTATCCAGCAACCCAGAACATAAAGCCCAGATTGAACTTGTCATGCTTACCCAAGGCAGTGATCCGTTTGAAACTTATGTTTCTCAGTTCCTTTCCATTTTTAACTGTACCAGCTATAATGACAACAACTTTAATGGTGCGATATTCCTCAGACAGGGATTAAAGAAAGAAATCCATCACTGGGTCCTCGACCACAAGGAACCTCGTACCATCTTGGATTGGATTGCTTATGCTGGCCAAGCTGTTAGCAAGATCGAACAAAAACGTACTCTCAACAAGAAGAAAGCCAGAGAAGGTCATCCATCTCTGCAGTATCATTTCCTGTCTCATCCCTCGAGGGATCCTAACACTATGGATGTTGACAAAAGATGTCAAAATAACAAGGAAAGGGGCAGAAGCCATGTACGATTGGTGCACTGTTTTAACTGTGCCAAAGAAGGGCACTTCAGCAAGGACTGTCCAAAGCCAAAGAAGAGAAGTGTCAAGGAAGTAGATGTGGAAGAAGAGGAAGTCGAGAAAGAGTTGAAACCTTCCAAAGAGAAGGGTTTTTAAAGGGGTGTTCTGAGTTTTCCTCGTACAGTCCGCCCAGTTCTAAAGATGTTTTGAGTGCTCATGCTTCCTGTAATAGTATTGCCAATGAATCTGAGATGTGTGCTCGGTCGATCTATGGAACACTTGAGCTTCTCAACTATGAAAATGCAAGGATACCCACCACCATTGATAGTGGTGCCGAAGTGAACCTTATTGGAGCCCGGCTGGTCGCCAAGTTAAAACTTCGAACCTATCCGGTAAAACGAACTTGGGACATTACTGCCTTTGATGGACATGTATGGTATACTGTCAAGAAGAAGGTCTTTTTGAAGTGCCGAAATATAATGAAACCAGTCCATGAGTTTCAGGTTCTCTGCTATGTCAGCCCAATGGAAAAAGACCACTTAATTTTAGGAATGCCGTGGCTCAAAAGGGAAATGCCAATTGTGAATTGGTGGACACATAGGGTGGTTGGATGGGGTGTTTCCCTGGATGAGCAACTGCTGAAGAAGACTGAAGCTGGTATGCATGAGGACAAGACTGCCTCTGTACACCACACCACTATCTCAACCCAACTTGAGATGAATGCAGGACCACAAGAGGTCCTGGATCTCCCAAAGGAATACTCCGACTATGCCAAGGTGTTTTCTGAGACCAATATCTCATTGCCCCATTTCCAAAAAGGGCTGGATCATGAAATTAAGACCAAGGAGGATTTTTGGAAGGATAATAAAAGGCTGATGAAGAAGGCAATGTTATATCCAATGTCACCTGAAGAGTTAAAAATTCTCGATGAATTTATTGATGAAAATTTGAAATGTGGCAAAATCATACCTTTGGATTCACCTATCTCAGCCCCAGTATTCTTTGTAGCAAAAAAGGATGGCAAGAAGCGACTGGTTCAAGATTACCAGTACCTTAACTCCCACACTATCCACGACTCTTACCTGCTACCCAACATCCCTCAGATGGTGGACAAGTTGTGTGAATCAAAATACTTCGCCAAGTTTGATGTGCGATGGGGGTTTACCAATGTAAGGGTAAAACCGGAAGACCAGTGGAAGGCTGCATTTTTAACACCAAGAGGTCTCTTCGAGCCCATGGTGATGTTCTTTGGGCAGTGCAACTTGCCTCCCACCTTCCAATGCTTCATGGATACTACGTTCACTGATCAGCTTCATAAGAGGCAGCAATGTGGTTATATGGATGATGTAGTAGTCCACGCCAAAACCATCCCTGAGTTGCGCAAATACATAAAGGAGTTTCTGGAGGTATGCAAAAGGGAATGGCTACACCTGAAGATCTCCAAGTGTATCTTCAAAGCCGAAGAGGTTGAGTTCTTGGGGATGAAAATCTCTCAAGGAAATGTTCAAACTGTGTCAGTCAAAACCGATGCCATTGAAAGTTGGCCTACTCCACATAATCTAAGGGATGTGCATTCATTTTTAGGCTTTTGTAACTTTTATCGCAGGTTTATCCCATCCTTCTCGCAAATTGCAAGACCCCTTCACAACCTGTCAAAGAAAGATACTAAATGGCGATGGAGTGAAGAAGAAAATGGTGCTTTTGAGAAAATCAAGTCATTGCTATGTTTGGCACCAGTTCTTCAGATTCCTGACCATCACAAGCCTTTCACCCTGTTTACAGATGCCTCCAAGGTTGGAACTGGGGCTGTGCTCGCGCAAAAGGGGCCCAATGATGAATGGCACCTGTGTCACTTTTTGTCCAAGTCATTAAAAGGTGCTGAACAACGTTACCAGGTCTTTGATCTGGAAATGCTCACTGTTATTTGCACGTTGGATGCCTTTCAGCATTACTTAATCTCCCTGGTAGAACCTACCGTGATCTTCATGGATCACAAGAACCTTACATACTGGTGTCACCCGCAGAAGTTAACTCCCTGGCAAGCAAGATGGCTCAACACACTCCAAGGATACCCTGTGCTGTTTTTGCACAAGCCTGGCAGGTTAATGGGTGTCCCTGATGCCCTGTCTCAACGACCTGACTATGGTGAAGAACCCACCATCACAGCTGCTGCCCTTCCCGATGCCATGTGGCTTGAAGGAGGGTGAATTGTGACAAATCCCATGCTTCTGTTCCCGACCAGATTCAAAATGCCGACATGGCCTTGGATCAACACTGCACAACAGACATGAAAAAGGTTGACCATTGCCAAAAGGGGATTTACGCCATATCTAAAGAGGTGTACAATCGTGCCATGAGCGAAATGCCAAAGGATAGTACCCTCTCCGAAGAAAATCCCAAAGTACAGAATGTGTCGGACAGAACGAAACAGTACAAGCAAAGACTCTACATCCCGCCAAAAATGCATAGACAATGCCTACACGACTACCATGATCACCTGGCCACTGGTCACCCTGGCATCAAGGCGATGTCGAAGAAAATGGTTAAAGAGGTTTGGTGGCCCAGAATGTGGAAGTCAATACATGACTACATGAAAGGCTGTCCAGTTTGTCAGGCCAACAAGGTCATCACTCACCTGATCATGCTGCCCATGACTCCAAATGATATGCCCAAGAACCCTTTTCCTTTCCAACAAATCTCAATGGACCTCATTACTGACCTCCCTGAATCAGAAGGCTATGACTCAGTTCTGACTATTGTAGATCAAGGGCTAACAAAGGCGGCAGTGTTCGTGCCGACAAACAAGACTGTTGATTCAGTGGGCCTCGCCTGCTTGTTCCAACAATATATCTATCAATGGTATGGACTTCCCGAATTGGTCATCTCTGATCGAGGTCCGCAGTTCGCATCTGCCTTTATGAAAGAGCTGTACAAGTCACTCGGAATCAAAGCAAAGCTATCCTCTGCCTATCACCCTCAGACAAATGGAGAAAGCGAGCATGTAAATCAAGAACTCGAGACCTACCTATGCTGTTACTGCGCTGAACTGCCCAACTCTTGGGCTCGTAAACTCCCAGATGCTGAGTTTGCCCATAACTCACAAGTCCATTTGGTACATGGGCAAACCCCATTTTCATTGCTGTACGGTTTTGATCCCTCTCCTTATCCTGTCACCCATACCACTGCTGCCCCGTCAGTTGATGATCGGCTCCAGTCTCTTGTGATCAATCGCAACATTGCCCAGCTCAGCCACCAATGGGCACAGGATGTGATGCGATCAAGATCGAAGGGGACGTACACCAAGCCCAAGGAAGGTGACCAGGTTTGGTTAGATTCAGGCAACTTGTGCACTCAGGGACAATTGTCGAAAATAGAACCAAGACATTTGGGACCATTCCCCATCGTTGAGGTAATATTGCCAGTAGCTGTCAAACTAGGTCCACCGCCCACCTGGAAGGTACACCCAGTTTTCCACACTTCCTGGATCTACCCATTTACCAAAACTGCCGAGTATGGAAGTATGCCCCCACCTCCTCTTCCCAATTTGGTAGACAACAAAGTTGAATGGGAAGTGGAGATGATACTCAACCACTGGAGCAAGGGGCACAGAAAGGGTCACAAGTACCTTGTTAAGTGGGTTGGTTTCCCTCATCCCTCTAACACATGGGAGCCAGAGGAGAATATAAAAGAGCACACGGAAGAGGTGCTCGAACAATACAAACTCACCTGTCACCTCAACTAAATGGCAAGCCCTCGCTCTGTTAACACTGAAAACCCTGGTTCCGACTACTTTGATTATGACGACGCTACCCTTGCCTCTGAGTTCACTGATGACTACATGGAGGTCTCCACAACCTCTCCCCCATACTCCCCCTCCGGTTCATTTCCCCTCCCACATGAACTACCCAGCTATCCGCTCGCTGGAAAGAGTATGTCAACTGACAATGAGACTTCCACCTCATTTGAACCCTTTTCTGATGCCTCCAGCTTCTGCCCACTCAGGAGCCTCACAATATGCCGCATGAAGCCCAACAAGGGCAAAACCCAAGCAAGACCCCCGACACTGATGCCTTCCATCCCCCTCATTGATCGACTCTCAGCCACACCCTACGATGATGAACCTTTTGGTGGACAAAAACAAGATGACTACTGACCGTTACCTGCTCTACCCCTCTCTGAGTCCATTCCATGCCAGCATGTATCAACTGGTGCAGGGTCTTCTGGCTCTCCCATCATTGAACCAACAACCCCAGTCGTCATCGTGGAACCCATGATGGCACAGTTCTTTGACTATTGTTGGCTGCTTACGAAGTACAACCCAGGGGACCCACTCATCAGGGTCACACGAGAACAAGAGCAATGTCTATGGCTGTTGTGTCAGATCTTCCGAGGATCAGATGTAGTAGCTTCCTATGTTCCAAAATTCCTCGACATTATGGTAAAAACCTCCGACTCCACTGGCAATGCCACCTTCCTGGAAAACACCCTCCATGCTGCAATCTCCGCCATGGGCGAAGTTCAGATTGATATTGTCCAGATCCTGCACCAAGATCTCGGACCTGTTGTCACTGGTTCCTTTTGCCACTCTATGGCTGATAGACCCAGACAAACCGGTTTGGATGTCTTATGCCAAGTGGCTGCTGTTGCAGAGAGAGGAGGATCAGGATTTCATAAGGTACACTCAACACTGCCCACTGAACGGCAGTCCTTCCAGGAACTGTCGTGGACCGCCCCTGAACCCACAAGAGACAGCCTGACTAGCGGAGTTGACCCAACATGGCTATCCATCCCTGATGTTAAGGTCGAGACACCTCCTCCGGCCTTGGAATTGGAAGAATGAACAAAACAAAGGGTCTTCCAGCAGGCTGCTGTCGTCCTAGCCAGGAATTCAACCACCGGTGCTACTGTCTTTGATTGGGAAGCATTCCTTGACAAGTCATGTGAAAGCACTTGGGGAATCACTGATCAAAAACCTTATAATGCAATTCACACGCTGAATCCATTCCCTGCCGCTCTGTTTATCGTCCTTGAACTCAAGGATAAATTATGCTTCTACCTTGGTGGTCAAATCCAGGTCCCCTCCAACCATCCCCTCTGCATCTACACCTGCTATGATTGTGGCTATTTGGGCCACTGGTCTTGTGGTCATGGGGCAGGTTCTCACTGGTTGGATCCTCAACATGCAGCCGCTGTTTACCCATTTGGACTGCCTGTCTCCCAACTGTCGTCCCCTTTTTCCTTGTCTCCCACAGCCTCCTCCTCCAGCCATCGTTCGACCTTGCTGCATACCCACCGACCTCGTTGACCAGGAGCTTGCCGCCCTTGAAGGGGGGGTGATGTTATGCCTCGACCCAGCTCCTTCCATTTCCAGACTGGAGCTCTGGGTATGTGCATTTGGTCCCACCATTGCTGTCGTTGTTGGCTGCTCTATTGTCACTATCCTCATCGGCGTCCAGGTTATACTTAAACACCAGCCCACTGGCCTCTATCTCTGGTAACCGATCTTCGATCGGTACCTTTCATCTCCCTTCCATTGGGCATAACCCCGACTCCATATTCAGATGTGTCATATGCCCTTCAACAGGGCTTGTGTCTCCTCTTGATGTTCATGTCCCACTTTCTTCTTTTGACTCATCCTTGGTTTGGTGTCTGTCTGTACTATAGCTGTGCATTGCTGCACATTGTTCCCCCTTTGCTACAAGCCCACTCTGTGTGCTTGCTCCCATTGGTTCCCAGTTCTGTATGTACCTTATGACTTGTGCCTGTTTACCCTAATCAGATGTGCCCATGTCCCATCCTTACTGTACATGCTATGTGCCCATTCTTAGTGGGCCTTGGACATTGTTTCACTTGGGCTCTAAGCCCATACAGCTTGCAGTATATATAGAGTTACTGTATCGCTGTATTTCCTTAACTTTTTGCTACTTTGCAAACTCCCACATTTATCTCCATTCTTTGGTGATACGAGTGCGAGAGCCAAGGGTGCTCAAAGTCTCTATGCACTGAAGTACCCACTATCTTGCATATTAGTTGCTACACCATTCTTCGGTGCTTTGAGTGACTAGTGATTTAGTTTTATTATACTGCTCTTACGTTGCTACACCTTTATTAGGTGCTTCGAGCAACACATGGCATAACAAAAAGCTGGGCCAAGCCTTCAAGCCAGGGCTTTAGTGGCTGTGCAATAGTTACTTAATATGGTACTAGAATTCCTGCAACAGATGAGTTACTGACACAAATAGACGGAATTAGAAATGCAGAAGACTCAGAATGTTATGTCTCCACTGCTAGATGCTCATTGAAGGATATCTTGACTCACCTTGGTTTGGCTTCAAAGATGCATTATTTTCATGCTCTGTGGCTGATACCAAGCAACCTCTAGGTAGACCCACCTTCTCTTGCTACCTCCAAACTCATATGCATGTTTTCTTGCAAGCCATCACACTGAATCTCTTGCAAATAGTGGCCCTAGGACTACTTGACTAGACCTTTCCTACAGTATATTTTTTGTCATGTTTGCCTCAGTGCATGCAGAGATATTGCCCATTTTCTGGTGGAAGGTACTGTACAATGAATCTTGGCATAGCTAGGCATTGAGTGCATCATTTTTCCTATTTCTGCATTCTCCCATCTCCCCTTGATGTCCTCTACCATCTTCTGAGTTTTTGTAGAATTTTGCCTAGCAGTTGTACCTTGATGCACCACCTCTCCCCCTGCCTCTGTGCTTGTACTGCATTTTCTCCTGAGCAGTTGTGCTGAACCTCTTGGTTTTCTAGGACATGATTATACTCAAGTAGACCTTCCTTTAGGTATATTTGTTGTCACTATTGCCCCAGTGCACCTGGAGATATTGCCCTTTTTCTGGAGAAAGGCCCTGTAGGATGACATTTGGAAGATCTTGGGGCTAGGTGTGCATTTTTTTGTTGTAAGACTAATGAAGGTGAGGCTAACCAAAGGAAGGACTACTGGTAATCAGTATAACAAGTGTAGGTATGAAATAATTAATCTCACCTCAGGTGTCATGTGGTGTTAGCTAACATGTGCTTGTTCAAGGCATGAGCTGATGCACACTGGTAGCCTTTTGACTACATAAGATGAGAAGGAGGGAATAGGTGGACTAACTAGACTCCTGTATAGTAGGCCTCTTCCAAATATATGCAGCAGTGACATGTAGATATACTGCACAGGGACACCCTTTATATCCTACAGTCACAGGTGACACTCTACCTAAGTGTCATGAAGTGGAGTTATTACCTGCCTAGAGGCAGAACCAGTATTGCTTCAAAGGGAGCAAGGTTGGACTGAGAGCAAAGGAAGTTTTTATAGAGGGAAGTCCTCTACCTTTATGTGGTAGGATACCTCATAGCAAAAGTACAAGGAGCTTGAGTTGGATCTGGGGGGTTTATATACCCTCCAGCCAACCAGCTTAGTAATAGTACTTTAGTTGTACAAGGTATAGGCAAACAGGAAGGCAAAGACACAAACAAGACAGACTTTGGTGTGTTGAGTCATGCTGAGTCAGGATGACTTGCAGTATGAAAGACAACCACAGGTCATGAAAGAAAACCCCTGTGATGTGATGCAGCAGGTCACATGCATGGGAAGACAAACATGTAAACAAGAAGGAAGATGAGATCCTCATTGGGGTCTCACTTCTCATGAAGTGTACAAGGTAAATGTAAAAGGAATCATACATAAGTGGCTGTCAGGTCATAAATGTAAGTCCATACACATGCCCCTGAGGTGGGTGGCAGTGTGTAAGTGAGGCATGTGCAGCATGCGAGAAGGGGAATGATGGGCAGTGGTGACAGACCTGCAGATGGACATGGAAAGGGGAGAAAACAGGGCATGACATCACCCCCCCCTTGAAGAAGTGTAACAACCTCATTACAGAGAGTCAAAGTCATTGAATGGGAGGTCAGGTGCAGGATCAAAAATTGGAGCTGGGCTTGGACTTCTTAATAGGATATCCATTAGGGTTAGTCCAGCAAGAGCCTTTTCTGAGTTTGCACAACCAATGTCCAAGATGTTGACAATCAAGGCAGGTGTGCTTGTAGAAGGGATGGGTAGGGTCGAGGGGGATGCATCCTCCAAGTTTGAAATGGAGTTGGTTAATAGCAGTGATGGGGTAGAACAAGTGGTTGGGCAGTTGATCTGTGGTTTTCATAGCATTGAATATATTGAGCATCCACCACTTGTGGTGGTTGAAGATGTCCAGTAAGAACTCTCTCCACCTTTCAACTCATTCTTCATGGATCTAAGTGTCTTTGCATTGTTCTCCAAGGATTTGTGCAGCAATGTTGAGGAACTTTCAAGCCACTGCTTCCTCTTTGTCTTGATGTGTCAAGTTCAGGCCTACTCTGATGGTCCCTGACACTCACAGAGTGTTATGCCTCGACCTGGCTCCTTCCATTTCAGGACTGGAGCTCTGGGTACACACCTTTGGTCCCACCATCTTCGTCGTCATTGGATGCAGCATCGTCACTATTCTCATTGGCATCCAGGTTATTCTCAAACACCGGCCTGCCGGACTCTATCTTTGGTAATCGATCTTTGATCAGTTACTTACTTACTTCCTTTCATTGGGTGCAACCCCAACACCATATTGGGAAATGCCTTAGGCCCTTCAACAGGCCCTCGTCTCCTTTATGTGTCTGTGTCCCATTTCTCTTCTTTGACTCATCTTTGGTTTGCTGCCCACTTGTACTATAGCTGCGCACTGCTGTGCATTGTTGCCCTTCTGTCACAAGCCCACTCAGTGTGCTGGCTCTCATTGGTTCCAAGTTCTGTATGTACCTTAAGCCTTGTATCTGTTTACCTTAATCGGGTGTGCCCATGTCCTGTTCTTACTGTACATGCTACATGCCCATTCTTAGTGGGTCATGGACATGTTTCCCTTATGGCTATATTGCCTATACAGCTACAGTATATATAGAGCTACTGTACTGCTGTATTTCCTTAACTTTTCACTACCTTGCAACTTGTCACATTTATTTCCATTCTTTGGGGATACGAGTGTGCCAACCAAGGGTGCTCAAAGTCATCATGCACTGAGGTACCCAGCTATTTTGCTCCTATAGTTGCAACACTGTTCTTTGGTGCTTCGAGTGACTAGTGATCTAGTTTTATTATTCCACTCTTACATTGCTACACCTTTGATTAGGTGCTTCGAGCAACCCATGGCATAACAAAAGCGAAAAGTTTAAATTGCAGCTGTGACCATTTTTCAGACATGACAACTGCTATTCCTCTCCATCTCAGAACTGCGCCTTCGCTAGTCTGGCTATTGTTTAGCCTGGAGGACTAGTGTCTTACCTCGTTCCATTTATAATGAACTAACCTTTTTAGGTTTGCTGCATCGTTGGAACTGGTACTCCCTTACGTGTCTGCCTTTCTGCTGGATTACCACGTCTGTGGGCTGAATATCTGGCAACCCTACCTTACCATCGATCAACCACTTCTTTTCTGGCATTGTGTCGACTTATCCCTCTACCTTTTTGAGCTCACCTTATTGTTTGCCCAAGGTGTCGTCCAGGCTGCCTCCTCTGCCACCTCCAGACTCTTCAAGTCCACTTTCACTAAAAGGCAAGCGTCGAGCTCCCCCACAACCTCTATCCCACAAGTACTCTCTGCATAAACCTACCAGAAGCCTGTACAAATATCACTACCTGGACCAACCTTGTTTGTTGACTCCTCCATCCTCCCTTCACAACCCAGCTATCTTGGGTGCTTACCGAGAAAATGAGCCAGAGTCAGAAACTGACGTTGAGCTGTTGACCTTTGACAATAAGTCCGACTTAGGATCTATTGTTGGAGATACTCACGTTCCAGACATTGATGAAGAAAATCTTATCCATGTCATGTCTCATGCTACTGAAGGATTGAATCTCAGATCAGGATCCAGATCTGGGCAGGAAGCCATGAAGCCCTCTTCCAATCAAACTCCACTGTTTAATTGCAAACCGACCACAAAAGAAATTGAAGAACTCCGTGCTAAGTTTGCCACGTCCATGTTCATCAATATCCATGCAACAAAGCCTAATGGAGGCTGAGAATTTAATCTTAACAAGCCACACATCTATAACAGCAATCATGACCTCTTCTTTACCTGGATCATGCAGGTTAAAGGCTATCTTCAAATTAATCAGCACGTGTACACTTCTGACCATCTGTGGATCGGATTGACCCTGTCTTTCATGACAGAAGGATCTGCTGCTGCTTTCACTGAGGTCTATATTAACAAACATGACCAAAGTGGCCACCTCAAATACAAGGATGACTGGGACCAGTTTGAAGCTCGTCTTCACATGACTTTCATCTTGGGAAACCTGGAACACAAGGCCCAGATTGAACTTGTAATGCTTACACAAGGAAATGATCTGTTTGAAACTTACATCTCTTGGTTCCTATCCATCTTTAATCACACTGGCTACAATGACGACAACTTCAACAGCGTGATATTTTTCGGACAAGGGCTGAGGAAAGAAGTCCACGATTGGGTTCTTGACCATAAGGAACCTTGTACCGTCTTGGACTGGATCACCTATGCCAGACAAGCAGTAAGCAAGATTGAACAAAAGAAAACCCTTGACAGGAAGAAAGCTGGAGAAAGTCACCCATCTCTGTGCTATCTCTACCCATCTCATCCCTCTAGGGATCCTAATGCAATGGATGTCAATAGGAGACATCAGAATGGCAAGGAAAGGGGCAGAAGCCATGTATGATTGGTGCACTGTTTTAATTGTGCTGAAGAAGGGCACTTCAGCAAGGACTGTCCAAAGCTGAAGAGGAAAAGTGTTAAGGAAGTAGATGTGGAAGAAGAAGAAGTTGAGAATAAGAGGTCTAACCCTTCCAAAGAAAAGGGTTTTTAAAGGGGCATTCTGAGTTTTCCTCGTGCAGTTTGCCCAGACCTAAAGATGTTTTGAGTGCTCATGTTTCCTGTAACAGTATCACTGATGAATCTGAAATGTGTGCTCAGTTGATTTATGGAACACTTGAGCTTCTCAACTACAAAAATATGAGGATACCCGCCACTATTGACAGTGGTGCCAAAGTAAATCTAATAGGAGCCCAGCTAGTGGCAAAGTTAAAGCTCAGGACCTATCCAGTAAAATGGACCTGGGATATTATGGCCTTTGACAGAAATGTATGGTATACCATCAAGAAGAAGATCTTTTTAAAATGCCACAACATAGTAAAACCTGCACACAAGTTCCAAGTACTGTGCTATGTTGGACCGATGGAAAAGGATCACTTGATCCTAGGGATGCCATGGCTTAAAAAGGAAATGCCAATTGTCAATTGGCAAACCCATAGGGTGGTTGGATGGGGTGGTTCCCCGGATGAGCAACCACTGAAGAAAACCAAGGTTGATACACATGAGGACAAGAATGCCTCTGTAAATCGCATGACTATTTCGATGCAACTCGAAGTGAATGCCAGACCCCACAAGGTTCCAGACCTCCTGAAAGAATACACTGACTTTGCCGAAGTATTCTCTGAAACCAATATTCCACTACCCCACTTTTGAAAAGGGCTAGACCATGAAATCAAAACTAAGGAAGAGTTTCGGAAAGACAATAAAAAGCTGATGAAGAAGGCAACTTTATATCTGATGTCGCCAGAAGAACTCAAGATCCTTGATGAGTTCATTGATGAAAATCTGAGCTGCAGAAAAATAGTACCTTTGGATTCACCAACGTCAGCTCCCATGTTCTTTGTATCAAAGAAAGATGGTAGTAAGTGTTTGGTCCAAGACTACCAGTATCTCAACTCCCATACAATCCATGACTCATACCCTCTGCTGAACATTCCACAGATGGTAGACAAGCTATGCGAGTCAAAGTATTTTGCCAAGTTTGACATGTGATGGGGGTTTACTAATGTCAGAGTAAAACCGGATGACCAGTGGAAGGCAGCATTTTTGACACCAAGAGGTCTCTTTGAGCCCACAGTGATGTTCTTTGGGCAATGCAATTCGCCACCCACCTTCCAATGATTTATGGATACAATGTTCGCAGATCAACTACACAAGCATCAGCAGTGTGGATATATGGACAACGTCATAGTCCATGCTAAAACCATCCCCGAACTTTGAAAGTACATTAGGGAATTTCTTGAAATATGCAAAAAGGAACAGCTGCACCTGAAGATATCAAAGTGTATTTTCGAAGCAGAAGAAATTGAGTTCTTGGGAATGAAAATTTCCAAAGGAAACGTTCAAACCATATCGGTCAAAACTGATGCCATAGAGAGCTGGCCCACACCGCAAAACTTAAGGGATGTGCATTCGTTTTTAGGGTTTTGCAACTTCTATTGCAGGTTTATCCCCTCCTTCTCGCAAATTGCGAGACCTCTTCACAACCTGTCAAAGAAGGATACCAAGTGGCAGTGGAACAGTGAAGAAAACGATGCTTTCGAAAGTATCAAGTCATTACTCTGTTCTGCACTGGTACTCCAAATCCTGGACCACTGCAAGCCCTTTGCTCTGTTCACGGATGCCTCCAAGGTCGGCACAGGGGCCATACTTGCCCAAAAGGGACCTGATAATGAATGGCACCCCTGCCATTTCCTCTTGGTGTCGCTAAAGGGAGCTGAACAGTGTTACCAGGTCTTTGACTTGGAAATGCTTGCTGTCATTTGTGCATTGGATGCCTTCTGGCACTATCTAATTTTGCCAGTAGAACCCATGGTGATCTTCACGGATCACAAGAACCTCACCTATTGGCGCCACCCGCAGAAGTTGACCCCTCGGCAAGCATGTTGGCTCAATACTCTGCAAGGCTACCCGGTCCTCTTTTCCCACAAACCTGGCAAGCTTATGGGGGCCCCTGATGCTCTCTCTTGATGACCCAATTATGGTGAAGAACCTGCTGTCACAGCTGCTGCCCTCCCTGATGCCATGTGGCTTGAAGGGGGGGTGAATTCTGACAATTCCCATGTTCCTACCTCTGGTCAAACTCAAAACACTGACATGGCCTCAGATCAATGCCACATGATGGAAGTGAAAAAGGTTGACCATTGCCAAAAGGGGATTTACATCATCTCGAAAGAGGTATACAATCACGCTACAAGCAAAACACCAAAGGACGATACCCTCTCCGAAGAAAATCCTGAAGTTCAGACAGCTCTGGATGGAACAAAAAGATACAAGCAAAGACTCTATGTGCCACCGAACACGTGAAAACAATGCTTACATGACTACCACAATCACCCAGCCGCCAGTCACCCTGGCATCAAAGTGATGTTGAAGAAGATGGTTAAAGAGGTTTGGTGGCCTGGGATGTGGAAATCCATATGAGACTATGTGAAAGGCTGTCCTGTTTGTCAAGCAAACAAGGTCATAATGCACCTGATCATGCTGCCTGTCACTCCAAATGATATGCCCAAGAACCTGTTGCCATTCCAACAAATATCAATGGACCTTGTCACCGATCTGCTGGAGTCAGAAGGCTATGACTTGGTTCTTACAGTAGTGGATCAAGGGCTCACCAAAGCAGCTGTGTTTGTGCTGACAAACAAAACCATTGACTCAGTAGGCCTCGCCTGCCTATTCCAGCAGTATATCTATCAGCAGTATGGACTTCCTGAATCGGTCATATCCGATTGAGGTCCACAGTTTGCGTCCGCATTCATGAAAGAGTTATACAAGTCCCTCGGAATTAAGGCAAAATTGTCCTCCACCTATCATCCTCAGACCAATGGAGAAAGTGAGCGCATCAACCAAGAACTCGAAATGTATTTGTGCTGTTACTGCGCTGAATTGCCCAACTGGTGGGCTCATAAACTCCCTGACACTGAGTTTGCTCACAACTCGCAGATCCACTCGGTACATGGTCAAACCCCGTTTTCGTTACTTTATGGCTTTGATCCCTCCCCTTACCCAGTCACACGTACCACCACTGCTCTGTCAGTTGATGATCAGCTTCAATCCCTTGTGATCAATCGCAACATTGCCCAGCTCAGCCACCAACAAGCACAGGACGTGATGTGATCAAGATCGAAAGGAACATACATTGAACCCAAAGAAGGCGACCAAGTATGGCTAGACTCAGGGAACCTATGCACTCAAGGACAGTCATCAAAATTAGAACTGAGACATTTGGGCCCTTTTCCCATCATTGAGGTAGTATTGCCAGTGGCCGTCAAATTGGGCCCACTGCCCACTTGGAAAGTGCACCCAGTCTTTCATACATCTCAGATCTATCCATACACTGAAACAAATGAATATGGAAAAGTGCCTCCACCCCCTCTTCTGGATTTGGTTGATGATGAAGTTGAATGGGAAGTGGAGATGATACTCAACCACTGCAGCAAGGGGTGCAGAAAGGGTTGTGAGTACCTTGTAAAGTGGGTCGGTTTCCCACATTCTTCCAACACATGGGAACCAGAGGAGAATATAAAAGAGCATGCTGAAGAAGTGCTTGAACAATACAAACTCGCTCGTCATCTCAACTAAATGGCAAGCCCCTGCTCTGTCAACACCAAAAACCCTGGGTCAGATTATTTTGACTATGATGATGCTACCCTTGCCTCCGACCTCACTGATGACTACATGGAGGTCTCCACAACCTCTCCCTCACACTCCCCCTCTGGTTCATTTCCCCTCCCACATGAACTACTCAGCCATCCACTCTCCAGAAAATCAACAACAACCGACAACAAGACTTCCACCTCATTTGAACCCATTTCTGATGCCTCCGACTTCCATCTGCTCAGGAGCCTCATGCTATGTCATACCAAACCCAACAAGGGCAAAGCCTGGCACCCACCTCCCACGCCAATGCCCTCGATCCCCCTCATTGATCGACTCTCAGCTGTGCCCTACAATGATGAACCTTTTGGTGGACAAAGCCAAACCGACCGCCAACTGCTACCTGCTTTACCCCTCCCCAAGTCCATTTCATGCCAGCACATACCAGCCAGTGGAGGGTCTTCCATCCCTTCCCCTGGACCAGCAACCCCAGTCGTTGTCATGGAACCCACAACAGCACAGTTCTTCAACTATTGTTGGCTGCTTATGAAGTACAACCCAGGGGACCCACTTGTTGGGGTCACATGAGAACAGGAGCAATGTTTATGGCTGCTGTGTCAGATCTTCCAAGGATCAGACATAGTAGCTTCCTATGTTCCAAAGTTCCTTGACATCACCATTAAAACTCCTGACTCCACTGGCAATGCTACTTTCCTTGAGAACATGCTCCAGGCCACCATCTCTGCAATGGGTGAAGTCCAATATGACATTGTCCAGATCCTCCACCAAGGTCTCGGCCCCGTTGTTGCTAGTTCCTTTTGGTGCTCTATGGCTGGTTGACCTGGAAGAACTGGTCTGGATGCCTTATGCCAGGTGGCTGCTGCTGCAGAGAGAGGAGGATCGGGATTTCATAAGGTACACTCAACACCACCTGCTGAATGGCAGTCCTTCCAGGAATCATTGTGGGATGTTGCTAAGCCAACAGGAGAGTGCTCGACTAGTGGAGTTGACCCAGCATGGTTATCTGTCCCTGAGGTTAAGGTCCAGACACCTCCTCCAGCCCCAGAATCGGAAGAACAAACGAAACAAAGGATCTTCCAGCAAGCTGCCATCATCCTAGCAAAGAATTCGACCACTAATGCCACTGTCTTTGATTGGGAAGCATTCCTCGATAAAGCATGTGAGAGCGCCTGGGGAATCGCCGATCAAAAACCTTACAATGCAATTCACATGCTAAATGTTTTTCTGCCCTCACCATTCATTGTCCTCAAACTGGAGGATAAATTATGCTTCTATCTCAGTGGATGAATTCAAGTCCCCTCTGACCACCCTCTACATGTCTACACCTGCTACAACTGTGGCTACATTGGTCACTGGTCTTGCAGTCATGGGGCAGGTTCTCACTGGATGGATCCTCAACATGCAGCTGCTGTTTGCCTGTTTGGACCACCAGTCTCCCAACCATCTTCCCCTTCCTTGTCTCCTGTCACATCCTCCTCCAGCCGTCATTCGACCTCGCTGCATACCCTCCGAACTCGTCGACCAGGAGCTTGCCACCCTTGAGGGGGGGTGATGTTATGCCTCGACCTGGCTCCTTCCATTTTGGGACTGGAGCTCTGGGTATGCACCTTCGATCCTGCCATCTTTGTTGTTGTTGGATGCAGCATCATCGCTATTCTCATCAGCATCTGGGTTATTCTCAAACACCAGCCTGCTGGACTCTATCTTTGGTAATCAATCTTTGATCAGTTACTTACTTACTTCCTTTCGTTGGGTGCAACCCCAACACCATATCAGGAAATGCCTTAGGCCCTTCAATGGGCCCTCGTCTCCTTTATGTGTCTGTGTCCCATTTGTCTTCTTTGACTCATCTTTGGTTCACTGCCTACTTGTGCTATAGCTGTGCACTGCTGTGCATTGTTGCCCTTCCATCACAAGCCCACTCAGTGTGCTGGCTCTCATTGGTTCCAAGTTCCATATGTACCTTAAGCCTTGTATCTGTTTACCTTAATTGGGTGTGCCCATGTCCCATTCTTACTGTACATGCTATGTGCCCGTTCTTAGTGGGTCATGGACATGTTTCCCTTATGGCTATATTGCCTATTCAGCTACAGTATATATAGAGCTACTGTACTGCTGTATTTCCTTAACTTTTCGCTACCTTGCAACTTGTCACATTTATTTCCATTCTTTGGGGATACGAGTGTGCCAACCAAGGGTGCTCAAAGTCATCATGCACCGAGGTACCCAGCTATTTTGCTCCTATAGTTGCAACACCGTTCTTCAGTGCTTCGAGTGACTAGCGATCTAGTTTTATTATTCTGCTCTTACGTTGCTACACCTTTGATTAGGTGCTTCGAGCAACCCACGGCATAACACAGAGGCCATGGGGAGAGTATGGAGATAGACTGACATGGGCTGATGCTTGGCTGATGAGGGCTGACAGGAAGTGATGCTGGCCAAAGGGTGGCTGACAGTCATGACAGAGGTTTGGGAGAGGGTGTCAGGTTCAGCTTGTGCACTGCCCCCTTGTACAAGCCCAGCCCTTGGATTTCAAATAGAGAGAGAAGTCAGGGGGAGTCTGACAGAAGACAGAGGAGGCTGGTCAAGAACTGCAGAGAAGGGAGAACTAAATTGATATTCATACTGAGGGGACACTGCTGAGCACAGCAGGCTTATATACAGTTGGCATGCCATTGAGGCAGTACAGTATTGGAACATCAGAACTAACATATGGGGTACAGTAAATTTTCCAGGGGTAAGAAGTGTCAGAAAACTTTAGTTGGGGAATGGTACATATGTATGATGGAGGTGAACTATGGGACAAAGAAGAAATATCTAAAAGGAATGGTATGGATGGAATGTCTTTGGAGTGCTCACCAATAGCCAATCAGAAGACAGGCCAAAAGCCTAAACAAGTAGTGACCCTGTGCTGAACCATGCAGTGTGGTAGCTGTGCTGTGCCTAGACCAGCCTGCTGACCCAAAAGGAAGGTGACCCCTAGGTGATGGGAGGGTGTCAGCTGACTGAGGGGCACCTGACACATGGTGGTCCTGACAGAGTCCAACAGGGTCTGACAGTGGGTTGGGCAGGAATGCACCATACAGGTGCTAGAGCAGGCAGGCAGGTGTGGAGCAGTGTGGTGAGGGACCATTGGTACAGGGAGAGGTCCAGGGTATTACTGAACAGAGGTACAGGCATGACATGATGCTTGCACTTGTGGACCCAGCTGACTCCTGGAACAGACTCTTCTTTATCCAGTGACTCCCTTTTAACAGTTGAAGGTACACTCTTTTCTGCCCTGACATTGCTAGTTGCTGTAGATATGTCCATTTGGCTTGAGTGTATGCTCCCCAAACCTTGCCTCAGCCAACCTTGAGACTCTGGTTGTTTTGAGTTACTTTGATTTGTTCCACAACCAGTGGACAGCAGGCAGTCAAGTCCAGAAACTCTCTTTCCTTCTGAAGATGACAGACCATTTTCAATGGCTCATTTGTCAGTGGATCTGAGGGTTTCTGTAGGACAGGGAAGAGTTTTGGGCAGAGTTGCATGAAAGCTCTGAAAGGAGCTGATAAGAGAGGGGCCAAAGTGGATGTGTATGACATTCATGAGGGAACAGAGCATGGACTGGATTTCTTTGACATTCTTCATCCCTTCCATTTCCATAAACACTGTACCAGCTGAGTGTTCTTCAACAACCATGTCACCAGCCTTTAGGATGTTGGCAGTGCATTTGGCAGTGATGCTGATACTTTGGTAGATTTGATGCAACATCTGGAAATAGTCATGGTAATTCCCAAGGTCCCACCCAGTTGCTCCCACTGCTCAAACCCTTCAAACACCTGCACATAGCCTTCATATTCCTGTGGGTTGCACAGGAGGCCAAAGGGCACACATTTGGATCTAGGTGCATGGGGGAGCAGGGCTGCAGTTGGTTGGTGACCACCTGCTGCTTCATGGGATGATGACCCAGATGGGCCTGGTGTAGGTGGTGGGGTGTTGCAGATCTGTTGGTACATGGGTTCAGGGTATGGATGGGTTTTGGGGGTTTTGGGAGGTGCCTTTTGTTTTCCCTTGGAGAGGTAATGAATATTGAAAGAGGAGTGGGGGTTGAGTGGTACAGCATGTTGGCATCAAGAAGGGATTCAAAGGTGTCTGTGGGTGAGACACAGAGTTGTGAACACAGGGGGGATAATGAAGAGAAGTTGTAGTCAGAGTCATAGGATACTGGGGTGTCCAAGAGGTATTCATTTGACTCAGAATTGTATCCATTGAGATTGAAAGAAGACATGAGTAGGGAACTTGGGGGGTTTTTTGATGTTGAGTGGATTTGCAAGTGGGTTGAGGATGCTCTGGGGGCTTATGGTGATGGCTTTTATACTCTTTGAGGATCTCCTCTGCATTGACCAAATTGGACTCAGGCTCCCATGTATTGCTGGCATGTTTAAACCCACTCCACTTGACCAAATAACACATATGTGTTCCTCATGACATCATGACTTCCTTGTGGTTAAGAATAGCTTTGATTTCCCATTACAGGGACATCATCCACTAATTCTGGAAGCAGCAGTGGCAGTGCAGGGCCATATTTGGGGGTTTTGATAAATGGGAAGATCTGAGACATGTGGAATACCAGGTGTACCTGCCAATGGGACAATAGGTCCAGTTCCATGGTTATGGGACTCAGGGTCTTCTTGGTCTGAAAGGGGCTGATGCAACATGGTGCAAGTTCTGTTGATTGGACATCTCATTTTAGGTCTCATACATTGAGCCAAACAAGATCACCTTGATGTGGTGGCATGTATGACAGCAGATCAGGGCCACTTTTTGCCATATGCTCTGCAGTTTTTTTTTTTTCTTTTTTTTCTGTATTTAAGTGCATGAGGGCATTAAGCCCTATGTTGCACTATTCTGAACATGTAATAGCTGACTTGGGCCCCCTGTGGCCTGCCCTACTCCACTGGTGCACAAATGCCCTGCAGGCAGGCCTATGGCCCCCTGGAGCCCTCTGTTCCTGCCAGCTGTTTTAGATGCCACACCTTGTGTGGTTAGAGCATCTGTCTAACCATTACTTTCTATCCTACAATTTCCCAGATACCTTGGGGTGAGGTGGGGCTGTGAAAGTTTTGTGAGCTGCTCTGCTCCATGTGACCCTGGCTATAGTTCTGAGTGCCAGCAGTGAGTTCTGACATTTGGCCAGCTGGCTGTGGGGTGGACTTGAGGTGGGTAGCATTTGGGGAGCATTGCAGAGTGGGGGCCCCAACTGTGGTGGGTGGGGGGTCTTGCTTTCAGCACATTGCCAGGGGTGAAGGGAGTGGTGGATGCATTTTGAGTCCTGCATGAGCATGCACTTGCCATTATTTTATGTTGAGGGGGTGTCTGCAGTGCACATTACTCCTGAATGGGTGGGGTGATTGGTATCTCACAGAATGTCATGCAGTCTCTTTGTTGCATTTATGTACCAGAGTATGTGAATTCTTGCTTCTGGTGAGTTGAGCAGGTAGGCAGTTTGCATGGCCTTCCATCCTAATGCCATGTGTAGCATGTGGCATTCTCTAGCATATCTTGGGCATTGGAACAGGTAATAGTGGACATTTTCTATGGCTGTGTTGTCACATTGCAGGCATGTTGGCAAGTCAGCTTATTTGATGTGGTGCAGATGCTGGTTGAGGGGGGTGTGCCCAGTGCATAGCTGTATGTACAAGCCAGCTTGTTTTTTGTAGAGTGTGCCTGCCAGGTCCAGGAACACATTGGATGGGAGGTCAGACATGATGTTGGTGTCATGTCTGTATCTTGGTGATTGTTTCCATTCCCTAGACCAAAGTGCAGCTAGCAGAGACTGTAGTTTTGTGGGTAGGCTGTATGTTGGGCTTGAGTTGTTCCTGTCTGACACTGCTGCCTTGGCTTCCTTGTCAGCATGTTCATTCCCTGCCATGTTCTTGTGTCTTGCTATCCAGCATACAGTGATATTGTCATAGGGGATTTTGCCCTCCCTCAGTACCTTACATAGGATTGTTCTGAAATGTGACAGTAGATAGTGTCCTGGTTTTGAAGTGGGCTGCTCACTGGAAAGTATGACTGCCTGGTTGTCAGCCAGGATGGGGGCTGGGTACATCACTTCATCCCCCATTGATAACAGATGAGCTGCCAGTATTTGCACTGTGGCCTCTGCCTCAAAGACAGTATGTTCCATGTCTGAACCTAGGTGGTACCTTAGGGTGGATATGTGTACTGAGTCCACAAATAGTGATGCCACTGTGCCTATGCATCTGTCTTGGCTGGATCCATCAGTGAAGATCATGGTGTGGTCTTCAAGGTTTCTGAAGTCATTGATAGCATTGTCTTTGTTGGCTGCTATGGCTGTGGTGTGTGTGGGGGGAGAGCTGGGCAAAGTTGGGCATGGGTGTATGGTTTTGATCTTATTAGGAGAGAGCCCTAGGTTGTGTGTGAGTTGGTGCAGAGTGGAGTGGTGTCTGTGCACATCCCTCTTTGCTACTTTGCATAGGAGAGGGTGGAGGGGGTGCTTGGCTGGTAGAGTGGCTAGCTGTAGTGAGGTGTTGTATATCATTCATTGGGGGAGAATGGGTGCTGGCTGGAGATTTGTGTGGGAAAAGAGGGAGTTGGTGGGTATGGAATGCATTGCCCCTGTGGCTGCAATGGCTGCTGTACATTGGATGGTGTTGATCCTTCTAGTGATGCAACTGAACCTTTCTTGGTCTTGGCTAGGTCAGATGTGTAGGTTGGGTGTATCCAGACACTTGCACTGTAGGTTATCTTGGGAACTACCATTGATTTGAATAGTTGGCACATTAGCTTGAGGGGGATACCCCAGGTTGTTGATGAGAGTCTGCATAGCAACATTGCATGCCTGGTTCCCTTAGCTATTGCATGGGCTGCATGTGATTTCCACTGAAGCTCATGGTTGAGCATGACCTCTAGGAAGTGGTGGGTAGGTGAGGGGTCTAACTCTGATGCTGCATAGGGTGATTGGAGTTCTTTGTCTTGACCTGCTCTGAGTGAAGTCCATCAGTGTGAACTTATTGATTTCAAAGTGGGAATTGTGCTTAATGGACCAATTGTAGGCTTCATTCTCCCTCTCCATTATGTTTGTCAGTGTTGCATGGGTGCTGATGAAGTCTTTGCCAATTGCTAGGATAGCAGTGTCATCTATGAAGGCTAGCATTAGCTCATTTTTGCCATTAGCTGTGTCCACCAGATCTGAGTTGTATATGACATAGAGTATCATGGAAAGTGGATCCCCCTGACTGATTCCATTGGTGATTGGGAACCATTTGGATTCATAGTTGTTGAAGCACAACTTGGTCTTTCTGCCTCTCAGTAGTCTCCCAGTGTAGTCAATGATGTCTTTTGGGAGTCTTTGCATTCTCATGTTGTGCAGCAAGTGGTCCATCACTGCATTGGGGAAGGCCCCCTCAATATCCAGGAACAGGGCAGAGATTACCTTGTGTTGTTGCCATGCATGTTTGATTGTTGCTTCCAGTAAAAGCAGCAAGTCTTCCATGGACTGGCCAGGTCATCCTCCAAAGTGTGTTCTGGGTGGTAGGTTGTGGGCTTCCAAGATGTATGAGATTCTCTCTGCCACTATGGCTGAGAGTATCTTGGCTGTAGTGTTGAGTAGGGCAATCAGACAGAACACTTTTGGTGTGGAGTAGTCAGGTTTGCCTGGTTTGCATAGGATCACCCTGATCAATTCCTTCCATGGTTCATAGCATGTGCAGAACATGAACACTGTGTTAAAAAGGGGGAGTAAGTAGTCTGATAGGCAGGGACAGCATTGGAAAACTATGTTAGCCACCCTGTCTGGCCCTGGGGCCTTGTAAGGGCTGAGCTTGTTGATCATCCATCACAGTTGTTCATCAGTAATATGGGCCCACTTTGCGACTGGTTCAGGGTAGATGTGAGCATCTGGCACTGATGACTGCATTAGTGGGGTGGGAAAGAGTGTCAAAGCCAGCAGACAGCTTTTATCTTCATTTGGGCTTGCTTTGGTAAAGTTGCCATTGCCATCAGCTCTGCATAATGTTGGGACTCTCATTTTGTTGCTGTCCCCTGCAGTATTGGAGATGTACCTGTTGGTGATCCAGAGGTCCATGTTGCTAGCTTCCTCCAGCCAGCTGCACCAGTATTCCATTTTTGCATCCCTCATAGCCTTCTTGTATTCCCTGGCCTTGGTTCTGCATAACCTGTGGCTGGTATGATCTGGTAGTGCTCTGAATGTGTATGAGGTTTTACTTAGCACCTTCAAGTTGTTTCTCAGCTTAGTGAGGTCTTTGTTCCACCAGTATTTGCAGTGTGGGTTGGGGCAGGTGTGGGGCACTTCAGAATCTATTGTTCACTGAAGGGCAAGGCTGATGCTGCAAGCTGATCTTTGGAACTCTTGTTTGCTTGCCAGGACTCTTGGTGGGCTGATTGAGTCCAGTTCTGCATTGAGTCTCTGGTTAAACTTTTCCCAGTCTACTTCTCTATAGTTCAGCATCAGTCAGGAGTTGAGTCTGGTTAAGATGGGGAGGTGGTCAGTATTGGGGCCCTGGTGCTCTGGGCAAGTTTTGCATGATATAAGTCATTCTGCCAGCAACTCTGTACAGAAGACATTGTCTGGGCATGTCCAGTTGCTGGTACTTGAGGACTTTGGGGTGGGTACATCCTTGGGCAGGGCTTGGACCAACCTGTAGTCAGCCACTAGGTTGAGTATTTTCTGTGCAGCTTCTAGGGCTGTCCCCATGAACAGGTGCCAGTTCTGCTCTTTGTCCCACAACAGATGGTGCCTGTTGAGGTCACCCAACCATATCATGTGGTCCTCTTCCCATGGCCAAACTGTGGCTATGTTCATGGCCAGGTACTGCCTGAGACCATCTACCATTCAATTGTGGGTACAGTCATTGTAGATGTTGAAGACTGTGCATGTCCCAGAGGATGTTCTGATCTTTACTACCACCACATCTGCCAAAGGGAAGTTGACCTGTTCCCAGGAGTTGGTGCTTATTGCTGTGTTTATGAATGTTACCACTCTTGGTCTGTCTCCTCACATGAGTTTGTTGGTGGGGTAGACCACTCTCCACTTGGAATTTGTCTTTGTGTTACCCAGTGTGTTGATGGGTGGTTCCTGGATGGCTACTATGTCCCATTCTGCTGCTAGAGTTGAATTGATTAGTGAGAACATTGCTATGTTAGAATTATTAAGATTTTGCTGCCATATTCTGAGCAATGTTAGCTGGGATTCTTGCTGGGGTTGTTCACTTCTGACATGTTGATTTCATCATTGAAGTGGATGAGAGTGGCAGAAGGGGAGAGGGGAGGGGCTGGGTTGGGGGGCAGGGGGTGGCAGTGCTGGTGGGACATTGGGGTGCTGCTGTGCCCTCCTCTTAGTCTTCTGGGGGGTCCCCTTTACCAAGTGTCATTTTGTATTGACATGACTTCTCCCAAGGTGGTTTGGCATAAGGTTCCAGAGGTGTTGGGTCTTGTTGGGTTCTGTGACATTGGGGGGTTGGTGGGGATTAGAGCCATTGTTGGGTATGGTGGGAGGAGAGCCTGGGTCCACAGTTCTTCCATGGGGAAGTAGAGAATGTTGTTCTCAGGAGTGTGTTCATCCAATGCATTGCAGCATTTCATGAATTCTGGGCATTTCCTATCAGAGCTGGAATGGGAGTCAGTCTGGCAGTTGATGCAATGGTGAGTTTGGGGGAAGGTGCATGCTGTGATGTGATGGTTGCCTACACAGGTTCCACAGGTGTCTTCATGGTGTGTGCATTCTCATGATATGTGGCTGAGGTGCTGGCATTTGAGGCATCTTGTAGGTTCTTTCTTGTCTTTGTGTGGATGTAGGTGATCCATCTGTATATACAGTCCATCCTTGAGGATCTTGTTTGCTGCCTCTGGGGTGGTCAGATTCAGAACAAGGATGACATGCACCACCCTTTGGTTCTTGCTTTGTTTCATGGGGTCTTTTACCCACTTGGTGGTCACTACTGTGTTTGCAGGTGCGTCACTCTCCTTTTCTATATCTTGCAGGGTTGCAGAGTCTGTTATATTGTGGAGATGGGGAAGAATGGGACTACCACATGATAGAGCCTGTCTTTCAACCTGATTTTTCCTCCTGGTTTGTTGATGAAGGTGGTTCTGTTGGTTGGGTTCCTTAACCAGTTGGCAGCTTCATGACTGTTCATTTTGAGTATTATGCCTTGAATTTGGAGGCAGGTGACAGATTTGAGTTGCAGCTTGGGGCTCTCTAGGGATTCTAATGTGTCCACAGCATTCATGAGTAACTTGATGAGGTCTTCTTTCTTCATGTCACCCTTGATGGTGGGATGGTCATGGTCTGGGTCCAGCAATATTTTCCTGTCTTTGATTGCTGCATGTGCCCTTGTGAGGTCGGTAGTCAGGTTTGCCAGGGGGGTGCAGTGGTGGGGGTTCCACAGTGTTGTGCTAACAGAGTGTTGTGGTGGGGAGATGGCATGAGGGTCTTCGCCAGTATCTTGAGGTAGATGATTGCCTCTTGGATGGAGGTGGTGTTGGAGGCCAGGGATTGGAGTTGCAGGTCTAATGTTGTGGTATCAGTATGAGAGCCATAATCTGTTACACACCCTGAGTTCCTGGGAATGCCATCTACTGTGGACTCCAGCTTTTGATTGGTATCCTTCAAGGAGTTGGCTGCTGAGAGGATTTTTGCAACCTGTGGGGAGATTGCTGCTACAAGTGAGTTTTCCAGTTTTGATGAGACATCTTTGATTACTGCCTGCATGGTGGCTGATGTGGAGAGCTCTTGGACTAGGTATGCTGTGGAGCATATCACTAAGCATACTGTTGGGGTAACTCCTTTCATGTGCATGATGTAGAAAAGGGCCTGGGATAAGTGTTCTGCTGTCATGGGTTCTCCTGGGACTGTGTATTGGATTTTGTCTAGAAAGGTTCTGGCCAAGATGGCATCACAGACACTCTCATCTTGGCTGTTAATGATTTCTGTGAGGGGGGTGGCACTGCTTCTAGTTGTTGGGTTGGTGTGTCTGCCATGGGGGGGTGGGGGTGCTGTTAGGCCCAGTCTCAAGGGCAGGCACCCCAGGTGCAACATTGTGACACAAAGTGTGGTACATTGTCCTTACTGCCTGGTGGACTATTTGCATTCTGTGTAGGTCTAATATACACTACTTTATGCCATAGTGGGTTGTGGCAGGCTCTATGGTCCTTTGGATGATGATGTTGGAGGCCAGTTTTTGGGGTCCTAGTCAGGTGCCAAGTGGAGCAGAGTCAAGAAGCATCTTCCAGTCTTCTTGTGGGTGATCAGGGTGGTGTCATGTGCCTGGGCTAGAGCTTCAAGTCTTTCCTCAACTTGTGGCACTTTTGATGCATGTACCAAGGGGTAGGGGTCCAGATTGTACCCATACAGAAGGTAGAAAGGAGTTTGGCCATGGGTTGAATGGATGTGGGAGTTGTGGGCAAACTCCATGAAAGCAAGGTAGTTGCTCCATTCATTAGGTTTTTTGGCACAGTACATCCTTAGATAAGTCTTGACATCTTGGTTAACATATTTGGCTTCTCCATTTGTTTGAGGATGATATCTGGATGAGTAATGAGGCTTGATGCAGAGTGCTTTATAAAGGTTTTGGGTGGAAGCACTAATGAACTGTGGGCCTCTGTCAGATATGATGGATTCAGGGATGCCATAGTGGGGATACATGTGTTTTAACCAAAGGTTGGCTAGACCTTCTGAGTCAATGGTTTTAACCATAGGGATAAGTTTAACAGCCTTGGTGAGGCCATGATTGATGATTGTAAGAATGGAGTTGTGTCTGCTAGAAGGCAGAAGGTCAGTGACAAAATCCATGGAGACTTGTTTAAGTGGGAGTGGGGTTGTAGATTTGATAGGTTGTAGGGGAGGCAGATGGTCATGGCAAGTGACTTTCAATGCTTGACAGGTTGGACAACCTCAAATGTACTCTCAGACATCCTTCCACATGCCAGGCCAGAAGCATTGCTTGTTAAGTGTGGCAGACATGGCTTTGATGCCAGGATGGCTAGCAGAAGGGTGATCATGGAAGTCTGACAGAGTTTGTTTCCAAGCCTTCAGAGGGACATAAAGACAACTGTTTTTGGTCTTGATACTGATTACCAGGTCTTCAGTAACTTCACTGTCACTAGTAGTGACATAACTTTGATTGGACTTAGACAAAGCCTTGATTTCATCAAAGACTCACTGCAACATGCAACAGATTCCTGGTTTACATTTGGTTTTGGGCTTGTTAGTGTTGTTAACCTTTGGGACTTTCACCATCAAGGCTGATGAGGTTGTGGGGTCAAAAGTTGGTTTTGAGGACATTTTGACCAGAGTGGGAAGGTTTTGTGTGGTTTCACCCCCCTCCTTTAGCTACATTGATGGTGGAAGGACTGTGGTTTTGACTGGTGTAGTGGCAGTGAATGAAGGATTATGGGAAAGGGTGCTGGGAACAATCATGCATCAACCAGGATTGTGTTTAAATTTGAGCAGGAAGCCTTGAATATATGCTGAAGAGAAAAGATAGAGATATCACAGGAATAGACTCTAAAGGCTTGTTTGACCCTATAGGGAATCCTGCTGAAGAGAAGAACTAGTAGAGAAAGAAAACTGAAATGAAACTGAACACTTACATAGCCTGAACAACTCAACCTGAAATCCTCTGTACCACCACCTTAGGACTTCCCTAAGGCCACCCAGACCTCACTCTCAAGGATTGTAGCAGTAAGAAGCTGCCACAGACTGGTCACACCAGTCTGTGATCCCCAGCCTCTATAGTGGTTGCTCTTTTTTTGTAACTAGTGCAACTCAAAGTCAAGTCCAAACCATGATTACTAACCAACCTCTTGCCTCACCACTAAGTCCCAATCCCAATTACAAAACAGGGATCATGCCCCTTAGAAAAATAAAATAAAACCTCATTACCTCTATCCTCACCCAATCTCCTGCTAGGGAGCACCCACTCCATACAATGCCAGCCAATGGGCTTGGTGACCAGTTAGGTTTTGAGGCTCCTGATAATATGTGAGATTTTCATGGTTGGTATGAATGATTGTGTCTTCAACTGGACTGAGGAGATAATGCTTCCATGCCTTGAGGGCATGAATGATGGCAAGCATTTCTAAGTCATAGACTTGATAGTTTTGTTCCATGCCCTGTATGGATTGTGAACAGTAGGCAATCAGATGCAGCTTGTTGTCTTTGAACTTCTGGCACAAGACTGTGCCAGTGCCCAGCTTAAAGGTGTCAGTATAAACCTCAAACAGCTTGTTGAAGTCAGGTAGATGGAGGACTGGTGCTTGGCACATGAACATCTTGAGCTTTTGGAAGGCTTCCTCTTGTTCCTTGTTCCACTTCCAAGGTTGGTCCTTCTTCATCAACTCATGTAACAGCCTGGAAATCATTGCAAAGGAGGGAATGAACTGTCAATAGAAATTGCAGAAGCCAAGGAATTGTCAGATGTCATGGAGGTTTTCTGGGGTCTTCCAATTTTTCACTGCTTTGACCTTGACAGGAGCAGTTTCATATTGGCTATGTTTGATAGTGTACCCCAGGAAATTGATTTCTTCTGCTTTGAAAACACACTTCAACAGTTTAAGACAGAGGTTCTCCTTCTTTGCAATTTCCAGGAACTTGATGACATTCTTCTTCAGGCCTTCATGCATTTTTGAATGGACAGTGACATCATCCAGGTAAACCACAGCTTTCTTGTCGGTATGTAGGTGTCCAAATTTGTTGTCCATATACTTTGAAATGTTGGAGGTGCATTATTCTGGCCAAAGAACATGACAGTTGGTTTGAACACACCCCATGAGGTGAGGAATGAGCCTAGCAATGTGTCTTCTTCCTTCTCCACTCAGATATTGGTGAAGCCCCAGTGAACATCAAATTTTGTGAAGTATGTTGATGGGTGGGAGAGGGTAGTGATCCAGGATAGTAAACAAATTGAGTTGTTGATAGTCTTGGATCAGCCTCTTCTTCCCATCCTTCTTGCCAATGAAGAAAACAGGAGCCAGCAGAACTCTGAGAACATCAGAGTTTTTGACCTTTTCAATTTTCCCTGTAGCAAAATTCTCTTCAAGGAACTCATCAAGGAGGGTCATCTCATCATGAGACAGGGGGTAAACCTTGGCCAGCTTGAACATTTTCAAGTCCCTTGACAGATCAAGTTTTATAGTGTGGTCATAGCTGGGTCAGCATGGGGGGAGGGGGCAATTTTCTGAAAACAATTCTTTGAAATGGGAATACTCTGGAGGCAGAGTAACTTTGTCATGTTTCAGATTCACTTCAAGTTGCATCAAAATTGAGGTTTGGTTGATTGAGACAGCAACTTCATATTTTGCCCATCCTATGATTTTCTGGCTTTCCCAATTGATAACTGGTTGGGCTTGTTGCAACCATGGCATTCCATGGAGAATGCTTTCATTTTTGAGATCCATGATATAGGCAACAAGTTTGAAAGTGCATCTGTGGACTCATCCAGTATAATGGGCAACCACATCGATGACTTGTTTTGATGCTCCTTCAAAACTTCTGGGGGACCATGGATGTTTGATCTTTTGTGTCTCCAGGTGATATCTTTCAACCACCTCTCAACTGATTGCATTGCATTTGGCTCCACTGTCAATAACAGTTCTTACTGCACCTTCATTTCACTCTACTAAGACAAGGGTCCCAGAAATTGCACAAACAGATGGATATTCAAAAAATTTAAGTGCAAGGAACATCAGTTTAGGGGCTGTAAATGAGCAAAACATACACCTCTCCTCCATGGCAGTAATCCAGGAAGAGGAATCTAAAAATCCAAGCCCAGCTCAGACTTCAATGCCTTTCTGAGTTCTTCAAACTTGGTGACAGAATATTGTGACTTGACTTCTTGCAGGATGGATCTTCATCCATTCAACTCTGAAGACATACAGTCATTTCAATAATGACCTCACTCCCTGCACTTGAAGCATATGATTTTTTTTGTTTGTTGGACCCTTCTAAACTTCTTGGAAACAGATTTGCTGTTTCCTTTTTGGGGAGGTCAATAAACTTTTGGCTTTGATTGCCAATCAATGTCCATTGCATAAGGGTCACATTGCTGCTTCTTGGGAGTGGTATCTTCATTTTGATACATATGGAGAACCATTCAATCTTCCTTGGTGAGACACTCATTATAGACTCTGAGACTGGCTTTGGCTGTTTGAGCATCAACTGTGGTGTCAATCCATTCTTGGACAGTCTGCAGGATTTTACCAGAGCAGAGGATCCACTCAGTAGTTTTGTTGTTCAGACCTTTTCTGAAATACATGCCAGCTTGATGATTGTCTTGTGAGATGTTTGCATGAGTGATGAGGTCAAGGAAGTCATCAATGTACTCACTGAGTAGTCAGTCACCTTGTTTTATTTCTGCCATCTTCAGGAAGGCTAGAGCTTCCATGTCACCAACTTTGAAGATTCACTTGGGTTTGAGAAGGAAGTTAGGACAGCTGTCAAGGAGATAGACATCACCAGAGAGTGTGGTATGTTCTTTGAGGTAATTCTCAGTGAAGTGGACAGCAGAATCTTGATTCATGAACAAAAGGGCAAACCCAATTTTTCTTTCATTGGTGTTGTAGATGTGATGATTGAGGTTGAGGTAATTGTAGACTGATGCTACCCAGGCTTTGAATTTGCTGCTTGTGCCATTGAAGGAAGGGCCTTTCCAAGCCCTAGTTCTTTTCCTTCAATTGATTGACCTTCAGGTTGTGTTTCTTTGGGCACTGTCAATTTGGGGATTGTGTACACAGGGAAGGCTAGACCTGAGTGACTGGTCAAGCTTTCATACCATGTACCAATTCTTTGACATTTCTGATGGTTCAGCCTGTGAAGGGGTCAGTGGTTCTGGCAAACTGCTGAAGTTGTTCAGTGAGTTGGGCAACTTGTTCTTGTTCTCCATATCCTACCATTCCAAGATCTGTTGACAAAGATTTGGTTTTTGGGGCTGTCTGTGTTTCTTCATCAATCTTTCTTCTGGCCAATGGCTCAGGTTCTTGGATATGATAGAAGGGATCAGAAGTTTGAGGTTGATTTGAAGTCAAGGTTTCTTCAGCAGGTGGTGCTGGTACTGCTGAGGTTGGGGACTGGTTACCTTCTACCTCAGCCTTCAAT